>CM031234.1:819099941-819848387 GCA_018340775.1 Taxus wallichiana var. yunnanensis | reverse complement strand
TGCTCTATGGGAGTAAGTTAACACTCACACTGCATGGAGATAGCATTCAAAGCAGCTGATGAAGCACAAGCCTCACTAAACCCTCAGCAAACCGTGTCTGATGTTCTAAAGGTGTTTTGTTGTGGCATGTCAGATCCAGAGACGGCATTGCATCGATCTCTCGAGCAGTTTCAAAATCAAGATTTACCATTTCCTATGAATAGAAGTGTTGGAGATCATTTTTTAGACCATGTGGGTTACTATAGAAGGTTCAATGCACTTCAAAGATCGCACAGCCACTAACTAGCTTCTCAAGAAGGATGTGTCAAGCAGCTAACCAGAAACAAGCGCATGTAGCTTTCGGACAATCAAGGAAGCCCGTGTCTTCACCTATTTTAAAGAATCCAAATCGGGAGCAAGCCATTCATTGTGTACACTCAGATGCCTCAGTATGCAAAGACTAGGAAGTAATTGAGCCAAAAGGATGAAAATGGGAATGAACATCCAATTTACTTGGGAGCATAAAATGAGCAAAGCTGTGAGGTAAATTATAACTTCAGTAATCAAAAAGAGGCTCGCTATCATTTGCCTTTGTCAGAAAGAAGTTTAGAAATTACTTGCTAGGGGAAGAAATTTATAGTTGTAAACGTATCACCGCTCTAAAAAATATATTGTAAATAAGCCTAACCCATCGTGAGGATAGCAAGATGGATAATTTTGCTACAAGAATTTGAATTTGATATTATAGTATAGGCAAAGGAAAGAAGCATGTCAACGCAGTATGCACTCTCTCGAGCCTATGATGGTTTAGTGATCATCTTGTGATGATGATGGTTTCCTAGATGCATTATATCTCCTCGACACAATCCCTAGTGAATACATAGATATTTGGAATTATCTCGAATGAATTCAAGTTTCCCGATGGTGCCAATGCAAAGACTAAGAGAAAGAATACTCAAGCCATCATCCATATTCTATTCTACAGTGATGGAGTATTATTTCGAATAGACCCGATGGACAAGACAAGAGGGCAAATGGATCGTGATCAAGGGAAGGAACTGCTAGAAGAATTCTACAATGGTACATGTGGAGGGCACTTCTCCTGGGAAACTTATAAAGCAAGAAGGATCTGGATGCAGTTATCACCGCCCACTCTTTTTAAATATTTTATAATTATTGTAAGACATGTGATATTTGTCAAACACATGGTAACCGTAAGACTTCATCACCCATTATGCCCTATTCTTCCACTCGGGTCCCTTTGAAAAGTGGGGAATAGACATTGTAGGTCCACTTCCAACTACCTCATGCCAAAATAAGTATATCAGAGTCATGCATGGCAGCATTATTTAACCAAGTGGGTCAAGCTAGGCCATCAAAACAACTTCCATGGATGAGGTGGTAAGGTTCATATATGAACGCATCGTCACCAGATTTGGTTGTCCATTAGAAATTGTAATGTATCAAGGAAGCCACTTCATTAATGAGGTAGTAGAAGCCCTGTTTAGTTAATAAATTTTCTATTACATGTGAAGGCAACAACATACAAGCCATACAAATGGACATGTGGGAACAAATTTTTTTCAGTCATGGTCAAATTCTAGCAAAAGATGCAATCGCAGTACATAAGTGGGATAAAAGGATTCATGAAGCATTGTGGGTACATATAGGCAAAATCAAAGTCAGCAACATGATACTCCCCATTTCAAGTTGGGCTTATGGCATCGATCCAACCCTTCTTCCTATTGAGTTTGATATTCCTACCAGTCGAGTAATGAAAAATGAATGAATGGATGAAAGTGATTCAAGAAAAGAAAGGTTGGCACATCTTCATTTGTTAGAGGAAATGAGGGAAATAGCTAAGGATACAAGCTATAAGAAGAAAATGAAGCAGAAGGAATACTTTGATCAAAAGATCCGGTGGTCTCCATTTCATGTGAATGACTTGGTTCTAGTGATATGATTCCAGTATACAAAAAAAAAGAAGACAAGAGAAAATTTCTTCCAAAATAGATGGGGCCCTACAAAATAGCAGCTTGTGCATGAAAATGGTACATACCGATCGGGAGGAATTGATGGCACTCCCATTACTTAAATGGGTCAACCACGACAAGTCAAGATTTTCCAAGCACTAAAATAGTCTACTCTAAGAACGGAGAGCTTTGTGAAGGGGGAAGATGTCGACACTAAAATTTTCCTCCGTAATTTCTATTTCATTAATGTATGTATTAGGAATAGGATGTTGTTAAGTATAATTAGTAAGTAAAGGCCCGATAGAAGATAACGGCACTCGCCAAGACGCACACGCTGCCAATAATGTATGCACGGGTACGAATAACAAATCAAAGTACAATAGGAATGTTGTAAAAAGTAAATATTTGTCGTAAGTGGTCCGTAATGTTAAAATGTCAAAGTTTGGGTAAGTAGAGAAGTAGGTCTACATGATTAGCAATTAGAAATATTATATTAGTAATAAGGACAAGGAGTGAGGTCATAAATATTTTGTGTATTTTATTTGTGAAAAGTCTAAAAATGTGGAACCCATGTAAATGATAAGGTTTATCTTATCTTAAAAGATAAGCTTACATGTACATGATAAGAGTTAAGGTATGGAATATGATTCGTAGAGTGGATTTCTTATCTTATCTTAGAGATAAGATGGATAAGCTCGAAGTTCTATAAATAGAGAGGCCACCCCTCATTTAGCATAGAAATGAAGTAAAGGAGAAATATTGTTCAATGAAGTGTGTAAAAATCAAGCTTCACCAAAGGTGTGCAAGAAGCCATTAACAGGTGTAATTGTAAAGTTTCTCCTATAGTCTTGGTGAAAGGGAAGTGAAGTCAATAATACTCAAGTACCTCATGGGTGAGATTGTGAACAATTTCATGTTAATATTATAATTTACTTTAATATTTCAGATTTTCATCATTCCGTCTTATCAAGCCATATGGTAGTCTTGTGTTATGTTGTTGTTTTGTTTCCGTGATTACATCCACTAAACTAAATGTTCATGCATTAGTAAATAATCATAAGATGAGGAGTTACCCTGGTGAAGAATTATCATAGTGCCAGATTGGTCATGACATCACATGGAAAGAACAAAGGGTTCGGGACTTAGAAAAATTAGACATTTGAGTGTAAGAACACATGAAAATCAGTGATTTCAATCCTCAAGAGCGGTTCTTATTTTTCGGTGACAATGCTGTCCTCATTCCAGATTTTCATGTTCTAATCTTTTAAGCTCATATGGGATATTTCTTAACAAATTGGGAATTTTGAGAACCCACCATAGAGATTCACATTTACACTCGTTGGATTTTGGAAGTGTGCCCATGTGTGAGGATATCTTCCCAGTTAAAAGCTTGTTCTTCCTCAAGCCTCATTTACAGGAGTAAAACAGGATTGTCTTATGAGGGTGTAGGCGTGATTCTGAAATACCTAAAGAACTTGTTAATGTAAGTTATTTGGGAAAGGATATTAGGGAATTTATAAAAAGGAATTCATCTAATAAGGGTTTTCAAAATCAAATTCCATGCTTTTAGTTAACTCATCACCAATATGCATACCATTCTCCACTTGCTTTTCTCGTGGAGAATCAGAGGCCCCATGGAGTAATCATAGTTAAGCTTATTATATATAAAGGAATATCAATGATTTTGATGTTTATACTTTTCCCAAGTTTGTGCTTTTGTTGCTGTTTCAAATGCTGCTTTTTGCTCCCAATCTATGTTTAGGGGCTATGATGTATAGAGTTTAACTAAAGTTTTTGAATTTTTCAAAAAGGTATTCTAGATTGGACACCTAATGAGAGTTCTACAAATGTCAAAGAATGTCAATAACTCAAAGTATAATGAATGTCAAAGGATCAATGTGACAAAGTGATTATTCTAAATGAATAAGTCAATAGTGAAAAACAAGATACAATCACAGAATGTTTAGTTCTAGACCAATCAATCAAATGATGTACTTCCCAAGTTTGTTTCCAAATGGTAGTTGGTGTTTCAAGATGATTACAAAAAAATTATCAAAATACCATTTATGTCAAGTTCAAAGAAATGAACAAGGTGTAAATAACAATCAAGAATTTAATGCGATCCCCAAACAAAGTATACTAAAAAGTGAATTAAATCCAATCAAGACCTATATCCAAAAGTGGTAGTTATGATTGTGAATGACACAAAATACCACTAAGATATGTTAACCAAACTTTGCGAATAAGTAAGGTATTAATATCAAGATGATATTGATATAACATGCACAAATAATAACACTTCAACACTTTTCAAAATCGAGGTAGTAATTGAAATCGAAATAAGGCTAGATTATATACCTAAAGAATTGTTAGAGTGTGTATAGCGTAACGTCACAATATATATATTTAGGCCAATTTTACGAGAAACAAGACATAAATATCGAAATTTTAGAGACACGATATAAACAAAATAACAGTTCAAAGGAGAATCAAGGTGATGAATCAATCCTAACTACGATGATGATCTTGACTTGGGTATCAAGATAAAAAATACTACCAATGATATGAAAACATCTCCACACACTTTAGACATTTAACAACTCAAGCCACAAACATGGATGAGCATAAACGGACAAAAAAGTGGTGAATACAATCAATTAACAACACAAGGGTAGTCACTCTTCTTCTAATAAACAAAGTTTCAAAAGAAAGTGAAGGAAGTAGATCAATTGGGGGTGAAAAATTTTGGCCTCACTTCGGCAAAGTTTTGCCTCGCCTTAGGGTGAGTGAAAAACTAAGAAAAAGTAATGCTTCACACATTTCGTGATGAATAATGACTTTCAACTCAAATTGGTTTTGAAATGGTCAAAGTTGGCTCCTGGTCAAAGATAGCTTCCTAGGTGGTTTACTCAACTAGGTGTCAAAAATTATCTAAGAGAAAGCTCGGTTTGCCAAGGTTCCCCAATTTGGGATTATCCCAACTTTACTTTACCCTCTTCAAGCACAGTGGGCAATAAATGCGTCCATCATGTACTCTCACCAAAGTCACGATACAAATAACTTTGACACTAAATCTCATGTGTAAAATAGTCAAATAGGTGTGTGGAGCACTTCCCATTTTTTCCACAAAGTTCCTGCTTGCATGGACTAATTTGAGGCTCCTAGGACCACCCCCATTTTTGTAGCTTAAGGCTCATGCCAAAGGGGTTATGTCTTAGTTTTAAGTAGGATGGGCATACCCTTATCCGAACCTGCAAATCAAGTGTTTTGAATGTGGTGTATTTTTTTAATCTTTTAGACTTAATGTGGTTTATTCGTTTACCATTTGGAAACTTGTAACACACGTGTAGTTAGAAAATTTGTTTGAACTGATTTCTTTGACAAGATTTTTTAGGTCCTGCACTCAAGTGTTAGTAGTTCTCCAAGAAAATCACATTATTTAAAAGAGGATTAAGAGTTTCTTTTGATTCTCAAGATCATCCAAGGATGCAAGAGAAGAGCATACACAACAAATAATCCAACTAAAAAGTAAAGGAAAACTTTGTAATTAATGAACCATACAAAAACTTGATAAATGTTCATTCCCTTAAGCCAAAAATGAAAGATGAAGTTTCTAATTAACCAAATGTTAGAAAATAAAGACTAAAGTTGCTTTTGATTCTCAAGATCACCCTAAGGTGTAAGAGAAGAGCATACACAAACTTTAGCCCAACTAGATAGAAATGGAAAATTTCAAATCAAAGGACCATAAAAATGCTTTGTAAAAGGTTCATTCCCTTAAGCAAAATGAATAATCAAATTTCTAAGTTAATCCAAATGTTAAAAGATAGAGATCAAAGTTGTTTTTGATTCTCAAGATCACCAAAAGGTGCAAGAGAAGAGCATACACAAGCTTTAGTCTAAATCAAGTAAAACATGGAAATACAACATTCATCAAAACATTAGACATGTTAAAAATGACTAGTTTTACAATAAAGGGAAAACCTACAATTTATGTAAGTATGAATCCCAAATTTATGTTTTCATTGCATAGTTCACTTCAATATTTTTCCAACGCAAAAAAAAAAAAAAAGGATTCATTTCGAGTTTGGAGCAAAAGTTATGGCCTTCGGAAGATGGGTTACGCATATGCTCTTATGCTCACAGTATGCACTTAACATGTACTCAAAAATGTGAAAAACATCCCTTAATCTGCAAAAAGGTCAAATTTTTCCAACCAAGATTCAATTTTGACAACAACCCATCACATTAATATATGAATAGAAGACTAAATGCTATCAAACATTAACATTCATGATAAAAAACTTAACATTTTCAAGAAATTGACAAAACTAGCATGTAGAATGTTGAAAAATGAAGCTCTAAACATGAAAACATGGAGAAATCTTGAAATTTTTCCATCAAGATCTAATTTTGACAGCACTTTTCCTCCTTTATACCTACAAAGAAGACTCAACACATGAAAACTCAATAAAATAAGTAAAGAAAAAAAGCTAGATCAACATGTTCAAAAGAGGGTTAATAACCAAAATTGAAACATAATTACAAAAACTTGAAATTAAATGCAAAAGACAATGGAGTAAGTCCCATTTCAGTGTGCCAAATGTGTATATGAATTAGTTAACAATGCAAAGGAAATCAAAGCTAACACCTAATAACTTCAATACAATGCTAACTAGATCAATATACCATCATGCTTAGAGCTTAAGCAAAGCTAATCTATTAACATATTTGCATTAGAACATGAAATGAAGATTCAAACTAACATGCTAAACAAATTAACCTCTATCTCTAATTGAATGCTAATGAAATGAACCTATTTAGATCCTTAGCAATCAAAAGGGTTGATTGTATGCTTGAATCCCAAGGTTTCAAGAATGGAGTCTTGTCAATCCATGGCTACAAGACCATTTGACATATCTCCATATGACTTCAAACTTGGAAGAATGAATGCAAGAAATGAAAATAGCTAGCTCCTCCAATGAAGAATTCTCTAAGATGATAAAATGGCTATAGTTTAGGCTCTATGCTCATTTAGGTGTAAGTAGAAAGGTTAGAGGAGGGTTCCTTTTATAACCCAATGGTTTGAAGAAGTTTTGCATCCTATTATATGTGGGATAATAGCAAATCTAGGTTAGTTATGGATAAACATGGTTTAGAAGTGGTTGAGTTTACTTTAGGAGAGTTTAGTTTGTCCTCTAGTGACTCATGGGGATTGAGGGGGTTTATTAATTAACCAAAGTGATTAATTAATAGGTGTGCAAGCTTATAGAAACTTTTTAGAGGAATAATTATTATGATTTATGTTATGAAAGGATTTTAATCAAATAAATGATGATTTATTGATTAAATAGAAGAGAGAATTAATTAATTAAGAATAATTAATTAATCTAGATAGAAAGAGGAACCGAAATTTAATTAACGAAAGGTCATTAATTGGTGTCGTTGTTGGATAGAAGAGTTAATTAACTAACGTAATGTAATTAATTAATGACGATGATAGTAGAGAAAATGTGTGATATTGACGATATGTCGTCAATTTGTGGGAAAGGGTATAATTAGCACAATTTAAGTACTTAAATTGCTCGATTTTAATTAAAGGTGTCTACAAATATAACATTTTGGGCCTTGGCTTATGTGATGAATGATTAGATTAATGGTTTCAATCTTCAAACTTTTAGTTTTAAGTCTTAGTTTATTGAAGCATTCATGTTATATTTGTAATATATATAATTTTATTATCTATCCCCTCGCCATCACCTCGTTGTCCCCAAATTTGATTTTTTTATCGTCCTTAAACCCCATCCCTATGTGCCATCATCCTAAAGTGTTAGGTAATTGTGTTGTTCAGTAAAGGGTTACTTATTTCCAATGTAGGAAAAACACGACTCTTTTTAATATTCTAACTTTCATGGTTAGTTTAGTTTTATAATTTTTTTAATTGTGAAAGGTGAAAATGTGGAAAGATATGTTGACATATCTCTAGAAGGTCCACATAAAATATTTTCCATATATTTTTGCAGGTTTTGGGAGTTATATTTAATGGGTTTTGAAGTGGTGTTCTGTGTGACTCTATCTTTGGTCTACGTGATGCATCCGTCCATCCTCTCCACCGCTCACCTCTCTCTGCTTCAGAAGTCGGGTCTCGTGATCATCCACTTCCTTTTCTGGTGTATCACCACTTAGTGTAGGATCTTTCACCCTCTCTCTCTCCGTCCCTTGGAACAGTTAGATTAGGATAGGATAGGTTCTTCCCGCACCGGAGTATCTTGTGTAGGTAGATTAGGAAGTAAGAATTGGATTTCTTCGGAGGGCCATCTCAGTTTGCAAGTCCCATAGCTTAAGAGATGGTCCCATGTTGTGCAATCACACCGAATGCCCCACTTCACACCTAGGCCATTTAGGGGTGTTGTGATTTTGCACTAACAGTCACAACCTCATTATTTTTCCATTACCAAACATAAATCAGTCTTAAGGACAACAAAATTAACAAATGTACTAAGTACTAATATAAGGCATTTACACTTGCATTCTACACCCATGTCAAGACACAATCATTTTAGTATGTTATCTGTTAGGGTGCTTACAGATTTATGATCAAGTATTCAAGAGAATGTCCTTCAATCCACAAAGTTAAGAACATTACTATCATCACTTAGATAATAGCTACACAATCTCAAGCTACCCGTAAGGAAATACTTACTTCTCTAATAGCATGGTCATAAACATCCCCTAAACCTTTTAAATCAACTCAAGATATTGAGCTACTCGTAAAGATATTACTTGTTTCTATAACAACATGGTCATAAACATACATTAACCCTTTTGAAAGCAACTCAAGAAGACACAAGAATTTCAAAGAGTATTAACTATAATGAAAGGCAGATTGTTTGGAATGGTAAGTTTTATTACAGGAGGAGAGATTATTCATTGTTTCCAAAAGTATTTTGGAAGAAACATGAAGAGACCACCAAATCAATTCAAGCAATGTGCTCAATTTTATCTTCATTCACATGTCTTTCTCATGTTTCTAATTACAACTACTAGAGAGCATGCCATACATTTCCCTTTAGATAATGCAAACATTATTAACCCTAATTTTCATAAGCCTCCAAAATTCATTAAGGTGTGGTCAATTGATCAAGACATCAAGATGGAGGGTATAATACAAGGATGTCGGACCTAGTATGTCAATAGTGTTCATAGTCAAGACTCTAATCACTACTCTTATCATGCTTTCAAAAACATTACTTATAGTCAAGAGATATTCTCCATCACTATTATAGGTTAAAATCCTAAAACCCACCTTTGAAGCAACAAGTCATGGTTAGGCTAAGATTTCTCATTTACAGATTCTAAGGTAAAACAAATACAACCAACTTGAAACACAACATAAAAACACCCCTACTTCCATGCATTCCCACCTAATATGGAGAAACTTGTGATTTTAACCTTTTACCAAATCAAGGGGTACATGTACCTAGTCCATAAAGTTATTTGCATCAATGTAAGAGAAGATACTGACTAGGCCTTACTATATTTCCAAGGTAGTTTCATCACTACAATGCAATTCAATTTCATTTATTATAGTCTCTCATAACAATGTCATCTTAATGTTTTCTACCATCCCAAAGGCCTATAATGCTTAAAGGTTCTTAAGAGTGGTAAGTAAAACATATTAGGTAATTATTCATTGTATTTTATTTACCATAGGTAATTTTTATTACTAGGTTAATATGGTAAGTGTTAGTTGGTTGGGTAAATAAGTGGTTAAATACATTGTTATATTGTTTTATTACAATATTTGGTAGTTTTTGTATTCAAGTATAGTTGTTTTAACCGTATTTAGGAGGTTCATTTGTTGTACTGTAATAAATACTTGTTTGTATTAGGTTAGGCAATATCTATAAATATTCCAAGATTACATTTTCATCAGTAACTTGTTTTTCCTTATCAATATAATCTCTAGCAAGCTACCTCCCTATTTCATCTAGCATTTAGTATCAAAGTTGTAGTATTGGCCTATAAAATCAATTTTAAGATGGAAGTAAAGTTACAAAAAGAGTGTGTAAGATTTTGGATAAGGTTTTTTTCTCTTATAGAGCATGTGTTGCCTCCAATAACTTTCCAAACCCACCTCTGCATCCCCACAATTTGTCATGTCAAATATAAGGAAATTTACATATATTTTTTGTGCACTAGGAAATGAAGGGTCACCATGCACCGCCTCTTGCACCAAACCCTTTCTGTAGGAAAAATTGGTTTAGTGAAAAGAAAATAAAATTCTCCTGTTAGGGGTTTCTCCACTAAATTTAGTGGACTATTTATTTATAGCTAAATTTAACAATGATGCTAAATTTAGAGGTTTGTCTAACAACGAGCTAGGCAACGAGATGGGTGACTATTAAGTTTTCAAATAAATTTGTGTACATGTCTTGGGTGAGCTCATTGAAGATCCTAATGAGTTTCATTAGGTGGATTTCAAAGTGCTCACCGGCACCGAGCTAGAGGATCGATCTCGCATCAAGATTGGCAAGTTGAATGGCTACATTGGTTCTAAACATTGGCAAATCAAAGCAAACCGGGATCACAATCATGTCAGACCGGGTGATCCATACAAAATCCAAGCCTATCTATGTTGGCCAAGTTGCATCCACTAAAGTAATTATCTTGACCGAAGCCGAGTTGATTCACATTGGATTTGAGTTGGGCCTATTCTCCACTATTATGCCCCTTGTCATGTTGTGTGTTTGCATCATGTGCTTGGGCTAAGTTGTGGATATCTTTGGATCAAGCCAAGTTTTTAACTTCGAGATCATACCCAAGCTAGATTGGATGCTCACTTGTTCCACCCGGTAGATCCAAATCATTGGATCACAACACATAGGACAAGCCCTAGTGGATCACATTACCTTACGGTGCAACTACCCTAAACGGCGACAAAAAAATCCAAAAAAATACCAAAAGTGGAATACAAAGTAAATACTAAGATAAAAAGTGCATCCGAGGATAAAATGCATAAGTTTCGTGGAAAAACCTATACCACCACCCTCATCCTTGTGCCGCATTGCCCCCCCCCGGGAGTGCCTTATCTAGCACACATAAACTCGCATGACGTCATTTTTTCCAACTTCTTTTAAATTCAACTTGACGGACCCGATCCTTTCTATTTAACATTTTATTTAAACCCATTAATCATGTTATCCCCATGCCCTAGTGTCCTTGTGACCGTAGAATTGGAAAGACTCAAACTTGTCACGTTGGAGGGGGAATTTTCAAAGTCAAAAGAAATTAAAATTTAACCCTACTCTTCCCACTCATGTGAATCCATAAAATATAAAATAATCCTTGTATTTTACTTTAACCTAAACACAGTAAAAAGAGGAGACCTTCAAATTTTTCTTAAATCCTTTTTTTACCGCACTTTTGACATGTAGAACAGAGGAGTTTAAATGTTTTTTAAATATTGTTATTTTACCGCACCCAACACGTAGAAAAGAGAAGGATTTTGATGTCAAGGCTTCAAAATAGTTTATTCCATTCATTCCAGGACTATCATTATCACCAACACCAACACTTCACCAAAAAATCAAAGGTAATTTGTGGGTAAAATAGGATTTAAAAAACCCATTTTGTTATATATTACAATGTGTACATCTATGAATTTGGATCAAGTAATTAAAATTAGGAACTTGTATCAGTAATTTTTATTAGTAATTACATCATGGGGATTCAATATCAGGAATTTGTATAAACAATTGTTTAAAAAAAATTATAGGTTACATCTATGTTGTTCATAGATGTCCACTTATAAATTTTAACTCCTTGTGTGGGCGTCATATAAGAGCAGGTTGAAAGATAGGAAAGGGAGTGAGAACAAGGGATACTATTTTTCATATAATCCCTCACTAGCACCAGCACCAACACTTCACCAAAAAAGCAAAGGTAATTTGTGGGTAAACTCTATTTTCAAAACCCCTCTTGTTTTAAATTACAATGTTAACATCTATGAATTTTTATGAGTAATTTGTATCATGAATTAAATAGCATGCATAAAACTGTGTGATGTCATTTTTTTCAACTTCCTTTGACTTTGACTTAACAAACCATGCACCTTTCCATTTAAAATTTTATTTAAAGTCATTAACCATGCCATCCCTAGGCCCCAACGCGTCTTCACGACTCTGTAGATTTGGAAAGACTCAAATTTGCCACATTGGAGGGGGAATTTTCAAATTCAAAAGAAATTAAAGTTTAACACTATTCTTCCCACCCGTGTGACTCCATAAAATATAAACTAATCCGTGTCTTTTACTGCACCCAAGACACAAAAAAAGTGGATGCCTTCAAATTTTTCCTTGAATCCTTGTCTTTTATTGCACCCATCACGCAAAACATAGGAGTTTAAATGTTTTTTTAAATATTTTTTATTTTACTACACCAAAGACGTATAATAGAGAATGAGTTTAATGCCAAGACTTCAAAATAGTTTATTCCATTCATTCCAGCCCTATCAAGATTATTACCAAAGACCGATACTTCACTAAAAAGCAAAGGTAATTTGTGGGTAAAATATGATTTAAAAACCCATTTTGTTTTATATTACAATGTGTACATCTATGAATTTGGATCAGTAATTAGTATTAGGAATTTGTATTTTTAGTTACATCATGGGGATTCAATATCAAGAATTTGTATAAACAATTGTTTTAAAACATTATATGTTACATCTATGTGGTGCATAGATGTCCACTTATAAAAAAATTAACTCCTTGTGTAAGGCGTCATATAAGAGAAGGTGGAAAGATAGGAAAGGGACCAAGAACAAAGGATATTGCTTTTCATATAATCCCTCACTAACACCAAAGCACTAGTACTTCACCAAAAAAGCAAAGGTAATTTGTGGGTAAACTCTGTTTTTCAAACCCCTCTTCTTTTACATTACAATGTTAACATCTATGAATTTGTATGACTAATTTATATCATGAATTAAATAATGGGGATTCAATATTAAGAATTTATAAAGACAGATGTTAAAAAATTATAGTAAACATCTATGTTGTTCATAGATTTCCACTTCTTCACATTTCTATTTTTTTAATTTCTAGTGGGTCTCGTTGAAGAAAAAACCATTTGCATCAAGATATATTATGAATATGTTTTTATATGCAATATTACTTCAATATTTTATAGATGGATGATTGGAAACAACAAATGTGGTCACTATTATGTTGCATCCCAACTATGGAAGTTGATGAGCTGCACAATGCAAGCATTACACTAACAAAATTTGTAGGTTTCTCACCACCCTTCTCAGTTGGACCTAATAGAGAAAAATGGTTAACATTGCAAATTTTGGGGGTAAATAGTCACAAAGAAACATGGAAGTGGTAGACATGATTATTACATCTGGAATGGTAGTGCTCCTTATCATGGATTCACAGACTCACACGTATGGATGAGGTTACAAGAAGATTGATCAAAGAAAATCTCCCTGCAATTCCATGGAGAGACTACCTTGGAACATACCATCAATTTACCTTGGTTATACACCCACCTCCAAATGGTAGATGGCCTGGTTTGTCTAAAAACATTCTTACATGGTGGGATGATGTTGACCGCCAGCTAGAAGAACTTGAATAGTGGAGGTATGAAGAGTGGAAAGCAACTCATTGTGTCTCTGATGAGTGTGATAGTGATTGTAGTGGGGATTCATGCACCGACCTTTATCTCTTATCATGGGTCCATATATTTTGTGTATAAGTGGAAGAAAATGTTTTGGAAAATGTATTCCCACTTGTGATAGATATATTTTGTACAACTAAATATCTTTATAATGTTAGTGGTGGTAGTTAATTTATCGTTATCATTTCTACGTATCTCGGCTTGTACGTACTAATGTTTTTATAGAAACAATGAATTTAATGGGTATAATGTTTGTTCTATTCTTGATTGTAAGAGGATACATCACCCTTTTAGACTCTAAATTAGGTCAATTTATCATGTGACAAGGATTAAATCTCCAATTGTCATGTTCCATGCAAATTATGTGATGAATTGAGCTTTAAAATATTCAAATTATTTGAGGTGAGTTTTTCAAAATGATAATTTCAAACCTACTCTCCTTGATTCCTCCTTTGCACCTTTGTCTTGTTGACCTTACTTTCTTAGCAACTTTGTATGGTCTCGGTCCTCTTAGCATAGTCACTATTATCAATGACTCAAGAAAAATAAATCCTTGACCCTTTCAATCATTCAATGCATGTTTGCCAAATGATTTCAAAACACTCCCTATGAATTCCAAACTTCATTTCCTCTATAAGACCCTTTGTATATTCTCAACCACTTCACTCTTGTATCCCAACACATTCACATACAAGTTACTTTTCCTACTGTCATGTTTTTCTTCTAGTTATGAAAGTTTCAAAGCCTCTATTCACTTCATTTCTTCACTTTTGGACTTTAGAGGGCTAGTTAGAAGATTTTAGGGGTTGTCACACTCTCCAACTTTCTCAAAATTTCTTCCCTCACAAAACCCTAGTGAGGGTTTATTAGTGAACCAGTGAAGGTATATTTGGTTGTAGAAACCTCTAAACTTAGTTTCAAAGCTTAATGTTCTTCCTTAGGGTCTGCATGGACATTCTAAAGCATCAAAACTTACTATTCAAGCTTGATATACCCTCTAATGCATGAATAACCTCAACAATATCCCACTCGCCCTTGATAACATTGGTCTATAGAAAATAATAGTTTGGTCAGACAAGATAACCCTTTTCTCACCCTACAGAGCACAATTAACATAAAATAGACTTGTACACTTCACTAATCCTATTTTATTTGTAGATATCAATCTTTATATAAGACACTTACTCAACTGTAATGGAAATTTTAGTCTTGTAAGCTTTTCCTCTTGATTGCTATAGGCATGTAAATTTTATTCAAGCTTTATACTCACACATACCTTTCTAATTTTCCTATTGTCAACTTTTACCTATTTTTTCCTACTGTAAACCGAAACCCTGTTTTTCCTATTTTGACTTTCACCCTATTTCCTATCTATTTTTGCATGTACAATAATCACAGTTTCAACATTTTTGTTGTTCATAGATTTCTAGCTTTTTTATTTCTTTAAATTGAATTTATGATTAATGAGGTTGGTTTTATTATGCATGTGCTTTACATTCAAAGAGTAGCAACTAATTCATCCTTATCATTCCAATGTATCTACATTGAATTTATGAGTAATTTGTTTGTATCTAATGTTGCTTCTTATCAAAATAGTTTTAACATTTTTTTGTTCATAGATGTCCATTTTTTTGTTTCTCTAAATTGAATTTATGATTACTAAGGTTGGATTTATTACACCATCTTTGATTACATTTTTTACTAATGTAATGACACTTTTTTCTAGCATGTACGAGTAAGCATGTGGGATACCATTCTACATCTCCCAATTGAGAACCCAACCAAGGGTTTATTTACATGCAACAATTTACATTGGAAAACTTCCCACATCAATAGAGATGATATGTGGGTTTGTGGATTGAGATTGATAGAGTGGAGGACTTCGTGAAAGGAGAATCAAATAGAAAGTTGTACCCAACCAAATTTCATATTTCCCATTGGAAAAAAATTCCATCACCTATTCTCAAAAAGAAGACAAGAATCAATAGCACTTTGGAACAGGTGATGTGCATAGGCTCTCATTTTAAATATTGTGTAATGGATGCTTTTTCATTTCGTGTTTCAAAGTGTGAATGTGTTAATAATTTTCATATTAATGTGTAGATATTGGTGTTTATACTGGCACTGCGCAGACTTCCAAAATTGATGACTTGCCACAAGACAAGTCCTTATTGTCGAAGAAAGGAAAAGGTAGCCGACCAGGCCGAAATCATATCCGATGTGGTTGTTAGTGTCATTTCAGCACTCGGATAATGGTCAATAAACATGATCAAGTATTTCTCACCTACAATCATGTAGAACATGTTAATAGTGAAGGAAATCATTTCATGGTCGTAAATATGAACAATTCAAATGGGAAAAAAATCACCCAATTTATTATCTACAACTTAATGAGTGGATTCATAGGTTTCTTTTACTAGGAATGTCTTCTCGATGCTATCCACCTTAAGCACCTTGAGATGGTGCATGAGAAGCTCGCAATGGTGAAACATAATGGGATGATTTCCTAAGAAGAGATGACATATTTAATAAAGAACCCTAAATTAAGGAGCTACAATATGTGTTTAACCCCAATGATGGAAAGTGTTCAGGATTGGACTCTAGCAAATCCTGAGAAGTGGTTTTTCTATCAAGAATATAATAATGAAGGTACTGATGAGGATGGGAAAATATTATTCATATTGGGCATCCAACTCCCACTTTCAGTTGGATTAGTTGTTGAGATATGGAAATGATATTTTAGTAGCCATGGATTTAAATGTGTTTAACCCCTTGAGTGATGTAGAAAGTGTTCGGGAGTAGACTCTAGAAAATCCTGAGAATTATTTTTTCTATTAGGAATATAATAATGAAGTTACTGATGAGGATGGGAAAATACCATTCATATTGGGCATCCAACTCCCACTTCAGTTATATTAGTTGTTGAGGTATGGAAATGATAGTTTAGTAGCCATGGATTCAACATTTGGAACAAATGGAACAAAGGTATGCTTTGAATACTAGCAATACTAGTAGTTGATACTTCATTTATCAAACATAGAAGTTAACTTTTGTAACATATTTTCATGTAGTTTCAATTATACATGTTGTTGGTGTTTGATTCCAAACACCAAGGGCTTCCCATGGCATGGGTAATTATGTCTAGGTCATGTGCTAGTGACATCACCCAATGGATGTAGTTACTTCGGAAAATAGTACACTTGAAAAATATTGAATGGAAAATAAATTCCTTCATAATAGACAACGTGGATGTGGAAATAAAAGAAATAAGGTAGGTGTTGATTATGTTGCATATGCACAACACAATTATAATGATTATGTTGCAAAGTCTTACTAGCTTGTCTTATGTAGGGAAACATTTGACTATGAGGTGTACTTATGCAATTGGCATGTACAACGTGCATGGTTGAATAATTTGATAGCCAAAGTAAGAGAATATGATGTGAGGCAAGATATGTTTAGTGAACTTGGATACATTATGCACAGATGTATTGATGAAGAGATGGCTAATAGGGAGGCCATAAAGTTCATAGAGAAGTATCATTACACACAACCCAAATTTGTTGAATATTGGGAGGAGAGTTGGCTCCACAAGGTTACAATGTGGTTGAGGTGTTTTCATACCCTCAAACATGTCAGGAAATAAACCAATGCAACTATAGAATCATCACATTGTTGCACATCGAAGGGTGGATTGGTTAGTACACCAACTAACCACAAGTGTTTACATATACTATTGATGGCTACAAATGAGAAAAGACAATGGTTTTTACAGGAACTTTAAAGTTGAAAATTTTGAAAATATATCATGGGTTAAGGCTTTGCAAATTCTAGACTATCATGTCACCTTTCACACATGACAGATAGACATATTGCATGGGTGCAAAGCTAGAAAGATGATACATTGCATTATCAGGTGTATAGTGCAATGCCACTGATGTCAATGTGCAGTTGTCCATTTTTATTCCAATCCTACACATGTAAACATGTAATTAAGGTGGGGATGATGTGAGAGAGATGAGGAGTCAAAGTGGCATTCACGAAACAGGATGGTGTTAGCTACTCCATCAAAAACAATGATTCAGATGTGAATGTATATTTTTTTACTCTTCAATTTTCTTCACATTTTTTTAATTCCCAATCTCAAATGGTTGATTTGTTTTCAATACACAAGTTTTGCATAGTGGTCATACAAATGAAAATGAAATTGATGATGGTATGGACACCGGAGGCTCATCAGATGCTAATAATGTAAGGAAAAACTCTAGTCACAAGCAATTTCATTTATACTTTGATCATTGTTACTGGAATATGACATCCTTTATTTTAATAATGCGGGGCAAGGAAATGGACCAAAAATGTAAATGAAAGTGAAGCTCAAATGGATATTGGAGACTCACCAGATGTACATATAGATGATAATGTAAGTCATCATTCCACTTGTAATCATTTTCCATTTTACTTGTGAGGGAATTTGTAACATGATATTTGTCTTATACTAATAGATCATGCTTGATGGGATGGAGAATGAACTAGAAGCATCTAGAAGGAGAGCACATGAGATATTTGAGAATTTCCTTGCAGTAAAAAAATAGCTGCGTAACACTATATTTCTCAAAGAAGTGTATGGAAGATGTTTACAACAAGGTCAAGAGTACGTAATTACCGAATGCACTTGGGTTGCAATGAACACCCAATGGCTCAACCTTTCTAGTGAGTGCAAGATGACCATGAAAACACCCTTCGAAGAGAAAAGTAATTTATAGAATTGATGAATAAAATAAGACAACGTACCATGTCACAAGAGATAGCCTTGTTTCCAAATCCACCTAAGAATCACAAACAAAAATGTGGAATGAGGATCTACATAGGGCATCCAAATGTGACAGAGACAAAAATAATGGAGATACTGCATCTTAAATGTGTCATTCTAGGTTAGATATAGAAATAATGAAGTTTAACACGATTCATAAGATGTATTTGAGTGTCATTCTAGGTTAGATAGTAGTTTAAAACTAGCTAAACAAAGCTTTCTAAGCTTTTGACAAGTGGGCAAGAATTTATGATTTTTAATATGCAATTAAGTGGTCCTTAATATAGTGTAAATCTTATATAAGTCAGACAACATATCACCCTTTAATTGGATATTGTAAATCTTTCCATAGCAGCAAGTTCCAAACTTCTTGTTTACATGGTGGAATATGCTCTTTAAAATGCCATAATTTTTGAAACTGAAAGAGATTCATTCCAAGATAAATGCACATTCAAGTGTTTCAAACCTCCCCAATGGGGACATTCTTTTTAATTGTTTAGGTGATATGTTTTTCAACAAGTTACATTCATTTTCTTTGATTCATTACACAGTTGTAACATGCTTTCCCTGAGGTTTGACATTGTTGAAAAATGTTTTTGCAACAGGATTTATGTTCCTTGTATGGTGGTTGGATCTCATAAAACTGTCTAAGGGCCTTCAGAAACTCCATCAACATAACTTATACATCTTATCCCAAATTCACCCCTCAAAGTAATTTGGATAACCTACATAATCTCCTCATGTTGGAGCAAGTAGAAATGATGGAAGGGTAAAAATTGGATTTTGGGGGCCCCTCTGGTTTCTCTCTAACTTCCCCATCCAAGAAAATTCAAAGAATTAGAAAAAATTGCAAAAATGTAAAACTTTCGGCATGTGCTAGTGTATTGCGGTAAAATCAAGTTTTTGGAGCCTAGGCTACACGTGTACATGTGGGACATCAGGACTGCATGGCTGAATTGGTTGATTTGCAAAGAAATTGGAAAAATCAGGTTTTGGAGCCCAGCCGCACAAGTACGCGCGGGACATCCGGACCCACATGGCCGAAATGGTCAATTTGCAAAGAAATCAAAAAAATTAGGTTTTTGGATCCCAGTGCCGCATGTGTATGCGTGGGATAGTTGGGACTTGAAAAATTGACTTGTCCTATTTTGTAAGGTGAATCAAAGGGATTCAGTGAAGAGTGGTCAACGGCCCTCACGGCCCGGTCAACATTGGGACAAGCAGGACGCCAGGACCCGATTTTTCCGAAAATGTCGATAGGTTGGAGACTTGCGGGTGGATCGGAGGTTTTTTGTCCGGGACAGCCAGGACACCAATACCCAATAAAGCCGCATGTAAGGGAAGACAATGCAAATTAGACCCCAAACTTCAAACGGCCATAACTTTTGACCCCGAGCTCTGATTTTCACAAAATTTGACTTTTCAGAATGGGCACGACGTCCTCTACCTCACAAAAATGGATTTCTTAATTTTGATGAGGGTAGATATATAAAAAATAAATAAACATCTTCAGCTCCAGTCAATTAAAAACCCATTCCCATTAAATGACAGAAATGCCTGGCAGACCCAAAATAGCTACCCGCACTCAGAAGGCCATAACTTTTGCATTTCTTAGCAAAAACACACAAAATTGGTACCGTTGGAATCATGTTTCTGAGCCTGATGCACAAAAATCAAGAAATTCATAATTTGATGAGAAATTGATGGTGATTTTGTAGAAAACGTGCCCAGGTTTAGAACAAGTGTTTTATTTGGTAGTTGGGATGCATTCAATGGAGCATGGGCTGACATTTCTCACTACTACAAGTCATGGGATAGTATGGGATCCTTTTTCAAGCAACAAAAAATAATTTCACTTCATTTACTACATCTTGTAAGTGGTTGAAGGACATATTTTGGGATTTTCATTTTCCCTCTCTCTCTCTCTTCTAAAATTTCTATAAATTGGAGTGTTGGGCTCATTATAAAGGGAGATAGTTTTGAGTAGAAAAACTTTGTCAAAATTGTTTTGTGAAACCAATGTGCTACAAGCCCTTGTAGTGGACTCCTTGCATGGTGATCCAGGCCCTTATCTTGTAATAGATTGAATTGTGCATACTTATGAAGCAATAGATGCAAGTTTGTGGATGTATCTTCCCATGTTGTGTTTGTTTGCATTCCTCTTTCCCTTTCAATATCATTGCATATATATTATGTCTATCTTATGTTGTTGTAGGGATCCATTATCATTGTGTGTGTATGAAATATTGTTGTGAATGCTAGATTGTGGAGAACTGTTATCACCCCTTCTAGTTTGCATTTTTCTTCTAATTTTCACACATTGGAAGACTATTCTCATTCCCTCCTTTTCTGGTATATCACTACTTTAGTGTAGGATTTGTTTTCATGCACTTTCTCCTGGTCCCTTGGAAATTTAGATTAGGATAGATAGTTTTTCCTGCATTAGAGTAGATTATGGCAGGTAGTTTAGGAGCAAGAACCAACTTTCTTTGGAGGTCTACCTCATGATGCAAGTCCCACAACTTGGAGATAGTACCCATGTTATCCAATCGCACGGTGAGCTCAATCACACACACTTGTGCAAACCATAGGGTGCTGTGATTAGGAGATAACAATACCATAATTTGATTGTATTTCACTATTTTTAAAGAACTACACATGGAATGATATGGTCAAGTACATAAATCTTCACTTGTTTTCTAGTACAGGAGACCCTGCATCAAGACATGCATTCAATTATCATCTATGCATATCAAAAATAAAAAATAATATCATGATGATCAAAAAATTGTAGAGAATCATATAATATACTAATCTTCTTGTATAAATGAAAATCTCACTTCTTCATTCCTCTTGGTGATTTTCACTTTTTAGATAATTGTTAGTCTTACTAATTTTAACATATACCAAAGTTTTAAATTTACAGCTTGAAAATATGCAAATGCCAGTATTTATTTTTGAAGTTAACCTTGATCATGGCCTAATCACCATCATGCATTGTATAATAAAATATTATCAAACTACATAATGAATTCATTTTGAGGTGATACTACCCATATGAATATAAAGCTTGTTTAAAACAAAACTTATTTCGGGAATAATGGTAGAACGTGGTAAAAATAAACTGTGGTTATCTTAGTCTTGTCTTTTTTACATATATTCTCTTTTTGTCTTATATATTACATGCACTATTACACGCATACATTACAAAATACAAAATACACCAAATTCAACTTTAGATCTCAATGGCCTTCCAACAATTGATCGAAAGGAAAAATTAAATGCATTGATCGATGTCTGCAAGTTACCATAATAGGTATGGAATCAGTAAAACAAAAGATAGAAAACCAAAATTGTTTAAGTTTCCTCTAAATTGGTGAACATAAATCATACCGAGATGAATATCCTAATTCTTTCTATAGATCCACAATGTCAATTTCGATCACAAACTCCAAAACTAAGCCTTTACAAACTAAATCAATCACTTACTGAGCTATATTCACTCCCTTCTTAAACCATTCGAGATTGAATCCCCAAAATTGGTTTTGTAATCATCATCATCCCGATAGTACATATCAAACTATGCTTGATCATTCAAAAAATGGAACAAAGCATCAAGAATCAACAATTACCTCAATTTTTGGCAAAAGTGCCATTTACAATGCATTTAACGCGAGGAGCTTTAATCATTTCATGGATTGAGCATGCTCTAGGTCTTCCATGTAAGCTGCAGATTATTTCTCAACACCCTTTTCCTCATATATGGTGTATGAAAAACTTAGTTGTCTCATTCCTTGCCTAGATGTTTCTTCCACTACAACTTTTCTTTTCCTAGTTCACCTCCTTACTAGCCCTATATGGGCAGCTTTCTTCTTGTATCTTTGGTTTTACTCACTCACTCTATCGTGCCTCTAGGTTTTATACGTGATTGAGTCACTATTCTATCAAGAATCAGGTGGAAACCTAGTAATATTTCAAGCTTTAAAACCTTCAAAATCTAAACAAAGGAGGTGTCACAATAATGTATTCAAGTTTTCAACATATGGTTTCATCATTAAGTCCATCTAATGTTGGTTTTCCACTAAACCCTGGTCTTGAGATGATTACCAATCCTATGCACTGAAGCAGTCATGTATATCTTTCTTGTGCTGACTTCTTAACACACCCAAATTTTAACAATGGTTTTTAACCCTCCTATAGATGATGTGTACACAATTTAAAAGCTTAATCCTTTATGAGTCTCCTCATCTCCACATTCTTCTCACTCCCTTTCATAAAAAATTGTACTCTATAGGAATCCTTGAGGACTGTCATGGAAAGTTGGGTTTGTAAATAGTTTAAGATCTAAACCCTTCAATTTCATACTGATAAAGATATCAAGATCAATAATACAAGGTTTCACATCTTAACTTTGTTTGTGCCTTCAACCACTAAATCTCTATCAAACCCTAGGTCTGTAGACTACTCTTCTTCCTTAGCTAAGAGACTGTCATCCAAATCTTTTAAGCATGACTATTTCTTGCATTTATTCCTTTTGAATATTTTCTTAGGGTCTCTGAAGATTACTTCCTCCAATTCTTGACCTTTGAAAAAGGTAATTAGATCTCCTTAGGTTCAAATCCTCCTAAACCCTTGGTAGGGTTTCTGATACACCCGATAGGAGGAATTTTGGTATATCTCAAACTATTCCTCACCTCAAAGTTTGAAACTTGCTCGAGTGCTCTACTTATCCTTCCTCATATTTCTAACTTACCAGTAGGGCATGGTTATTCCAAAATCTTTGAAAATAATTCATATTTCCTTTATATTGTTCTTGAATGTAGGGGTTTCTACCCACTCTTTGTGGTCTTCAACAAAACAAGATCATAGTTAAACTTCCATAGCTTCCCTGAAGACATTTTAATACCTAAGAAAACCTATCCTCTTTTACATGCACACCCATATATTCTAACCTTCATCAAAACCACACTCAATTTTGTGAAATTTCTTCCTTCCCGATTCAAAAGAAATGTTTAACTACATACAAACCAATGTTCAATTGTATACAAACCCTCAACAGGTATCTCGAATTTTGCTTACCCGATAAAGATTGTATTTTTACTTAAAATATTAACAAAAACACATACCACATGTCATAAAACCCTACACATATCTTAAACATGTCACATAGTGTATTATGGCTTGCCAACATCAGTTTCATTTTTAGCTTTTGAGTAGTCGAATCATCTTTGTTGATCACTTGTACTCTAATCAAACCATCTTGGTTGATCACTTGTATGCTAGTAAAATCATCTTGGTTATTGTTTGAGTTGTATTCTAATGGTAAAACATCATCCACATTCATTATCAATCATCTTAGGTATAAATTTTATTTTTTTCAATCGCATGGATTTGTTGTAGCAAAGTAATAATACCCACACCACTAAAAATAGAAACAATGGCAGCACCCACATCATCAACAACAACATCAAGTCAATGATAGGAAATGAGATCAATGGATAGAGCTATGAAAACCATTTCAATGGGTGTTATCAAAGAGCCTTCAAATATAAATCTTAGATGCTACATGGTGCAAGAGGTTTGTTATCCATTTTCACCTCCTAGGTGAAAATGGATAACTTGGGGAGTCTTACATTGAACCAATTTGTTAGGGAGGCCCATAGGTCAATATGGAGTATGCATACGCTCTCGAAGTGTTTCAGGGGCATCAACAAGATTTCCAGGAAGGTTGAAAGCCATCAAAAGATTTTTTTCCTCTTCTAGGTTTTCATAAAATTCAAGTTTTACTCAAAGAGAGGAGATAGAGCAACAGGGCTCACTCACAGTAAGAATGGAAAAAATTATATGATTAATCCTTGATCCCCTCAAAAATATTTACACAACCTTCTGGAACTGGAAGGATCCAAACAAAATGAAGAATTCTGGAGAGAAGTGTAAAGTTTTTAAAATTTCCTTAGGCCCTTAACCATCTCGCCAAGCTGGTGGGTGAGCTAGCTCTCATCGCCTAAGTGAGATGAGTTGTAATACCAAGCTACACGGTTTCATTTGATAGCCATAGAGCTCATATAATGGAGGGCCGAGTTGTTTTTCATGCAAGTCGAGATGGTTTTAGGGTATGGAGCTCATTAAATGGAAAAGGGTGAATCAAAAATTACATCAAGCTCCCCAAGCTCGAAGGAAGGTCAAGGATCCCCACCCAGCGCTTTAAAACCGAGTTGTTTCGAACACCATGGTGGATGTTGTAGCAGAGTAAGAGTTACTTGTGGAGATCATCAAGCTCATCTAAAGTTGAATGTAGAAAAATAGTGTGAGCTCGGGCCTCTTGAGCAGGGGGCAAGTTGATTAATGAGGTTGCATATCTCATGGAGTATGGAGGTTGCGGTGTTCGAAGGTAAAGTTAGCTAGGGGGATCAAATGATAGATCATTGTGATCAATTGGAACATCATCACATATCGACAAAGCCCGGCGAAGTGGAAAACCATGTCGAGTGATATAAGGCTCAACATTGAATAAATCGGACTGGGGCAAGTGACTCGGCCCTATCAAAGGTAGATGGATGACACCAGTGAGGTGATGGGGAATGGCTCGTTGAGAGGTTGGTGAAAAATAGTCAAGCTCATGGAAAATGGATGCACGAAAAAGTGTTCAGAGACAACTCAATGGAAAGGAGTCGAGCCAAGCCAGTGCAAAGTGGTTGGGACTTGGGAAAAGTCAGAGAAAAGTAAAAAAGAGTTGACTCACCGATCCAACTCGGCGTGCTCCACTCGAGCAAGACATGGCAAGGCATGACATGACCACATCAAGGAATCAGTCCCAAATGGACTAGATGAACTCGGTCCTTGTGTGTCTCAAGGTTCAAATCACCGCAACATGGTGCAAAGGCGAGGATAGGTTGAGTCGCAGGCAGCCCTGGAGGGGAGTTCGTGGGCGTCTCGATGAGGGAAAGTTAGGTTCTTGAAGAACACTATGGGTCCGCAGTGAGAGGATGGAATGGAAGTCATTCGGTGAGGTGGCTAGATGGTGTGGGGAATTCGGGCTTAGAAATCTCACAAGACACGAGAAATGTGGGACATCAGTGGCCCGCATCGGTTGAATCGGCCGATGCAGGGGTATGAAACACAATAGGCATAGGTCGGGGTGTTGAGTGGTTCCATGTGATGCGATGTAATCTACAATGTGTTGTAAATAGCTAGAAGTCAAATTTGATGGTGGCGCCGAGTGGTGGAGTGAGTTTTTGGTGGAGTGTTCAATGTGGAGCTCAAGAAGAAAAGGGGTCGGTCGTGGGTGGCATAAAGTGAATGGCCCAACATGGAAGAAAAGGGGCTCGGAGATGCAAGGGGAGGTATCAACTTGGTGAGCTAGCTGGTGAGTTGGCCCTCAATACAAATTTTAAAACACTCCAACCCCCCCTTCCATTTGCAAAGGATAAAAGTAGTAGGGCCCACTAATAATTTTAAATTCCCAAGATATTAAAAATATGAAGAAACATTATGAAGGGGAAAAATTTTCAAAACCATTTCTAGCTACCTACTTTAATGCACATTTCGTGAGGAAGGTAAGCCTTGGAAAACATAGAGACTGTTCACACTCGAAGACCATAACTTTTTCATTTCTCAATGAAATCGTGAAGCTTGGTTTAAAAAAATGACTTACAGGTGGTTGAAATGGCATTTAATAAGCATGGGCAGCCATTTTCTTTTGCTACAAGTTAGAAGATAGCATGGGATGGCCTTATAGTTTACCCATCATGACTTTCACCCAATTTTGGTACCTTGCAAGTAGGTAGAAGAGGAAATCCAGGATTTGTAACTTCTCTCTCCTCTTCCTCATTTTCTATAAATTGAAGTGCCCTCTCATTTGAGAAGGGGATTTTATTAGTAAAAACAATATGTCAAAATAGTTTTGAAACACCAATGTGTTACAAGCCTTCATTTTGGACTTCTTGCATGATGATCCAAGCCTTTCTCTTTAATGAAATGAACTATGTAGATTAATGAAGCAATAGACTCAAATTTGTGGATATTTCCTTCCCTTGTTTGTGTGTGTCATTCTCTTGCCTCTCTGTTTCAGCTGTAAGTAATTTGTGTCTATTTTTATGCTTCTTGTAGGGTTTATTATTGATGTGCTTCCATGAAAATGGTTGTGAGTGTTGTTGTTAGACTATGGTGATTATTTTCACCCTCTCTAATATGTATTTTCTTTCATTTTCCCACATTGGAGAGATTTCTCACACCCTTCTCTTGGTGCATCACCTCTTTTAGTGTAGATTTATTTCATTTTCATGTTATTTCTCTCTCCTTGGTCCCTTGGAAATTGTAGGTTAGAGGTATTTGATAGATTTCCCTTCACTAGAGTTAGTTGTTGCATTAGTTTAGGAAGAGGAACCAACCTTCTCTAGAGAGTTGTTTCAATTGCAAGGTCCCACACCTTGAAGCAATTCCATGTTACACAATCACACTTGCTTGCCTTAACACACTCACATGCTAAGAAATCGAGGGTGTTGTGATTCAGTGATAACAGTGTTTCCTTTGTTGGTTCCAAGATGAGATGCAGACTCATTTCAAAGTTGGATTCATTGTTTCTTAGTCCTACAATTATTTATAATGTATCATATGTGTGAATTAAGAAAAGAACTAGAAGTATGTCAGAAACTGATTTTTGATTCAATCAAAGATTTGCATCGAGTTCATATGTAATATTTATAACATCATGTAGAGAACTTGTGTCAAGAATCCTAGATCACGTAGAGAACCTACTACAAGGTTAATTACCTTCTTCAAACCATAACAACACTCTTTGTTTGGAAATGAATTTATCGAGAAGCACCATGGATCTACTGGTTCAAAGAATACACAGGTGAATGATGCAAGACGTGAATTGTTCCAAGACAAAAAAATGCAAGCATACAAGACTGTAAATTATGAAAATACAAAAGAGATAATTACAATAACACATAAATAGCTCCAACTCAATATGATCAAATATAATAATGCAATATATGTACATATAGGAGGTGAATGTGTAACATCCTCCTAGAATCATGGCAATATCCACCTAGAATAGTGGTAACCAACACCTAGAATGGTGTAGTCAAGTGGTAACCAACACCTAGAATAGTGTATTCAAGTGGTAACCAACACCTAGAATAGTGTAGTCAAGTGTACACCTAAGCAAGCATATCCCATAAGTGTAGGGAAACTCCAAGTGAGGTGGAATATCCCGAGTAGGATAATAAAAATAAAGTGAGGAAAATAAATCCTACACTAATAGACTTAAACCCTTGGTTAAACCCTTGTACCATATATTTCCTGTGACGGTCATATATCATGCCAAATTATTAATCCTTGACATAGTCTTAAACAATCAAACACACATTCATTTCATAAAATCCAACAAGTAGTCAAATACCAAGCACAAAACCATATCCATCAACTAAGAGCTATCAAGAAACATGCATGTCAAGGAGCATTCATGATGGACATTTATTTTATTCATCTTGCAAGCAATCAACAATCAAGTAAATGCAACAATCAAGTAACCCATAATAATGAAAACTAGTAACCAGCAAAAACAATGACAATAACAAAGAAATACAACAAACATTTAGTCCACGCTTTATTTTTTATGAAAATAGAAGCAAACACATAGAAGTATAGATTGTGTTACGTTTTATATTACATGCTTTCATAAAATCATATATACTTTATTATGATCCAACAGTATAAAAAAATTGATTTCGTATATCCCAATACATTTTTGGTTTCATTTCAACCAACTAAACAATTAAAAAAATTCACTAAACATGGTGTGTCCTCTCATAAATTCCACAACCACCCATATTCATCCATCATACTTGCCCACACATCTTTCAAACTCTATCTTCTAGTGTTACAACTCTTCTTTATAGACACCACTCATCATATACTTGATGTTTAGGGCCTTCATTATGTCTCCCCTATAGTCATGGAGTGCTTTTATGTATGCATTGGAAGTTTTTAGGGAAACACACTTTTTTTCAAGTTCCAAATTCTCACCCCTAAGTGCATGAATTGTATTATGTAACTCATTGTTCTCCATAGTGAGAGTCTCTAATACATTGTTCTTCTCAGCTATGATAGTTTCCAATATGTCACTGGTTGTCCTTACAATTTCAACAATATGGACAAAAGCTCCTCCTTAGTGAGTGATCCAGTTTGTACACATTTCAATGAGAGTCTCAAAGCCATATATTCCGCTTGAGGCACATTGTGATCAAATCTCATCTTTGAAATAATCTCTTCCATTTCACACATGTTTTTACCAATTTCCTTCTCATTAACATCCACAACCATCCATGAAAATATACAAGGAAATATGAATTAGGAGACGGTGAACTATTGCATAATCCATGCATTCAAATGAAAATACTATATGTACATCATGTAGAAGAATAAGACACAAAATCATGACTCCCTACCTCCATCATTCTTCATTGGGTTTATGGAATTATTGTATCCCTCCTTAACCACCCTATTCTTCTTTCTCGAAAAATGGTCAGTAGTCATCGTTGATTGTTTGAAGTGGAGAGTGAAATTCATGATTACATAGAGACAAAATTTCAGTTATGGATTCTTGAGATGTTCCAAGCTAGCTCTCATGGAGGAGGAGAGCTCAATTTATAGTTTGTGGGTGGAGGATTCAATGGCTAAGATGAATCCATGTTGGATTTGGATCAAGGGTGGAGAATGCATGTGAGGATTAGAGGATTCTAGAGTGGAAGAATCTAGAAATTTTAATTTAAAATTCATGGAGGGAAGAATCTTCCATTGAATTAAAAATTCAATAGAAGGAGAAGATTAGAGAGGCTTCTAGAAATAGAAGCCTCTAGATTTAGAGGTGTGAGGATGTGATTAGGATTAGAGTTATATTAGGTTAATAAATATGATTAGATGTGAGATTACATGGAAAGGCTAGGTGTAGGGATGTGTAGAGTAGGTGGTAGGTGAGGTGTAGGAATATTAAATTCCTAGAAAATATTAAAGAAGGATTAAAATAGGATAATAGAATATAAAAGTGATTAATGATAAAATGGGATAAAATAATGAATTAAAAGGATTAATAATGGAATGATGGGATAAAGGATAAATGATGATAAAATGATAAAGGGGGAATATGATAAAATGAATTAAATAATAATAATCAACCTTGCAATTAATTATTATATGGATTTAGATGATGTTGTAAGGCGATTAATTGTAATTGATCATGTCGACATTTTAGATGTCTACATTTTTCTCCTCTTTGAATGGTTATTGTATAGAAATGACCATTCAAAGAAAAATAAGAGAATATGTTAGGATGGTGATATGATGCCCCCTTGAGGGGTTAGGTGGGGAGGAACGAGTTAGGTAACCACTCGAAAAGAGGAGAGACCCAAGTTAGTAGATGAGAGATGATTAGAGGATGAGAAGATTTGAGGATTTAAAGGATTAGGATTAGAGGATTAGAAGATTAGGAGGAGAATATGAGGAGATTATGAGAGAATATTAGAGTAGAAGAGAGGATTATATGAATAGGAGATTAGGAGAGAGGATTGGAGGAATAGGAGAGTAGAGGATTAACATAGGGGATATTATAAGAGTAGGAGAAAGGATTAGAGGAATAGGATATTAGGAGAGAGGAATAGAGGAATAGGAAAGTAGAGGATCAAGAGAGAGGAGATTAGAGGATTTAGGAGATATTGGCTTTTGGATTTAGGATGCCCTAGTCAATGATGTATGACAAGGGTGAAGATTTAGGATTATTGGATTAGAGGATGTTGGATTTGAATATGTTATATTTTAAGATGCCTCAGTCAAGGGGGTAGGATTTGAAGATGTTAGATGTTGAGATGTTGGATTGGATAGGATGGAGGATTAGAAGATTGAGGATGTTTGGATGAGAGAATAAGGATTGGTTTTGGATCGATTTGGATGATAGGACATTACTTGGGATGATGATTGATAAAGAGATGAGAGAGAGTGTTTGAGTTTGATTAATGAGATGATGTAAGAAGAATTTATAGCTAAGGAGTGGAGGATTCAATGGCTAAGATAAATCCATGTTAGATTTCAATCATGGGTGGAGGATACATGTGAAGAATGGAGAATTCTAGAATGGAGGTTCTATAATTTGAGAGAGATATCCATTGAATTAAAAAAATGAAAGAGGGAAATTTAGAGAAGATTATAGAGGAAAATTCATATCAAACCTCTTCCAATTATATCAATCAATCCATCATCCATCTTTAATCAATAAATCATTCATCTATCATCATCAATATTTGATCATCATCCATATCAATCATCTAATGCAAGCAAGGGGGAGGTGATGCTCAGTGTCTCCAAAATTTGAAGCAAGAAACCAAGTTCAATCAACAATCCATCAAGATCAAATCCAACACATCAAAGGAGGATCTTTGCAACTTGTAGGTAAGTGTAGGTATTTGTCTTCTCTCTCCTTTCAATCCATTTCTCTATCTGAGGTTTTGTTTGAGAATATTAGCATAGGAGAACAATTAGTTGTTTTCTTGCATTTTCACTCACTAATATTTTCTTGCATTACATTTTGGTATATGTTAAAAAGATTATATAAAATTAAAAACCAAAAACAAAGAAATTGATTTCTAAATCTAATCTATTCAACAATACCTCAAATTGAGCTAGATGGAAGGAAAAAAATTCAATACCTTCACTTACCAAATGAAGATATCCCTTTATGATTTGAATGTGCTCAAGATGGTGGATTGAACTTGGTTGCTTCATATTTTTGGAGTCACTTTAGCAGCACCTCACTTTGATTTTTCTTGGATTTCTTGATGAAGATCAATGGATGGATGAATTGATTGGATTGAAGATGGATTGAAGATGGATTTATAGAGTGGATGGATTGATTGGATGATTGAAAATAAAAATGGAAAATTTTGGTTATGGATCCTTGAGATGTTCCAAGCTAGCTCTCATGGAGGAGGAGAGCTCAATTTATAGTTTTGGGTGGAGGATTCAATGGCTAAGATGAAGCCATGTTGGATTTAGATCAAGGGTGGAGAATGCATGTGAGGATTAGAGGATTCTAGAGTGGAAGACTCTAGAAATTTGAATTCAAAATTCATGGAGGGAAGAATCTTCCATTGAATTAAAAATTCAATAGAAGGAGAAGGTTAGAGAGGCTTCTAGAAATAGAATCCTCTAGATTTAGAGGTGTGAGGATGTGATTAGGATTAAAGTTAGATTAGGTTAATAAACATGATTAGATGTGAGATTACATGGAAAGGCTAGGTGTAGGGATGTGTAGAGTATGTGGTAGGTGAGGTGTAGGAATATTAAATTTCTATAAACTATTAATGAAGGATTAAAATAGGATAATAGGATATAAAAGTGATTAATGATAAAATGGGATAAAATAATGAATTAAGAGGATTAATAATGGAATTATGGGATAAAGGATAAATGATGATAAAATGATAAAGGGGTAAATATGATAAAATGGATTAAATAATAATAACTAACCTTTTGAATAATTATTATATGGATTTAGATTATTTGTGGGATAGATTAATGTAATCGATCATGTCGACATTTTAGATGCCTACACTTAAAATGTGCAAAAATAAAATAATTTCTAGGAATACACCATGTAAGTGAAGCACATACATGGGAACATCATGTACAAGTTATCATTACGCAAGTCTATATTAAACCATCATGTGTAATTGATTTTCATCATTACATATTATCAAAAATACAATGTTTCGTTTTATATCAAAAATACAATGTCCGAATACATATTGTAATATCCATGTTCAAGCCATGGCAAGGAAACTCCTTATGAAGGAGAAGAACATGAATTTGACTAAGCAATGAGCCTAAGAATTCCTTGACATCCCATGAAGACATCTACATTTGAAAATTTTCAATGTCAGTAAAGTGGTCAAACAACAAAAGTATGACACATACATCAATAAAGTATGTTTTACTTCACAACATACAAAGTACCTCATACTACCAAGAAATAGGTCACACTACTTTTGATGTCACCTCTTGTTCATCCTAATCCTAAAATAAAATTACAAGATATATAACATAATCATATGAAAATACATAAGTGTTTACAAAATATGAAGCTAACTGAAAATGATATGCACACCTTTGTTGAGTCTTGTACATTGGTTGTGGAGGAATCTATGCTCATATACTCCATGAACCAGAATGTATCTTTATTTTAACTTTTTTGCAGTGTATCTTTCTTCTTCTTAGCAATGGGAAGCCTCTCTATAAAATCTAGATACATAGCCCTCCAAATGTTCATAACACAACAATTCTTTGCGGTTGGCACACCCTGGAAAATGTATCCCCGCTCAGTAGAGACAATGTGTCCTTTGGCAGCCATATAACTATTAGCATACAACCGAACATTGTCACCAACATGAAAATCATAGGCCTGTGTGGATTGAGAAAAATAATCGTTGTTAGACACCGGTGTAGATGAACCATCACCATCATTTCCAGTGTCATTAATCGACTCTACAACAACCATTGGTTGTGGTGCTTCATGCACAACATTCCCTACATAGGAACAATAACCAATATTAAAACCACGTAAGTGCTAAAAAGAAGTAAATTAGTAATATGCATGGACAAATTAATTAAGCTTGCTTACCTAAAGCATCTCATCCCCACTTTTTTTTTTTTTCCCATGACAACCCCTATTCCCTTTCCATGAAAGGTACTCCTTCAATGTGAGGTTTTCATCCTCACTACAATGGGTGTTTGGATTAGGTATATCATTTTTTGATGAGGCTTTCTGTGGATACAATTAAGTTGTTAGTCATTAAAAATGACCTTATATTTCAGGACATGTAAAAAATTCAACACTTTGCATCTCACTTGATGTTCGTAGTTGCCTATACCACCTCCTTCCACCCTCCTCCTCTCTTCCTCCATTTTCCGGTAATATGCTCGCCTCTTTATTAACAATTCCCTTCTTTGGACAATATTTTGAGGAAAATCATATGCACACATCTACTAATTGATATCATTTAAGGATTTCTTACTTAGTTTAGAAACTTCTAAGACATTTTCTTTGGCCATCCATTTTGCTTCTAGCCTATGCCTCTTGCTAAAACTTTGATTTTTTACAATCCGGTCTATTGACTTCTGTTGTGTTTGCTTCAATGTGTAGGTAGGCCCTTCCTCTTGTCTTTCTTTTCCCACTACCTGGACTATTTGGAGGTCTCCTAAGAATAGGCGGTCTACCATGAATCTTATGTCGGTGAGCATTGAGCATGTCTAGTGACCCAAACAGACGGCTACCATCATCAAAAATGTGGTACATGGGTAAAGCAAATAGTTGTGGGTATCTTGTTTACCAATACCCATGTTGACAATCTTGTACTCACCAAAAAACTGTCATCAAATAAGGAATCATGTGGTTAGAATCCTTACAAATGTTATTAAATCAACTAGAATACACAATCATCCTTGAAAATATCAAAGTGTTCTTACTGGTTTTGGTACCTCCTCCTTGGGATCAGAATGTGAGGAATGTGGAAGCCAATCAACATCATCTTCATCATCCATGTCAATGTCAACATCGTTAGCAAGATTGTTAACATCTTCCTCATCCTTTTCCTCATCTTGACCAGCATTACCACCCTCCTCAACCTTGTTTGGCTCTTCCACATCCTACCAAAGTGGTCATCAAATACATGACAACCAAAAACAAATATACATAAGTAGTTTGTAGACACCAAGAAAATTTTAGTGGCGAATTTTTGTAAACTCGCATGAAAAAAATTAGGTTTTTGAAAATTGGAAATGGAAAATTTTTAGTGGCGAAACGCATTTTATTCACCAGAAATTTCAGTCGAAAAGTCCTTATTATGGTTCATTTCACCTAGTATTTACACATATATATGAACTTATGCATGTACTTCACTAACGGTTCGAATCAATCTAGGCACATATTCACCGAAGTATACATAGACAACCCAAGCATCCAACCGGGCATCTAAGCCGGGGCGTAACAGTGTCTCCAACTAAGCATCCAACCGGGACATCCTAACCTAGGAATCCAACCGGTGTCCAACCCAGTCGTCTAACCAGGCATCCAACCCCATGCATCCAACCTAGGTATCCAACCATGAGTCCAACCAGGTGTCCAACTAGGATTCCAACTCGGGCGTCCAACCCAGGCATCCAACCCGGGCATCTAACCCAGGCATCCAACCTAAGCATCCAACCCAGGCATCCAACCAAGGCGTCCAACCCATGTGTCCAACCGGGCATCTAACCTAGGCATTCAACCTAGGCATCCAACCCGTGTGTCTAACCCAGGTGTCTAACCCAAGCGTCCAACCGGGCATCTAACCCATGCGTCAAAAAAGGCGTCTAACCTGCATCCAACCCATGTGTCTAACTGGTGTATAACTCTCTACGAGAGATGGCCTTCTAATCATGTTAGTTGTCTATCCAACCATATTGGGTTTGAAAATGACCAGCACGTGTCCATGGTCCAACCCTACGAAACTACATTGAACATGGAAAAATAGATTCACCTTTCTGTGAAAATATTTTTAGAAATTCACCATCGATTCGAAAGTAGATTTTGAAGATTCGCCAACAATTCTAAACTAATTTTTAGGAGAGGGTCTTAAAATGAACCCTAGTAGACACAAACTAGATAATATATAAACATATTTGTAATATATTGAGTTTGGAAGTAAATGCATCTTCTGTGAAGGTGAACAATTAAGACCTATGTGGATAAATTATTAAGACACCTAGAAAACGGTGATCTCGATATGAAAGGGTTTTAAAAGAAGGATAGAGGAATTATAACTTGTTTCATCAAGGATAAAAAGAGATACATTTGCTATGATCCATGAAGGTGAGTTTTAATCACTAATTAGCCTTATAGAGGTATAAATCAGGGGAATGCATGATCAAGAACTCAAAAATTGGAAACTGCCTTTAAAATATGTGTAAGGATTGTCTCTTTATTGAAATGAGATATTTTGAGTAATCTTATGGTCGATCATGTTGTTAGAGGCTTGTGATGGTATGGGGAGTCCATATAAGTGGTTTATGTGGATATGAACCTAGCACAAGTCACCATAGTTACAAATCTATGGAGTCACCATAGTGATGAAACTCAGTCAAGTCATGTTTGCACAGTCCTCAACATGATATGGTGATAGTCATGAATAGATTAGTATGAAAGTGAATCTAAGAATTCCAAGGTCTAATAACTTGTGTTAAACTTATGGAATAAAGTTAATGAAGTGTTATAAAGGACTTTAGAACCATTTAAAGAGAGGACATCATGGACTGTACTATCACAGTCAATGATACGGACCTTAAAGAAGAGCACACAAATGATGTGATAAGAATCTTGAAGGGAATAAAGGAGTGTTCAAGGTGGTATCTAAGAGGTGTAGTAGAATGAGGGAATGGTGAATGTGAAAAAAATTGAAAGATTCAAAGAAAAGAAGTCAAAACAGAGTACAAGGACTGAATTATGTTTATAGAACAAGACTCAAGAAGCATAGTTCATGTTATCATAGGACTGATTAGTGCTAGAGAACAAGACTCAAGAAGCATATGACTGATTAGTGTTATCATAGTGTGATGAGAGTGAGAAACATGAGAAAGGTCAAAGAAAATTTCAAGAGCCAGTTGGAGATGGTGAGATACTTGTGAGAAGCCAAGAAGGCCAAAGGTTGGAAAATGGGAAAGATAGTGATGGGGAGGTGAATGAGTGTTGAAAAAGGTTGATATAGGTGGTAAAGTATCAAAACCCTAGAACCAATATCCCACAATAACATTACATGTCTGGAACCAATGTGAATCCCACCCCCACTAGTGGACGCACCTTCTGATAGCCTCTTAGGACCTTGGTTACGCTGAGGAACACATCCAAACTCAGGGCACACACATAATGATGATTGGATACCAATTTATTTCTCCTATACGAATTGAAAAAATCATTAGTAGCAAACAAATTGAAGCGATCTATGAAATTAATATTGCCAAAAAAATAATTTTCATAATGCGCTCCGATTCAGAAAATATTTCTTCTAGGACTCCTTCTAGGTCATCCATCATGAATCTAAAAAATATATGTTACTAATTTTGTATGCGTAGCATATGCAGATGAATCTCCCAGAGTTGAAAGTACCTAGTTTGTCTGTGGATAGCTTGTTCAACCAATGGAAATACATCAACTCATGGACATCAATCCTTGACAATTTTTCTCATACAAAGCTTATTATTTTTTCTACCACATGATATAGAACACAAAACCACTTCATACAACATCAAGGATGATCTGGATGAAAAAGATAACACACATAGCCTAGGTCTAATTAAGAAACTAGGTTATGACCAACATGAGTTACAACATTCTATACATTATAAAAATTCATAAGGACAAATAAATATGCATATTGCAGTGGGACCCAACATTACATATACTACAATTCAAGTATTGACCAATAATGAGGAATACAATGCTCATTGAAAAAGTAGTGGTTCACACAAATGGAAGTGACTATTGACATCCCCAATGATTGCATTAATTTTGTATGCAATGACCACATGGTTTCCCATAAACAAGATCAATCTTCATGCAATCCTAATCCTATAAAAAATACACATCTTTGTGTAATCTTCCAATTCCTATCCTTGTGACACCTGTGAAATTATAGAAGCATAAAAGGAAGGATAAGGTGTGTCCAAACCTTGAAAATTATAGGTTGTTCTTATCATATGTTTGTGCAAATTTTCTTTTTCTTGAAGAAGATTGTGTAACTCTATTATGAACTATACTAGTGTGCTTAGAATGGTTTAAGATGAGGTTGAGGTGATAATCATTGTTAAAGGAGTCAAGTTTTAAGGAGGGTGTATAAGTACTAGAGAGGACATAAATTTGTAAACTAGAGAGGACATCCAAAGAAATTTTATAGGATAAGATATATTTTTTTCTATTCTTGAAATATTTAAAGTGCATAAATGTTGCTTTACACAAAGAAAAACAATGAGATGAATATTACTGCAGCGTACATGTTAGGGTAATATATGACATGGAAATAATTCACATGGGATTGGATACAATTCATTTCACTATCAATGCAATTGGATAAATGATACTTTTAGTACAAGAGAGAGTATTGAGGAAGATTACCATAGTTAGACTATGGTTTCTAATCACATGGTTTGGTTGGTCCTTGATCCTACATCCATGATTACAAGGGTGGAGTATTTTATTATTACATATGGGTTGGGCATGTCGTTAAATGTGAGGATTATGGAGGGTATTGAAATACCATGTCTTAATGACCTTGTAATTAAAAAATATGCCCCAAGGCACAACAAGTTTCTTGATAGGCTACCAGCTGCAAAATTATTAGGTTCCCAACATAATCCTTTATAACTACTACAAACCCTTGGATAGAAAGCCTATGTATGAAAATAAATATTGAAACTAAAGCGTAAAAAAAAAAAATAAAAGTTGTGAATGCTCACAATTATCTTTTTCTCTTATCTTTAAAGATTGGCATGAATATGTTTTACTCTGAACAATTTAATTTCTTGGAAATGAAAAAATAATAGAACTATAGCACCATTAAAATGTCATTTCCAAGAAATATATGGAAGACAGAGAATTTCACATAAAGGTATGAATGAAAAAATAGGACAATAAAGTCTCTAAGGGTGACCAAAATATGTTTTACTATGAATGATTTAATTGCTTGGAAATGAAAAAGTGACCTGAAACTGTAGCACCATTAAAATGTCATATCCAAGCAATATATGGAAGACTGAGAATGGATGAAAACACAAGCCAATAAAGCCTCTAAATGTAGTATAATTGCAGCCCAAGGCCAAGTGATAGTATCCATAGACTTATGTACAAAATATATTTTCAAAGAACATACCCTACTCGTGTCACCTAATAGCTTATTTATATTTTATTGCTTCTGCTTTAGCTAGTGTCCTATAGATCCTACTCTTAACACCTCTAAGTTTATTTATATCTAATAGATTCTGCTTTAGCTCTCTTGTGCTTTAGATTTTATTAAATAAATATATCTGATGGAGAAGAATAGAAAATATGAATGACTGCTGTGTGCAACCTTCTACAATTCTCTTTCTGAGTTCTAATTTCTTTTTATCTATTTTCCTTGAATTATATGTTGACCCTTATCTCAAAATAGCATTATGAATATTTGGGTTCCATTAACCTATTTATGGTTAGCAGTGGAGAGTAATACATAATTTAAATTACATCATTGGACTTACTACATTGCTAAAAGACACATAAGGTATAAATACCTAGTACTAAAGTGGATTATGTCTAGGCATCATATTGGCATCTTCATTGTTGGGTGCACAAACCTGAGCTAGAACTTATTTTTATCCCAAAATAACCCCCATGATTATTTTGGATTTAACAAGGTTAAAGACGGACTTAGCCATTTTTAAGGAGTAAAATACGTTTAAATGATGTTAAATTTCACTACCCTAAAGCACTAACCATTGGTATATAAAAACCTATGTGGGATGCTCAATTTATCCTTTAGCGAGATATATTTAAAAGGCTACATGAATTTCATTTTTCCATCAATTTCAATACCAAGCATTAAGCAAGGACACACATCATCATTCTAGTTGTCTTAAAGGAATTTGCATTTCACGAGATGTAAATTATGTGGAATAGACCAAGTTTCATAAAGGTGTTGGGTCCGGGAAAGGTTGAACGGTCAAAGCAAGGACACATGGTAGAATTCTATGGAACCAATAGTTTTAAGTCCACCTAGATAGAAATTTTGATGCGAAGATGCAACCAATGAAAGGAAAACACATGTAATACGTGGAGCTTTCTTATTGGCTCACATTTCACGTTTGTCAATCGGGATAAAAAGAATTTCGACTTTGCATTGGTGCATGGAGCTTTCTTATTGGCTCATTTTAATAATGGTCGAGTCAAGGTTATCGAGTGGACGGACATTGGGAGTATCATGGAAAATTATTATTGGTTTTGCTCTGCACTCTGACAAGATTGGTATAAATGAAAGTGAATTGTGAAGGAGGGTGGAGCTTTCTCATTGGTTTATGCTTCGTGGTAGATAATGGAGCTTTCATAAGGCCCGACATCTGAACCAATGAAAGATCAACACGTGGAAAAGGAAAATAAATTCACACATAGATAAAGGTAAATCCCCGAGTGAGTCAAAGGCCACCACGTGTCACTCTCATATTGTCCCGACATGTAAAAATTCAAACGGCCATAACTTTCGCTCCAGAGCTCTAAATCACGTAAAATCGGTCTTGTTGGAAAGTTATCCTCAATCCCTAAAATTTGGACCATTCAAAATCAGATTTTGGTTACATTTGATAGGAAAATAATGGAGAAAAAATAGATCGTGGCATTAAAGTGTAATTTTAGTTACCTCGAGTCACCCAAATTTGATCGATTTGGCCTCCTTCCTTCTTCTACAAGCAAAACAGACATGGGGCAAGTATCGATAGTATTGCACCTATATTTTCATGAATTTAATGCTTTTGTTGGTGATTGGAAGAATAAATATGAGTTTTCCTCTTCTTCTCCTCCTCTTCTCTCCTTCTTCTTCTATAAATAGTGGAGTAATGCTCATTGTAAAGGTTTGACATTCTTGTAATTCTTGTGCACTCTCTTTCAAGTGCTACACATGTTTATGGGTTGTAAACTCATATTTGAGCATCTACATGGTGAATATTTCCTTTCACCTTCATTGTAATATATTGTGCATCCTTCTAAAGTAATAAAATACTTGTTTTGTGGCTATTAATCTATCATAGATTGTGTTCTATTGCATCTCTTGTCTTTCATTACATTTGCAGGTATTTTTACATCTTTTGTTCTCCTTGTAAGGCCCAAATTATTTTTGTTTCGTAGAAATGGTGGTTTCAAGGTTGTCTTGGACTGTGGTACTTACGTCTGCCCTCTCCTCCATCATTTTGCTTCCACCATCCCGATTGAGAGTGTCTCTACACCCTTTTCTTGGTGTTATCACCTTTGTTAGTGTAGGGTTTTCCATTTTTATGCACTTCCTCTCTCCCTAGTCCCTTGAAAATTTAGAATAGGATTAGATAGATGCATTTCCTTCCTTAGGATTAGTTTAGCATTAGGATTAGGAATAGGAACCAGCCTTCTCTGGAGATGTCTCAAGTAGCAAGTCCCAAAACTTTAGAGACAATCCCATGTTACCCAAAAACATTAATTTCTCATCACACATGCATGAAAAATCATAGGGTGTTTTTTTGTGATAATAGCTTATAGCACGCCAGTGGGACATCATAAGTTAATATTTCCATTTTTGCCAAGTTTTGGTGTGTATCTTGGTGAGATTCTAGCCTTTGGAGATGCTTATTACAACACACTGGTGAACTCCAAACATTATATCAACTAGTTTCAATAGTCAAAGCACTCTATTTCATGAGAAGAATTCAGAAAAGGTCAAGAACAACAGAAGAAGGAACTTTTGAATACTATAGTTATCACTGGGAGGAGAAGAAGGGGTAGAACAGTTCAGAGGTCACCTTCACCACCAAATAGGACTCTTTCTACTCCACCTCCTAGTAGGCACCTTTCTTGCAATCTACTAGAGTTATGAGACCTATTATTATGGAAGCACCACAAATGAATCTACCATTTGTTGACTTCACTGGTAGTTGTCCCCTTGCTCTTAATTCCCAACATGACATTCCAGTAGCAGCCTTAAAAAGTATCCCTTTCTTCACTGGGGAAAATCATACCACTCTAGTTAACCATATTCAAGATATTTCCAATGTTTTTGTTGTTCATCAAATTATTGAATAGGATGTAGTTGTAAATTTTTAGCTTCTTCATTCAAAGGAAATCTCTTCAATGGTTCAGAGCTTCGGACCAGGAATAATCAATAATTGGGATGATCTAGGGACAAACAATCCTTCGCAATAAATTTGGGGAAAAAGGCATATGACCTCTCGTTAGAATAGATAACAACTATAAAGAGGGCTCCCAATGAGCTCATGGAGGACTTCAATTTCATATTTCAGAAGACATGGGATAGAATTCCAATTCTCTAGTGAGACCAACTCCACAAGGTGTTTTTCTTTACTTTTTAAGAGCATTAAATTCTGATATTTTGTCATGATTCATTATATGGGGGTGCAACATTTCCTGGGGCCTATGCAATATCAATTAGGGCTCAAAATTTTGTGATACAAGCCAGGAAACTAGCTCCAAGACCACCCATGCCCTTATTCCCTAAATTACCTCAAGCTTATCAACCCTCTATTGCTCTATTCTGAGAAAATCCCAACCCACTACCTCCACATCCTACTCTCCCACACAAAAAAATGAGGATGAAGAGATCAAGTCCTTGATTATAAATTTTTCCAACAAATTCATATCCTTGGAAAAATAGAAGCCCGATATTATAGGAATTATTCTAACTAGGGGAAATATTCAAGCCAAGGATTTAACCAAGGTTATCAACCATATACGAACCAATAGCCTAATTAGAGATATGAAAAAATCAACAAAATAATAGGTGGGAAGGTCAAAATTCACCTCTTCCACTTCAAATAGTTTCTCCTACTCAGCCACTTCTTGTTGTTAGTGCAAGTACAACATTGGTTCCGAGCAAAACAATGTGATTCAAGAAACAAATGGTGTTTCCCATGCAATCAACCACATAATCAATTTATTTGTCCAAATGCATTGCATGATCAGGATCTTATGGTTCAAAATTCTTCCAATCAATAAGAACCATTTATGTTGAAGTAGCCAATCCTAATATGGAAGGATTCAAGAGGTCAATCAAGACACCAATATCATGTTCTTTGGAGTTGATGATTTATGTGCAATAAATCAAGTGTGGGTAGTTCTAGCAGACCTGGACTAATGTTGTTGATAATACAAGATCTAAGAAAAGGATGTTGGAGTCTCAACCTTCATCTTATTCTAATCTAAGCTACGTTGTCAACAAGGAAAATGAAATTGGGATAGATGAAAGTAAAGACATATTGGATGTTCTAGTAGGCATGTTTTAAACAAGGAAGTTGCTTCAACCAAAGATGCCTATCCCAACATTGCAAAAATCAAGGAAAGAGAATATTTTACCTCAAATGCAAAATTCCATGGGCCTTCCTTTCAACATTGTTGAGAAAATGAAGAGGAAAATTATAATATAACAATGTGGGATGCTATAGATATTCCATCACAAAGGGACCTCCTATGTGAAGCTCTTAAATAGATTCCTTGGGTTGATCTAGTGGTGGAAAAGACTCATGTTGTTGTCAATTTGTGCCAAGAAAAGGAAGAACCGGTAAGAAAACTTGTTAAGATCCCACCATTTTATATGTAATTAATTGTGGGAAAACACTTGGTTCATAATTACATGATTGATTCAAGGGCTAGTACTTCTATAATGCCCAAAAAGATTGTTGATATCTTAGGTCTTAAGTGCAAAGCCATATTTCTAAAGGTGTTCTACAACTTGATGGCTCAACCGTTGGTGTCCTAGGAGTGATAAAATATCTTTAGTTAAACCTTCATGTTTTTCCAAGTCTAACTATAAACTCATGATATATCAATGATTGACTTGCCTCCCATGTTTTCCATTATTTTTATCAAGAGATTTCATGGCCAAAGTAGGTGGATACTTATCTTTAAATTGGACTCATATGCTTTTAAGGACTAGGTATGGTACAAGATTTACCATTCAAATGAGCTTATATTTTTATCATTTAACCATTACCTAGAATCAATAAATTGTACTATATTGGATCAAGAAGACTACCCTAGTACTAAAAAGAAGATAGATACTTAGATTGAGGGTAATTCTCTACTTGATGAATGGGAAATTGGGAATTATAACTTTGATCCATATCAGCAGATTGAAGAGGCTCACCTAGGTATTTATTATACTGCATGAAGAGAATGCACCCCTTCCTAGTGTCACCAAGCCAAATGATGAAGGAGAGGATGTTATTGAAAATGTTCTTTGATGGATCAAGAAGCAGGAAAGGTGAAGGAGGAGGTGTGTAGTACTTATATCCCCTAAGGTATAAAGTATTACTCATCTTTTAGGTTCAATTTATTTGCTCTAACAACATAGAAGAGTATGAGTCCCTTTTCCATTGATTGCAATGGGAAAGAAAGAGGAATATCATAAATTCACAGGCCTTTAGAGACAGTGAGTTGATTGTGAACAAAGTTAGAGGATCAAATGCAGCCAAGAATGACTTGCTCAAGGCCTACAAACATAGGGTATGGGACCTCCTTGAGGATTTTGAAGCATTCAACATCAGCCATTCAAAAAAAAATGAGGTGATGACATAATTATTGTAATTGGAACAAGGTTTGATGTTGCTAAAAACATCAAAAGGGACAAAGTGTAACCACATATCAAGGTGATAGTAAGGCCGTTATACCGGAAATGTCACAAACTGGAAAGTATTTGAGAATGATTAGCATATTGTCAATTTCATTCAAGAAGAGTATGATTTTTATTTAAGAAATCAAGACAAGTTGGAGAAACAATATGGAGACCAAGTTGTTCAACTCAGATCAAATAAACTTCCTAAGGATCTGGTGACCTTGGAATCCATTTTCAACCCCAATGATCAATTTAGAAAAGAAAAGGCTAACATAATGGTCAAAGGTGAATATTCCAACCCATATAGTTGGTGAAGACAAATTTCTTCAAATTGGCAAGGTAAGCACTTCATAAGAAAAACATGATTTTGTAGAACTTTTCCAAGAATTTTTGATATATTTACATGGAGTTATGAATACCTTAGAGGTTTTGATCCTAACTTAGCTCAACACACCATTGAGTTGGATCCAACTGCCAAGCCTGTAAGACAAAGAAATAGAGACTTGTCAATCCACATATATAGCCTATGATGAAGAAAGAGTTGAAAAAATTAATAGAAGGAAAGCATAATATTTCCTATCAAACACTCATCTTGGGTTGCTAATCTAGTTCCAGTGTGGAAAAGGAATGGAGAAATCAGGTTTGTGTGTTGATTTTAGAGACTTAAACAAGGAATATTTGAAGGATCATTACCCACTACCTTCAATGGAACAAATCTTACAAATGGTAGCAAGTTCTAAAAGGTTTTCTCTCCTAGATGGATATTTTAGCTACAATCAGATCATGGTAAAGGAAGAGGATCAGTTCAAGACAACCTTTACTACAAAATGGGAAATATCTTATAGAAAAATTTCATTTGGTCTATCTAACATAGGAGAAACCTTCTAAAGAGCCATGGACATGGCATTCAAGGGACTGATCAATAAATTGTTCTAGTTTATCTTGATGATATCATAGTTTTCTCTAAGGATGCAGTTGATCATCTCCTTCATCTTAGGCAAGTGTTTGAAAGGTGTAGGAAATTTGGAGTTTCTCTCAATCCTTAGAAATGCATCTTCCTAGCTCATGAAGGTAAACTCCTAGGACATATTATTTCTAAAGAAGGGTTAAGCATTGATCCAGAAATAGTTAGTTCCATTATTGCATTGACATTGTCAAGTCACGAGAAAGACACTCCAAAGCTTCTTAGGAAGGATCAACTTTTATCAGAAGGTTTGTTCCAAATTTTTCCAATCTTGTCAAGCCTTTGACATTGATGTTGAAGAAGAGCATGGATTTAAATGGGGATGTTGAAGGAAAGGAAAACTTTGAAGCCATAAAGAAGGTAATTGCATAGGCTCCAACCCTCATAAATCCATATTTCTCAAAGGATTTTACCTTGTATTCCTTTGGAGGTGTTGAAACAATATTTTTCATATTGGTGCAGCTAAATGAAGGATTGGAACAACTATTGTTGCATTTTATCAAAAATATTGAGTATTTTGAGGTAAGATACTCATTCATTGAGAAACATGTGTTAGCTGTCATAAGAAGTTTGAAGAAGTTCAGCATTTGGTCTCCAACAAAAGATTCATCTACTAGTCTCACATGCTAGTGTGAAAGACTTCCTCTTGAACAAGGATCTGAATGAGAAAAGAGATGGATGGATAACCAAAGTTATGGAGTATGATATTGATATCAAATTAACCAAACTAGTTAGAGGTAAAGTACTACATGTGTGAGCAGCTAGGTTTATGCCAACACGTTGATGAAGATACCATTTTAGTTCTTCAAGATGACCAAGAACAACTAATTGATGCTTTTCCTACTCCTTGTTGGACTCAGGATGTAATCTTGTCAACTTTCTCCAAATAGGATAATGCCCTCAAGGATTGAAAAAATCCAAAGAATATATTTTAAACTTCAATCCATTCCCTATGTGCTTATTGATGGAATTCTATTCAGGAAATATGTGAATGGTGTCTCTTGAGGTGTATTAAAACATATCAGATGGAAAAGTGTTACATGAGTTCCATGATGGAGAAGTAGGAGGTCACTTTTCTCCAAGGGTAACATCTCTCAGGATCATGAAGGTTGGTATTATTGGCCTAACCTCTTCAATGATTGTTATTTATGGGTCAAGAAATGCAAGAAGTGTGCCTTCTTTATAGGTAAAGAAATATTAGCATCTCTTCCACTCCACCCCATCTCTGTAGATCAACCATTCATGCAATGGGGTTGGATTTCATTGGAGTGATCAATCCAAATTCAAGCTTAAGACACAAGTGGATCCTCACAAGCCATAGATTATTTCACTAAGTTGAGAAGGTAGTTACACTGAAAGAAGATAATGAGACTATCATTCTAAATTTCTATGAATATATGTGGCTAGATTGATGTTCGCTTACGTATATAATTTTTATAATAATTTTGCATTTCCTTGGAACAAATATCTTAGATTGGGTTATTAAGAATGGCATATACCTAAGCACCTCTTCAAATTATTACCCCTCGGGTTAATGGTCAAGTTGAGTCCACAAATAAAAACATTTTGAGAATCATAAGGAGGAATTTGAATGGGAATCATAGAACATGGCACACAAAATTGAAATCTTCCTTGTGGGCTAATATGATCACACCTAAGAGATCAACTGGTAACTCTCCCTATAAACTAGTTTATGGAAAAGAAGCAAGGCTGCCAATATCTCTTGAATTGCTAGCATTGGACCTCATTAAGTAGTTGGAGTTATTTTAATTTGATTACATGGAAGTCAGGTATACCTAGCTCATGGAGCTAGAAGAGCTAAGAAATCAAGCAGTGCAAACAATGGAGAAAAATCAGGCTCATATTAAGATGAGTTTTGACAAGAAAGCTAAGGATATGAGCTTCTAAGAAGGGGACTTAGTTCTAAAATGGGATGTAGATAGGGAAAAACTAGGTAAACACTCAAATATTGATGCAATATGGAGTGGCCCCTACATGATCTCAAGTTGTGAATTAAACAATGCCTTCCAATTGTTAAGATTAGAGGGAGAAGAATTGTAGATCACGGTCAATGGGATCTACCTCAAGCATTTTATTGAAGGAAAGACCCTCTCTTGTACATAAGTAGTTTAGTTTTCAATTCCTCTAAATGATTTTAACACATTGTCTTGTTGGTAGAGTAGTTTTAATTCCCTAAGTGCTTTGCATAGTGTTTTTTTGATTTGGGTGGCATGGTTTCGTTGCATAATGCTTCATGAAGGACTTCGAGGAAGATATGTTCAGAAAATATGAGATTGGAGAGTTTTAAGGTTGCAAGGGTCAGCTCCGGTCTCGGAGAAGATCAAATGCAGAGCAACTAAAATCAGATTTGGGACAATTCATATTGTTCATTCATTTGTCCCAACAAATCAACTACATGATCAAATTTGCATGCATTTTTATTGGGGTTTCGATGCCCAGTTTTTTTATTGATTGTAGGGGAAACAAGGTGAAACCATTAAGTTAAACAATTTTCCACTCACATAAAACCTTATTAAAAAATTTATGATGAAAATGGTCAATACTAGCCCCATATCAGCTCGAGCGAGGTTTCATGATGGAATTAGATAGTTTGAGCGGTTCCATGATCATTCAAAGCTCCACATATTATGTTAAGTTCATTTTGTGCTTAATACGACTCAAGGGTAAGAAAAATTCAAATTCAGGTTAGTTTTTTAAATTTTTTGGCTCGACTCCATGCCCAATAGATGCATAAAGGCTATTGGTCTAATATAACAGGCATATTACCCCATGAGGTCACAAAATAGTTATCCCAAAACTACCCCCATGATTATTTTGTTATGTTTGTGGAGCCTATTTTCATGTTAGAGTGTGGTACACCTTCTATGTGTTACACTTGGGTATTTTTACGGCGGTCCCGCTCGCCGGTGAGCGGGTCAGGGGGGTTCGGGGGTGAAGCCCTCCAATCGATGGAGGTTCAGGGGCGAAGCCTGAAAAAATTTTCATGGGTGGTTTATTAACCCATGGGTAATGGGTAACCGTTATGGGCTGTTTTTGGGCCCATGGTTTTTCGGTACCCATTGTTTTGATACCCATGGTTTTTTGCCCATGGTTTTGATACCCATAGTTTTTTGCCCATGGTTTTAATACCCACGGTTTTTGTATCAAAAATGCTTAAGCAATTGTCTATTTATATGGTCTTATGCATATGATACATAGACAACAAATGTATTGCAGATGTGTTTTGAATTCGGTGTGAATTCTATAGAGTTTTTGTTGAGCATAGCTCCAAACGGATCAGGTATTGTATTGAGAGAGTGGAGACTTGTAATAAAATCGAGCAAGTGATTCTTGGTGGACGTAGCCCAAATTGGGTGACCCATGTTAAATCTTGTCTCTCGTGTTGTGTTATTTATTACGCACTTTTATTTGAAATCCGTAATATTTTCTGCATATTAGTTTCTCATTGTGATTCTCGTAAGGGATTATTCCACATATTTTATCTCTTATTACCTAACAATTTTCACTTCAACAAGGGTAAAAATGGACTTAGCCATTTTTAAGGGGCAAAATATGTTTAAATGGCCGTCAAATTCCACTTCCATAAAGCATTTTCCATTAGTATTTAAAACCCCTCGTGATGCTCAATTTATCCTTTAAGGGGATATATTTAAAAGGTCGCATGACATTCATTTGGCCATCAATTTCAATGCTAAGCATCAAATATGGACACATGTCACCATTTTGGTAGTCTTTAAGGCATTTGTATTTCACGGACGTAAATTCCATGGAATAGACCAAGTTTCATAAAGGCATCAAGTATGGGCAAGGTTGAATGGTAAAATCAAGGACACATGGTAGCATTCTATGGATCCAACATTTTAAAGTCCGTCCAAATAGAAATTGCAACGCGAAGGCACAACCAATGAAAGGAAAACACATTCCATACATGGACCTTATTTATTGGCTCATGTTTTGTGGTTTTCGATCATGATAAAAGAAGGTCCGACAACTTTGCATTAGTGTGTGGAGCTTTCCTATTGGCTCATGTTTCACGGTGGTCAGTCAAGTTTATCAAGCGGACTAACATTGCAAGTATCATGGAACATTATTATTGTTACGTGTTTCACAAATATGACAAGAGTGGCATAAATGAAAGTGAATTGTGAAGGAGTGTGGAGCTTTCTCATTGGTTTATGTTTCACAATGGATAATGGAGGTTTCATAAGGACTGACATCTAAACCAATGAAAGATCAACACATAGAAAAGGAAAAGAAATGCACACGTAGAAAAATGGCAATACCCAAGCCAATCAAAGGCCACCATGTGTCACTCTCATGTTCATCCCGACATGTAAAAATTCAAACAGCCATAACTTTTTGCTCCAAAGCTCCAAATCACATAAAATTGATCTAGTTAGAAAGGACTCCTTGAACCCCACAATTTGGACCATTAAAAATGGATTTTGGTGGCATTTGATAAGAAAATAATGGAGAAAAAATTAGATCGAGTTATTAAAGTGTAGTTTGATTAGCTCAGTCACCCAGATTTGATCGATTTGGTCTCCTTCCTTCTTCTACAAGAAAAACAGACATGGGGCGGCACATCTAATAGTATTTGGTGGATTTGTAGGCATTTAATGCTTGTTGTTGGTGATTAGAAGAAGAAATATGTGTTTCCCTCTTCTTCTCCTTCTCTTCTATCCTTCTTCTCCTATAAATAGTGGAGTAATGCTCAATGTAAAGGGTTGAACATTCTTGTAATGCTTGTGCACTCTCTTTCAAGTGTTGCACATACATTTATGGGTTCTGAAACCTCATATTTGAGCATCTACATGGTGAATCTTGCCTTTCACCTTCATTGTAATGTATTTTGCATCTTTCTAAAGCAATAAAATACTTGTTTTGTGGCTATCAATCTGTCCTAGCTTGTGTTCTATTGCAATCTCTTGCCTTTCATTACATTTGTAGGTATTTTTGCATCTTTTTTCTCCTTGCAGGCCCAAATTTTTGTGTTTCGTGGAAATGGTGGTTTTAAGGTTGTTTTGGACTATGGTACTTATGTCTTCCCTCTCCTTCATCATTTTTCTTCCACTATCCCTCATTTGAGAGTTTCTCTCCACCCTTTTCTTGGTGTTATCACCTTTGTTAGTGTAGGATTTTCCATTTTTATACACTTCCTTCTCTCCTTGGTCCCTTGAAAATTTAGAATAGGAGTAGATAGTTTAATTTCCTTCCTTGGGAGTACTTTAGCATTAGGATTAGAAAGAGGAACTAGCCTTCTCTAAAGGTTTGTCTCAAGTAGAAAGTCCCACAACTTGAGATACAATCCCATGTTACCTAAAAACACTGATTTCTCATCATCACATGCATAACAAATCGAGGGTGGTGTTTTTGGTGATAACACTTCTTTCACAACATACTTACCTGAGATTGTTGTTATAATTTTAGTTGTAGGATAATTCAGCACATTTCTTGTTCTCCATTCTCGACTTTGAGTCACAGCCTTTGCTGCAAATAAGTTAATAACTACAACATCTTCAAGCAGCACGACAGAACAAAATGGGCCATAGCAAAATAATAAAATATCATTATTGAAAGAGAAATGCCGTTCAACATAATATACTAATGAAGTGAAATAAAGAAGTTGACTGGTTTCCTTTGTTTGGCTTGATGATAAGACTACTTAAAGCAGTAAACAAAGAGAGGTGACTTACAAGCAAAGTGCTTGGTGATTTGTTGAAGTCCCAGCTTTGTATTTTGTTCACAATGTTTACTTGATTAGTATATGAATTTTGTAACGCTAAATCTTAATCTGAAAACCTGTACATGCATTATGAATTCAATTTCTTGATGTATTCGTAACTATGAGCTACTAACTTTCCATATGGCATGTCGATCCTTGCGTGTCAACACCTCCCCTCTTTTTCTCTCCATCTCTTTCAATTTGTATTTTCAAGGAAAGATATTTGGCATTTCTATATTTGGCAAAAGTGATTGCAATCGGCTGGTTTGTCTGTGGAAATTAGGTATGATATCTAAGTTCGATTGTTTGCATGCAGAATGGACACTCTTAAAAAACACATGCCATTGAAGGTTCCTGAAGGCATGGAAGAGCTCAATAAGATTGCTTTGCGGTTTGAAGAGAAGATTTACACTGGTGCTGTGGACCAGGTGTGTTTCTCATGTTCCATGGATATTTTATTTTATTGTATATTAGTTTTCTGTGGAACTTAGTGCATTTTGTCAAATTTTACTATAATTAAGATTGCAAAGTTTCTTTCTGTTCAAGTTTCTTATGACAGCTGCTGCTTGTGCTAGCATCTGACATAGTATGCCTCATTTACCACTTGTGGAAAAAGAAGTGAAAAAAAAAAATTAAGTACATGTCACAATTCAATATATTTCAAAATACAGGAAGCAAAATGACAGATTTTTGGGAAGAAAACAAATTATATCTATTTAAATTGGTTTTCACTTAATAATAATGTAATTAAGTATATCTTACTTTATATCTTAAATTCCCTCAATTTAATCCTACACTAGCTTACTGAATAGAATGTGATGTGAGTGATAATTAAATAAATTCCCCAAATAATAATTGAGTAACTTAAACTTTCCACTCTCTTGGTATACATTTCAATTTTGCAATATTTTTCTATGAACCATACTCATTTGACATATTCTTGCAATGTAAATAATATTTTTTCTTAGTTTTTTGTTTCACCAGATTCTTAGCAAATTAATGAAACAAATAGGGGTAGTAGGCCAAGGAGGAATACTTGTTTGTAATGTCGGTTGAAGGTTGTGCGTGCGTGTTGATTTCTTGATCCAAGTTGATTGCGAGAGCTCCCTTTTGGCTAGGAGGAACTACTGTAAATGCAAAACAATACCACCAGATAGAGTTAAACAAAACAATGAGTGGATTGCCTAGTAGAAGCTAGATCCGAGAAGCGTGATGCTTCTTAAACAGGTTGTCAATCCACTTTTATATAACAATATTAATGCTAGTTAAATCATACATGAAGTAAAGATCCTATTAAAATTGAAACGATTTAGGTATCTCGTATAAAACAATAAGAAAGGTTAGGTAAAAGGTGATTGAGGTCAAAATGGGTCAGGTGATTGGCTAGTGTTGAGTTACTGAGTTTGCAGTACGGAGCTCGGGTAAGGTCTAGTCAAGATTAAGAATGGCTCTGGGCTATTGGGAAGTGGGTATTTAGCTCGTTGGTCTGAGCTATTTTTAGACACATTAACCGATGTCAATTGGATGAATGATGTTAGTTAGGCAGAGTGACCGACGTCGGTTGGCTAATCGGCGTCGGTAGGGGAAATTAGCAAAAAGTTCTTAGAATTGGTTTTCAGACTCCTTGTGATTACACAGAGGTTGGAAATGGTGAGGGTGAGGTCGTAAAATGGTCTTGAAGACTCAAGGATGATTAGAAGAGGGTAAAAATAGGTGAAAGGGCCAAGTATGGTAAGGTGATAGGTTGGTGGGAGGAAGGAAGTGTATGGCTATGGAGAAAGATAAATTACTGAGATGAATAATAAATATTAATGAAGAAAATAGAGATAAATGAAGAGGTGTTAGGTACTTACTGAAAAGTAGATTTGGAGAACATATTTGATGAGGAAAATGATGGAAAAGATCCAAAGAGAAGATTCGTTGTATTCATGTCGTGCCCGAGTTAAAACCTTTGTGCCTCTCTGTTGTGAATCTGTGATCGTGAAGAGAATGATGGATGGTGACTAGTGTTGGTAGTGCTCCCATGTGTCTTCTTTTTCTTGAGTGCTAAAGAAATTTGAGTGCTCCAAGTCTCTGTTCATATGAGATCTGAATCGAATGACCAACCTAGGAAAAGGATTTTGGAAATGTATTTAACCTAACCGAAACGGTTAGGTGATCGGCATCGGTTGAGATATAACCGGCGTCGGTCAAGGCAAGAATATCAGGATTTCCAAAAATAGCCAAATTGTTGCTATTTTGGCGTGATCTCCAACCTTCTTCGAGTCTTGAGTGATGGATCATGGAAATATGAGTAGGATTCCTTTTAGGTTTGTTAATAGGAGTTAAGTCTAGGTTTAGACTAAGTCCTAGTTGGTTAGGATAAGTTTAGACTTGGTCTTAGGTCATTAATGAGGTTTGAGTGGGTCATTTGAGTGAGGTGGCTAGGTGAGTTGGCTGGGTGAGGTGGTTAAGTGAGGATATTAATTAATTTAATTAAGATAATTAATTCAATTAACATGTGCACTAGGGATATGAATAGGTAGGATATGGTTAATTTAATTAATAGGGTTTTAAGGGAAGTATGACCCAATTTGGGTGTCTAAATTTTCCACTTTTTGTCGGGTGGCTTGTATTAATAAATGAAGCTGACAAAAATAGGAAGTGGTTGCCCCAAATATAAGTGAGTGTGGTGTTTCCCCAAGTATGGGTGGAGGTGAGGTCACCCCAAGTGTTGGTGGAGGTGATCCCCCTCAAACCAGGAGCTGATGAGGTGTTAGATGGATTCGGTGAGTGGTTTGATAAATGTGTAGGTGATGAAAGTTAAGGTAGGTGGGTTATAGGTAAGGGTATGGGCACTTTGGGTAATGGGTGATGGTAAAATCGGGTAATAGGTAATGGTAATCAAACACACGCACATGTATAGACTACAACACGGTACCAGGTTGAAGAGCTTGCAAACTCCACATTATCCAAGGTCGATAGGTTTATCCAAACAAGGTTGAAGTGATTCAAGGTATCTAGGGTATAGGATATGGTCTAGAAAACACAACATAGGTTAGGTGCAAGAACGTTTAGGTATGATCTGGTACACTAAAGGTTTGGTCATTAGGATAAAAATCACAACAATAGTAGGGTTCATTTTAAGAATCCTATGGTAAATTGGAGGTGAAAATACCCAATGAATATACCTTGAACCACTTTCATCAGAAAGGAAAATTTTCCAATATTTCACATTCAAATTTTCACCTGTCATTTTCTTAAGGGGGAGTACTCAACTTTTTTTTTTGCTTTGTTTTTGTTACTGCTCCAACCCCCTTGTCGCTCATCAACAACACTCATTTTTTTCCCACCTATAACCCTCCCTTTTGCAGACATCAATAACCCTTTGGTTGTGTGTCAACAACCTTCTGGTCACACATCAACAACCCTGCAGTGCGCGTGTCGGAACCCTCCGGTCGGGCATCATCAACCCTCTGGTCACGCATGTTAGAAACCCTTTGGTCACGTGTCAATAACCCTCTGGTCACGTGTCAATAACCCTCTGGTCGCGCATCAACAACCCTCTGGTCGTGCATCAACAACCCTCTGGTCACGCATCAACAACCCTTTGGTCACACATCAACACCTTCTCTCAGTACACGTTAGCAACACTATATTATTATCGCCTCGTTTGGAAATGAAAATCTTCCTTGTCGCATGTCAGTGACACTTTCCTATTGCAAGTCTGCAACAACCATTTTGAGACTTTGATCCACACTTTTTCTGCTTGTAATTTACAAGTAATTCAGATGGTACCTCAGTAAGTTACTAGTATACTACTAGGTGAATTACCTAGGTTTTTATAGGAGTAGTTTTCAATGGGAGTACAGTGAAGCCAATCCCCTAAAAAAATTATATTGAAATTTTATTTTAGCGAATAAGTACACTGTGACCCACTCTAAAAATTTCCTTTTCAAATTTTCCAAAAATGGAATATTCACCAAATTACGAATATTCACCACTAAAAATATCCCTTACAATAGGTAAGGTAAGGTCATTAGGATAAACAACACGGGTAATAACATCACAAGGTATAGCGAGTACACAAGTTCAAAGGTCACAAAAGTTGTTCAGTCAAGGTATGTAGGTCATGGCATGGGTAAGGCCAAGGTATAGGTAAATAACATTTACCTAAACACAATTAAGGACATGTACAGGTAATGTAGGTTTGTGGGTAGGGTGTAATAGGTGTTGGTAAAGTCAAAAGTTGTTGGATCAATAATATTTTTAGGAAAAATGGGCATGGGGTGGGTCAAATTGTTATTTCGGGTGATTTAGGAAGTCGAGGTCATGTAGGAAATATGGATTCAGGTATAGGCATGGTGGAGTCTAGGTGATTTAGGCATGATTTGGTCATGGTTTTGTGTTTGATTTAATTTCCATGTTATTATTAGTATGGAAAATAAATGATGATGTATATTTATGTTATGGTTTAAACTTCCAAATATTTGATATCATGGAATGGTGAACTGATTGATGTATGATGTGATGAAATGGTAGGTATGTATGTTTGTATTAATTTCCAAGTGTTGTAGAAAATGGAAACTAAGGTAGAATGTGAATAGGAAAATGGGGGAAAATAGGTTAGGGTAAAGAGTGGCCGAGCTAACCTCTAAGGGCCCCATGCCCTCAAAGTGTTGCCTACATAGCCCCTGGCGAAAAGGGGCCTCAAGCCGATGTAGTTCTCCCGTAAGCTAGGGAAGAATATGATGAGGATAAATGAATGGGTCGGTAGGTTTTAGGCATGTTTTAGGTCTAATTCATTTATGCATGGTTTATTTTAGGTGATTTTAGGCATGGTTGAGTCGATTTTAGGTCACTGAGGCATGGTCAATTTTAGGTCAGTTAGGCATGATGATGTTGGTGAAAGAGGGCATTTTAAAAGGTCGGTGTCGATGGTCAAGTCTGTATAGGAGAATCAACAAGTAATGAAGAAGATGAAGGGTAAGAGGTGACCAAAAGAGCCACCTAATTGGTAAGAACCATAACAAGTCTACCATACCAAAGATAGGCTTATGAATGTAAGACCCTAAAGGTGTTATATGATTGACTATTCTAAGGGTGAAGAAAGTCACATGATCATGAAATGTCACATTTGTGGTACGTCCCTTGAGTGGGTAGAAAATTAGGGTGAAAAAGGTGATGAGGTGAAAGCAGGTTGGTTTTAGCGTAACCTAGTGTGAGACAACATGCCGACTTGGAAAGATACCCAAGATCCCGATATAGTAAGTCCATGATGAAAAAGTAATTTTTTTTTTTTTTGCTTTTGTTTTTATAGACTAATCAATGTGGGAAGTCTATATGGGATGATTAGATTATCTCATTGAGGTCTTCATGAATTGATCGACACGGAAGCTTCATAATATTTTTATTTTTATTTTTGGCAAGAATAGTCTTCTTTGTATGATAGATTGTGTACATTATGGCTAGTTTTTTATAGCTATCCTTGAGGGAGCAATCTATTTATAGCATTGATGAGATAGAAAGTGTAGATGTCCTTTTTGAGGGAGTCATCTTTTTTTTGGAAGTTTGACTCAAGGCGTTGAATCCCATTTTACTTTTGAAATTGTTTTGCTTTGGACTTTTAGGTCATGGACAAGACTATAAAGACCGATACATTCTTGTGTTATGAAGACAAAACCATAGTACACAGAGGTTAACCATGAAAGAGGGTTTAAATGATGAACGACCATGGGATTCCATCTTGAAAAAGATGAAAAGTATCCATGAGAATCATGCCATGAGTAGATCCGTGGTACTCATATTGAAGATAAGACTTAAAAGGTGACGGGTAATCACATGATTCTTGTTTAGTCATTGATCCTTAAAATAGGTAAAATGGAAGGTGAATGGTGCTCAAGGGACGATCGTTTAAATAGACAAAAATGTGATATAAGATTTATAATTTAAAGACAATTGAGGGCTCAAGTTCTGGGTTGACCTTCAAGTGAAGACAAATGATAAGCACTTGATCCATAGGTATGAGTAACAATATATGGTCCAAGCCAATTAGGAGAAAAAAATTTTCCCATTTACTTTTCTCTTCTTTTGTTACATGTTGATTTTCCTTCAAGACGAGGGTTGCCGACCTAGAAGTTTTTTTCATGGACATGTTTATCATAGGCACATTTAATACGTTTTTGGTAGAAGGAAAAAGGTAGGATGTAAAAGGTATGGTTTTGGTGAAACGTTCAATAAAAGAAGGGGAAGTGACAAGTCCCCCATGGGTATAGGGAAGAATGATATTGTGATAGGTGAGGTTGGGTAAGATTGGGAAAGGGTGAGTAAAGTTGGGTAAGGTAGATGGGGCAAGGCTAGGTAAAGTTGGGCAAGGTAAGATAAGGTAAATGAATAAGATTTGGTTTGGAAGGGAGGTATAATAGAAGAAAAGGGAGTGTCGAGTCCCCCCTAGGATAAGGAAGAATAAGGTGATGATAGATATCATTGTGTAAGATTGGGCAAGGTTGAGTGTGATGAGGTAGGTGGTGGGTAGATTAGGTAAGGTAGATTGGTTGAGACAGATTGGGATAAATTGGGTAAGGTTGATTGGGAAATGTTAAACAAGGTTTAGGCAAGGTTGAGGAAGGTGGGGAAAAAAATTGGGCAAGGTTAAGCAAGGTTTAGGCAAGGTTGAGATAGGTGGTGGGTAGATTAGGTAAGGTAGATGATGAAGGTCTAGTTTGGATGAGAGGGTGAATAAAACGAAGAGGGAATGTCAAGTCCCCATAGGGTAAAGTAGAATAAGGTGATGATAGGTAACATTATGTAAAATTAGGCAAGGTTGAGTGTGATGAAGTAGGTGATGGGTAAATTAGGTAAGGTAGATTGGTTGAGATAAATTGGGACAAATTGGGTAAGGTTGATTGGGAAAGGTTAGGCAAGGTTTGGGCAAGAGGAAAAGATTAGGAAAGGTTGAGGCAGATGGGTCAGTTGTGTAATATTGGATAGTGGGTAAAGGTGAACTGGATGGGCTACCGATTTTCTCTTTTCCTTTGTCTTTTTGGGCGCGAGTAGCAATGTTAACCATATTAATATGGGGTGAGGGAGCAGCTGATTCATGATAAGTATAGTGACAGGATGGGAAATAGTAGGGTGAGGGCATGTATTGGTGTTGTGCAAATAAGGTGGCACATTGACATTTAGGCGGAGGTTTGGCTAGCTCTCTTATACGGACCATATTGATCTCTTGAATTTTGGAGGAGGATAAATGGGTTGTGGAGGTGGTGATGCAGGTCTCTGAATAGGTAGTGGGAGAGGATGTGTGGTGATGGGTGGGGGTGGAATGGGGTCCTCATCTAGAAGATCATCGTTTCAAAGTTTTGTTCAAGAGGACAAAGTGGAGAAGAACATGGTTTTTAGAGCCTTACAATTTTTTACACATCATGTCTGGCACATGATGGTGGTAGGCACAAATTTTAGTATCATCAAACCCTTTTGATTTGGGTTTGAGTGGGTCGTAAGGTCTAAGGGGTGGAAATGTGATGATGGAGGTCTCTTAAAAGGTTAGATAGAATTTTGGCATAATATCCGCCAATGGATGCAATGTGAGGTGAGTGTGGGTCTGGATTGAAGTGTAGGTGATTGTGATGTGTGAGGTATTACAGGAGGTGGAATTAGAGGTGGGATAGGTTTGACCACTGGTTTGGTAGGTGGTACTATTTTAGGCTTGGGTTGTACCTTCTTGGGTAAAGGCGTAGTAGATGAACTAGTGATAAAAGGTGTTGTAGGCTTAACTACCTCTTTGGAGGGTAGTGGATTTTTCAATTTTGGTTGCTCCTTCTAGGTAAAGGTGAAGGAGGAGTATGTGATGTAGAAGGGAAAATGGATGGTGGAAGAGGACGAGTTAGCCAAGGTGATAAAGGAGGTGTGGTGAAGGTTGCTTTAGAAGAGGCAAGGTGGAAGGTATGGGTTGAAGAGAAGGAAATATCATAGGTACTAATGGAGTTACTGTAGGTGGTGGGGTATAGGTGGTAAGAAAGATGGTGACAATGAAGGTGTACGTTGTGCTGGTAGGTTGGGTGTAATAAAGGATTGTGATGAAGAGGTGGGTTATTGTGCTTTTGATTTGCCTTGTGTAAGAGGTTGTTTGACCAAGGTAGATGGGTGAGGCCCTAGGATAGACGAAAAGAGGTGAAGGTGACAAAGGCGTAGTAGGTGAAACTGGTGTGTGCAGCTTAGAAGGTTGGGTCTTCCTTTTAGGTGGAGGAATGGTTTTTGCGTGGGTTTGGGAAGATGTGGCTAAATCCAATTTGATGGGTGGATGGACTAGGCTTGATGTTAGCATGACACCCAAGGTAGTGATGGGTCTGGATGTGGGGGAAGGTGTAGATACATGTAGGTTCTTAGGCATAGGAATGGGTTTGGTTAGTTGTTATTTTAGGTGTAGGTGAGGGTGATGAAGAAGAATTTGTTACAACATGCATGGTCATGGTTGATTTGGTTTCTTGAAATACCTTTGGATAGATCGTGGAGGTATCACAGGTGACATTTGCATTTGGGTTGAAAAGGGTAATGAAGGCATCCCCAAAGCATGGAATTATCAACGTAATCCAAGTGATCGGCCAGGCATGAAAATGAAACATTGTTGTAAGAGGAGATGATGTTGGTTTAGTAGCAATCCCTGTAAAATATGTTTGTGAGACATGGAACTGGATGGCTTTGACTATGGGTAAGAGATCCAAGAGAAGATCAATGGGATCTTGGAATGCTAATGGGGAATTTTCCCAAATAGGAGTGGCACCTCTAAAGGATCCCCTATGGGTAGGGGAGATAATAGTTGGGATGAGGTAGTTTCCTCTTTCGGTGGAGAGAAGAAAGTGAGGATGAATCTCCCATGGGTAGGAGAGTTAACACCATAGGTTGTTCATTAGGTTGAGGTGGGTGGTGAAACTACATTGGCAGAAATTGTGGACTCCTCCATGGGTGAAGGGGGAGATGAAGGGACTCCTCTATGGGTGAAGGAGTAGATGAAGTAGGCTCCTCGTGGGTAAAGGAGATCATGCTAGAATCTCCTCGATAGAGGGATAGGAGGAAATTGAGGAATGGTTGGTATGACTTCAAAACATCATGGACTTCATAGACATTGTTATCATTGGTTGAAGGTTCACCACTTTTGTTAGATGATGGGGTATGATTAGGGAATGGCTTCTTGAAGATATGCAAGTTTTGATTTTCCGGTGTGTTTTAGGTTGTCTAGATGAGATCTCCATTATCTAACATTTCTGGACAATGTTCTTGAAGGTTATATAATTACCATCGCTATGGCCTTTTACGCGATGATAGTTATAATAGTCATGTTCCTTGTACCATGCAAGCATAGGATGAGTGGGGTCAAAACCAAGTATGTGGTTTGATGGGTGGAAGAGCAATTGCTCTAGCTTTAAGAATTTTTTTCTAATACTGAAGAATAAGGCTCCCGATTGGAGTGTACTTTCATTGCTCTCGCTTGAACTAGAAAGTTTTGAATGGGAGAAAGGTTGGAAGAAGGTTTTGATTGATTGGATGGGTGAGATGGGCCAATTTTAAAACTACCACATTGGCATATCCTTTTTTGGAATATTTTTTTATGGTTTTGAAGAGGAAGAAGCATCATTGGATTTGAATGCAACATTTTTGTTACGCAATTGAATTTTTTCTTTCTTCTATGGCACGAATTTCAAGCTTTCTAGCCATGGTGAATGCTTCATCAAAGGTACGGAAGGTTTGGACTTGGAGAGTTGGTGAGATGTGCCTAGCACAAGCTCTAGTGAACAACTCTATAAGCTCGGTTTGAGGTAGCTAGAATGTAAGTTGGTTGATGAGGCTCGCCAACAAGTGAAAAAATATGTGATAGACTCATTGTCATGTATTGTCGTGTTGAGTACAAGTCGGTCATGGTGACCTTCTTGATGATATTGATTGAAAAATGGTCCAGAAGGCTTGAGCCACTTGGTTAAATGAGTAAATGGAATGTCGAGGTAAACCACTATACCAATCTAACGCGAGTCATGTAAGGACATGGGAATGTCCATAAGAGTAAAGCATCATCATGAGTGATTAGATAACACCCATGTTTGAAAGACCGCAAGTGTTGTTATGGGTCTTCTTTAATGTTGAACTGAGTTGAATTTGGGAATTTCCCAATGCACAGGGTATGGGTGAATGGGAATAGATGGATGAATGGGATCATTGCATATTTCATCATAGGTTAAGGAGTTGCATGAGAGCTAAAACCGATGCTTCCAATGTTTGCATCTTTTCCATCATCATTTTAATAAGGTATTTTGGTAGGTCATGTGATGATCGAGGCAGCCCCCGTAATATAAGGAGGTTGATGATGAATGTATGATGTGGATAGGACATCCTAGTATATGGTGGTGCCGAGTATGAGAACTAGCAGGGGGAATAGATGCAGGCGAAAAATATCCCGAATAGGTGATAGACGAGATTGGGGTTGTTGGTGATATGTGTAAGTAGGTGGGGTAGATGTAATGATCCTTAGTAGTGATTGGAGGTAAGACTATTGTGGGATGGAGAGGATGATGTTTTGGAATGGGGTATGGGTTGTTGACACCATGGGTGGCTGTGATGCAATAGGTATATATGAGGTGGCAGGTGCAGATGGGGCTATGCTCAAGGTGGTTGATGAAGGAATGGTTGACACCATGGGAGAAAATGATGTCAAAAGTGTGACCGATGTTATAGGTGCCATAGATATTGATGATGTGGGGTCAAGTTGGGATACTACGGGTGGTAAGGTGGAAGAAGGTAATGCCAAAGCTAGTGGTAGTTGACGCAGAAGTGGGGGTGAGGGCAGGAGGAATGGACACATGCATGTCATATACCAATATCCGATGAATCACGAGTAGAGGAATGGGAATGAGATAATGTTGTAAGGTAGTGGGGTTGTGGTCAAGGAGTCTTGTGAACTCCTCGTCACCAAGTACTGATGATAATGGGCTGAGTAGGATCCATAGGTGTGAAGGATGGAAGGTGGCGATGGGCTAGGATAGGGAGGAGTGGTAAAGGCTCAATGGAATACAAGGGCGTTGGCTTGACTATGAGTCAAAACCATGTGAGTTGGCATAGGCTTGGTAATCTGTTCTCTGTAAATGACATAAAAAAATAGAAGAAATGAAGAAAAATAGGTTTCGGGAGGTGAAACTAGTCATTGTTTTAATTAAAAATTAAAACACAAGAACCGATGGTGGTTAGGTTAACGATGATGGTGAGAGGGTAATCGATGCCGGTTAGGTGATGATACCACGTTTATTATGGGAAATCAAAAAGTTTTGAAAATGAGGCAAAAACTGATGAAAATGAGACAAAATCTAGATTTGATAGTGATTTCAAAGATCCGAGGTATGATGATGCTTCTGAGGAACCTCAGAAAGAACAAAAAATGTGGTGAATGTTGTTTTTGGTAAAATGACCAAAAAAAGCTAGAAAATGAAAATGGTTAGGTAAACCGATGATGGTCAGATGAAAACCGATGACGGTCACTGGACCGACGCTGGTCATGTGAAATTTGAAAAGATGGAAGAATTTGATTTTTGTGACTTAGATCAGATAAACTATCAACCCAGAAACCTGAGTATGATAGTAATGGACCCTAACACACCTAGAAAAATTTGGAATACACCAACTATAATTATGGGGTGTGAAAGGAAGAAAAGAAAATGAAGAACGTGACCTCACAACTCAAAACACAACTCAAGAAAAAGCTAAGAAAAACATGAAATCCTATGGGTGAATTTTATGTTTTAGCTTATGTTATTTTAGATGAACTTGTGAATAAAAATTTTTTTGGTTGGAAAGAAGGTGTCCTATGAAGAGGCAAGATCTAAGGATGGTTTTAGGTAATGTTTTGGTGGGGGGTCCTTTCTCTGAGATAATGACTGGACAGAGAAACCAATGGGTGCCCACTGTCAATCCTCGATCATGTGATCATTGACAACTTCTTCCTAGGTAAGGTGTTGTTTAAGAAGATGTGTGAATTTATTTTTGTGTAGTTTGGAAAAGAGAGAAGAGAATGTGCTCTATGATTCAATTATGTCAACCATCAATTGGGCATGACTTCCAGCATATAGGTTGCCCTCAGTTTTAATGTGAGCTAAAAATGCAAACATAGAAGTATGAAATGCAATTATTTTAAAACCCAAATCAAAATGTGATATTCGATGTAAACAAAGAGTGAATAGGAAAGGATATGAATTTCACTAATGCAAATGCAAGAAAAGAAAGAAAGATTCATTTTAGTCCCAAAATACAAATGTCACTGAGACAAGTAGAAGAAAGAGAAGATTCCCAAGGAGAGAATTTAATGTTAACTTCCTTTTGAAAAGAAACAAACATACAATGGTTCCCTAAGAATGAAAAAATGCAAGGAACCCTAGATGGGTCCCACTCAGGCATGCCAAAATGTTTCACCGGATTCTTAGAAAATTAATGAAACAGATAGGGTAGTAGGCCAAGGAGGAATACTTGTTTGTAATGTCAATTGAAGGTTGTGCGTGCATCGTTTTGATTTCCTGATCCAAGTTGATTGCGAGAGCTCCCTTTGGCTAGGAGGAACTACCTAAAATCAAAACAATACCACCAGATAGAGTTAAACAAAACAATGAGTGGATTGCCCTAGTGGAAGCTAGATCTAGGAAGCGTGATGCTTCCTGAACAGGATGTCAATCCACTTTTATATAATAATATTAATGCTAGTTAAATCATACATGAAGTAAAGATCCTATTGAAATTGAAACAATTTAGGTATCTCATACAAAACAATAAGAAAGGTCAGTAAAAGGTGATTGAGGTCAAAATGGGTCAAGTGATTGGTTGGTGTTGAGTTACAGGTTCTGGTACAAGCTCTGGGTAAGGTATGGTAAAGATTAAAAATGGTTTGGGCTATTGGGAAGTGGGTATTAGCTCGTTGGTCTGAGCTATATTTTTAGCACATAATAACCGATGTTGGATGATGGATGAATGATGTTAGTTAGGCAAAGTGACTGACGTCAGTTGGCTAATCGACATGGTAGGGGAAATTAGCAAAAGTTCTTAGAATTGGTTTTTTAGACTCTCTGTGATTGCACAGAGGTTGGAAATGGTGAGGGTGAGGTTAAAATGGTCTTAAAGACTCGGGATGATTAGAAGAGGGTAAAAATAGGTGAAAGGGTTAGGTATGGTAAGGTGATAGGTTGGTGGGAGGAAGGAAGTATGGGTGTGGAGAAAGATAAATTACTGAGATGAATAATAAATCTTACTGAAAGAAAACTAGAGATAAATGAAGAGGTGTTAGGTACTTACTGAAAAGTAGATTTGGAGAATGTAGGTGATGAGGACGGTGATGGTAGAGATCCAGAGAGAAGAGTCATTGTATTCGTGTCATGGCAGTTTCGAACCTTGTGCCTCTCTTGTGAATCTGTGATCGTGAAGAGGATGATGGATGGTGACCAATGTTGGTAGTGCTCCCGTGTGTCTTCTTTTTCCTAAGTGCTAAAGAAATTTGAGTGCTCCAAGTCTTTGTTCGTATGAGATCCTGAATCAAATGACCAACCTAGGAAAAGGCTTTTGGAAATGTATTTAACCTAACCGCAATGGTTAGGTTTGTCGGTTGAGATATAATCAATGCGCATCAACTTCAAAGGGAATATCTAGGTTGGCCAAAAATAGCCAGATTGTTGCTATTTTTGGCGTGATCTCCAACCTTCTTTCGAGTCTTGAGTGATGGATCATGGAAAGATAAGTAGGATTCCTTTTAGGTTTGTTAATAGGAGTTAAGTCTAGGTTTAGACTAAGTCCTAGTTAGTTAGGATAGGTTTAGACTTGGTCTTAGGTCATTAATGAGGTTTTGGGTCATTTTCAATTAAAGTGAGGTGGCTAGGTGAGTTGGTTAATTTAATTGGGTGAGGTGGTTAATGAGGATATTAATTAATTTAATTAAGATAATTAATTCAATTAACATGTGCATTAGGGGATATGAATACGTACAATATGGTTAATTTAATTTATGGTGATGTTTTTTTATGAATGTTTGGTCAAAAGTATGATATGGTTAATTTAATTAACGCAATTTCTAATTACCTTGATAGGTTTTTTAACACATGCTAGGTCTTATAAACTTACTAGAAAGTCTACTCATCTTCTTGTTGGTGAGCCTTCATTCTAATACTAATTGTACATATCTCGAGAACAGGGATCTCTAAACCCCAAAGGTGCTTCCACCAATATTTGTATCTTCCTTTACTATAATCTTTGATGAGTTTACTCACTTCTTGAACAACTTGACCTTTCTTCAACCTCAAATTTATCCTTGATCACGAGTCATAGAAGAGTGGAATCAATTGAACTGTATACTAGTATAAACCTTGCCCAAAGATCTTCACCTTGCTTCAAATTCTCAATGCTCAAGAAATATCAACTATCCAAAAAAATAAACTCCTATGGCCCCGTACTCATCTTGGTTATACCATCCACAAATTTTTCAAGTTTCTCACTTAGCATCAAACCTTGTTTATCTAAGAGATATACTTCCTTTACGTAGTATTTAGAGTCTCTGAGTCTAAGTGTGATCTCTTCTAACCTCTGTCACTGTTTCTATCAAGGTTGTTCAAAGATTGAACATATTACTGAACCACTCAAACTTCTTTCATTTGAACCTCTATCTACAAACATGTTCTCACTTGTCACTACACTTTGATTACATACACACAATCACATTTTTTCCAAAGAAATGCTTCATACAAAAAATAGCAGAACCTACTAATACATGCATGCAAGGATTTATAATAGTGTTATAGTCTTCTTACCACCATTATAGACCTTTATCAACTAGATTCACAACTACACACAAACATTACAAAGCTACAATCACCAAAATTATTCAATATTACAGTTACACCATTAGTTTGCAAACCAAATCTCCCAATCTCCTTCTACGCATTTTGTCAAATATTTGTCATGAAAACATATGTACAATGAAAACTTTTATATGATTACAATGAAAATTTTACTGATGTTTTCTAAGTGGGTATGTGCAGAGAGGTACAAATTTTGAAGCTGCAAGCACATCTATGTGACTTGTGTATATGTCAAACATTCACATGCAATTTTCCTCTAGTAACAAAACTTTTATTCTTGGGGCAATATACAATCTACTTTGTTATTATTTGGGTTTGTTGGTAGAGCCTCTTGCTCCACCATTGCTTGCTTTCCAATAATGTCAGACCATCCCCTTGATATTAATGCTATTTGAAGAGGAGAAGGCTCAGAATGGAAATCAATTATCGAGTCAATCCACACATTCTGTGCCTCCTCCAAATGTAGGAGCAATAGTAAATAGGTATCTTCACATTTTAAGTCTTGTTTTATAACTTATTATTCATTGTAATTATGCAGTAAGTGATGTCAATAAAAAAAAAATTACAATGACATCTTACAAAACCAATCGGGTCTGTTACAGAACCCCCTGTACGCAAACCACATTCAGGCCAAGTAAAAGACCAATAAATATGGAATAAATCCATAGTATGTTGTACTTACTAATGGAGCGGAGTCATGGCACCAGCGGGCTAGGGGTTAACCACAGCCATGGCGACTACAATGAGATCCTAAGGCAGTGGATACCTGTTCTAGACGACAATTTAGGTTGCAATGGCTTTGTCTTCGACTGGAAAGTTTGTTATTTTCTACGGGGAGGGGGAAAAGATGTTGCACCCAATACCTGTGCATGATTCCCATGAATATTGATAAATTTTAAAATATGATGACTAGACCATCCTTGCCACGTTGGAACACCGAACACACCAGTTCATGATGCCCTGCGGGTCTCACGCCGACGTGGAATGAGAGTTGACAAAAACGTCAGTTTGTTGACTCTGTTTAGTCCTCGTGTCGGTGGTGGGCCCCTAAAGAGCCACATTGGTCCGTATGTGCTCTTCACGGTCAACCCTCCCTGCAGCCATTACCATGTCACCTCTTTAAAGGTTAGTCATTTTTTAATGTGTTTAAATAAAAATTTACATTACATAACACATGCGCTTGAGGGGCTTTGTTGGTTACTGGAAGTTTTTAGGTGTAAGAAGTTAAGGGATCAAATTTCCCCCTCATCTTATTTTTAATTTTGAAAATTAAGGGAAAATATAGCGTCAACCACTAAAGTTAACGGCCTGAAACTCTGCCAAACCATTTAGTTACCACTTAACACCACCCCCAAACAAAAAAATTAGTTGGGAAAACCCTATTTTGGGAAAACAAATTTCTCCCACATAACTTAAAATTTGATTTTGAGCATCTTTTGTAAAAGGAGTTCCCAAAAGGGTTGTTTTAAGCATTTGTTTTTGTGTTTTTCAATGTTTGAACCATTTTGAGCTTCAAGGTCATAAGGGCCCCACAAAACAAAACAAAAAATTGCATGTCATTCATTTTTTCCACACAAATGGTTGTAATATTATATTTTCAATGTATTATTGCATTGTTTTGTGCTAAGGTGGCTTCTAGTTGGGAAAATTATAACCACCCACTATGGAAAACAATGCTCCCAAATTCTTGTCTGCCTCGCAGCTACTCTATGTTGATAAATATCCTACGTGGAAGACCAAAATTTGAACTCAACTCGAGTTTGAAGAAATTTGGTCAATTGTAAATGGTTCAACAACCAGATCACTAGATGATGGAGCCTAACAATGGCGGTTTGATAGGGCCAATCAAAGGGCCAATTTGATAATATTTTTCATAATGTCGATGATGTGTAACCCCACATTTGAGATTCCAAAACTACCAAAGAAGAGTGGGATAAGTTGAGCATAGTGTACAAGGCCCGAAATAAGAACACAATACTAAATTTGTAGAGTCAGTTGCATACACTGAAATTCACGCCGAATGATAACGTGGAAGATTTCTTGCGTAGAGTTGCAACTTTGAAGGCTTCACTGCTAGCCCCGAGAGAGGAGGTTATAGATATTGCTCTCGAGTCCATTGTTCTTATAGTGCTTCCTCCCTCTTACCACATTTTTGTGATGACGATCAATTTTTCAAATCAGACCATCAGTTTTAACAGGATAGTGAATTTGTTGCAGCAAGAAGAGGCACTATCTTCTCATCAAAAGGGAATGGCAAAGCACAATCTTCACAAAAGTCCCAAAAACAACATCAAGCAAGGGGAGAAGCAAAATAAGAAATATTTTATCTGCAAACGAGGACATGAGTTGAAATATTTTGGTACAACACATATAAGAAAGGGTCATCAAGCAATTTCGGCCTCAAATTCAACAATCACAACAGGGACAATCACACTACAAGCAAGGGAAAAAGAAGGGGAACTGGTGAAAGAAACCCCATCAAGCAAGGAAATGTAGTTGAGAAATAAGACCATTCAGATGATGAGGACCTCGTGTACACTACTCATTATAGTGAAGCAACCACGTGATCTAGTGTTATATGGTACATTGATTTGGGACCCACTCGACACACGGACCAGGACGAGAGACCAGTTCACCACAATACGAGACACACCCTCCAAAAACCATGTTTCATTGGGGATGAATCTTCCTACACATTCCAAGGTATTAGAAACATTACTCTTCCTCTTGGTTCACAAAATTATAGGTTATCAGATGTCTTGTATGTCCCTAGTTTGATGAAGAACTTATTATCAGTTAGTCAACTTCTAGATCATAATATAAAGATTGATTTTGATAGTCATTCCGGTAAGAAAATGTGTTTGATTCAAAACAAATCAAGAAGCTCAAAGATATTTACAAAATCCTCAAATGTGCGACTGATGTTCTGACTTGATTTTGTTCACAGGGATGATTTGACACTAGTGGCTAAGAATACTTATTTTGCACAGTTTTGGCATTGGAGACTTGGTCACATCAGTTTTGGATATCTCAATACACTTCATGCCAGTATAATATGGTGATAGGTTTGTCATCTCTCAAGAAGGATATAGACAAGTGTCCTAACTACATTACAGGAAAACAAAACAGAGCTTCATTATAGAAGAGTACATATTGAGCTCCAGGTAAGCTTGATTTGGTTCATACTGATCTCATAAGTCCAAAACAACCTAGTCATTCTAGATTTCATTAATTCATGTTTTGTTGATGATTATTCTTTAAAAATGTGGATTTTTTGTCTTCTAAAAAAAAGTGAATCTTTTGAGAACTTCAAAAATTTCAAAGTGGCTATTGAGAATGATATTGGTCACAAAATCATATCTCTCCTCTCGTAACGAGGGGCAATTCACCAATAATGAGTTCAAATCCTATCTATAAGCTCATGAGATTCCTCGGCATATGTCTCCACACACACGCCATCAAAATGGTGTTGTTGAGAGAAGGAACCGTACTATCATGGAGATGGTGTGTTATATGATCAATGATTCAAGATTGGCAAAGACATTATGGGCCAAAGGCGAAGACTACAAAGATATATCTGTTGAACTAAGTGCCCACGGTTGCTCTTGACAGATAACACCACATGAGGCATGGTCGAATTGGAATCCATCCATTGCACACCTTAGAGTATTTGGGTGCAAATCCAACATGCACATACCCAAGCAGAAAAGAAAGAAGTTGGATATGAAATTAGAGAAACTCATCTTCATTGGCTACTGATGAAGAAGCTCTTGGGTACATATTGATGGATCCGAAGACCAAGAAATTCTACACCAACAGAGATGTTGAGTTCTTTGAGAAGAAGGAAGTTGAGGCTCCTTCTACAAACTCACCCAATGTAGATAGTTTACTTGTGAAATCAAAAGTAGATGTTCCCATCGATGATGGCACTTCGTTGGTATAATATGGTGAGAGGTTTGTCATCTCTCAAGAAGGATATAGACAAGTGTCCTAACTACCTCACAGGAAAACAACATAGAACTTCATTCCAAAAGAGTACATATCGAGCTCCAAGTAAGCTTGATTTGGTTCATACTTGATCTTTGTGGTCCGATACAACCTAGTCATTCTAGATTTCAGTATTTCATGCTTTGTGTTGATGATTATTCTAGAAAATGTGGATTTTTGTCTTCATAAAAAAGTGAAGCTTTTGAGAACTTCAAAAAGTTCAAAGTGGCTATTGAGAATGAGATTGGTCACAAAATCATATCTCTCCTCTCGGATTGAGAGGGGAATTCAGCAAAGAATGAGTTCAAATCCTATCCGGAATCTCACAAGATTTGTCGACAAATGCCTCCACACATATTGCAGCAAAATGGTGTTGTTGAGATACGGAACAAGATCTTATCATGGATATGGTGCATTGTATGATCGATGATTCAGGATTGGTGAAGACATTCGGGTGGAAGTAGCGAATATTGTGGTATATGTGTTGAACTAAGTGCCCACATTTGATTTTGATGGAGTAAAACCACATGAGGCGTGGTCCAATTGGAAGCCATCCATTACACACCTCAAAGTATTCGAGTGCAAAGCCAACATGCACATACCCAAGCAGAAAAGAAATAAGTTGGATATGAAATCAAAGAAACTCGTCTTCATTAGCTACAATGAAGAATCTCTTGGGTACATATTGATGGATCCAAAGACCAAAAAAGTCTACACCAACAGAGATGTTGAGTTCTTTGAAAAGAAGGAAGTTGAGGCTCCTTCTACAAAATCATCTGATGTAGATAGCTCACTTGTGAAAATAGAAGCAGATGTTCCCACTAATGATGATAGTGATGATGGAGATGATGGTGATGATGGTGATGATTAGACATGACCACAACCCTCGGGAGCAGATCTGAGTGTATGCCCGAGTGGTATACAAACATGATTTGAGATGCTAAGTTGGATGATCTTAGGAAACATACACCATTGGACCATGGACTCGCAATAAATCTCGTGAATGAGTAAATTTTGCTTGACGAGTATATCTTTTGAGTCTGTTGAACCCTCTACTGTCCAAAAATATCTATACTCAAAAGCTTGGAAATATGCCATGGATGTTAAGTATCATTCAATGATGAAAAACCACACCTGACAATTTGTCGATCTTCCACCAACGAAGAAGCCCATTGGTTATAGATGGATATTTAAAACAAAGTACAAAGTAGATTGGAGCATTGGCAAGTACAAAGTGAGATTGGTAGCAAAGGGTATGCACAAAAGGAAGGCATAGACTATGAGGAGACATTTTCTCCCACTACTAAGATCAAAACGATCAGGATGATCTTTTCTCTAGTTGATCGAGTTTGGATGGAAAGATCATCGAGATGGACATGAAAAAGTGCCTTTTTGAATGGATATTTACACTGAGGAATTCTACACAACTCAACCTGAGGATTTTGTCATACCTAGATCAAAAAAAAGGTATATAGACTCATAAAATCTTTGTATGGCCTTAAATAGGCACCCCAGGCATGGTACATCAAGATTGATGAGCATCTTGTTCAACATGGATTTGTGAGAAATCCATATGATCTCGAATCTCTACCTCAAGAGGAAAGGAGGAGAGATTGTGATAGTTGTTGTATATGTCGACAATCTAGTCATCACTAGTAGCATAGTGAAGATGATCGATGTTACGAAGAAATATCTCAATCGATCGTTCGGCATGACAGATCTCGGGCTCATACACTACTATTGTCTTGGATTGGAAGTATGGTAGAAGGAGAATCATATCTTTGTTTCTTAGTTAAAATATATCAAGACAATGCTCGAGACATTCATGATGATGGATGGCACGCCGATCTACACCCATGGAGACAATAGTTCGGTTATCTCACAAATCCATCTCCTCTCGGTAAATGCAACTCTCTAATGACAGTTGATTGGGAGTCTAATTTACCTAACATATACTAGACCAAATATCATATTTGCAGTTAGTTATCTTTCCCAGTTCATGTAGGAACTCAAAGTTTGTCATTGAAAACCAAAGAAAGTAGATCTTGAGATATCTCAAGGGCACTATGGATCTTAGTCTAAAGTACAAGAAGAATGATTAGTTCTTCTTGACTGGATATTCGGATTCAGATCATGCATGTAATATTGATGACAGGAAATCCACTTATGGATTTGTTTTCTTTTTGGGATCTGGACCGATATCATGGGGAAGCAAGAAATAAAACTTTGTTTCTCGCTCTTGTACAAAGGTTGAATATTGTGTTGTAAGTGGAGTTGTCTGTGAAGTGATATGACTATGTTGCATACTTGAGGGACTTGGAGTACCACAAGAGAAATCCACTACCTTGTATGTTGACAATGAGGGTGTTCTCAAACTTGTTCGCAATCTAGTGTTTCATGAGAGAACCAAGCACATTGAGGTACATGTTCATTTCATTCATGAGCATGTTTTGAAACACAATATACAACTTCAGTTTTTCCCAACAAATGAACAATGAGCATATATTTTCACAAAGTCACTTGCATGTGACAAATTTGAGTTGTTCAGAGAGTTCCTCTCCTCATCTCTTGAGGCAATGCAAAATTAAGTGGGGAATGTTTAGTTAAAACATATTAGGTAATTATGCATTGTATTGTATTTACCATAGGTAATTAGTTATTACTAAAGTTACTGTGGTAATTGTTAGTTAGTCGTGTAAATAAGTGATTAAATACATTGTTATATTGTTTTATAACAATATTGGTAGTTTGTGTATTCATGTATAGTTGTTTTGATAGTACGTAGGAGGTTCATTTGTTGCCCCTCTGTAACAAATCCTTGTTTGTATTATGTTGTGCAATATCTATAAATATTGCAGCATTACATTTGCATTGTAATTGGTTTTTCGTGATCGATATAATCTCCAATAGGCTACCTCCTGTTTCATCCAGCAAATAGTAGTGAGGACAAGAAGTGAGAATAATTCTTTTTGCATGAATTTAAATTGAATTGAACCTGCTACCACTCTACCCCGAGAGGTCAATTCAATACTTAACCAAATGTATACAATTTAAAAGAAATATGGACTAGAATAAGTGATAACAACAAGGCACATGACTTTATATCTAATTATTTATCTTGTTGAATTGCTAAACATAAAGACCCTTTAAAAGGGAATAGGTTACTGGTCTAGCAATGACCTAAAAGGGTTACCAAGTAGTCCATCACCCTTCTCCTTTACTACATACTTAACAACATTGAATGAAGGTAATAAATGGTCTATGTGGGTCCAAGCAACACAATTCTCTCAAAGGGTTAGGTAGTTAACTAACCAAATTACTAACACATGATGACATCATTGCATCGATGGAGAGCAATCGATCGGAGAATTTAGAGTGTGAAGTGAAAAAGACTAAGATTATAGCCGTCTTGAATTACACTTATACATATCCCATGTCTACAACTAAAATCACGTGATTGTATTGCCCACTTAAGGAAGTATAAGCCTTCATACATATTGATAAAGTGTATGATCGTGCAACAACACTTCTTTCACTTCAAGCATCACAAGACCCTCATAGATCAAATACATACGGCCCCCATTATCTTATAATTATAAAATAGTTTGCGTGGTCAACAAAATATGGTTACAACCAACTACTCAACATAACTAAAAGTTGTAATACAAAACATCAAGCCACCAACATGGTGTGAGAAATTGAAGTTCATAACAGTTTCTCGCATTCAATTTCTAGGCTTGATTCTCATTTAGAGATCCATACACGTGCACGACTAAGATTTACAACTTTCATTCTAGTAAACAACATTAACAATAGAAGTCAAGTACTCGAGCTCGTGATATCTGCAAACACTATTTATTACTCGGGATTGAGAATACATATGTTATAATGATGACAAAACCCCGTAGAGTTTCCGAACTCCTTGAAGGTCTAGCATTTAGAAGAGTTCATACTTAAACACTTAAACCCTAATTAGCCAAATCTTCATTATTTATAGCTACTCATGTTGATTTTAGAGATGATGAAACTAAATTTCAATATCACCACAAGTATTCCTATTATTAATCAAACAAAGACTTCTAAAGAATTGGACTTGAAAGCAGTGGTGCTTCGTTGATGATACAAAAGAACTTTGTAGTATTGCAACTTCAAGAAAGGCTATCAATGAAATATCCTCAAAATTTACATAGCACTAAAACTATATTCTTGTAGTTACAAAAGCATTTACTAAGATTTTCCCTCCAAACAGAGAAACCCTAGATACCACAAAGCTTGCATTTTCCTTGAGAATACATCAACACTATTCAAAATGTCAACATAAAAAGGTCAATGCAATGCTAACATTACTTGCTTCCAGGAGCTAAACAAGGAAATCATAGTAAGCACAAGAATATCACAAACAAGAATGAGCATTTGTTCTTTAAATTCAACTCCATCCAAAACCATAACAAACAAATTGCAATGGCCTATATTAATCAAACTAGCATTCAACAACATTAAAACCAACATATAAACTCGTATCTCAATGTTCAACAAGTAACCTTTTCACAATATCATAATGTACTATAAATGTAATTCAACATCACAAGGTGTACATAGAGTGTTCATTCCATCAACACATGGATCCATATCAATAAGAGTATTATCGGTGAATCAATATATAACATCCAAAAATGTAAGTGTTGCTTATGAAAGGATTAAGTGTAAGGGCAACTCCCAAATAGGGTTACAAGATCTTACCAACCAGCGCCATTTTAAAGTAAAACAACTCAAGAATGGCTTGTGCACATATTCCCCTATCTATATATGTGTATATGTATGCCTGGCAGGTGTATGGGGAAAAATCATGAACAGCCGAGCCTTTGCCCAAATTCATAGGAAATCACAAACACTCTTAACAAATCAATACATCTATCTAAATCCTTTGCAGGCGAATCGGAGTTTAGAAAAGAAGAGACATGTCCTGGAAATCAAAATGTTGCCAAAGGAAGTTCAAACAAACTTTGTGCATTTTGCCCATGTGAACTCCTCTTCCTCTTGTTTCCTTCTTCTCAGCGTAACTCAAATCTATGTATTTCCTTCTCGTCTTGCATTTCTTTTATCTCATGATTGTCATGTAAAATTTACATTACTAAAAACTAAGAATAGTTATCTTTCAACCACCTTACCTGATTTTTAGGCACCAATCATGGCCGTTGCAATGGTTGCCAACATGTTTTTCTAGGGATTTGAAAACCCTAAGCTTCCTTTTTCTTCTACAAGCTCAAGCTCGACCATTCGAGCTTCACTAAGTCAACATGCCCAATTATTAGGGCATTTACAATACCTTTTAAAAAGACAAGTGATTATTATAACAATTTCAACATGATCAAACTTCCCTTTTTTAATTAATCATTTATTTTTACCATGCCTCGATTATTCCAATCTTTTATAGTTGTTTTGCAAAATGCTTGCATAAAGTATTTTCCCAAGGTCCTTAATGGACTTCTTATCGTATAAATTGAAATTGTCAATTTCGCTTTCCCTGTGCCTCTCCTCCCCACCATGGTGGAGCTCACCCTTTGGATTAACCAAGGATTATACCTTAGAATATGGAGTTGGTAACTACGCATGATTCATCACATACCCCAGAGGTTTAGCATACAATGCATAATCAATTTTTGTCCTAAACAGGTTCCACACTTTTCCCTATAAGGGTACAATTCAAGCAATGTAGTAACAATATAGAACCAAAGTATAATTGAGTATACAATCAAAGGTGCTAGGATAGCAAATTATTCTTTGAAGGACGTAAGCATGACCATGTCCCGAGCAATACTAGAGTATTTATTGTAAGCACCCAAGGTGCCAAAAGAAGGGTAGTGGCGGTATTTACACCTAAATTATCAATATTTAGCCGTACTTGGTAATACTAACATGGTGGATGGACATTTATCTATTTACGTAGTTAAAATGTATGTCCAAGAAGTTGAATGGAAAAACGCAATGACGCCCATTCGATATTGATAAAGCATGGTATGGCATGCCAAGGGAGTCTTGGACCTACTACATGTTGATTAGTGGGGATCCTCCATTGAGTCATTGTCAAAATACTTCTCTAACTCATTGATCCAATCAATGACCTCCTCAAGACCTAAACTACTTGAGTAACCAGATATGTCCAACCATGACTTTCCTCCCATCTTGGTAGTGGACTTCAAGACCCTGTCTTCTAGGTCAACAACCAACTTTTCATGTTGAAGCTTAGATGCTTCATCTTCACTTGTATTTGATACATAAGCAACTTCCATGGAATCAATCTGGTTTGTATTCTTCTCATCATATTTACCATATCTACAACTCTTAGTGCCCTCCCTCTTCCAAGGAGAAACCCTTTGTGTGTAATTCCTTCCTCACAAATCTTTGCAACTGCAAGTCTCCTTTCACCATTGTGATAAACCCACTAGATCCTCACTAAACTCAACCCAACAAGGTAAACCATGCTCGATACCAAATGGTGTAGACAAGAATGAGGGGGCAAGTTGATTGCGGCCTTACTTTCCAACCTAGACCCAATAGAGCTACAAGGCATTCCCTAAGGCACACACTCAAAAATGAGACCCAAAACACACTATTTATTGAAGTCACTTTATGAGGTATAGAGACTTTCACGCAGACACATACCATTGCTTTATTAAATCAACATGAAGATGGTATACACAATCTCTTTGATGGCCTTTACTACAGTTTTGCTACTCTAGACTTGAAAAGAACTCCCCCTCTCACCACCTGTCCTGCAAGCTCCTTCTTTCCCCCTAGCATTACTATATTCTCTCTTCTTGCTTGTTACTTGCTCTAAGTTCCAAACTCCTCCCCAATTAACACTACCTCCTTTTGATCCTTACAGAACCCTCTAGTATCCTTTGACAACCCCGATGCCTCTTCACCTCCCCAAGATGCTTGGAAATGCTTGAAACTGCTCTTTATTGCACTTTATATTGTTACTCTACGTGCACAAAGATTGTGGACGAAACTGACGCTTTGTGCAAATTGACAATTGCACAACCACCAAAACTGCTCTTTCTTGCACTCTAGACTGTTACAATGTGCATACAAAGACCGCAGGAAAAATTGTCGCTCTGTGCAGTCATGAGGTTGTGTAATCACTAGCAACCACTATTTAACACAGACCGATGGTTTCATAGCCCCCACTTAATGCAACTTGGCGGTTTCACCATTTGTTTTTGAAAAGGTCCTTAAAATCATAGCTGATGATTGAAACAACTTCATCGGGCCTTTTCTAAGGTAAATGACTCTTGGGGTTGCTTTTGGCCCTAGCTGGTCATCCCTAACATGGGTGACAATGTCGCAGGACAGCTACTCACCGCCATGAACACGCACACACAAGTGACATTGTTTTGGGTGATGCAAGATTGCTTGTGGACTTGAATGATCCTGCATCACGTGAGTACACTTAATCAAACACACCAATAAAAGCTGTGAATGGCATGACACCTAAAGAAGAATGGTTAGGGACGAAGCACCTCTGGAGGCTTTGGGAGCACAAACTATGTATACGTTCCAAGAAAGAAGCGAAAGAAGCTTGATGAAAAGAATGCAATGTGTATATTTCTTCACATCTTCTTTACATGAACAGACAACTACATGATCAGGGGTATCCCTGTCTTAAGAGCAGCAGCATCATCTTCACAGTCACAGGATTAGAGGTGGATCCTTCCTTTGGTTGGCAGCATCAATCCTTAATAGGCACAAGATCAAAAGATATTCAATAAACAAAGAAGAAATAATGAAAATGATATCGCATTAATTTTGTATATCTGCAAGTAGGTATTTATTACAACAAAATTTCAATACAGTTGTCTACTAACAACCCGTACCCTAACACACAGCTAACCAATAAGTATTAACTATTGAACAAACTAGATATTCTAATATTTCTAACAGTGTCTAGTAGTTACTTGGAACTTCAATACATCTTTTGTTCAATGCAACTTTTTCAGATGGTTTCATAAGTAATTTATAGATCCTATCAGAAGTTACAAACAAATGGTAGAGATGGTCATTAACACATTTAAATTTAATTCAATATTACATTATAAATTCACGTTTCAGTATTTGAGATGCCCTTTGTTCATTTCTCAGGGAGAATTAACTTATGGTAGTTGAATGTCTTTCCTATGTAGCCCATTTTATATGGTATTTAGTTAGTTTAACAATATAGATTTTCTTTTCTGAGAGGCTTAAAATGTGGAGAGCTCCATGGGGGTCAAGAAAGACTCCAGGGTACCCTCTACCTATTTACTTTAGACCCTGTTAACTAGTTAGTTTGTACTAAATGGAAGATCTATACCTGTTGGTGCTGAATGGAAAATCTATAATTGTTTGTGCTGAATGATCTATAATTTGTTTGGCTTTTTTTTAATATTACAAAAACAAGATTGTCATGTCTCCATCAGATAGCTAAGTTGTAAAAATTCAAGAACAATACAATAAGCCATTCAGTTACCTCACATTAGTTTACTCATGGACAATCAACCACCCGATTTACACCATCCACATAGACTTGGATCAAAATAATCCCTATTCTTTCCAAGCAAAAATTCTTCAATGACAAAAACTCTAGTTGCTCTTGTTAATTATTCAAAGATAGAAACCAAAATTCCTTGCTCAATACAAAATAGGTTGAATCTCCATGTGCATTAAATTTTTAAAAACATGGATATCAACAGGCAGAAACAATCATTACAATTCCACCAGAAGACAACCTGTATAAACTTTACTTGGTGTCCTCTAAGTAGCAACTTTGGTTACCAGATTCTAAGGAGCTTTATTAAAATTGTTGCATTTACAGCTTGCTAGTTGAATGAAACAAACACTAGAAGATTAGCATGCCAGCGCACAGACTACATCCAATATCAACTGCCTTTGAAGCAATCTCGGCGCGACTTCTGATGCCAACGGCGATAATGAGAAAATAACAAGCGTTGAATTTGTTTCTTTGCGGCATCTTCTGTAGTAACCTGCACAGAAACTCATAAAAGCAACAGTATTGCATTTGGTTATTTATGTCCAATGTTCTTTAGAGATGATCTCACAACATACAAAGCAAACAAAAAATAATGAAAATTGTTATATGAAATGATCCTTGTGACTTCTTTAATTGAGGTCAAATTCAATACCACTAAGTTCAGCAAAAGGAATAAGCAAAAACAGGTAAAAAGAGATGGGAGAAAAGGTTAAGGTTGGTTGTTAACGTCAGAGCTAAATTAAACACTATGAGATCCCCTCGTGGATTCCCATGAGGGGATTTAGCTCTATTTACTATATAAATTCAAATTATTCATTTTTTGAACCCTTGGGTTTTGACATGATGACCAAGCTAGTTGTAAATAAGACCTTAGCAATCTATCTACACATGGAGTATCACGAAATAACCCATCTTGTTATGGTTCACCTGACATGCACCCAAAAGCAATAGTGCAACAATGTAATATAACCATTTCTATATAAAAGTGAGTATTCCAGCTCTCCCGTCAAATATTGTTGCTAGCTTTAAATACGTTGAGGCTGGAACCATAAAAGTTGTAAGTTGTCAAACTCTCCTATCAGATAAATCTGTTAGCTTTAAATGAGTTACAGATTTAGATAAAACTGTGGCTGTTTTTAGATCAATGTTTTGGATCGCACTCCATGATCTATCATCGGGGTGAAAATAGAATAGATGATGGTTGTGAAGGCTTTCAAATTGGCAAGGAGTGCACACAATTTAAACCTCCAATTAAGGAGGACGCCTATTAAAAACCTGAAGCTTTTCTCCTTTACATTGAAGGGATTTCTAACAAGTTTCAAAATTCTTGAGTAAGAACATCCAAACAACCTTTTTACCACATAGGAAGCTAAGGAGGTTGATTTAGTCGCCCAAGGATAAATTAAAGCTATTCTTTAAAGTGGTGTTTATAAGATTGATTGTTATTGCAGGAATTCGTACATTGGAGAGACGGGTCGTCCCATAAGCACAAGGATTAATGAACATACAGCTGATATAAGAAACAAAAGATTGGTCAAGTTTGCCCTAGCAGAGCATTCTTTTATGGCCAGGCACCACATTGGTATTGAGAACACCAAGGTTTTGGCCATGGAAGATCATCTCTTTAAATGTCATGTAAGGGGTGGAAATTTGTAAATAATAATATGATAACAACGTGAACAGAGATGCTGGTTTAGGTCTGAACCAATCTTGGAGACCGATGATAGATTTGATTTAAAACCCACACATTGGAACCTGATGATTTCCTCATTTAGGCTCAACCTTTCTACATGGTGCGTGTTGTTGCTATTTTTATTTAATTGCTTAGATTTTCCGAGCCCATCTTAGGCCACTTGCAATTTTGTTGGGTCTTTTCTTTTGTGGTGTCCCATTAATTTTTGTGGACAACTTCCCACTTAAATTAGCAACAAGTTAGTATCTTAATCCTTGGTTAGCTTGGTTTTTAATGTTAAATCTACGGCTTTAGACTTAGTGGTGTATTTAACTTTCTTAAAATAGGGATTCTTTTTACAAACTTCAAAGCTTTACATTTTTTTAATTTTTAATCTTTTTAATATTATTATTAATAAACAAATCTAAAAAATTCCTTTCAAGCATGTCTTTATTGCTTTACTTCCTCCATTTAATTAATTTTTACCTTTTCTTTTAGTTTTATTAAATCGTTTAATTATTTCATTAATAGTTCATGTATTAAATATTTGGCAATTTTTATTAATTATTGCCTTTAATTTTCCTATGTTCAACTACCCAACATATTGCTCTTCATAGGTGACAAACATCCTTAAATAGTAAACCTAAGTCTGCAATCATCATCTGTTCTGTTATCATCCTGAATCCTGATGATGGATCACGGAGTGTCATCCACAGATAGATCTAAAAACACTCACACAGTTTTATCCAGAAGCACTCAACCTAATTTATATGGACTGAGTTATGGAAATTGTAATCAAATAATGCAGTCAACTTTCCTTGGGATCAAATAAAGTTGACATCATCAAATAAGTTATGGGTTGGGATAAAATAAAAATGCTAGGTTTATTGAATCTAAATAAAGCTGTAAACAATAAAGAGGTAGCTGTGTTAAGAATCGATAGGATATGGGTGTCATGTCAGTAATAAATAAGTAGCTGGGTTAGGATTAAAGAGCTGTTAAGGTTCTAGAGCCTGTAATAAGAGGCCTCAACAGTTTAAAACATTCTATCTTTGAAAGTCTTGATGGTTCATCTCACAAAACTGCCAGCTCATACTGGAGGTGACAATCCTATCTTGTCAGTCTTGTCTTCTATTTAGCTTGTTGTGAGGAGAAATGATGGAGATTTTAAATGTTCTGTTTAATAGTCAGATTTTGATTTTTAATGTTCTGTTTACTAGTCAGATTTTAGTTTTTCCTTATGATTAATTCATGACTGGAATTCTTGATCTACATGCTGTAAGTTTCATGACAACTAAATATATTTGGTGTTACTATCAAAACTGTAAACTTCAAATTTCAGAATTAAGCTGCAAAATGTTTTTTTACTTTTTTGTGTTTCTTTTTTGGTAACAGCAACTTCCTAACAGGAACTTTACATCTGTATGAGAGCCATCACTTTGGCTACTGTGGGTACGTAGAAAAGAAAGGAAAAAGGAGGAAAAAACACAGAAAAAAAAGAAAGAGAGAAAATAAATCAAGAAATCTCTATGAATGAAGAGTAAGGGACACAATTATGATCCGATGGAAGTGTTGATCAGTATATATGATACAAATTCTTAGCTTTTGAAAAGCCATTTCATCACAAAATTATATGAGCCCTAAACATTCACATTAAAATACCACAAGTGAGAGGTCCAATTACAAAATATATTTCAGATTTCAAAAATGCATGAATTTGTTTATGAAATTATGAGTGATAATTATCAATTGATTGTTCATTGTTGTTTTCACTGATGGATCAGATATTAAAGTTAAAAGAATGGTGAAAGCATAGTTTACAATAATGTTATCGGCAATTACTCGGCAGGCCAAAATTTGACTCGGAAATCGGGAATTGGCAATTTCTCGGCGATTTATCGGCATTAATCGGCAACTTTATCCCTACTTCAAAAAACATTTAAATTCATAAAATAAACTTACATTGTTAAATGACATGAGAAGTGAATCTATAGAATGCCATAGGCCTAGAGGTCGAATAATGCTAAGGTTATAGTACATATGGCTGGGGTGGAATAACCCATAAAAGATTTACAAATTATTTCACATAAAGCTTTTAACCAAATTCCACAGTTGGCGGTTTATAGCTCCTGTGAGCAAAAGAAAACAAAAACCTTTCCCCATTATTTATTTAATGCAAAACAGAGTGAGAAATAAAATCCCTTTCTTGTAAGGAAACGACTGGTCACAATAACAATTTTTCCCACTTGCAGAGGTCACCGAACCCTAGAATGCACCTGGCAAAATTCCTCTCTTTCTCCTCAGATCTGCACGTAATCTATGTGTTCTCAACATACCTCCCCCGGTATTTATTCCAAACTCCCTTTTAATAATAACATCGTACCCCTCAAACTAGAAATGCAGCCTCAATATAACTATGACTCCAAATTTCTCTTTGTGAAAATAACACAGTATTCCTCCAAATAGAAATGCAGTCCCAAAATAACAATCCCCAGTTTTGGATCAGTCCCCATAGAAATAGAAGCACCGCCATGCAAAATATGAGTGCGAGTGCCAAAGGTCCCCATCCGGCCCTCCTAGCAAAACGTAGGGGCTAAATTCGCAGAGGAGAAAATCACAAAAAAATGCTTTGAAATAACTGTGTTTTTCTTTTGTTTGGACGTTTATACCCTAAACAGCGATTTTCACCGATTTTCTGCTATTTTCCAGGAGTTTTATCGCCATAAATCGCCAATTTATCAGCACAACAAAAATCATGATTTTCCTGAAGATAAATCGTTTTCATGCTTCCAAACGATTTATCACCGATAAATCGCGATTTCTAGAACATAGGGTGAATGCATTGAAGCTTCAAACTCTAGAGGATGCCATGAAAATTGCCAAAGCTTTTTCTGAAGAATACAAGGGGAAAGTTGATGGGAAGAACACAGGAATCACTACAAAAACAAAACAAACAACTATAACTTTGTGGGGGAGTAATTTTCTATCTCTAATGCAAGCTAGTAAGGTTTTCTAAAAGTCCTTTTCAAAATCATACCATTTTGCGCTCCTAATATCATTGAGAACTTAGGTTTTCAAGCATTAGTGCAAAAGGCCATGGGGAAAACAAGCAAGTTATGTCCAATCAGAAAGAACCCATGAGTAGGGAAAAGGAAATGCAACCTCTACCCCACCGCCAATATATCAACCCATGCAGGGGCTTATAACACAAGATTCCACCAAGCAAACGAGAGCTTCGGAGAGGAATAAGCTTCTAGAGAAGGAAACGATAAAAATGAAAGCTTAGAAGAGCAATGAGATAGAAAATGAGAAAGAAATGCAACAGTATCTTCTGATAGAAGCCTTTGGGGGCATAGTAACAAATCTCACATGCTCATGGAGAGACTCACAAAGACGAGTATGCATCATGTTATGTTGCCATCATTGTTCAAAAAGAACCTCGACTTTTACAAGGAGGTTCTTATGAATTTGTTCAAATAATTTCATGTATGCACAAAGTACATAATTCCAACCAAGGACATAGTTCTCCAGATAATTTATGAGGACTTCGCGCACACACTTGGGTCTTCCCCATAAAGAGATGAAGGTTGAGAAATTGGATATCCCAAAGCCTTGAAAAGAGGAATTCACCAACAAATGTTTCAAATAGGATTTTTCAAAGGATATTGGGATGGCATCACTCTAAGCTGCAAACTAGTTAGGGAAACAAGAAGCTATAATATCGCCCTTTGGCTCATCCTAAATATACAGAGGTCTGCAGAGGGGGACGTGTTTAATTGGAGCAAATAACAATCTTCAAAGATGAAGGAAGCAATGTTGAGATGCTCTATGGGATTTTATGTCTTTGCATGAATTCACACTCTTTTATGATTGGGCATAGATCGTCGAAATGGCGATTGAGCAAGACGGCATAGCTTCTATTTCAAGGTAAAGAGCTTAGAGTCCACAACTGTATATCAATCGGACTTTTTTGGGATTAGAGGTTCCACTTGCCCCATACTACTAGGAGAAGAAAGAACTTGGAGTGAGCAAGACATTAAAGAAGATTCTAAAGTTGATCGTTCGAATTCGTTTAATGCTTCTCAATTGGAAGAAGTATCCAAAGAAGCTCACTTATAAGGAGGGCCCAAAGAGAAAGGGTCTCCTAGTCGACGAGTTACCACAGATGTCCTCATGAGGAGGACACAGAGGTTCATATACCATACAATGAGCTTGAGGAGAGAATTACATCTTAAGACTAGGCAAAAAAATTAGACTTGCAGGAAATCCAAGCAGACAAGGGAGACCACTCAAAAGATGGAGAGGGAAACGGCAAAGAGGATGATGATGATGAGTGTGATGATGAGGGGAAGGAGGACTAGGATGCGGAGGACAAGGACAAGGATGACTCACTAAGCAAATAGAATTAGGCAAAGGGACACTAGGTACTGCTCAAGGATTCAAACTCCCCAAGGATCACCCCTCCTATTCATTGCTCCTAGTTCCTTGCATGTGAGTTGTGTAGGGAGAATCCATCACCTCTTGTCTTTTGAGCACCATGTTCCCAAGCTTTCAGAGCTTATATCTGACACAGAGCTGTAGCATATCAAAGGGTTATTTTCCAATTATTTACCTGCAGATTTGAGGTTGCTTCTCAACCACAAAAAAATGGAGGTCAATTAGGTGGATTAGGAGGACCAGACTGACCATGGATTCATAAAGAATGATAATCAAGATAATCATGGGCCCGAAGAGCATGATGAACTCATTGAGACAGAGCACAATAAGTCGAGGCATGCTACTCTTAAGCTACATAGAGAGGTTGAGTTATTGGCCTAGCTCGAGAAAAAAGAAGATTTCGCTTATATAAATGAGGAGGATGTTACCAGTACTAGTGTCAAGTTTGCATCAACTATTCAAGTTCTAACATTCGAACATACAAAGGGGCTTTTAGAGGATTCCTCTTCCAAGATTGTACCCAAGATAAAGGGTACTTAGATGGATCAACAAATGGTACTTTTGAATCATCAATTTTTGGGGCAACAAGGGGAAGCCTAGTGTGTGGGCTGATTTGCACCATGAACTCATCTAAAATTCCATACTCGGTCAAAGGATATGAGGAATTTAAATGCAGCGCTGTAGGAAATATGAGTGGGAACTTTGATGACCATGGTAAAAAGGTCATATTTGGGTACTAGGCACGGGGGTAAGGAATAGTTTTAAGACTACCTGAGAAATATTAACTTTTGGTACAATGTACATCAATCCACACTACAAAGTGGTAGTAAAAGGAGAGCAGATGGATGACAAGACCATCCAGGGAGTAATTACATTAATTAACATTCCAAATGGTACTACCTCATGGAAAACATAACAGAGAGTTTTAGACTTGAAATTGAGAACAAGTACAAGACAGTCATTCAGTAGGGTGAGATAGTCGAGACAATGCAAAGATGAGACAAGCAGAGACACAAATCTTCAAGTTGGCAGTTCAAGTTGAAAAATAATAAGAGCAGCTCAAGTCCGAGAAGCAAACAAGAAATAAGAGCTTATTAAGATTATAAGGCTTACCTTTATAGTTAAGTCACTATTAGTTATGTATTAACTAATGTTCAGTTGTAACCTCCTCAACCATTTTGTAACTATCTCTTGCATAATAAAATGACAGACACACAATCTACGAGGTGTGCATTCCGGTTTTCTCTTCATTATTTCTCTGTTCACATCTTCTAACATTGGTATCAGAGCTTAGGGCACGAACTGAGGATGAACAAAAGTTGAAGAGGACATGGTTGTGTGAGGCTTCAAGGACAAAAATACAATTGACGCCATAACAAAGGTGCAAAAAAGTCAGTGTTCGAGGGCACAATAGTCATGGGAGAAATGTTTGAGGCATGAGAGACACGAGTTTAAAACAAATAATAAAGGATTCCTACAAGCATACAACCAGGGATAGGGCAAAATAGGGCTAAGAAATTAAACCAAAAGCCATAAGAACACCATTTGAGGGAACAATTTTTGCTGTGTTTTCAGACGAATTTGAAGGCATTTCAAGGTGCTAGGGCACAAAAATAAGTTGCCATTTTTGAAGGATTTCTTACCGTTGTTCATGCAGTTAAGGCACAAAAATAAGACATTTTCAGCACAAAACGTGACAAGTATAATGCAGCAAGCAAAAACATGATTTAGGGCACTTTTTTTAAAGAAAATGCAGTCCAAAATCACAGGAAAAGGAAAAACATGATTTTCAATCATGACAAAGAAAATATAGTCACACATTTACAAATTTGAAATTTTTAGAGCATCATTCACTGCTAGGGCACACAGTTTGGCAATTTTCAGTCCAACCAATCATCTAGGGCACTAACATGCCTAGTACAGTTTCCTTTCTTTACTTTAAAAAAATAAAAGCAATCATTTTTTTAAATCTTGCTGCATTAATTTGTGGATAGGGTATTAGAATATAAGGCTTACTTAAGTCACTATTTATTACATATTAACTAATGTTCAGTTGTAACCATCTCAACCATTTTCTAACCATCTCTTGCATGATCAAATGATGGGCACACAATCTACATTGTGTGCATTCTAGTTTCCTCTTAATTCTTTCTCTGTTCACGTTCTCTAACAAAGCTTCCAGCTATAGAGCGCTAGGAATCAGGCATACCAAGCTAGTGGGAAAAAAGCTGCTGCTGCTAATAAAATAGTCCAGTTTGAGTTGTATCTATCCAAGGGTTCAAAACAGGGACGCTGAAATGGTGAAGCAGATGAACGAAAACAAGAAATGCACAGCCAAGATGACAGCATATGAGCAGAGAAGTAAGAAGCTGGAGGCAAATAACAGATTTGTGGTTACAAAGTTATTCTTAGCATCGCAGCTGTTGGGGAAATTTCAGTATCATCATCACCTGCCCAGACTCATAGAGCCTGTTGATCACCTGCTCTGACTCTTCCTATGATCCTGCCTTGAAAATACAGATGAAAGCAAAGGAGAATTGCACAGCCAAGATGACAGCATATAAGCAGAGAAGTAAGAGGCTGGAGATAACAGATTTGTGGAGACAAAGTTGTTCCTAGCATGGCAGCTGTTGGGTCACCTTCCTAGACTCATAGACTCTATACTACGCCCTTAATCATATATCTTATATTGGATGTATATATAACTTCTTATCATTATGTATCTCTTCATATATGTTATATTTTCATTAGTGGGTCGGCCTTGGTGTTGGCCATAGCATAGGAATAGTATATATAGAGGTTAGTAGGTAGTAGTTTATCATCATTGGAGCATTTGAGTATTATTGTATGGTTTGGAGGTTGCCCCCTCGAAGTGGCGAAGCTATTCTAATTGCATATTGAGATCATTATTCTGGAATATTGTGTTATTTGGTGTTATATTTCTGCTCATGATCTGAATTATACAAGTAATTTCATTACAAGTGGTATCAAAGCTTGAACTCGGCCAACACTGCGTCAAACCCTAATTTTGAAGGTTCGTCCATATCTCAACATCGGTAGTGAATTTTTCTGCAAATTTTTTTCTGTGGTGTGGCGAAATCAGTCAAGTAAGCTTCCCTCAAAATTTTAATAATTTTTGACTTGTTTTGCAAAAGTTATAGCGGTTTTATGTTTTTTCATAATTCGGCTACATAGGGTGCAATTTGTGGAATTTTTCAAAGTTATTTACATTTCCAGAAAGAAGATTAAAAATTAGTTTGAGTTCGTTCTTTGAGTTTTATAAAATTTGGCCGAATTCCTATTGAAATCAAACCCTAAATTTTGACCTTGATCCTTAAATCTTACCATTTTGGGGCATCATGGCTGGGCCTTCGACAAGAGGCAAAAAGAATCCCATCACTCCGGGTAAAACCCTGATAAGGATGAGATAATAGTTGAGGAGTTAGAGTCAGAAGGGGTATCTACAGAGTCCTCATGGTTAGGGTTTACTTCAACCGACCATAAGGTCACGCTATCTTGAGTTAGAGTCGTGAAACCTCGAAGGTAGAGTGGCCAACAAAGAAGATGTAGAAAAGATCGACAACGATCGAGGATTTCATTCAACAATTTAGCTACAATATCATGGGTCATCATATCATTCCTAATGAGCCACAACTCAATCATACTCATATTAACCATGGTGGATCTTTAGGTCAAAGTAATAAACAAACTAGCTGTGGTGGATCTCGCAAACATGACCAATCCAAATACAAACACTCTACAAGCCCGTAACATGCTTCCAAAAGTGGAAATGCGTAAGTTTGATGGAAAGGATCCACTCAATGGATTAACCAGATGGAGAATTTCTTTGATCTTCATCGATTCCATCGGGACAAAAGGTTACCATGGCATCGTCAGATCTTGAACCCGACCAATTCATTCGTATCGATGGTTATGTGCTCAAAGGAAAAAGAGTGGCCTCAATGTTACATGGACAATATTCACCGAAGAGTTGCAATTGCACTATAGTTCTAGTGTGTCAGAGAATTATTTCAGCCAATTAGCAAAGCTTAGACATAAACAGAATACCAAAGATTACATCCATCAATTCCAAAACCTTTCCTTACGGGTGGAAAATATTCCTGAAGATAATTTGAATGACTTATTTCTTGGGGGTCTTAAAGAACAAATTGAGACTGAGGTGCGTATGTTTAATCCTCATAAGGTTTCAGACTCTATGATCATGGCACGTAGGGCAGAGGAAAAATTTCTTTCAAGTCGAAACAAACTGTCAACATTTTATCGAGATCGTAGCACCCTTCCACCATCATTCCCTCGGCCAGTGAGACTGACACCTCAACAAATTGAAGAAAAGAGAGCCAAAGGGTTATGTTTTAATTGTGACAACAAATTTGGACCAGGACATAAGTGTGTGGAAAAGAAGTTGTTCTACATTGAGGGACCTACTGAAGAAGAAGAAAATGAAGAAGACGAAGAGGTAGAGCCAGAGGAGGAATTAGGAGATCCCCAACCAACAATATCATGCCATGCAATTTCTGGTATTAGCACTCCCCAAACTCTCAAAGTAGTTGGATTCTTAAAAAAGAGGGTAACAATGTTGATTGATTCAGGAAGTACTCACAATTTCATCAATCATAAGTTAGCAATACGCTTGAACTGCTTTGTTTATCCAACTCTAGAATGTCAAGTCATGATCGCTGATGGGAAAACTGTTAGTTGTTCAGGAAAATGCCATAACATTAATCTCGCCATGGGAGATTACTTGCTAACTAGCAATATGTATGCCATTGCCATGGGAGGAGCAGACATTGTGTTAGGAGTTCAGTGGCTTACCACCTTGGGAACCATTGAAATGAATTTCCAAGAGTTGTTCATGCAATTTCAGTCAGAAGGGAGGAATTTTAAACTAAAAGGACTAAGAGCAAAGTCCCCACAGATGGTAAGTTCTCATCAGATGCAAAAATTGCTTAAAGGGTGCGTAGGGCTCAGAAGACAACTATTTTCTACTGAAGCACATCATTCCAATACATTTATACCCGCAGATATGCAAGCAGTTATAGATGAGCACTCAGGGGTGTTTGGAGAAATGCCCAAGGGTTTGCCTCCGAAAAGAGACCATGACCATGCCATCCAGCTAGTACTAAGGAGTCAACCACCCAACATCAGACCTTATAAGTACCCCTATATGCAAAAGAGTGAGATTGAGAAGATAGTTCAAGAGATGTTAGAAGCAGGACTTATTCGTCATAGTCAAAGTGCTTACTCTTCTCCTGTAGTGATGGTATGGAAAAAGATGACACCGCGCATGTGTCCAGATTACAGGGAACTCAATAAGTACACAGTTAAAGATAAGTTTCCTATTCCTGTAATTGATGATTTGCTAGATGAGTTACATGGTGTTGTTTACTTTACAAAACTTGATCTTCATTCGATATCATCGATTAGAATCAAGGATGAAGATATTCATAAAACACCTTTCGTCAGACACATGAAGGACACTATGAGTTCTCGTAATGCCTTTGACTAACAAATGCACCTCTACATTTCAAAGCTTGATGAATTCCATCTTTAAGCCATTTCTTCGAAAGTTTGTTTTAGTGTTCTTTGATGATATATTAATCTATAGTAAAACATGGGAGGAACACCCGCATCATGTAAATAAGGTGTTGGAAACTCTCAACAACATCAACTTTATGCAAAGCCTTCTAAGTGTTCTTTTGGTGTCAAGGAGGTTGAATATCTGGGTCATATTGTCTCTTATGAAGGTGTTAAAGTGGATCCTAACAAGATAAAAGCCATGCTTGAATGGAAGGTTCCCAAAACCCTAAAAAATCTCCGAGGATTTTTGGGGCTTACAAGTTATTATCGTAGATTTGTAAGGAATTATGGCAGCATCGCAGCACCACTCACAACTTTATTGAAGGACTCTTTCCATTGGAACGAGCAAGCTACTATGGCCTTTGAGAAGTCAAGGAGGCCATGTGCACCACTCCAGTTCTAGCCACCCCAGATTTTTCAAAAACATTCATTGTTGAATGTGATGCTTCAGGGTATGGTATGGGGGCAAGTACTCATGCAAGAAGGGTGACCCATTGCCTTCGAGAGCCGCCAATTCAAAGGTAAGAATATCTCTAAACCAGTTTATGAGAAAGAAATGTTAGCAATACTTCATGCAGTGAAACAATGGAGACCATATCTAATGGGACGACATTTCAAAGTAAAGACAGATCATGATAGTTTGAAATACTTCTTAGAGCAACGTTTATCATCAGAAGAACAATAGAAATGGGTCTCAAAAATGTTGGGGTATGATTTTGAGATAATATACAAGAAAGGGAAAGAGAATGTAGTTGTTGATGCTTTATCTCTAAGGATGAATCGCGCCAGCATTGTTGTGTGCCATATCTCAGTATTACAAGAGGATGGATAGAGGATGCAAGGTCGAATGGAAAATGACCTGTACACAAAATCTCATTCGTAATCTCCAACAAGATCCAAACATGTCAGAAATTTTTTTATGGAAAGGAGATGTTTTATGGTATAAAGATAGATTATATCTATGTAAGAATTCAATCCTTAAAAATAGGGTTCTATCTGAGCTCCATGCTTCTCCAAAGTAGGGGGTCATTCTGGCTTCTTAAAGACTTATCATCGAATCAAGCATGATTTTTTCCGGGAAGGGCTAAAAGGAGATGTCCAAAAGTTTGTGGTAGAATGCATGGTTTGTCAGCAAAATAAGGGTGAAACAATTAAGTCCCTGGGTCTTTTACAACCTCTATCTATTCCTAGCCAGAGGTGGGAAGAGGTGTCTATGGACTTCATCACAGATTGCCTAAATCGAAGGTAAAAATGTAATCATGGTGGTGGTGGATAGACTCACCAAATATGCCCATTTTTGTGCCTTATCACATCCATTTGTCATGAGTACAAGTAAGAAGAATGGCCTTTGTGGATACAATTCGTAAGTTACATGGGACACCAAAGATTATAAGAAGTGATCGAGACCCTATCTTTACTAGTAATTTTTGACCGACTTGTTCTCATGCTTGGGCACACAACTAGCTCGTAGTTCCTCTTATCATCCCCAACCGATGGGAAAACAGAGGTGGTAAACAAGTGCTTGGAGGGATATCTTCATTGTTTTACATCGATAAGCAAGCGAGATGGGTCCAATGGTTACCGCGTAATGGTGGTATAACACCTCCTTTCATACTTCATCTAAAATGTCTCCTTTCGCATTATATGGGTACCATCCACCATCTATCACTTCATCTTCGAGAGTCCAACCAAAGGTTCGAGCAAATCAAGAACATATTCAACACCAACAAGAGGTGCTTTCTAGTCTCAAGGAGAATTTGGCCATGTCACAAAACCGCATGAAAGCAACAGTAGACCAACATCGCAGTGAAAGACATTTTGAAGTCGATGATTGGGTTTTTGTGCATTTACAACCATATAAGCAAATGTCCTTAAAACAACACAAAAAGGATAACAAGCTTTCACCTAAGTATTATGGTCCTTATCAAGTGTTACGTAAGATGGCAATGTAGCATACAAACCGGAACTTCCTCCGCTACTCGAATTCATCCATTCTTCCATGTATCTTGCCTAAAGAAGGTAATCGATGACAATATCAACCTGCATAAAGTGTTACCCGAGCTTGATGAAGAGGGCGAATCATCCTCGGGAACCTAATGCATCCTTCGACACGCACTAAGCGTTGAGGACAAGGGTCATCACCGAGTATTTGATCAAGTGGAAAAATCTAGACAATGAAGACGCAACTTGGGAGGATGCAAATTTCCTGCAGCAGCATCCAGATCTTCTCAACATTGGGGACAATGTTGCTTCGAAGGGGAGGGGCATGCTACGCCCTTAATCATATATCTTATATTGGATGTATATAGCCGACTTGTGGCTATCATAACTTCTTATCATTATGTATCTCTTTCATATATGTTATATTTTCATTAGTGGGTCGGCCTTGGTGTTGGCCATAGCATAGGAATAGTATATATAGAGGTTAGTAGGTAGTAGTTTATCATCATTGGAGCATTTGAGTATTATTGTATGGTTTGGAGGTTGCCCCCTCGAAGTGGCGAAGCTATTCTAATTGCATATTGAGATCATTATTCTGGAATATTGTGTATATTTTCCTACAATCCTGCCTTCGAAAATACAAGAACCCATAGGATCGGTTGCTAGCACATGCCATTTCCAGGTTCCCAACATGATAGAAGTTAGAACTAGCACAGAAGTTAAATGGAAGACAAAAAAATTATTATTCATAAAGATGCTTGTACAAGGCAAAACTCCATTAATTCATTTACGATGCTTAACCAAGCTCTAATAAGCTTTACAAGAAGTTACACAGGACCCAACAACCCAGCTTGTTCAACCACCCAGCTACTTTATTTATTTTATTTAACCCACTAACAAGCATAGGTAATCAACTTATTAACATATAAACTACCAAGGGGTGTCTTGTAAAGAAATGCATGCGCTGTACAAATAAATAACATACACAAACATTACACACTAACAACGAATGAAAACACTTGGATCAAATAACCCAACAAAACCCCACTTGATCCAAAGGGGTATAAAAGATGATCTGGAGCATATGACTGTGAAGTCATCCAATAGTCTCTGTCGCACCTGCAAACTGGCACACTGTACATTATGGTACCAATCAACCGATGTCACTTCACACAGAAGCCTGCTACCCCGCAAGTTGTGGCATGAATGATGAACATCCTACTAGCATACTCACCCCCTCTAATCATTTTGTACCTGTACTACAGTATAAGCACAATCAAGTTTACTCAAACACAGCAATCTACGTAAGGCTTCACACAGAGGCCCGCCCTGTCACTATACAGTACTATGTATGGCACATCTATCCTAATGTCCAACAGTGCTGGCCTCAGTTTGCTCAACACTGCTGGTTCTAATAACTCTCCTATTAACTTGTATAGTCATCAACGACTGATCAAAGGCCAATACAGTATCTTCCCCCTATCAGGCAAGAGGTGAGAAGTCCTTGAAGCGAAAAACAAATTCAAACAACCTTGTTCACTCCTCATCAATGATATCAAAGAACTGAACACCAAAATTGGACAAAAATCAACATGTCTATCATTTATCCAAAATTACCACTAGAGCAAAACCCTATCTTTGAGTTAGCAGCTCACTCAAGATGAGTGGATCTAGGTTGATGACTCATCTTAAAGGGGGCATAGATGTAGTATGGGAATCTGATATTTGTGTTTAAACATAAATGAATTAATAACTCATGTGATAAAGTTTATAACAAAAGAGTTATATGTTAAGAGAAGCCCGTATGAAAAATTGTTAATTGTTATTGATTAGGTCATTCTTGATGGTGTTGGCACTTCGCACCCATCATAACTTCTCCTCGGAATACTACATAGTGTGTTGGTTCCTTGAGACTTGATATCATTATACATGATCTATCCATGCATGGTATGACCATTTCTCATCCCCTGACAAGAGTTTGTTAGGAACTGTGTGTTACATATTGTATTATAAGGAGATAAATAAAGATTATTAGGAGGTCATAGTATATAGGTTTAAATAATGGTAATTATTTGAACCTATTATACTTGTTTGGGTGGTTATAACGGAATATAATAAAGGTTGTATCCTAACTAATAGGATCATACACAACTTATTTTCTTGTTTAAATATTTCTCATTGTTATGAATAAATCATCCTAGTATGAGCTTATTTTCTCAATATTCGTTATCAAAGCAGGCTTGAGATTTGATTGTAGAAAGTCTTTTAGTTTGAGAATGAGATTGATTTTAAATACAGCCATTATTTTGTGTGCTTTGCTTCATTTTGCAACATCCTATTTGTCTTGATGTTTGTATTTACATTTCTCCAATCAATTAGATTCCCAAACAGTTGGTTCAGAGGAGTATAAGATTCTGTTGAAGATGGTTGAGTGATTATAGATGAAGCTTGCTTTGCCATGAAGCTTTCTTCCATATAGCGTAGGTCACTGACTAGAACTGAATGATCTCTGCTGATATTTAAGGCTAGAGCCTTCCATATCGACATCAAAGTTTGTGTTATATAGGTTGTATCTGCACATGTTCTTTGTCTTCGTCGCCCTTTGGATTGGTATTGATGGTAAGCAATGGTTAAAGGATAGGAATTTATTGCATTACTCAAAGGAAGGAGAAACGACGACATTGAAAGGCCATGCGTAACAGACTGAGAGCGAGCACTAAGATAAAGAATTGTTTTGCCATATTCATCGAGAGTGTTAACAAGGACTTGACCAGCCTCACCTTCCAGTATAGGTCTTGCACATGCAACAAAATCAAGCTTACATGCCAGCTGAAGAAGCTTATGCAAGAGACGGGTCATCTTATTCTCATCATTTTTGTATTTTGTGTCGCTGATGAATTTTGAAACCCTGACATTTCGTATGCATTTTGATAGAGAGACCAATTCCAGATCATTGTCCACGGCCATCTAAGAAAGTAATTGATCTTCTGCAATCGTCTTGTCAACAAATTCTTCCTTTCTGGGTTCCAGTGTTTTCTGCATCTTAAAGCTTCATTTTTTAAATGCCAAAAAAAAAAAAACAGAATGCCAGCGAGAACAGATTGTTCTTCTAATGAAATAAATTCATCGATTGGGTAGTTAGGCTGTAAATCCCTGTAAAAGGAAGTGAAGCATCCATCTATGGAAGCATATGTGAAGAAAGCTGCATGGGAAATGCACCAGTAGAAGCCGCCACTAGAAGTGACGTTCGTATACCAGAGGGTATGGTTGCAATTTGTGGTCACCATATTGGAAAAGTTTGGCATGAAGGATAAATAGAGGTGCTACCATACAGAGGCACAGGCTGTGGATGAGCCTTAATAAGCGCAGCAGTAAAGTAGCACCCAGAATTGAGAAAAAATAAGCAAAAAACTTTATTATTAAATTGTTAGTGTGTTCATTAAAATTTAGGGCTTATGCCTTTATTAAAGTTTATTTGATTTTTCGACTTTAAAAATTATATAGTTAAACTTCAAACTTAACTAATTAAATATTTCAGCATAGTAGGAGCCGGACCTAATTAATTATATAACCTCTGATCTGTTGGACAGTTTGTGATAATATTTTTCCAGCTCGAGCAGAATACTGTTGTAAAGCATCCACCAGAAGGGTTTTGCTACAGATCTTACATAAAATGATCTTTATTTTTATTATTTTAATTAATGTACTTTGTTGGATTTGTCTTCCTTAACCTAGTGTAAAAGGATGCATTATCAGTGGTATCCGACATCCTTACAAGTATGTTTCAATTGAAAGGGGATCCCTAGTCCATGGATGCACAACCACATTTTTGTGTTGCCAATACCATCAAATAACTTGAAAGAACCATCGGAGACCTCATGTCACATTATGTACTCATGCAACATTATGTGGTCCACAGGACTGTTGTCAGGTTCGACTTGGCTGAGGTGATCGAGTTCCAGAGGAGGATGGCCTATACTAAGAGGATGGAGGAAAACTCAGAGATTGGACTACTGGTTTCGTGGCTTTTTTGAAGAGTAAGATTGTCCAATGAGGTGCGGTTCCCACTTAAGATGAGATCAAAGTTGTTGGTGCTCAATAAGGCCCAGTTCCCACTGAAAAATGAAATGTTCGAGATTGTCCTGCTGTTTTGTCTGAAAGTAGTATATTTTATATTGTTGTTTGGTGAGGCCCATCCCACCTGAAGAAGAGTAGTTGAGATGAGGCCTAGTCCCATCTCAGGATGTGATAGTGATGCCCAGTCCCACTATTGTGTCGTGAGGCCAATTCCAGCAACTGTGTTTGGCAAGTAATAGAGTATGTCCCTATTTGAATGTGCTGTTCCGTGAGGCCATTTCCCACTAAGGTGTAGTGAGACCCAAACCCACTACTATGTTTGGAGAACAGTTGTGTGTCCCTGTTCGCATAAGTGTGTTATGGACAGTTGAGTGAGTACAGGTTCATATACATGTGAGACCCAATCCGGCACATTCTGCTCTGTTGTAGAAAACTGTGTCCCTGTTTACACAGGTGAGTGTAGTGAGGCCAATCCCACGACTATTTTTTTTTGGTGAGCTGATTAGTACGTCAGCATTCATCAATTGAGTGTAAGTATGTTGGACTATATGTATGTCCCATTCTTCACAAGAAGATTATTCTCTCCAACTCTTGGAATATGTGTATGCCCCAGTCCTCGTATGAAGATTATTATCTCCCGCGTACTAAGGGGGAAATGCTGGGGTTTTTGTATTACACCATAGTATAATGGTGAGATAAATATAGATTGTTGGGAGGTCAAAGCATATAGGTTTAAATAATAGTAATTATTTAGACTTATTATATTTATATGGGTGCCTTTAACATCCATGTAGAATAGAAATAGGTTAGAATGGGCTGACGGATTAGCAGAGCATAATGAGGGTTATATCCTAAATAATATAATCATACACAACCAATAATCTAAGATCTTGTATAAATATTCCTCTATGTTAATCCTATTACTTATATCACTAAGTTAATAGAGAACTCCTATATAGAGATTAATAATCATGAAGCTTATTTTGTCAATAAAGTTGTACTTACATCATGAACATTGAAGTTAATAAAAATACTCTTATATATAGTGTTTTGTGTGTGATGTGATGTTTTTCTATACTACAATGTGTGTGTGTGTTCACTTTGTGGGATATAATATTGTGTAATGTTTCGCATCCAATCATGAGTACCAAGGCACTGGAACATGAATCAAAAATTTTGCATAATTGTCAGACAAATGTGGCAATAATTCATAGTTACATTGTTTGCAAGTTATCAAAAATGTATGCATACTTCTCTTAATTTCTTTCAAGGATCCACAACTAGTCATTTTAGTACCAGAACCTATCCTTGAGCAATGCACATAAAAATCAAGCACTAAACAACCCATGCAAATACGTACAGCTCCAATTAAATAAAGTAATCCATAGTCAGATAATACCTAGCCTGACTTTAGTCAAGAATAGCAGCACCAAACATTTTCACTTCATGCTCTACAACCTCACATCAAATTGCAAGCCTTAAGTACTATTCTTACAATAAAGACAAATCCCAAATCCCACAATGTCCACCCAAAAAGATGAACCGCTTCCTGCTCAGCGGCTTTATAATAATTCCAAAATAATACCCAGTAAGGCACAACTCTAAATAGTAGAAAGTACAAATAAACGATATTACAAAATTCTTTGGCTCCCAATCAGCTATCCTTAAGATATATAGTTTCAAATAATATTCGCATTCTTTATTACAACTATTCAGCTCCTTAAACTCAACACTTGTCAGGCTAGTCTAGCACAAGGTCAATGGGTATCCAACGGTAGCATAGCTTGTGATTAGCTGTGTTATGTGGTAGCTGCATGCTGTTTTATAGACCCCGTAGCACTTAAAGTTTTATTTAATTACTAAACTTACTGGTTATCCATACTGCTCTAGTCTACCTTAAGTTTTAGCTAAGCTAAGAGGAATTGCTCTACACATCCATCATATTGTTGTACAAGTGGAATCATAAGTCAAGGATAAGTGTATATTTAATCTGATTGAATTTCCATATCTGACTTTGTATGATAGACATTGAGCACTCTGTGACCAGTAGAAATATAACTAAAGAGCATCTAGTCTACACATAAGTCTACTGTTCAACAAATTGAATGACAGGGAAACAATATACATAGATTTAATCCACCAAATCAATTCTTCTTTGTATGAATACTATTATACTATGTACCTGACTGTTGAATGCAATTCGGACTGTTTGGACTTCAGCTCCGCATTGAACCCTTATGTCCACTCCAAGGCTGTCCACTCCAACTAGAAATGCTCCCTAAACACGTCATTACAAATACTCTTATATAAAAGCTTTCCTAAAAAAACTTGAAAGGCATATTTCTCTGGGAATTTGACTTCAATTAACAAAGCTAGTAAACATGTATCAGATATGACTAATATTTGCATTATGAAAATCCCATCTCAGAAAAGGCCCCCATTAGCAACTGAATGGGTAGAGAATGAAAACAATGGTATTCCAAGAATAACAGAATCGTGAATCAGCATAAATTTAACATTGAAACTACACTGAAAAACAGGGACACAGAGAGATATGTGCTTTCTTTTTACATTCTATATCAAATCCAGAAACAGGTTAGTGATTCATCAACAGGTTTTTGAGCCAAAGCATCACTAGTTTCTCACATTATATCGTCTATTAGATTCAGAAACCTCAAACTAGCAGAAAAAATACTCTCGATGGTTTAATTGAATTGTAAAAAATCACAGACAGTGAAAAATGTAACGCTGTCATATTATTTATATTAAAAATAGCCAAATGATAGTAAAGACAAGAAAATAAAATTGAAACTCAACATGGGGATATGATATTTGAACACTGGCGTACATAAGGTATCGCCACATATCAACTGAATTTTAATATCATTGCAGTACTGCAATTATGTCATTTTTGCAGCTCCCAAGGACTAATTTCAAAAGACATTGGAATACTCACTACAAAATGGATAAAACACCGTAAAAAACTATACATCAGCATTGTGGATGCTGCTGAAAGCCCAAGTTTTGTTACAGCCCAAATTAGGACCATGTAAATAACAGGGAGTATGGATCTGTTAGCCCTCAAATGTTGCAGTCCATGGAAAATGGGTCAGTTCAATCAAATTTAAAGCCAACAGGAAACATATTTAACACTTTGGCTAAGCACGACAGCCACTTTGACTCATACGAGGATCCACCAGCCATCACTCGAAGGAGAGACTTTGTGCTTCAAGATGCAAAGCAATTAAAACGTGTCAAGCATTGTTAAGATGGTCCCAACAAGTACAAATTAGCCTGTAAAGGTGGTTCAACTACAATGTACATGTATATAAAGACCTCATTTAAACTTTAAAGTGCTAATTCAGTCAGATATCCCATATTTTCATACAAATATTTCTGAGGAACACTAACATATTGAATACCAGTTTTCCAGGCTGATCTCACTCTAAAGAGGTATATTAGGTCTTATTTGAAAAATATCTATATTGAAGTGTTAGGAGGTTGTCAAAAGGGGTTCTACACCTCTTCAAGCATCCATAGAGCACAATGAGCATTTTATTTACTATTTTTCTGCTTTCCAGCCATACCTAAGGAGAGGAGGATATTTAAGTATCATATAAGACTTAGGTCACTCTGCCATAGGTGGCCTGTGAGAAAACTTGAATATTATTCTACTAAGGTAAACAAAAAGAAACATTCATCTTGATAATTTATTTACCTCCATTACCGTCATATAGTCAAGTGGCTCAAAGGACATATATTCACTGCAATAGCCCAACAACTGCCTTTAAAATAAGAGAATAGACAAATTTCATGATTATTTAAGTCTATTTGTCTAGCATAGCCAAGGGCTTCAAGAGAGTAGAGCTTTAAGAACTTAAAAATGGTCTCAGAAGCCAAGCAAAGAATGGCTAATAAATGAAACTGATATCTGTCTACCATTGTTGCATCTAACACATTGACAAGGCATGTGGATGGGACAAGATTGCTAGTAGAATATAGTCCTACACTTTGGAGGGAGACAGCTTATACCCTCTGACAAATTGTTGTCAACCTTGTCTGGCACCCACGTAAACTTCCATCAGTCCCTTCTCATGCTATGATCTTGATAGTGATGTACAGCCTTAGGTGTGGTGGTATGGATCTATAAACAAATGCACCTACACCATGCACGTGTACAAAAGGAAATAGTACCAAGAATCACTGCACTGCTGGACTAAGAACAAGTAACTATATAATGGATCATAAGTATATTACAATCTCACTCGGCAGGTGAACCTAGCATCAACTGACTGTTACTGCCTCCATGTCAACTCCACTCGCTGTATCAAACAGCCTTGCTGAAAGAAGCTTAATGAACACACTAATCAAGAACACACTAACTCACTTCAAGAACACACTAACACACTAACACAAGACTCTAAGAAGTGTGATGATGTCAATAATAACAATCTTCTTCTCTAGTGATTGAGGCTTTGAAACAGTGGGGATATTAAATACAACTCAGTGAAAGATGGTCTTACTGTTCCCTGCATCCTCAAGTTCTTCTTTTGCATTTTCACCTGTTCTCCATAGCCAGATTCACTATAAGAGCATTGTTCAACCCATATCTTAACCATATAAGTACCACTTAGTTTTATTTAAACACAAAAAGTACTCATCCATACTTAACACATTAAATGCTTTGGTTTACACTTGAAGAATGATATGCACAACAGTAATCTAAATCCATTTCTTATTGCCTGATTGTTAAAATTTTAAACACAAATTATTTCCTCATAACTGATGAAAAAGAACAGGAGATAGAAAATAGAAAGGAAGATATAGAATATAGATTCAGAATGAAGAAAATTGAAATGCAATGAACATGATGCTAAAAAGATCAGCCTCCTCTCTCCTTTTATAGGAATGAATTTTGATTAACTGTAAACCACCTTAGTACTGTTTTTTTCAAAAACAAAAATAAAATTCAAAAACATGAACATAGTAAACATATTATTTTAACACGGCATTAAAATGCATGAGTAAGGTAAAAATTCCTACCAAAATAAAACTCCATATCATTCTCGACAAGTAGGTAGCATCCTTGCAGGGACCCTACCTAGATTAGTATCAACAAAATATCATTAAAAATGAAACCTTCATCTAACTAATGAACGCTCCTGTACCAGATCATATTCTAGGTCTGTTAACCAAAAATACTGGCTGGCTACTAAATAAAACACTATTATGTTTTTCCCAGGTAGTCTGTAGTTGTGTGTTTTACAATAACACAAAATTGCCAGGCAGCTATTTGATTCCCATCTCAACTGAACAAGCCCAAGAAAATGCCGATGCAATATTGAATTTCCCTAATGTAATTATATGATGCATTTTCTAGAAAATAAAAAGACTCTAGAAAGGCTTATTTGTGTAAGCACAAAGGGAGATATGCAAATAAATCATTAAAACGGATAATTCAAGGCTTCATACCTCAACATCAAGACCTTTCTTTTTCCAGCAAAGAGCCTTGAGAGCACGTTTTGTTTTTTTACTGCCAGTGTTAAAATGGGCTATAATTTCTGAAGAAGAATGTGCAAGAATATCAGGTTCAGCTTGCTGAAAATCTTGCAAAGTGACAGTAGGCTGCAGCACAAGTGAACACCATGAGAATGATGTAAACATTAACATTTATGTGTGACAAACTGAAATGTTCCATCCTTTCAATGGAAGAAAAATAAAAGGAAGCAATTGACATAGAAGAACATAGTTAAATTAGAAGAACAAAGGTATCAACTTCCAAGTTCCAAATGCCTTTAAGTTTGCGGAACAAAAATAATGGCTTGTTTGAAGCTCTGTTTCCTTTCCACAAACAATAATTTGTCATTAGAATTATTTATATATGCAACGTTTAGTACAGGTGTAGAAGTTAACAAATTTAAGAGAGAGTTTATTATTTGATGTTTTGTGAAAAATCACTTAGATGATCAACAAAGGAACAAGTAGAGGTGTCTCACTACATCTAATGATTACATACAGGAACAAACCACTTCTATCACTTTGCAAATTTCATGATTTTCTTGCTAATTGGTGTCTGTCTTATCTACCTGCTGCTACGACTAGAAAAGTTCCACACAAAAGCTGGCTTCTGCTGCTAAATCAACTTGTTGAGGCTTTCCTGATAGTTATTTACTTATTATTCCTTGCATAAATGCTCAATTTCTTATTGAAAGGCAGCAAAAGCAAATTTAATCCATGTTAGTATACTCAAGGGTAAGCAACAATAACAACTGCCCTCATAAGATAAGTGATACGAATATTACCAGTTAATCGCAATTTCTCTCATTAATTGCAATTTTTAGACCTTTCCCATTTCCCAATAAACATTGAAAAACCCTGGTGGCTTTTTCAGAAAATTTCCACAAAGCGAAGTCACGAATTTTGAAGTTGTTTTCTCAGTTTTGTCCAGCAATTCCAGAGGTGACTTCCTGGCAGTAATTTCTAAGACAAATTTCAAGGGATCAAAGTTTGTATGTTCTTAGAGTGATTTGTAAGGGCTCATGAGACAATTTCAAGTAATTTTGTAGAGTCTTATGGGGTATTTTTTTATTTCTAGTAACCCTCTTGACATTCGTATTCTTTGATGGTTCAGATTCTGGAATCTTAAATGCTTATCCTCTTTACTTGTTTTTGTACAAACCAACAAATTTATCTCCTTCCGTATGCACCTATTCTTCTTCCCACTTGCGTGCCAGGAGATATTGCTGCATTCAAAGCATATGCAAAGGCTGTTGAAGGGAATCTACAAGGCCCACTCCTTACTATGCCCTAAAATTGTTGTCAAGGTATGTAAAGTTTCCATCAAGCAAGAATCCTTGGCAAGAATGTTTTCCCCCTCCCATCATGACCCCTAAAATAACAGAAAAGAAAAGCCTAATCTTGAGGCAGCACCTCGCTCCCGCCTGAAAAAAATAATAATAAACCCTTTTAACAAAAATGCAGTGGGGATGTAACATGAGGTTAGCATAATTTCCAAAGGGAAAATCAAAGTGGACTAACCTCTAATGCTTCTTTTAATATGCCTAATACTAGTGCAGCATTCCCTTATTGTCCCAGGAACTCAATGAGAATGACATCCTTCCACTTGATAGTCCAAAATCATGAAAAGGAAGATTTAAACAAGACTGTGAGTAGGTGTTTTTGTGAATGCAAAAGTGGATGCCTAAAAGTTCCCTGAAAACCCTGGGCAATAGTGGATGGCTGTATAAATAAATTAAAATTTTGAATATGTAAAATTAAAAATAACAGATCAATAAAATTGAGAGGAGACAAACATGATATAATCATTATGTTGTCACTAATAATAACAGAAAAAATATACAAAGGAAAATACAAACACTACATCACACAATGATACAAAAAGGAATACAAGTCTTTGGTCTGTAAATTGGAATGTAATATTTGGTTCTATGATGCTGAGTCTCATCTCATATTAGGATCAGTATTTGATTACTGATTAGCATTTCTGAGACCATTATTAGTAAATAAAGTATACTTAAGCCCAGAAATTGAAAAATTATAGTGAAGATACTGTTTGGATTTTCTAGTTTATAATCAGCTCAGCGCAGAATCATTTTGGACACGATATAACCAACAGCTTTACATATATGATATTCGCCTATTTTTAAGTATAGTGTACTTATAACCATTAATAGTCACAAATAAAACAATTTCTTTGACAGCGGTTCAGATTTGCTAGCAATAAGGGTAAAACATGTAGCCAATAGCTATACAAGAAATTAATAAGTGAATTATAATTCTCCTTTGTAAATTCAGATATCGCCTCTTCCCAGCCAGCTGTCTCTATTCTCCTTGGGGGTTTTGAAAGCGGGAAAAGTGGAGAGGGGTGACAAGAGGGGCAACACGATGGGGACACCTTCAAGACGTTTCCTTTATAGGGAACGCCTTGGGACACCCCAACATGTCAACCCATCACTTACGGAACAGATTCCCTAGGGAACTGACCCCAGGACACCTCCCACTGAACACAGAAAGATAGTCAACTTGTTCAAACAATACAGGTACAGTCAAAGCAGAAGCACTTGATCAAGCAGCTATATTTTATTTTTTTATCAATCGAAGGTTAATTCCAGTCAATGCAGCCCTCAAAGAGATTAAAGGTTGACTCAATAGACAATGTCTTAAGCAGTGTTACACGGGACGCGTCCCCTTTATTTTGGCAATGTCCTGAACGTTTCAGGGACTTGGAGGACGTCCCCAATTTTTTTAAATCTTTCAGAAGTTTACTGATGTTTTTACTTTTAAAAAGATGTTATTTTTACCAAGAATACCAAATTATAATCTTGAAAGCATAGTTACCATATTCTTACGAACTTAGTGAAAATTTTGTTCGAACCATACTTTTTGGTCTGACCGAACTTACCGAACAAGTTCGGTCAAACATTATTTTTTCTATTTTTTTAATTCAAAAATTAAAGTGTTTAAATTAAAAGAACTTCAAGACAAAACAAGAAACACTAACACCTAAGCACGTAAAGGAAAAACTTTGTAGATAATATATTTATTTATTATTATGTGTAATTGGTTTTTCTTTTCAAATATCATCATATATGTATAGTATTTATTATTTTTATATATTATATATTTGTAAATTTTCTAAACCGAACCGAACCGAACCTTTTGAAAAATTCCAAACTTTTTTTTCGCTTTCGAACTATCCGAACTTTTCGAACATGGTAACTATGCTTGAAAGTACCTAAAAAACATTAAATACAGTTTAAATCCCTAAATGTCATTGAAAAAAGTTAAAATATTGAAATATTAATTTTTATGTATTATTTTAAAAGTCTCCCCCTGTTGTCCCCAAAATTTGGGAAATTTTTTGCCGTCCCTTCGTACCCCGTCCCCCATCCCCGAGACTTACGTAACTATGGTCTTAAGCAAATACTTGGCAGGTTTGCTAGGGTCCAATCAACCGTCCTCAAGTTAGTAGGATAGTAAGCCTCAAATCCCCTTTCTGTAGTGGGAATTTTCATTGATCAAAGGAGAGAACGTGCATTAATGGCAATCATAAAGTTCATTTATTATATTTATATGCAAACTTCGAGGCACTACTCGATCTAGTAACCAAAATGGGTGTAAATAATCCTATCATGTCTCACGGTTTATCGACTTTGTGAAGAGTACCATTGGGGTCAAACAAGGATGTCCTCTCTCACCGACCCTTTTCAGCATTTACATTGATGAGTTAGAGGAGTTTCTTCGGCAGCATACCCATTTGGAGGATGGTTGTCTTCTACATGAGGTGCTTATAGCCATCCTCCTTTTTTTTGTCGATGATGTTGTCCTCCTCTCACACTCTGCAGAGGGCTTACAACAACAACTTGATGCCCTTTCTCGCTTTTGCAAACTCCAACAGCTAGTGGTCAACCTTAGTAAAACTAAGGTCATGATCTTCAATATCTCCACAAATTCTCTCTAGATTCCAGTTTTTCTATAGAGGGAACTTCTTGAGATCACATCAGCCTACACTTATTTGGGGGTCCATGCTTTAACATGAAGTTTGCCACTCAACCACGCCTTTGCAAGGGGTATGCCTCTCTTTTTGTTTTGGAACATCAATGTTTCCAAATCCACTTCCAAGACATCCCTTCCAAGTTACACTTGTTTGATACTATCATCAAACCTACAATTTTGTATGGTTCAGAGGTTTGGGGACCTAGCCTGGGGGCCGTTGACTAGGCCTGTATTGAGAGGGTCCAGACTCTCATGTTGCAACACATGATCTGTTGCAAGCAGGACAGTTCCTCAGTGCATCATCCAAGCTGAATTTGTCGCCCACCCACTACACCTTGAGACTATCTTCAAGCTTACTTTCTACATCCACAAACTCAGATCCCTGGGGACTCAACTTCTGGTGTGAGAGGTATACTTAGCACTTTACTCTTCAAAGAGGATTGCTTCACTAGTCCCCACCAGACGTCGGCATTGTTGGTACTTTGAGACTAAGTTGCTCCTTTCTATTGGCATCTCTATTGACAGGCTACCCCCTTTCATGTACTCCCTGGATGCCCCTCTCGGGCTCCTTCCCACTAAGGATGTCATCACTAGGGCTTTCCAGAGAGGACATCTACAAACAGTATATCCAAACCACCTGGATCTCCCCGTGAGCCGCTGGCCCCAAACTTTGTTTTTATGATGATCATTTCTTACTGTGTGATCGGCGCGGTTTTATTCATCGCCCTCACTATCTCCAACACCATTGGTCTCACGGCTTGAGGTTTCCCCTTGGCCAAATGAGAGTTTGTTCCCACCAATTACGAGGTGAAACAAACCATCACATTCTCCATCAGGATCGGATCTGTCCTCATCTTTGCTCCCTCTAGGAGATAGAGACCAAGGACCACTTCATTTTCAAATGCCCCATTTATTATGAGATTTGAGGAAGATATCATTACCTCTACAGAGACTCAGACAACACTCTAGCTACTTTCTTCAAATATACAGACCAGTGGTGCCTGGCTCTTTATCTTCGCGAGGTTGTCACCTTCCAGCGCAGATCCTACAGGAGGAGCCTAGAGGCTCTAGAGCTCCCATATTGATCACCTCTTTCTTTCAGCCCATCCAGGTGATTGGCAACACTAAGCATCCTTTGGACACCAATACATCACACATCAGAGTTGATAGATCAATTAGGCGGCACTTCTCTCAACACATCATTACTACTCAGACTACCCAAATCTCCAAGCCTACTTTCTCTCGAAATCGTCACTTTGCTCCTTGTCGGCATGGCTCTACCCCTCTCCGGTGACATGGATCTACTACTTACCAGTTGCCCCCCAGACCACAAGGGCAAACTGATATTACAAGCTTCTTTTCTACTATGGGAGTTACACCGGCCTTGGATGTTTGGGAGAGATTCTAGAGGAAGTGTCTTGCTTCCTCCTAGGATCCCCAACTTGGCTCCTCTAACCTTGTTTACTCGCCAAACACCATTATTAAATTCCTCACGGTGATCGATAATGACTCAAAGGATTCCTCCACTTCATGCATAGTTAGGGACATTCAATGAGATTTACCTCCAGTCTTCATTGACACATGCTCTTGGGGTTTTTGTTCACCCCTCATTGATATTTGTATTAGTTTCTTTGTCACTTGTGTTAGTGGCACATTGCTCTATTTTGTCCTTTGTAATTTTTCTTTGGTTCACCTCTAGGATTCTCTCTTCCTAGAACTTTCTATTGCTAATGGTTGTATCCTTCAGTCCCATTGACCTACTTTTGGTCATTTGTGGACATTAAGATAATTTCTTTCTTTCTTCAGATCAGCACGAGAGATAAAATATTGTTATTTTCTATTAGAAACCTTAAATACATGATAAAGTCAATCATCAAGTCATTAGCTCATAAATGATGTTAGAACGAAGTGAATAGTGATGCCCTTGATCACATTACAAGATCCATTTCCTTCAATGAGCCAAGCTTCTCTTGTGAAAGTTGAAGTTCCTCTGACCTTGTATACTCGTCGGACAACATTATTAGATCCCTCACAATGATCGATAATGGCTCAGATGATTCCTCCACTTCAGGCATATTTAGGCACATTCGATGAGATTTGCCTCCGGTCTTCATTGACGCATGCTCTTAGGGTTTTTGTTCGCCCCTCGTTGATATTTGTATTGGTTTCTTTGCCACTTGTGTTAGTGGCACATTGCTCTATTTTGTCCTTTGTACTTTATTTCTTTGGTTCACCTCTAGATTCTCTCTTCCTAGAACTTTCTATTGCTAATGGTTGTATCCTTCAATCCCATTGACCTACTTTTGGTCATTTGTGGACATTAATATAATTTCTTTCTTTCTTTCTTCAGATCAGCAGGAGAGATAAAATACTGTTATTTGCTATTAGAAACCTTAAATACATGATAAATTCAATGATCATGTCATTAGCTCATAAATGATGTTAGAACAAAGTGAATAGTGCTGCCCTTGACCACATTACAGGATCCATTTCCTTCAATGAGTCAACTTCTTCTCTTGTAAAAGTTGAAGTTGCTCTTTTTTCAAGAACAAAGCCAATGTTGTATTCAAAAATATATTTACATACTACTACTCAGAGCATTGTGGGTAAGAGCAAAAGAGTTTTAAAATGTTCAAGAGTTTTAGTCCCATGCCAGAAAACTGGAAATACTATAAAATGAATGCTATTACCTAAATATACGTTGAAGCGAAGAACTGTACTTATGCTTAGATTATATTTGAAGCTCAACATACCATGCTGGTTCTGTGCATCTAAAGGCTGAGTGTTGAGCTGATTATACAAAAACTTATCAACCTTGTGGAATATACAAAGATATTTGGCAATAAAGCATCATTATTCCACTACATAGCCACACTTTTAATTATTTCCCCAATTGGGGAAGGAGTTTTAGCTCTCTTATTCATGATGACATGGCTCCCAAGCTGGAGTTGCATGCATTGCCTGAGGCCTGTAAGGATTACCCGCCCCCTCTAATAGTGGCTTCCACCAAACTCTCAGCGTCCATTGCCTGTCTCTTAGGCTATAGTTGAGCAGCCCCCTGCTCAATCAGGACCTCAGTTTACTTAGGGATTAGCCCAACCTGCCTCCTGTTAGCATCATCTGACAACTAAAGCTAATATATGGCCTCAAGTTTTTGCTGGTGAAGTTGGAGGCTGTTGGTCATATAAACCATGCATTCGTTAAGATCATAATTTGTTTACATATTTTTCAATGAAAGGGTTGGGTTTACCTTTCTCCACAATTTTCTTGTTCATTGCCTGGATACTTTGTATGATTGACACAATGGCAGAAATAAAGCAAGGGTCGTGCCTAGGCATTGTTGGGCTATTTGTGTGGCTATTTCTGCATCCTTGAGAATGGGCGAAAAGTTCTGGCAATGGTCTTGAGATTGGGTGTTTGGACATTGCTGTTGATCTATGCCATGTGTAGGCTTGGAGAAACCTTGCCTGATTAGGATCAACCATAAGAATATTAAAATGATTTGCACAGAGGAAAGGAATTATGGCTAGTAAGAGGGAATGGGGGGAGTGTGGGGGAGAAGGTTAAAAAGTTTTACATGGGAGTATTAAGGCCTCTTCCCTAAGTTACCATATTGTATAGTTCAGCCATAGAATAAACATGGGTGAGGTGGTGCTCTAGATAAATAGGAAGTAAAGAAGCCTTGAGAATAACGCTACAGTTGGGAGCATTAAAAGAGAGGTTGCTTGGACTCTACTTTCCTGCACCGTGGAACATGCTCTTGTGGTGGTATGTATTAATACCTAAGGTGTGAGAGCAACATCATCATCATCAATGGGGATGTGCTCATTCCCTATCTCAAGATTTCCGTCTGGCATTTTTCTGGTGAATACATGGATTACAAGCCTACACCCTAGACACTTTTCGAAGGTTCTTCTTCCTCTTATAGGCATTCAAAGTTCTATGTTTTGTAGACATACAAGGGCCTTCGCAAAGGCCAAAACCCTTTTATAGAGCATTTTTAAGCCTAGAGCTCCTCGCCATCCTTTTTTAAGAGCTGACCTAGACACTTGAGTGTTATTCAATTTGATAGTATCCAAGAGAGATACACACAATTGATTTTGTTTGTGATAGCTGCTGTGAAAATAAAATTGTCAGTGTGGACTAAATAAGACCTTGAAGTCGCACGGGGAGCAAGGGGCGGCGGGGGACGTATGCTTTGCGGCTCCATAAATAAGGGCACTTTGTGACCATGAGCAAGATGAGGTTGTATCTTGACTTTGGCAATGTATATTTCATTAAAGTCTTGATCCAGATGCACCCACTCCACATTAATTTCCATGGTTTCTCGATAGGCATTATAATTCCCACCAACACCCCTATAGCCTCTTGATATTTAGGCAAAATATATTTTAGCATATAAAAGGTAGGTCAAGCCTTATAAGATTTAATGCCAAAACCCTTTGAGGATATTTGACCCTTCCTACAAGGAATGAGGTTTTGGAATCATAAAAGTCTAGTATAGTAGACTACCCGAGGAACCCTTTGGAGATTTCTTCTTCCTCAAGTATAGGCATTCAAAGTTCTTGAAAATTAATGTTTGTAGAAAAAAGCCTTTGAATGCATCAAAACCCTTTGGTTTATTCCTCTTATCCTCTTAAAGGCATTTCAGAGGAGTTCTATGTTTGTACATGAAAAGTGGCCGATCGACACAAATGGAAAGGCTCAACTCTTCTTTCTCATAGGCATTCAAGAGGAGAGATCTAGTGATTTCTAAAGGCAATTCTAGTGCCAAAGTCCATGTTCATAGCTTCAGAACAACTTTTATGGCATCTCCAAAAACATCCTATGTTTTGTAGACTCCATGATCATGGCCAAGCCATCTCCATCACACTTCTCAATGCACACCAAACCTTATAGGCATCTTAAGTTCTATGTTTTGTAGAGGTACAAGGGCCTTCACAATGGCCAAAACGCTTTAAGGTCTTCACCTCTTATGCTATAGTTCTATGTTTTGTAGACATAGAAGGGCCTATTCCAATGGTGGCTAAAGATTCCACGCCATCAACTTTTCACACACTCTACCTCAGACTATGAGAATGTAAAGAGTCATGATGGATACTCAATCGAGACTTCCATAATGATTTCTGTTTTGATGGCTTTGTGAATATAAATTGTATATGTACTACTAGATAGTAATCAAATAGCAAAAATAAACCATGCACCTCCCTTGAGAGTGTGTCATAAACGCATGGATAACTTTTTGTTCTAGTTCTATTATTTTCTCTATTCTAAATCTTGTTCAATATTTTTTAATGCCTTGATCATATAATACTCATCTAACTCCACATTTAAGTGATGTCCATAGACTTCATGGGATCCTAATCAAATAGAATAGGGTATGGCGATAAGATGTGGTACCAACAGAAACTAAGTTGGTTGGGATTTATGAGTTTAGAAGGAAAATTGAAACGACATTTGAAAAAGGTAGGGGAACATGAAGGGGAAATGAACATTGATACTAGGAAGATATTTAAGAAGATAAGGAATGAGAGTGGAAAGTATTGTGAAGTCTGACATAAAGTAAAGACCGAGGAAGACGGAAATAATGTGGTGGCATAGTGGGGAATAAAGTGGGAATGTGTGATTTGTTGAGTTAATGTGTGAAAGGCCGAGAGGAGAATTGAAATGGGTGTTAATGTTATGGAAGTTAGACTTGGCATTTTAAGGTAGAGGAGCTTACACATGAAAAAAGGGGTATATGAAAAGTGTCGATTAAACATAATATAAATGGGAGAAGAGAGATGACTTTTTGAATAAGAAGATTCCTTTGTCATAAAAAACTGTAAGTATTGTGGTTATTTTTTCAAAAACAAACAAATATTTTATTTCATAGGAAATATATTTTACAATTACAGCGATGCCAGATTCTTGAAAGCTATTTGTCAAGCCTATGGCATTATAAAGGAAAATAAACATGTCTAAAATCATTAAGAATAGTCAAGTTTCATAATAGCTTTCATATCTTCCTAATCCCTGAGGCCATCATTAAGAGGAGGATCAATTATGCAGCTGATATCATGATTAATTATATTTAAAAATCGCCATTGATTTTCTGACGGTCTAGGAATATGTGCAATCATTGGAAAGTATAAAGGAATATATGTGCCAGCAGACTTTGATTTTATACATTTAACCTTTCAATCACCTTGTTTGAGTTTTTATCTTCCCATTAATAGTTAGCATCCTTTTGACCTTAGAATCAGATTCCACCTACACTTTTGAGTCCACAACACTTAATACCCTCATTCAGTCCCCAATAAATAGCTCTAACCTCAGTAATATATTAGTAGTGATACAAATATATTTCAAAAACATAAATGCAAGTTTTCCCATCATGAGTTCTTCAATATCCCCATATAAAGGAAACCCTAGATTTCCCAGAAGCCCCATCCGTATTCAATTTTCAAACTACATAGGAGGAACCCATGGTTGCTTTTTGTCCTCTCTCCTTGGCAAGTATGACAGGTAAAGTGGAGCTTTTTTGAGCCTCGGAAAGAACCTTTTTTATTTTTACATACATTAGCCCACTCCGATAAAGATAGAGGGAAGGGAGGACCTTTTGTGATATTTTACCATATTAATTTAATTTTCTGCACACATACCCCTATCTTTTATCTCTTAAAGTATGGAAAATTCTTTTATTTCTTTCCTTCCATATATTCCAAATTAACAAAAAATGCATGTCCATAGAGCTGAAGTAAATTTTGTCCTTTTGAGTAGACGTTCTGCCATTTCTTTCATCGATTGTTCAAAAGATAATGCACATAATAATGCATATGAAACATATTAGCAAGAGATGCCATAAAGGTATCATTATGAACATTGAAAGAAAAATGATTTCTAGTTTCAAACTCATGCCAACATAATGTGCATCTAAATGGTCCATAAAAACCTCTTTTCATAAGTTTGTCTCTTGTTAGAATTCTACCATGGACCAAGAGCCAAATAAAAAAACTGACCTTAGGCCATAAAGCTGGCTGCCATATTTGCTTAAACATTGCTTGGAAAGGGTGAGAAATACTTTTAAGTAAAGCCTCAATCCTAAATGAACAGTATATTCTAATTTCCTTTTTAAATTGTCAAGTAGGATGGGACACATTTTTGATAACTAATAGATGTAGATAATATACATGGATACTGGTGGGTTACAAAAATGAGAAGGAAAATAAGTGGTCTATTTACAACATGGAAGATCAGATAAGGCACAAGTATCAATGCAAAAACTTGTTTAGAATGTCTCTATTCTTTTTCTTTTTTAATGGCCGTTACCTTAGTCTATGGGTGACTTATCTAAGTCAACATATTCCAGATCCTTTGCAAGAAATGGCCTTCACCTATCCATGTGATGAGCCCCATTAACAAGTCCATGTATATTGGTTTTTTTTTTTGCAGGGTGTCCACAATATTGTGATTCAAGTGGCATGAGCAAGATTAATGTGTATCTCCTTTAGAAGCATAGCATTAACATTCAAACTCTAATTAGACTTGGCAAGCACATTTTAGATTTAGACTCGGACTTGGCAAAAAAACTCAACAAAACTAACCATAGCTCTTAAACTTGGGAAAATACAAAATTGTATGTTTTAACATAAATATTGTCATAAAATTGAGACTTATGTATTATAAAGAAAATGACTTTGATATTATAGACAATATGCATTTAACATCATTATAACCTAATGAACATTAAAAGTAATTTTATATTATTGAATAAATAATTCTTTTAACATACTTTTTAATTTCCTTAAAACAAATTTAATATACCAATAATATATTAACATAAGATGCTAAAGCTGTCTATATTGCTGGTTATTTGGTTATCAAAGTAGATTCTTTAATTTTTAGCCTATGGCACTTAATAAAGCAATATTTGTAATGATTAAGTAGATTCCTTAATTAAAATATGGCACTAATTAAAGCAATATTTATATAAAATAGGCCATGTGTGCTAATTATATAAAACAATATTGAAAAGAAGATTGAAGTTCAAAATCCCTGACAATCATTAAAATATAATTATGCCATGAGTTTGCTAATTATATTTAAAAAATCAAATGGAAGATTCAACGATCAAAATGTCAACAACCATTAAAATATAAAGGAGAGGATATGGTGGCCAGCAGACAATTATAAATTATCAACGTTTCAACACCTTTAGCTAATTTTATCTTCGTGGTTTATGATTTACAACCTTTTCATCAAGCAAGTCTGTGCAGATACCTTTTTTATTTTTACAAATTCCTAACACCGTCATTCAATTCGGTAGGCAGGAGGACCTTTTGTAATATATTTGTAGGTGAGACAATTTTCTTTACAATTAGTTGCAACTTCAATGGCTACCCTGTCTTAAAGTATGGCAGAGGATCCTTTCTTGCAGAACTTGCAAGAGAATCCCAATCAAAATATTGTCATAGAAAGGAAAGGGGTGAGTACAGTCTGAATTTCTAATTTCTTTTTTTAAATAGTCACTTCACATAATTGGATGACACATTTCTTCATAGATATAACTGGTGAAATTAGTCAACGAGTCAGCTGAATCGGGGTTTCAAAACTCGTGCCCCCTGCTTGGCTAAGGACCCTGTGGGTTTTGCAGAGACACACAAAGTATCAATGCAATGTTTAGAATGTCAACTATCGTGTTTATAAGAGGTTTAAGTTGCCAGTTTTTGAGTGGATTTGAGATGATTCATTATTTATTCCATTGTTGCTCTCATCATTGCCCAGATGGATGACCACTATAAAACTAAATTTGAAGATTTTGGAATCTATGCCTATCAGCTAACTAAACCATGTGTACAGAGAAAATATTTCTGCGAAGTTATAAGTTTAATGGCCAATGTTCTGCTGGTAGGAGCCTCTCATTTACTGTTTCTGGTTGTTCTGGCTTGAACAGTATTTCTGATGGTTGCACTGTCAAAATTTAATTTGTAAGGTCCCAAAGGAGAGGGGACCCTTTTGTGCAGTCTATCACATAAAATAAGTGTACAACATGTAGAAGGTGATCTTTGAGGACAACCATGCTCGATCACACAGCCTTCAAGTAGTTCCAAGTCCTTTGCACCAATAGTTCTGCTACCATAGTGCAATACTGCCAAGTGTTATCCATGTGGTGCTGGCTGTTGAAGTGTGAGTTGTAGTCTTGTACTCCTTTTTAGGGACTGGCTACGCTATATTATTTGTTCAACAGCTCCATGCTCTTCTGCAGAATTACACTATGGCACAGGTTTCTCTATTCCAGGCAGATTACTCTGCTTCCACAAGTAGCATTCTGAAGCTATAAGCATGGCATTTCTTTTGCAGAGACATGGAATTTCTTTTGCATATATGAAATTTTCTATCTGGAATCTTGTGATTACATAAATCTTCTTCTAATCCACAGCCTGATTTGATGTTCATCTATAGATCAACCTAAAAAGCTCGGGAAAAGGAAAGCATGCAAACATTGTATATCTCCAGCAAACAAGGTTGAAAGCCTTATGGCTAATGGTTCGAAGGAAAATTTGAAATAATTTCTTTTAGAGGAAAACAAAAAGCAGTAGGGGAAATTTCAGTAGCTCAAGTTTCCTTATGAAAAGGATTGTGACCAAGGTAACACCTAATAAAATTGAAGGAGAGGAAGAAAAAAATTTACACTCATCCTCTACTTTGTATAAATCAGTTTAACAGAGAAATCTGACAATCAAGAATGAAGATCAAGAAGAGACTGTAAAACCAGGAAACTGTAAAGCTTCTAAAAACCAGGAACTAGATCTGCTAGAGACTGCAGAGGAAGCATCTTCGATTCTCCACAGATTGATGGCTGCATTTGGTAAAGAAGACAGTTGTGACAAGTATAACAGAGGCGGATGCTACTAGAAATGTGACTATATAACCACTGCTTAGAAAGCTTTTTTTAGCAGAAATGCAGTTCTAAACCCACTGTTAGAAATAATTTTTGTATCCTTGCCAGGATGGAAATCTTTTGTCATCAGAAAATCAGTTCCAAATCCACTGGTTAGAAATGCTTCTTTGTCCTTGTCAGAATGGGAATTATAATTTCGGTTGTGTTATATTTTCCAATTCCCATTAAAAACACCATTGAACTTTGAAAGATAGTTAATTTATCATTTATGTATCCATAACCATGGTCCTAAAATGAGTCCATGCATAAGGCTGTTAAGAGGGCATGGTTCCTTCAGCCTTTGTTGTGCACTCCAGATGTATTTTCCAATCGGACTGACCATGCTAAACCCCAATTTGAGATGTGGGTCCCATCAAGATTATAAGTGCATCTACATTACTCGAATGTTGTTTAGGTTTTAAACCTCAGTCTTAGAGGATAAAATCTTCAAAACATGCCATACATGCTCTAGTCTGACGGGAATAATTTCTTCAATCCCCAATGGTGCTGCCACTATGAAGTAGGCAGCAGGCAAGCCTATAAAAGGATTTTTTCTTACGTTGACTGTAATAGGTTCATTCTCCATCTCTTATGTCTGAGGAAGCTATGAATAGATTACACTGCTTCATTTGAATTCATCTTCAATCCCCAATGGTGCTGCCACTATGAAGTATGAAGCATGCATGCCTATGAGAGTTTCTTAAGTTGAAAATAGTAGGTTCATACTCCATCTCTTCTGTATGAGGAAGGCAGGAATAGAATACACTGCTCCATTTGAGTTCAATAATGCCCCGTCTAGTTTACGCTAGAGATAGACACCAAACAGAACTCGCTTACATGATTGACATCACCGTGGTGCTCGCATTCTTGAGTCTTGACCCATATTTTGAATTTATATGAAAAAAAAGAAAACTTCTGAAAGATAGTCTAGCTGAATATTACTTGCCTGATTACCATAAACAGATATAAGTTGAATGCGAAGAATCTCAAGCTTGTACAATGATGAAGTAAATGAGTCACCATCACTTTCTGATTCAAGAGTCGAATATTCTTCATCTTCAGATTCTATCATGGATGTCGAGTCGGGATCATCATTACTCAGACCACTATCTGTTTCATCCACATATCCTGAATCAGCCATATTTTCCGATTCAAAAACACTTTGATTTGGTTCACCATTTTCATTACCGAACTGATCTGCAATCATGAAGAAAAAGTATCATCTATTAAAAAGACAGCAAAATCATTTTTTACCATCACATAAACTGTGCAGTCAATTATCATTTTTCCTGTAGACAACTTAGTTTTGATTATTAACTTCATCCTGTGTGCCTTCATTGTCATCATGAATTGATGAAAAAACTTACCGTCTTCTTCTGTATAATTGTCATCTCCACTTGAGTAATCTTTACCATATAAAAACGTCTCTAAATAAGCTTGTTCTTCCATTAGAAATCCAATAATTGCAAGGCCATGAGATGGTCTGTCCATCTTTTCTGAGTGGTTTGTAGACACAACCTAAACAGAAGAAAGATCACATAATTTTCAGCCAAAATGAGAATTCTGTAGTAGACATACACAGTCTATTAAAATACTAGACTACCAACAGTAATCACATGGAATAGTAAATACAGTACATACCATAACAGAGCACGAACAATAGCAGCTTTGTATTTGTCAAGAATCAAGATAAGTTTTAATACAATCTTTGTAGTTCAGGGAGGCCCAATGGTTGACGGTTCACACAACTATTACAACCAACATACAAAAGGTCTTTTTAATCTTCTAACAAAATGCCGACAAGATCCAATGACTAAACATGTCAGCTACATTTATTTATAATTAACTATTTAACAGCTATGTTGCCAGGAAACGGGTACGGGTACGAAACGCGGAAATGCCAATTTTCAAAAAACCTTGGGTACAAAACGTTACGGGAAACGTCTGTACAATATATTAATATATATATATATATATATGCATAGTACTCATTTTAAAATTGTACTCCATAGACCATAAGAGATAAGTATAACTGATAAAACACTCAAAATATTTTGTATTCATTGAAATAATACATTATTATCATGTATACTTATCTCTAGGATGTTTCGGAGTTTCCATTTCGAGGGCGAAATGGGGGAGCCTAGGCATTTTCTGGTAACAGGGTTTAACAGTCTACATAATCCCTCCCTTTAGATAAGTCAAAGTGTATATAATAAAAAAACAGCTCAAGAAGAAGAAGAGGGTGAGGGGGGGAAGGAAGATGTTGCTGGATGAGGATGTGTGGTCTGACCCACTATAGATCTCAAGAGAGCAGCCTTTGACTGATGTAGTTCAGTGCGCAAGGCAGACTTCAGTTGTCCGTTGCTGAAAGTGTTTGACCGCTACAAGTTCACAAACCCATGAACAGTTCACCATGTGTACGGCTTCTAGCATCTACTTTCACCATTGAGGACTTCCTGTCCCGTTATTTGTAATTTGGCTTGAATTTTCTGTAACTCTTGCTCAAGCTTGACTTTTACCCATCCGAGCTCTTGCTTACATTCCCACACCCTCCAACTTTGTGCCTATATTGTATTTACTGGAATAGCTGCTACTGGAAACGACCCTGCTGATCTCCTATCTCCTGCTGCAAGGCTGCGATTTCACCAAGCATGACATCTTTCTCGCCTTGCAATCCTCGTGTCTCACACATGAAAGCTTAAAGCAGCAAATATTGATACTTATAAATCTGCTCTATGCTCCACAATGACTCAAGAAAATTTTGGACAGGAGAGATAATAGTATAGACAACTGGTGTGGGCATCCACTGCTCATGCATCTTTGGAAGCTACTACGCAGGTCATCCCTGGCTGATGTATACTCGTGTAAACTTTGTGTAGCAGTCTTCCTATATAAGTTTCTGAATACGGCTTGCTTCCTGCAGTATCATCCTCACTTGCGCAGGACCAATGACCACCTATATCTGTTCCACTACCTTGGACATGCCCTTGAGTGCCTCTTTCATGGGTCCCAAAGTATGCCGAAACTGAGATAAGACTTCGTAGGGAATGTCACTAAGCAGTAGAACAATATGGGAACAATCCCATCCCATCCCTAGGATTTAGTGGTTCCTGCCTTTGAGTCCTGATGTCTGCGCTCATTTGTTGGTCTCTTAATGCACTTATTCTCTTTGGTGCTGCCCTTATGGACTCCTAGGGTTGAACTGGGCTTAATGGCTGCAATGGGCTTGCTGAACTTCTACTTCCATATTCAGCAGTCCTCTAAAGTCATGCAACCATTTTTCTAAGTGTTGATCCCCTTCTATCTGTAGCCCCTCATTTCCTATATGAGTGTCGACTATGTGCTCATAGGAAAGTAAATATGGATAGGTCGAAAGGTCAAGCCCCTCTATATGCCCTTCATCTTCATCCTCAAATCAATTTCAGACCGTTCCTCTTCTTCCTCTGAAGCATGCTGCTCCAAAGTTACCTTCCGCTTCTTTGCTGAAGCTTTGCCCTCGATATGCTCATCCAAAGGGACACGGGTGTTTCCAACAGAACACCAAAGGCCAAGTTGGGTCATATGAATCATCAACAAAGAATTATTCACCCATGATGGCCTGTGTAAACACTGCATCCAAGAATAAGCCAATGGCTTGTTGGGTCATGTAGAATCCCTTACATGACAAAGATAGGAATCCATGAGGCCCTGCCAATAATAGTTCTACCTAGTTATAGATCTCGCCTCTGTGTAGTCCTAGCACATATTTTGTCATCCATTCAGAAATTTTTGATAATGTTGAGGCAGCTAATAGGCAGCGCCATATCACATTCAAAATACAGTGCCACTCCTCATGTGCCATATTTTTTTATTCCTCTGTGCCATTCTGCCCACATGTTCTGAATCTTTACCCCATTCAAGTCTTTTTGCACAAGTTTTGGCAGCCAAGTCCTTCTATCGAATAGTTAAATGAGGATTGGTAGCTTTGCTTATGGCCAACCCAAGCAAGAGAATCCTGAAAACTCATATAAAATCAGCAGGAGTGCAGGCAAATTTTACCTGCTTGTCACTATAAGAAATAATGGAACACCAAATGTCCCTGTTGTAGCACAACAACACGGTAACCAAGTAAGGTTCAAAGTGCAGGGCACTAAAGTAGGGCATTTTCTTGATTCTGTTCACATCGGCTTTGCGCAAGGCTACCTTAAGTTTATGGGTGTCTTCTTTACATTCCCACCAAGTTTATGCGTCAATATCTTGTAGGCTTTCCCAAGTAGAGTCTTTGGGATGGATGCAGCCCTGGTTTAATTTTTTTCCAGAATCGCCCCCTTATATTTCTTACCACTCACTGCTAAACTTTGTTTTGAATTACTTCCTGTTAGAGTTGTCTGCACCAGTTTGGGGCATGGGGTAGGTTTTTGCTTAGGAATTACCCTACCTTCTTGAACTATGCCAAATTTATCAAATGCAGCTTCCAAAGCATTTTTCTGTCAAACTGTGGTTTGCATTGCATTTTTCTGTAGAGAGGATGTCGGGTGATTGTATGGCTGGCTTAGTTGAACGGAAGAGATCATATGGGCAGTAAAAACGAAAGTGGGATGGAGCACATGGAAAGTGGAAACAATCAAATGGAGAGGTCAAACAGATGGATGAACAGGGAAGATCAAACCACATGGAGGTCATATGGTAATGGAGTGGGAGAAATCAACAGTTCACAGTGGAAGGTCGAACTTGTCTTTTCAGCTTTTATGAAGGTCGAACAGTTCTTTATGAGGTGCTTTAAATGCCATTACTTCATCTTTGCACCCCTTTGAAGTCTTTTCATGCATTTCAACACAATTGACTCTGTCAATCCTTGTATCATGACCCTTTTCCGTTGCTTTACTTGTTTCATTAAGTGTGGGGGCCATTGCTATGATATTAATATCCAAGTTCCTTGCTCGATAAAGCTTCAAATTAGAGTCATTAACATGTCTTTAATAGGCTTCTCATTCAAGCTTTTAATTTGGCCGCACCATTATCAAAAAAATTCTATGATTTTAGGTGGTCCTAACCATAGTTCGCATACTCGTATTCGGCAAATATTCGGCAAACCCAAAAAAATTGACTCGGAAAATATTCGGGAATATTCGGCAACTTAAAAATACGCTATTTTATTTTAAAAACATAAATTTTATGCAAAATATAGCTACAAAATATATCAAATGAGTCTGTAAAATGTTGGGGAAGTGTTTTCTAGTAGATTTGAATACAAATACAACACAAAATCGTATCATCATGCGAATACAATAGCCAACTGATAAGTGTTATGAATTTATGATGATTGCCATTCAAAATTATCATCATAAATTGCATATCTATGCAAGTTACAATTTACAATAATTTACATTTTCCTCTTCCCCATTCTAGAGAAATATCAACATGATGCCTTTATAAGACAAAAACTACAATTTTTCAGCGTTAAACTGTGTTTTTCCCGTTTTCCGTGTTAAACCTGCGAATGGACGAATTTTAGGGTCAAACTGACAAATATTGGCGAATATTCGCAGAATATTCGCCGAATATTCTCAGCAAATACTCACGAATATTCGCCTGTGACGAATGGCGAGTTTTATCTGCGAATATTCGCCTAGGCAAAATTTTGGCCAGTACTCGCCGACTCGGAGAGAGTACTCGCCGAATAGGCAAACTATGGTCCTAACCATAGCATTTTGAACTACCTAGCTTGATTTCATGCCTTTCATTATGTCTTAGTATGAAAGCCCCCACTTTGAAGTTAATCCGTCACGGATGTTTGTCATGTCGGTATTTCCTTCTCTATGTGACCTCAATCGCCCAATACACCAATACTCAACATTTGTCTAGTTTATTTAATTGCAAAATTCATTCTCTCGAGGCTCTCATCATCCCCAAATCTATTATGTGCAGTTGCCCTTGCACTTGGTACTAAATATTCCATAGGGACAACTACTTCTTGACCATACATTAATTGGAAGGGTATATGGTTAGCAATTGTATATGTCATTCGATAAGCCCATTGTGTCATTTGTAGGTGTTTCTCCCAATCACTTCCTTCTACACCACACAACTTTTGAATGACACATATTAACACTTTGTTTGTCACTTATGCTTGGTCTTTGGCTTAAAATACGAAACTCGAAATCATCAACCGATCACATGCATGATGAAATGTCCCCCTTTCATACTAGTAATGTGTTGGAATCCCGAATCTGGTGACCACTTGTTCATGGATGAACTTAGCCATGCTTAGAGCACTATTGTCATCGACAATGCTCTTGCTTTAGCTCACTTAGTTAAGTATTTAGTGGCCACCACGATGTACTTGCAACGGTGAGCTTTACTTGTTTTTAAGGACCTTATTAAAACTAGGGCCCACCATTCACATATTTTTGGGATTGTGACATCGGAGGGGTATGAAGTCTTTTTAATGATTTCCCAATACATTGGCAAGTGTCACATTCCATCACCCACTCCTTGCATCATGGTACAGTGTTGGCCACCAATGATGGGGAACTCTAAAATGGAGGGTTCATTAGGTTGGTTTTATACATCGCGCCTTGGTCTGATATGATGTTTCAAACTACTCTTTTATGACGATCTTTGCAACCCAATTTTCAAAGTCTATAAATGCCTTTAGATCATGGTGAGTAATGTATCACAGAGACTTCAACTTTTCTCTCGGGAAAAGAGTCTTTTGGATGGAACCTTGGATGATAGGGGATGTTCTTATGGGAGTTCATTTGGAAAATCGGCTAATACTTTGTCTATGGGTATGATAACTCCTTTGGGGGTAGTTGGGAAAAATAGGCTCTTTGCGAGAGACGTTTAGGAGATTGAGTATATTAATTTTGGTACCTTTGTGCTAAGAGGACAATTTGGTACTCTTCAAAAGGATGAAAGCTTCTTGGGAGTTACAAGTTCCTCTTCTCCCTCTTATCTTTAGGCTTCAAACTGCTCTACTAGTTGTGCTAGAAATTCCTCAACTACAAGTCCCGCCAAAAGTAATTTCCTTGAAATGGCATTAGGTCCCATGTGGCCCCACGCGAGTCCTTCATGCAATTCTTAGATTACATCCCTCATTTCCTCTTTTACCTCACACTAACGCAAGATGTGGTCCTGGACCCATCTTATAAAATAACCCATTTATTAGCTAGAACATGTGAGCCTTCAGCATCAATTTCCTTCTCTCCCCCTACCGCATATCCCTTAGAAAGGATGTCAAGACAAAGTAGTCCCCAATATTCTCATGCCATGTTGGTACAATTGCAATCTGGAATAAGTGAATATTGAGAAAGTCTTCATTGAAACCCTCCACCAATTATCCTGATTTTATCAAAGAGGGTTGGTCTACAATCATGTGACTCTTCCCTAGTCTAACAATGATCTTGACGTGAACTCCCGTAATAAAGATCAACAATCTATTTATTTGGCCTTGAATGATGGGTTTGTTGACTAAGTACAATAATGTCTGATCGCCTATATAAAAAGTAAAGGGGGTAGCTAGTAGGTAATACCGAAACTTTTGACCGCATACACCACACCTAGAGCTTCTTGTTTTTAATATCTAATGTCCCTAATGGACACTTTTTACCCCCAAATGGATTTTTGGCAAAACCCCAATCCAAAGAACAATTTCTAAATAATTTATAAAATATTACAATGCAGATCTGAATTTTATACATGCATGGTGACTTGCATAGGAGATGAAAACCACTCAAAACTGATGCAAAACCACTGAATATTTAACTCAAACAACTCAACAAATATTGCAAAGGTGAAATCATAAAAGAAATACCAGATTCAGTCTTCAAAATAGGCTGATTTTATTTTATAAAAACTGCAGACAGCTTGTCCTCAGACACAACTGAAAAGTACAAAACCCTTGAGCCAAAAATTATGCATGTTGGCTGATCTGACGGTGGTTGACATGCGGATCAAATAACCTACATGCGGATCAAATAACCTCTCTGGCACTGAACAAACCCTTGAAATTCTCTGAAAACTCTGTCTAAAAATCTGAATTGAGTAATGCTCTCAAATAGCAAACTAGGGATGGATCTTTCACCACCGAAGAGTGCTCTGCTAGCTAGGAGTGGATCTCTCACCACCAAAGCTAGGGTTCCTATAGAATCTTACTTCCACAAGCAAAGAGTGCAACCAGCAAAAGCTCCAAATATCTGTATGAGTGAATGCATGAATCAATCTCTCCCAAAAGACCCCAAAGGTATATTTATAACCTTTTTCCTCCAAAAAACCCTAATCACACCCCTTTGGGACTTTTCTCATAAACATAAATATAACTTAATTGACTTTATTATGCACATACTAAAAAAGTACGCTTAAGTTGTCCCGACGAAGAAATAGAATATAAAGTACCACCTAGTTGCCCATCACTTAAGTCAATGACAAAATATAACATAAAGTGAAGGTGGTAATGAAATAACCCATACCCAATAACCTCCACGTCTCCAGCCCCTTGGATATGACCAAAACTAATACAAAAATAAGCCTCTAGGCCTCTGGCGTAGGAATGGGGACATTACATAGTACTATAGTTCTTCTCGGTATTCTACATGGTTTTGCTTACAAAGAACACTAGGTGGTCCAGCCTTTGGCTAATGTTGCTCCAATTGCATATTTAGAAGCATCTACATGGACATGAAACTCCTTGTCCCAATAAAGTAGACAAGTATAGGGAGTTGATCAATCGAACCTTCAATTGTTTGAATGTTTGCTCCTATTCGTTGGACCATACGAACAAAGTCCCCTTTCTTGTCAAGATGTCCAGAGGGTGAGAGATTTGAGTTAAAAAAACTATGAAACATCGGTAATACCCAACATGACCCAAGAAGGATTTTACCCCAGTAATGTCCTTGGGTGCTTCCATCTCCACCATTACCCTTATCTTGTCTAGATCCATCTTCAATCCCACTTTGCACACTATATGTCCAAGAAGCTTGCCTTGCGGGACCATGAACCAACACTTCTTTGGATTCAAAGCCAATTTTGTTGCTCAACATCGTCTCATGCATTCTTTGAGGGCCCATAGGTGGGATTCTTGATTGTTGTAAATTGACCAATCATCAAGAAAAGCTTTGAAGTTACTTGGCCATTTTGTCAAAGATGTGTAGAATGATCCTTTGGAAAGTGGCTAGAGCATTGCAAAGCCTAAAGGGAAATTGGTTACAAGCATAGATGATCCTTTACCATAAAATTGGTCTTCATTTTATCTTCCTCCACAATAGTGATATTAATTGTAGCCCAAGAACATGTCCCTAAAGGAGTAGATCTTGTGACGAGTTACTTCCTCCGATGTAGTCTTTAAATGGGATTGGAAATGGGTCCTTAATAGTAACTCAATTCGGACTCTAAAGTCGTTACATATCCTTATCTGTTCGAGACTCTTTCAAGTTGATTACTATTGGGGACACCCATTTGCTTATTTGAACTCGAAGATTATACCTACCTCCAACATCTTTTTGATCTCTTCCTGGACCTTAACACATAATTCCAATTCATTCTAGAACCTCTCCTCCATACAAGTCGAGGCCCCTAGGGTTAAGAAAATTCCAGGATACTCGTATCTCTCGGTAATACTTCCTTCAAATCTTTACGAGTCCAAGTAAACACATCCTTATATTCCATGAATATCCAAAATATCGAGAACCTTCAATATCGAGTTCCAGTCATTCCCCATCATGATCATTTGGGGTTTGTCATTGGATCCAAGGTTCACCTTGACTATCGCTGGTTCTTTGTATATCATATATACTATCCCTTCGAACTGTTGAGCAAGTTCTTCGTTTAGCCTTGAATCACCTACTCAAAATTCTCTAAACTCTCGGAGACAACGAAATTGGTTCTACTTGATTAGAAACTATATACTTTAGTTTCTTCTTGGCATGTAGTCCCCTTCTTGGTTCACAAGTGTCTACCATTTTGTGCCCTTTTCCTTCAGAAGCTTCACATTCTTCTATTTCCATGACCTTGACAAAGTTAGACTCGGGTTGAAACACTTCGTAGTTCTCCATCTATCAATGGAAGAGACCGTTGAGGGAACTTGTTTCATCCTCAAAGCATGCGTGTAATTCCCTGTAGACCTTCTCCATTTGGTTCTATCGAACCGCTTCACATGTCATGAGTGTTCTTCCTCCATCTCTTTTGTATCAATACATAATGAGTCATCATCGAGACGAGGCTGCATATTCACTAACCACCGACTCTTTAAGTCTATGATGTATCTCCACCTTCGTTTTTATCAAGAGGAGATTTTTCTTCCAATCGTGATCTGCCTTAGTTCTTATGAACCATCCTCAACCCAAGTAATGCACCATCGGCTTTTTTGTTTAAGGAGATGACTACAAAACTTAGTATGAATGGTTGGGTGTCAATGATTACCTTTTGTGTCATGAAGACTCATGAAAACTCGTATCTCATTTTGGTCGGTTCCTACTACCTAGGATGTTGGCATCCAAATAGTGTATTCTTCGAGGCTCCTTCCAAGATTCTTTTAGAAGCATGTTCACATTGGAACCACCATTCATAATAGTATTCATTAGGTTCAAGCCCAAAATCTCCTTGTGGACAACTATTGGCCATCAAGCCAAGTTCTTGTCAACAAGCATTGGGTCATTTACTTGATCTCCTCACCAAGGGAGTTAGATAATGGGGTTTATTTGTTCTTCGCCCTTAGTCCTCTTTGTTATTGTTCTTCCATCTAACACAAGTTGTGTCACCTACTCCGTGTTGTGTGATTGGTCTCTTGTATAGCCGTGGTTAACACGTTCTTGAGTTTTGGGATGCTCTGAAGTAGCTTAGCTACCTTTTGAAATAGGCAGTTTCTAATACCCACCTTGCAATTTCCTTGTCTAACCCAAGCCAGCTGGTCAATATTCTTGTCAGACGTCCTAAAAAGATGTTTTCTCTTCCATCATTGCTCGTTCAACCTTCCCTGGTAATGCTCCCACATTTCCTTGGGGTTTTTCAAGAGTGGTAGGTGGTCTTTGAAGGTTATCCTTGGGTGAGGACTTGGGCACGCCTAATGTTTAACTTGAATGGGCAGTTTTTAACATCATGCCAATTGACTTGAAAAATGTGACAAAAAAGTCTTCTTAAGCAATTGGCCATTGTATACCCTTTTGTTTTGCAATTGGTGCACCAAAGGTCCTCTCCTTGTCATTTATCTTCAATTCTCTCATCATCCATGTGTGCCTTCTCTATGCATGGGTCTAGATATTTTATCTTTTTCACTTGGCTCCTAGTGATCGCCATCACATATTCATTTCTTACACCCATCATGTTGATGTTTTCTTGCTTTGAACCTTTAGTATCCTTATGATCCCCTAGACCACACCAAGAACACATAATTACAATGTTGAACTGATTTGTGGGACAATCACTTACAAAGTGGTCCCATTTGTTGCACTTTGGGCATTGAATCATCATTTAACCATGTTCTTCGAGCTAGATGTGGCTACCACCTCCTCCCATGTTGTTCTAACGTCTTGTATTCTTCCATTGGTTTTTGTATCCCCCAGGTGAGGGCCCTAGGTATGCTCTCGCATTTCCTTGGGGTTTTATCAAGGTGGCAGGTGTTGTTGAAGGTTCTCCTTGGGTGAGACTTGGGAACTCTTGCTTTTTAAATTGAACATGCAATTTTTAACATCATGGCCATTGACTTGACAAATGTGACAAAAAAGTCTTCTCAAACAGTTGCCCATTGTATACCCTTTTCCTTTGTATTTTGTGCACCAAAGGCCCTCTCCTTGTCATCTTTCTTCTATTCTCTCATCATCCATATCATATCCTCCAACGAGCTTGATAGACCTCAATTCATTTGTGACTAGAATCCGAGTCCTCATTTCACTCCTTGTGTGTGTGGATGATGTCTCGTTCAACTCTCAATGTCCATCCTTCTGTTATAGGCATCCTTGTATGACGAAGGTGAACCGCCTTCATTTTTTTCCTAAGTGAGGGACTAATCCTTCAATGAACCATCTTTGTTTCACTTTATCGGTTGGCTCCTTCACAAGTTTGTTGAGCGACTTCTTGAGTCTTTGATTGTAAGCTCATATCATCTTGTTCTTACCTTGTTGAGTGTTCTAAATCTACAAGCAACAATCTCATTGTCGTCCATAAGAAATTTGAATTCTTTCTCAAAGACAACCTTGAGATTCCTCCATGTCGCTTTGTTATTGATTAGTGCATCTACGTACCAATCAATAACCATCCCCACAAGGTGGTTGGAAAGCACCGTAGGTATGTACATTTGTCCATTTGCCCATTGGCAAGATCCAAATAGTGATGCACGTTCTACAATGCCACATTGTGTCGTCAAAGCCATCCCCATTGAATTTGGGCAACTTTCATTTTTAGGGTGATAGGCTACCCATAGTTGTGGGTTATTGTGTCTTCTAAAGTGGCATCTTGAATACGATCTTCCCTTGGGGCGGTCTGTGTCAAACATTCCTTTGCACTTACAAACACATTTGTATATCTAACATGTCCTTTGGTAGTTATCCGTCTTATGTTTTGCTCACCTTGAGTTCTCACTCAGTGTTATTACCCCTTTATTTCCACTTTGATTGTTCTAGTACTTTGGAGTATATGGTGATGGACCTTCAGTCTAATAATTCTTCAGCTATATGGTGATCAACCTGTTCTTCCTTTGTGAGGAAGTCGTTTTCAATCTCTTTATCAAAATTAATACTTCTCTTTGAAGGGGAGGTTTGATTTTCTTCATCCTTTTGGATTCCGTCTGGAGCCACTAAGGGACTCCCAACCATATCCCTAGAGAACTAACAATCTCTTCCCATTGCATCGAGAGAGAATGATGTAGAGTGTGCTCAATCACTTGTGTTTATTTTCGATTGAATTCTCTCTTATTTCCTACTAAGGCTTTGGGCTTGGGCTTCGACTTGGACTTCTTCTTTCCCATCTTTTTTTCTTGAAGTGGTTGCTTCTTGCAACCTTCGTCATCTCTCTTTTTCCAAGAGTCAAAACGATCTCGAGTTTCTATTTCATTTGCTCCACAACTTTAATCTTTTTGTTGTCTTTTGTTTGGTTCTAATGGCATCAATGTATGTTTGTCAATCTCTCCTCTTCCCAACTTTGCCTTTCCTTGTACCATAGTAGTATTTGTTGCTTTTCAAATACCTTGCTTCATGAATGGCATCAAGCTTTGTCAATACTATATAATGCCTAGCAATGAGTTGTCAAAGATGGTCAAGGAGTTGTTCTTTGTCTTCAATAACCGCCAAGTTTCCCAAGATAGAATCTAATGGTACTTGGGTTCTAGAAGATTCTTCCCATACATGCTCTAGTAAGTTGAGATCACACAGGTACTCGAAGTCTTTTATCAGTTCTTCTTCCTCTTGTTGATTTGTTTCAACCGTTTGTTGGACCAATTGGCTCATTAGATTTCAATGTCGTTAATAAGAATGGTTGTCAAAAGGATTGTCAACCAACTTACATCCATGTTCAATATGATCCGAGTTCTTTTTAAGGCATTGGGCCAAAATGTAAGAGATATATCGTCTATTGAGATACTACTCTACCAACAATAATATACACAAAATAATAAATATAATCCATACCATAACAAAGTACAAACAATAGTAGCTTTGTATTCTTCAAGATAAGTGTTAATACAATATTTATGCTATTTAAAGTGCAAGGCCTAGCGGTTGACAGTTCACACAATCATTACAACCAGCATACAAAAAGTCTCATTAATCTTATAAATTCTAACACAATGCCCACTAGATACTAACAGAAACATGTCAGCTACTTTTATTTATAATTAAGTTATTAACCTTTATCAGTCCACAAATACATCATCGAACAGAAAACCCAACATATTCGACAAAAATTTAAAGGAAACTTAAAGTTCAACGTGCCTGAAATATCCCTTGTGGGATACCACTTAAAAATGCACAAAATATATGAAAATGCAGCAAAGTAAAATACTGATTTATGCAGATTTTAACAGTGAGGACAGCGAACTAAATAAAATCTATATCTCCCTAAATATTCATTCGAATTGCTTGAAAACTTGAAGAGGGCTTGATATTATTATAAGGACATAATAACACTGTTTTGGAGTTTTACATAAATTACAATGCTGCCAGAAAAAGCACAGCGTGCCCTAGACAGCTGGAAACTTCAAAGGCTCGTAACTCTCCAAATACCGGAGCAGAAATTAAGGGTCTATGGTAATAACATTAACAGATAAAGGAAATAATATTTCCACCTTCAGATCTGAAACGGCCGTCTGGAAAACCCCCAAATAAAGGCTGCAAGTCGCCTCGCCTAGAATGGGGTCAGAAAATGATGGAGGCGCCTTCAACGTGTTGCCACGCCCAGCCCAAATGGCTGCCGTGAATCTAATCTAGAGCCCCTCTGCTTATCTTCCCCAAATGCCCCCAAGACCCAAGTCGCCACGCTTGGAAGAGGGGTCGGTAAATGATGGAGGCGCCTTCAACGAGCTGCCACGCCCTGCCCAAATGGCTGTCGTGAATCTGATCCGGGAGCCCACTGATTCTCTTCCTCAAATGCCCTGAAAACCCCCAAAATCCGTCCTCTGAAACCTCAGATAAGATCTCTGTACACAACCCAGAAAACGGCTCCAAAATGACAGACTAGGGTAGATCTCTCACTACCGAAGAATGCCCTACTAGCTAGGGACGGGTCTCTCACCACCGAAGCTAGGGTCCCTATGGGATTTGACTCCACAAGCTGTAGAAACGCAACAGCAGCAGCTGCACGAGAAGGGGTCAATAAAATGTATATCAAAAGTGCCTTTCCTTACTCTCCCCACTCCTTATATACTTCTCCTCGGCAAACGAGCCCCAACAGACCCAATACGCATTTCTTTCTATGGAGGGGCCAATAAAATAAAGTGACTTAAGTTACTTTTCCCCTTTTAGTCGCCATGGTCCAAAAGTGACCCCCAAATGCCAAACGTGAATATTAGTACCATGCGGCCCCTTCTCAAAAGCCCCCAACGTTCACAGCTCCTTGGGTCTGACCACGGCTTGGACTCGACCTGGCCCTTCGGCCTTTGGCGCAAGAAAAGGGGACATTACAAAGTACAAACAATAGTAGCTTTGTCAATACTATATAATGCCTAGCAATGAGTTGTCGAAGATGGTCAAGGAGTTGTTCTTTGTCTTCAATAACCACCGAGTTTCCCAAGATAGAATCTAATGGTACTTAGGTTCTAGAATATTCTTCCCATACATGCTCTTGTAAGTCGAGATCACACAAGTACTCGAAGTCTTTTATCAGTTCTTCTTCCTCTTGTTGATTTGTTTCAACCATTTGTTGGACCAATTGGATCATTAGTTTTCAATGTCGTTAATAAGAATGGTTGTCAAAAGGATTGTCAACCAACTTACATCCATGTTCAATATGATCCGAGTTCTTTTTAAGGCATTGGGCCAAAATGTAGTAGAGATATATCGTCTATTGAGATACTACTCTACCAACAATAATATACACAAAATAATAAATATAATCCATACCATAACAAAGTACAAACAATAGTAGCTTTGTATTCTTCAAGATAAGTGTTAATACAATATTTATGCTATTTAAAGTGCAAGGCCTAGCAGTTGACAGTTCACACAATCATTACAACCAGCATACAAAAAGTCTTATTAATCTTATAAATTCTAACACAATGCCCACTAGATACTAACAGAAACATGTCAGCTACTTTTATTTATAATTAAGTTATTAACCTTTTATCAGTCTACAAATACATCATCGAACAGAAAACCCAACATATTCTGACAAAAATTTAAAGGAAACTTAAAGTTCAACGTGCCATGACAAAATGTGAGCCTGATTAAGGAATTTAGGTAACAAATGAAATCAACATTTCCCAGCTTATTCTAGCTTTCAATGCTATATATCCTTGGTTCTAGCAGCATAAGAAAGAAAAGTGTCAATAAAGACTTTGCAGAAAGCACAGCTAAAAGATAAATTGCAACCCAGTAAAACCCCCAAAAGGCATCACCGATGGATGAAGCCGAATATTCTGCTAGAATAAATAAATTACATTGGGTAATTTATAACTTCATTTATCCTAGCTAGTTGAATAGATGTGAGTGAATTAATTATATCAAAACTACTCACGTAGGATTTAGTCAATATCTAAGTTATTGTCTATTAAAGGAGTATTGTTGAACTTTCATAGCATAAGATAGATTTTAGTTGGGTAGAATATTTCACAGAATTGATCTCCTATTTAATAAAAGCTATTGATAGTCAAATCATTTGTATAAATCATACAATTGTTGTAAAAAAAAGCGATCAATGAAATAATCATTGTTGCTCCTATTATTTTTGCTCTATGAGAGGTGAGGCGTCATCCTTTCAAAATACAATGGGGGCAACATATAAGCAAAAGCACCATTATCTGCATAGAAAGGTGCAGTCCAGAGGAGAGCTCAGCCATTGTCTGAAGGAAGCACCAGGAAATGCTGAAAAGAAATGCTATTAAAAAGAGCGCGGAACTTCCTAAAAAAACAACTGCATTTTTTCCTGATAGAAAGAAAAGACAAATACAAAGCGCGGCCTTGTATGAAGAAACATAGCGTGAGAAAGAAGAAGAGCACAGTTTTTAATCCATACAAAAGAGCAAACAGCCATAAAGGTGTTGAAGTTTTTGTGAAGAAGAAATCAGCTGTAAATGAGAAGCGCCATCTAGAAAGGGAGTGCAGGTCTGGAGAGGAAAAAACAAAATAAGCCAGATCAACAAGAAGCGTTACCCAAACTTTCAGCTACAGAGCCATTATTTCTGATCAGATTTGTATGCAACGTTTAACACCATTTCTGCCCACACAGAGCCAATTGAATCTGATATGAAGCCTCTACGGGATAAGCAAAGTCTAAAAGTACAGAGGCAGACCAGAGAAATGGAAAACCAGCCCTGTGGAGCGCCCATTTCCTGCGAAGCACCATTTTTGGGAGAGAGGCTACAGGTGACCATTCATTGGTTGAAAGTTTTCATTAGATTTTAGTGTACGTTTAATTATTTTCATCCAAAACTAGGTTAATTTCTTTTTTGATTTAAAAATCAAAAGTGTATTAGTTTAAAGTTTACAAAAAAATCAAAATGCTGCTGCCCATATATATCTAGAGGGCCCAGATCTAAAGAAATTGCCTAACAAGCCGAGGAAGGCTATTTATTTGGTATCTAGCAAACCAATGGAACCAAGAAGCCGAAAATTGGCCACGCGGTTTTGGGGCTGGAGCGGGAGGCGGGGAGCGTTCGGGAGGCGGGAGCGGGAGGCGGGAGCGGAGCGCGCGCGGGAGCGGGCAGGAGCGGCTGCCAGCTTGTGGAAAGCGGCCGGGTGCGGCTGCGTGCACCCGGCCGTTTCCCACAATGCCGGCCGCTCCGCGTGCAAAAACACGCGTTTTTAATTTTTTTTTTATTTTTCCACTTTTTAAAACTCGCAAATCAATAAAAAATAATAAATTCCTCTAATCTAAAACCTAAAAGCTACATCTAAACAATAAAACAAAAGAACAACACACAAACATAACATAAAGCAAACAAACTCACATTGTTGCTCTCCAAAATTGCATTGTGCTTGTCTAGGGTTTTGAGGAGTGTGAGGAGCTATTGCTAAGCTTGGAGGAGTGTGAGGAGCTGCAAAGGAGGATTTGTGAAGGATTTGATTTGTGGTTTACTAAGTGAAGGTAAGTTTTGTTTAATTTCTAGCCTTGTTCCTCTATTTTTTTTTTTTTTTAATCTTTCACACATTACATTTTTTGTTCATTTTTATTTTGCTCTTTCCATTTAATTTTTTTAATTTTCATTGTTCAATCACAATGCAATTGCATGCCATTGTTTTCTTTGTTTAATTTGTTTTTAAACCTTGTAGGTATTTCTCTGATGGCAACAAGTTCTACTTCTTCTGGGCAATCTTTGGCCAAAGACTTTGACCCAAATTCACCGTTATGGAGGCACGTAACAATAGTTCAACAACTTGTAGGTGGTGGTTGTTTTGAATGGAAATGCAATGAGTGTGATGGAATATTCAAAGGCTCTTACAGTAGGGTGAAAAGCCATTTGTGTGCCATAACGGGTAATGGTATAAGAGTATGTAGGGGAGGAATAATCTTTGGGGTGCAAGAGAAAATGTTTTGGCATTTATCAAAAAGCGGGGAGGATGCGAGAGGCTAGAGTGGCTCGAGGCGGGTCATCCATTGGCAAAAGAGGAGGTTCATCTCGTTCGTGAGGCCTCCGGTTGCTCCATCACCTAGTGGATCCCCGATTGTGGCCATGCCACATCCATTTGTGGCTCTATTTCCACAAATGAGGATGTTTCCCTTGCACGAAAGAAAAGTAAGACAAAGGGCCATTGGAAAAGGCCTTTGAGAATGAGTACGGAGGAGATTGCGAGATGAATGCATTGCAAGGTGTGTATATGCTAATGGTCTTTCTTTTAATGTTGTGAGATCACCTTATTGGCATGAGATGGTGAAAGCCATCAATGAGGCACCAAAAGGGTATAAAGCACCAGGATTTGAGAAGATCCGCACCACCCTTTTGGAAAGACAAAAAAAATATGTGGAAACCTCCTTACTGACCAATTAGGGACTCATGGACCAAAACTGGTGTGTCCATTGTTTCTGATGGATGGAAAGATGCAAGAAACCGCCCTTTAATCAATGTGATTGCAGTATGCCCTAAGGGGGCAATGTTTTTGAAAGCGGTTGATTGTGAGGGGCAAGTGAAGGATGCCCAATTCATAGCCAACATTCTCTTTGAGTCCATTGAGGCAGTGGGGCCTGAAAATGTTGTCCAAGTGATAACGGACAATGCCAAAAATTGCAAAGCTGCAGGGATGTTAGTTGAGGCACGGTATGGGCATATTTTTTGGACACCTTGTGCTGTGCATTCATTGAATTTAATGCTAAAGAAAATGGCAAACAAAATAGAGTGGATCCGGCAAGTGTATGCAGAAGTGAAGAAATCAAATGTTTGTCACCAACCACCACATGTCACGAGGCATTTTAGATCATTCTCGCATGATTGGAGCTACGAAGGTAAGGACAAGCTTTATTTCTTTCTTTCTTTTTAATTTAATATTTAATATAAGTTTTTAATATTCTTTTAGCTTTGATTTCATAATTTAAATTTTATTTTTAATTTTTGTTCCTCGTTCTTATTAGGTTCTTTGAGACTCGGTTTGCATCACACTGATCGTCTTGAGGCGACTAGTGAAGGTGCGAGAGGCACTCATGAGGATGGTAACATCCGATCTTTGGTCTGTATGATGGAAGCGATCAAACCTTTGAAGGGGCTCAAAAAGTGAAGAACTTGATCTTAGAGGACTCTTGGTGGGATAGAGTGGGTTATCTGTTGAGATTTACGGAGCCCATTATGAGCATGATCCGGTTTACTGACACGGATCAACCATGTCTAGGAGAGATATATGACGGCATCGACTCAATGATTGAGAAGATAAAAGCCGTCATAAATGCAAAAGAACAAGATCGAGGAAATATTTTTCAAACAAGTGAAGTCAATCCTCATTGAGCGGTGGAACAAAATGACCACCCCATTACATCTACTAGCTTTTGCATTGACTCCTAGATTTTATAGCACAGAGATCCTTTCCTTGCCAGGGAGGGTAGCACCATACAGGGATGCGGAAGTCAGTGAGGGATATATGGTGGCATTAGCTAGGCTCTTCCACGATCACGAGGCCCAAGACCGAGGTTATGGTAGAGTTTGGCAATTTCATAGCGAAGCGGGTCATAGCCTTCTCGCTCTTCGGAGCAAATACAAGATGGATGCACATATGTGGTGGTACCTCCATGGTACTTCATCGGCTTACTTACTGACCTCGCGATCAAGGTCTTGCACGGGTAAGTTTTTAATTTTTTATTCTCTTTTCTTTTAGTTTTTAAAATTTAAGTTTGAGTGTTTAAATCGAAGTTGAACTTTGCATTGACTTTGAAGTTTGGGTTGCCTTAATAGGTTGCGAGTTCATCTTCTTGGCGTAATGGAGTACGTATAATTTCATCCACTCACGAAGCGCATGCAGTTGGGGGCTAAAAAGGGTGAAGATTTGGTATACATACATTAACTTGCGCCTTTTATCCCCTGCGACAGAGTACAAGGAAGGGTCAACAAAACATTGGGACATTGATCGAGAGATAGTTGACTTGGATGCTTCCATTTCCCACCATGGAGCATATGATGATGAGGCGGGTTACGTGGCACCACGAGACCTACATGCACTGAGGGGGTGCTGGGCGGTGGCCTAGTGCGAGTGGTTCGAGCCCATGTGGTTCTAATGAACCACATAATGATGATGATGTAGCTGGTTTTGATCCTCTTGATGAAGAGGAATATGATGAATATTTAATGATGAAAGATAGTTTGAGCTTTGAATATTGATCTATGATTGAATTTAATATATCATGAGATTCATGACATTCACATTGTGTTTGATTTAAGTATTTTAAATTTTAATTTAACTTTTAAACTTTTAAGTTTCTAAGTTTTATCGGTATCCTAGCTTGTTTGTTGTGGTTATTCACTTATTTAGCTTATAACTTGTCTTTCATATGCATAATATGTGGTTAATAATTAAATTCCTATTTAGAAGGCTGAAATTTATATATTTTTAATTTATATAGTTTTATAGTATCCTACGCCGTATCCGGGGTCAAAAAAAAATTTGCCGTTTCCGCGTATCGGATACCCCGCTCCCGCTCCCGTATCCAAAACGTTTCGGTAACTTAGCTTACAAGCAATGTCTTCGTGCTTTAAACTACTACATTTATCGCCTAGCATAGCTCTACAACAAGGGCATATGTGGCATCTTCTTTTAAATCACCAAGGAGAAATAAGGTTCAAAAATTTCATTTACCATTCCCTTTGTTATCCATTCACCACTATCGTTTGACATAAATCTTGAAAATTGAAAAATACAAGTATATAGGGAAGTTACAGCCAGGTACAAGGATTTCTTTCTAAGTAGGTTTCAATTATAAGATAAACCCCTTTAACGTATTGTCCAGGTACCACATACCACTCTACTCTCACATGCTTTAATGTCTCTTTCACGTATCGTCAGGTATATAGAAAGGATGAGATTCTTCCACATTCTATAATGTCCCCAAATGGCCATATTCTTACCCCGGATGGATTTCCCGCAATACCAAAGGGCCAAATCTGATTAATCCAAAAGCCTAAAATCTCAATTACTATCAACTGAAATTCAGAATGAAATTAGGCCACACACTTTGAATGTTTTCCAGAAAACCCTAGTTAGTTGCCCTAGGCCAAAGCAATTTAGCAAAAATGGCTTTTTCCACCTCAAAATACCTCCAAAAATTATGAAAATTTGTTTGCAAGTATATAATGAATAATCAAAATAGGATCCCAATCAGATTCAAAAATATATTAATTCTGGAATTTATTAGGACAAAAATGCAGCAGAACTTGTAAATTCAATAACTTGCAAATTACTCCACATTTATGGGCAAATGATAGCTTATATTGAAGCTTGAAAAATAAGCTTTCCAATGAACCCAAAATCAGAATTTTTCAATTGTGGGAAGACATCCAAAACGGATCTACAATTTTGGACCAATGTAGATAAACCCTAGCTGTGAGTGAAAGCTGGAAATACAATTTCTCCCCACTCGGGAAAGGCCTGAAAACACTTCAAAACTTATCAAACACTTCAGATTTGATCTCTCCTTGAATTTAGCTTGAAATCGATGCCCTAGCAATGCAAAAACTGGAAATGGAAGTTTCAACAACACTCCCAACAAACATGCAATATTCAGCCCTTGTAGATCTTCAAACCACTCACGAACCAGAGCAATAAGTCTTCAACAACCTGCTAGAAAACCAATGGAAAACACAGATAACTCTTTAATCTTCAATGGAAAGTTGAAACCCCCGAATGGAGAATCCTCACAACATAGAAGAAGAGTTTTTGTTCTCCTATATCTCAAGAGGGTTTTCATCCTCAAAAGATAATCTCAAGGGTTTTTGTCCTTGGACATTATTTTGCAAAATTCTCAAGCTCAAACAAAATCAGATTTGTATAAAATAAAAGAGATGTTTTACAAAACCAAGTACACTTGCTTTTATAAGCAATCTTGGCTTAGTAGCCACCCACAAACACCAATCACATCCTTTGGCCCACATTTAATTTTTTTGGCCTTGTATTATCCCCAACATGGATTGCATTTTCCCTAGGGAAATAAAAACATAAAGTGACCTCTTTCCCTTTTCTTTTCTAATTTCACTTTTTATTTTATTTTTTTTTTTCTTTTTAATTTTTATTAAGTCATTAATAAATTAATATAAGTGCTTTTTATAAAGTTTCTTTTTATGCACTTTATAATAATTTATTAAGACTATAGTTTCCTTTTTATCACCCTTTAGCCATTGGGAAGCAAAATTAGGCTAAGGGTCTTTCGATTACAGAGAAGGGGATATTACAATCCTCCTTCCCCAAATTGTTTTGCCCTCAATAATTGCAACTCTTACACCCAAGTGCCATATGTAATAGATAGAACATGTTGTAGTGCTCCACAAGTCTTGATCTTGTACCTGTTAAATGAGAGAGCTTTTGCCAAAACATATAACTCCCATGATACTCGTAGATATGAACTTGGATCAACTGGTTCAACATACTCCATATTGTAAACTTCATCTTCTATCTTATCATCATGCAACCATTGTGTCATAAAGAACAACCTCATGACATCTTTAGCAAACTCAATTACACAAAATGTGTCACATACCTCATGAATTATTTTTCAATTTGGATGGGTTCTTTGTACTATTTTCTTTGTCACATAGAGGCATGATGATGCCATTGCATGATGATGCCATTGACAAGAGTCACCCTTGAATTCAACTTCTCTTCATTAACAGCAGATTGCACCTTGTTTCTTTGAAGACTTTGAGGACCAAGTGCCCCCACTAACCCTTCCAAAGGTTCCCTTATGTTGCTGATATAAAAATCAGTCATGGGCTCTATTAATAAAGCTTTTTCTCCTCTCTTTATGACTGTTGTTATGCACAGTCCAGCAATCTGAAATTGATCAAAATTTGTTCTCTTACCCTTTATGGCTATCAGAAAATCAGCGTTAGTACCTTGAGAGGTACTCTCCTTCTTGCACTGGAGTCTCCAAAGAAGAAACCATGCTTGCCCACACTTGTAATCCCAAAAGACAATTCTGAATTCCTTCTTTCCCTTATGAAATCAGTCACAAAGTTTTCAAAATCAGAATTGGTAACTTTGGACAAATGCAACATATTACCTAGATCCCATACCTTATAATACCCATGAAGGTCTTCACCACTCTTTGTCTTCATGATGATTTGAATTTTGATGTACCAAATCCTTGCATTCTTATCCACAACAAGCTGAATACAATCATGATAAAACTATTGTAATGATATAGGATATCCTTGCTACTCCTAACCTCCTTATAAAGAAGATCATCAAAAGGATTACCTTCTATTGCTGATTTAGAAACATCCAAAACAGCACCCTCCCTATTGTGACTCATGATTTCAAACACAACACAAGAATCAAAAATTTCACAATTTCATGCCCATCAATACTATGACTTGGTAAATCTATCCCATATGGCAATGACTCATTAATATGTACCTTTGGAACTGAAACATCTTTTTCAACTTTGCATCCAACCATCGGTGTTTGTTCCTTGCTAATACAATTATTTTGCTCATTGAGAAGTTATACCTCTTTTCCTTGAAGCCTCTTCTTCTTCACTTTGCATGGTGGAATACTCTATGGGCTGTTTTCTCTCCAATTTTCACATAGTAATTTTCTCATGTTGATATCTTCTATTTTTCCTTGTGCCTTTACTATCTTTCAACTCGCAAAATTCTTCAAAGGTCAACAAAGCTCTTACCTTGGAATTGGGTGTTGCATCCTCTTTTCCCTATATCTCCGTGTCATCAACCTCAATTGGTTGTTCCTCTTTTTGGAGAAACTTGACTCTGCAAAACTGATGTGAAGGCTTGGCGGATGTTCTAATTGATCTTATAGAGCTTCCTCACCCTTGTCGCCTTGATTTCCTTGAGAGCTTGGTATGGCAGTACTCATCTCTTATATAGATCTGCTCAAATCAGCAAAGGCTCCTATAACAGAGTCTCTTAGATCTCTCTAAGCATCCACCCAACAAGTTATCACTTCTTGTGGCCTCTAGTGATCACTTCATTTAGATAACTTATCTTATCTGTAGTAGGAGCTCTCTCGATAATGTTCTTCCATGGTCTTCTTCTTAATCTTCAAATCTAATTTGATTTCTCTTCTCTTCACACGCTGGGAGAATACACCGCTCTAATACCACTATAATGTCCCCAAATGGACATATCTTACCCCCAGATGGATTTCCCGCAATTCACACTAGGGCCAAATCGATTAATCCAAAAGCCTAAAATCTCAATTACTATCAAACTGAAATTAAGAATGAAATTAGGCCACAAACTGAATATTTTCCAGAAATACCTCGTTTGCTGCCATAGGCCAGCGATTTAGCAAAAATAACTTTTTCCACCTCAAAATACCTCCAAAATTTATGAAAATTTGTTTGCAAGTAGATAATGAATAATCAAAATAGGATCTCTAATCAGATTCGAAAAAACATTCGTTTTGGAATTTATTAGGAAAAAACGTAGCACAACTTGTAAATTCAATAACTTGCAAAATACTCCAATTTTTGGGTCAAATGATAGCTCATATCTGAAGCTTGAAAATAAGTTTTCCAATGAACCCAAAATCAGAATTTTTCAATGGTGGGAAGACATCCAAAACGGATCTACAATTCTGGAACAATGTAGATAAACCCTAGCTGTAAGTGAAAGCTGGAAATACAATTTTGTCCCACTTAGGAAAGGCCTAAAAACACCTCAAAACTGATCAAACACTTCAGATCTGATCTCTCTTGAATTTAGCTTGAAATCGATGCCCTAGCAATGCAAAAACTGGAAATGGAAGTTTTAACAACACTCCCAACAAACATGCAATATTCAGCCCTTGTAGGTCTTCAAACCACTCACGAACCAGCAGCAATAAGTCTTCAACAACTGCTGGAAAACTACTGGAAAACACAGATAACTCTTTGATCCTCAATGGAAACCCCTGAATGGAGAATCCTCACAACATAGAAGAAGAGTTTTCGTTCTCCTTCTAGATCTCAAGAGGGTTTTGTCCTCGAGAGATAATCTCCATGGGTTTTCGTCCTTAGAAATTATTTTGCAAAGCTCTCAAGCTCAAACAAAAATCAGAATTTGTATAAAATAAAGAGATGCTTTACAAAGCCAAGTACACTTGCTTTTATAAGCAATCTTGGCTTAGTAGCCACCCACAAGCACCAATCACATCCTTTGGCCCACATTTAATTCTTTTTGGCCTTGTATTATCCCCAACATGGGTCGCATTTTCCCTAGGGGAAATAAAAACATAAAGTGACCTCTTTCCCTTTTTTTTTATAATTTCACTACTTTTCTTTTCTTTTATTTTCTTTTATTTTTTATTTATTCATTAATAAATTGATATAAGTGCTTTGTATAAAGTTCCTTTTTATACACTTTATAATAATTTATTAAGACTAATATCCCCTTAAATTGAAACAATAATTGGGTGTCTTTTATCAAGAAGGGGATATTAAACATTTCATGTGTGTAGGAAGGTTTTGAAGAGGTTTGGTATATTAGTCAAACCATAGTTTATCAATAATGAGACCAAAAACAAATTAAGACTTAAAAATACGCAAATTTCTTTTAAAAACATAAATTTTAAGCAACACATAGCTACCAAACTCCCAATTTCTCCACAGGAAAAATTATGTTGCATCGAAGACAAAGGTGAAGACTCACCTAGAATTTGAATATTTTTGGCCGTTTGTTGACAGCACATATACATGATATGTTTTGGCATTGGCCAACAACACAAGTTTGACAAAGCAAACCAGAAGGCAAAACTAATTATGTTGTTCCAAGTATCGGAAAAAATTCGGCCTCATAACAGAGATGCTACATTAGCAAAAGATGCCTAGGACAAGCTGAAAACCATCTATGGGGCCAACAACCAAAATAGCATTATTTATGTACAGAGCCAACTTCACTATCTCAAACTGAAGACGTGAAAATTTTAAAGGTTTTTCCGTCATGTTGGAGCACTGCAGACCTCACTCCAATCACTGGACATGCAAGTGACAGATGACTCTCATGCACCCATCATCCTGAGAGCACTGCCCCCGCCTACAAGATCTTTGTGACCACATTAAATGTCACAGATCAAGCATCAATGTTTGACAAGTTGGTTAATATGTTGCAACAAGAAGAATCCATGCACTCTAAAGAAGAAGAACATGCACTCGCCTCACATCAGAATTGGAAGATGCCCATGAGGTCACCATAATAGTCTCACAAGCAGACTTATCAACAGAATCAGCAAGGGAAAACTCCTTGCTCACAAAAGGTTTGTTTAATATGTGGAAAGAAAGGGCATGAACTGAAATATTGCTGATATAATGCATTTAGGCAAGGCTCATTTGACAACAAGAAGCCCACTCCCGAGCAATCTCTACAAAGGCAGAAAAATAAGCCACAAGGTCTAAAGCAGCACAACTGGAAAAAGAAACAGTAGCAACACAGCAAAACTGTCAAATAAGAAAAACATTTTAATGAAGACTATGTGTATGTTGCACAAACCAGTGAGGAGACCATTTCTCAAAATTCGGTATGGTATGTAGACTATGGAGCAACCCGATATATGACAAGAAGAAAAAATTGGTTCACCAATCTGAATCATACACCTTGTCGAGGCCAAATGTCTTTGGGTGATTATTCATCCTATTGTGTCAAAGGCATGTGTGACATCTCTTTACCACTTGGAAAACAAAATCGTACAATACCTGACGCCCTATATGTTCCAAGACTAACAAAAATCAACTTTCTATCAGTCAACTACTTAATTAGAATCTTAAGGTTGCTTTTGATCAGCAAAGGAGGTAAAAAGATGAGTCTTATTCGAGACAAGTCAAGAAGCTCGAAGATTGTTGCAAGAGCTTCTAATGTAGGGAAAAGTTTCAGCTTGATTTTGTTTACAAAAACAATCAAGCACTTGTTGTAAAAGATACAAACTCAGCTAATTTGTAGCATAGGAGATATGGACACTTGAGCTTTGGGTACCTGGTTTCATGAAGCAGTCATAACATGGTGAAAGGATTTCCCTCACTAAAGAAGAATATTGATGTGTGTTCCAATTGTTTAACAAGAAAACAACATAGAGTTCCATATGGCACTAGTACATATTGGGCTCTTGGTCCATTGGATCTAGTGCATACCAATCCACACCAGCACATGCAACGGAATAGTGAATACCAATATTTTCAGCTCTTTGTTGATGACTACTCATGGAAAATGTGGGTATATTTCTTGAAGACCAAGGATCAAGCCTATAAGGTCTTCAAATAATTCAAAGCCATTGTGGAACCAGAAATTGGTCGCAAAATTCACATTATCCACTCAAATCGAGGGAGAAATACACTTATAAAGAGCTCTCTACATTTCTGAAAGCACATGGCATTCGCCAGCAAATGACTGCACCTTGTTCTCCACGACAAAATGGTGTTGCATAGCAAAGTTATAGCATTATCATGAAGATGGTGTGTAGCATGATCAAGGACTCACAATTGCCTCACTTATATTGGGAAAAAGCAGTTCGCAAAAATGGCTTACCTGTTGAATCAAGCACCCAAAAAGCTCTCTATGGTAAGACTCCGCAAAAAGCATGGACAAGGCATAAGCCTTCAATTGTTGATCTTCATGTTTTTGAATGTAAAGCACATATTCGTGTCCCTCAAAAAGAGAAAAAAACTAGATAAGAAGTCCTTGGCATGTATTTTTTTGGCTATGGTGAAGAGTTGAAGGATTACCAACTCATAGACCCAAAAACCAAGAAGATATAAATCAAAAGGGATGTATTTGATAAGAAGGGTGAGTCCAATGCACCCTCCACACAAGCACTGATATGGTCAATAATCCTATAAACACTTCTAATGTTGATTGTGGTAGTGATGATAAGGACAAATGATGATGGCGATCAATTAGGTCCTCGAGCCCCATCGCCCACAAGAATTGTTGAACATATACCCAAGTGGTAAACCAGTACTATACAAGATGCAAATTTGGATGGAGTCCCGGACACTTCCACTATAAGACCAATGACTTATAGCATAGCTTGTGAAGATGTCAATTTGCCCTGATTCTCCATCTTATTCTCCACAACAACATGGTGTTGCAGAGCGATGTATTTGCACTATCACAGAGATGGTGCATAACATGATCGAGGACTCACAAATGCCTCGCTCATATTGGGAAAAAGCAGTTTGCATAGCGATTTACCTGTTGAATCGAGCACCCACAAAGCTCTCAATGGTAAGACTCCACGAGAAGCATGGACAAATCATAAGCCTTCAATTGCTCATCTTTGTGTTTTTGGATGTAAAGCACATATGCATGTCCCTAAAAAGAAGAGAAAAAAATAGATAAGAAGTCATTAGCATGTGTTTTTCTTGGACAGGTGAAAGAGTGAAGGCTTACTAACTCATGGACCCAAAAACCAAGAAGGTATAAATCACGAGGGATGCATTTATGAGAAGGTTGAGTCCAAACCACCCTCCACATGTGTAGGCACCTAATACAAGCATTTGTCCTATAAACAATTCTAATGTTGATGGTATAGTGATGATGAGGACAATGATGATGGTGATGATCAATCATGTCCTCCAGCTCCACCACCCACAAGAACTTTTGAACGTATGCCTAAGTGGCATACCAATACTATACGAGATGCAAAATTGGATGGAGTCCCAGACACTTTCACTACAAGACCAAGGACTCGTAGTATGGCTCGTGAAGAGGTCAATTTGGCCCTAATGAGCATAGTTGCAGGATCTTTTGAGTATTGTTGACATCACATCTTTGTGTCTCAAATGAAGTATGCCAAGACTATGCTCGAGAAATTTCGGATAATGGATTGTAAGCCTATTGCAACACCTATGGAGACAAGACTTCAGTTGTCTCGTTCTGATCCATCACCACCAATAAATGCAACTCTCTATCGATAGTTGATTGAGTCTCATTTATTTGACCTACACTAGGCCAGATATTAGCTATGTTGTCAACTATGTTCCTTGATTCATGCAGGAACCAAAGGTGTGTCAATGGAAAGTAGCAAAGCAGATATTGAGATACATTCAAGGTATTATTGAGCATGGCCTAGAATACAAGAATGATCAATTCTTCTTAACAAGATACGTGAATGCAAATCATGCAAGTTCTATTGATGATAGTAAATCCACATCTGGATTTGTTTTCTTTTGGGATCTAGTCCTCTATCATGGAGGAGAAAGAAGCAAAACTTCTTTTCTAGATCTTTCACTAGTAGTTGTCTACGAAGCAATATGGCTACGTCACATACTTGCATGACATGGAGTACAACAGAAACAACCGACGATCTTGTGTTGTGACATTGAAGGTTTCCTAACACTTGTTTGCAATCCAGTGTTTTATAAGCACATGAAACATGTCGAAGTTCAGGTTCATTGCAAACACCAGCATGTTCAGCAGCACAACATCCCGCTCCAATTTTTCCCAGTTGAAGATCAATGTGCAGATGTCTTCACAAAGTTGCACGTGATAAGTTTGAGGCATTCTGAGGTTCTTTCTTGTTCTCTTGAGATTATGACAAATTAAGGGGGAACGTAAGAATAAAATTACATTAGGTAATCTATAAGTGAATTGATCCTAGCTAGTTGAATAATTGGGAGTGATTTAGTTATATCAAAACTACTCACATAGGATTTGATCACTATCTAAGTTGTTGTCTAATAGAGTATTGATGAACTCCCGTGGCATAGGATAGATTTTAGGAGTTGGGTAGAATATATTATAGAATTGATCTCCTATTTTAGAGGACCTATTGATAGTCAACTCATTTGTATAAATCGTACAATTGGCATAATGTTTTTTTATCAATGAAACAATCTTGTTGCTCTGTATTATTTTCTCTTTCATATGCCTAAGGAAAAACCAGAAAACATATATATACACATGCAGAGAATAACAATTCAATGGATTTATATAACATTGGCCTTGCAAAATTGGAATGTACTAGTCAATATAGTCAGGTAAAGATGACTGTTAATGCTCATGCTCACACCTTTGGAAGTAGATCTATTTGGGAAAGATGCATTCCATAGATAAGAAGCTTTTCACTTATCATCTCTCAACCTGCTAGAGAGGAGCTTCATGCCTGTGCTTGCAGCACTGTCATTTAATTGGAAGATCCATTTTCCTGTCAGATTGTGGAGGAAATTTCAACTTCCTTCTGTCATGATTTCAGCATCCATTGCATTAGCATGGAAAAAGAAATAAGGTGCCTCACATATTAGCTAGAATCATTTGAACACCAGTTGCATTAGCATTATGCCTCTTTCCATCTGGCTTCTCACTATTGATGGGTTGCAGCTCTGGGTCTTACTCCTCATAAAAGAAGACAACTCTGCCACTTTGCTCCAGAATGGATTCAGATGGAGGTCTCTGGAAAAGTTCTAGTTTATTTCTTTCTTATTTACCAAAAGTCTTTTTGAACATAGAAAAGTTGTCAGTATACTAATTCACTATGCTTATAGTACCATGTTTCTTATTATCCTTTTGTTATGCCTCACATATTAGCTAGAATCATTTGAACACCAGTTGCATTAGTATTATGCCTCTTTCCATCTGGCTTCTCACTATTGATGGGTTTGCAGCTCTGGGTCTTACTCCTCATAAAAGAAGACAACTCTGCCACTTTGCTCCAGAATGGATTCAGATGGAGGTCTCTGTAAAAGTTCTAGTTTATTTCTTTCTTATTTACCGAAAGTCTTTTTGAACATAGAAAAGTTGTCAGTATACTAATTCACTATGCTTATAGTACCATGTTTCTTATTATCCTTTTGTTATGTTCGAGGCTTATTTCTTTCTTATTTATCTAAGGTCTTTTTTTTAACACAGAAAAGTTGTCAGTAGACTAGTTTGCAATGGTTATAATACCATGTTTCTTATTATCCTTTTGTTACGCTCAAGGCTTATGTGTATAATCTTGTTGAATCCAAACAGCTTCTGGCTTTCTCGTGATCATCCTGCAGCTATTTACTTGGAGGGTTTTGGTACTTTATTATAAAACAAACCATTCTTTTATCCTGAGCAAAAATACAGCATTGGTCAATTTAAAGAGTTCATGACAGAACTGAAGCTTTTACATATTGACGATGAAAATGAAAAAACGATTGGCATGGATGACGAAAATAGAGATGCAACCAATAGATAGATTCTAAGAGAGATTATTCATACAAGAATTGTTTTCTCATTAAAATAAAATGTCGATGACAATCTGACCCACAAAATACAATGAAGCCTTGAATAGAACATTGAATCTTGAGACAAGATAAAATAGGGTCAAAGTGTCTATGATGAAGGCGAAGAAGATACATGTTTATGCCAGGGACTAAGGATGTGATCTAAATATTCAACAAACTGAGAGATGACAAAAGAAAAGAGTACAACTGCACTTAGTGGACAAGAACTAATAAGAAGAGACACTACGAAATGAACGTCAATTTCCAGCATTCAAACACTATTTCCAAAGCTACTAATTTCTTCTCTTTATGCATATCTGTTTGATTTCAAGGATAGAAAGAGGGGAGGAGGATACATTGTCTGTAATCCAGACAGCAGCCACAAGTAGTTGATATAGGATCCCCCAACAGAATGAGTACAACCGGAGGTAAGCGAGACCACAGCCTATAGGTAGGGTTGAATATGAATTAAATAGCTTTGAATATGAATTAAAAAGGGCTGAATATTAAGTGAATGATAAATCAATGATTCAAGGGTAAAAATGCAAGTGATTGTCTCATTCAGATGCAAGGAGAAAGGTCATGGTGATAAGAATTGTTCCAGTCATGCAACAACAGCAAATTTGACAGAGATGATGCTGCCCTAGAAACCTGGTGGTAACAAGAACCCAATCAAAGGAAGCACATTACTTAGATATATGTGTGGAAATTTCTAAATTGCAAGAAGCCATCAAGGTCATATGAGATGGAATGACATTGCAAAAACATTGCAAAGTAAAATGTTACAATAAGTTACAGTGATAATGAAGGTTGTCGTATCAAGAAGGGCAAGTAGTTACACAATCTAGCATACCAAGATGAATAAGAGTGTTGCGAAGGTGATGGTCAGAAAGACAATTGTATAACAAAGGTTAAAACCATTAAGGAATTGGCCAACCAAGCTTTATAAGATCATGTTGCGATCAAGGTGAATACTTTAGTGAAGATGGTGCTACAAATCATGGATTCAGCAAGGCTATCACAACAATCGAAGGTTTGTCAAGGACTTCATAGTTGTTGATTAGGATGGTGCTACAAGTATTAGTGTTGAGTTATAACATACTTCATTTATGTGGTATGGTCCTAAACAAATCATTTTAATTTTACCGATTCGATCTCTCCTACATTTAAATTTCAATACCGACATTCCTTGTTCAAAGACCATAAAACTCAAATGCTTATCATGCCAACACTTACTCTGTCGTTGTTGGATCCCAGTGGCCCAATGCGCATTCAGCTATTTCTTGTTTGATGATGTATACCCTCCATCTAACTTGGATCTGTCTTCAGTCCAAAAACAAAAAGGGTATCCAACACTGCTTGCCTTGGTCAATTCACTAAAGTCGATGCATTTATTGAAGTGTCTAAAGAATTATGTCAAGCTGTCGACACTGATTAATTTTTAATATCTAGTCATCTCATACAGACGGCTTGATCTTTAATTCTATCGTGTGAGTGCCAATTTGCAATATTGGTCATTGGGGGACGTCTGAAACAAATGTGAGACTGGTGAAAGGCAGTATCCAAGAGCACAAGTTGCAGAACAAGTCAACAAGCTTCAATGTCAATCAAAAGTAACTGAATAATAGTAAGTTTTGGGCATGTCATCTAAGAATTACATACATAAAATCAATAAAAATTATTTGGTAGAGTGTTTCTACTGCAGGTGTGACTGGGACTGCATAGATCGATTTCCAAGTGTCATTATATGGCCTTGCTAAATTTCCAGGACTACCCTTTTTAAATAATTGGACAGTACCAATATTGAAGCAAACCAATGTCTATGAGAAAATTTCTTAGGTTTTTGTTTCTTAGAAAAGTGAATAACTTACATTGACTATCTTTTTTGCAAAATACAATGGATGAACCATGGCCATCGTGTCTAGTTTTGCCCAATCATTTATAGACTCGGAGTGCTCCGAGTTATCTCCTCCATAAGCAATAGAACTCCAATCCTACAGACAATTCAAATACAAACAGAAGATGCTCTCAAAACTAAAGTTTCTGTCATTACTGACCACAAGGAGAACAATATTACAATATATTTGCTGGCACGGACCTCTTCATAAGCATCTTTGTTGTTGGTGTCACTACTGGCGTAGGTGTGAATATTGTTGTAATTTTCGAATGCAATTCTTTTCTGCTCTCCATTGATTTGCAATTCATCCAGTCCAACGAAAACATTCTGGCCATATTTCGAATCAAGTTTGACAAAATTACCAATAGATTAAGTGCACACAGAACAACAAATCCTTTAAACATCAAGCAGACGATATAGTTGAAAGAATAGCACAAATTATCGCACCACAGGATTTTTGGCCCTAGGGCTTCGCAGGATATTCTCATCACCATTCATCTCAAAATAGATGTCTGTAACACTATATGTAAGAAGAGTAAGTTCATGTGAAACCCAAAAGTAAATTCTAAAGTTTTCAAAAGGATCTAAATGAATAACACAAAAAGGTATTAACTCTTGCAGCAGCAACATGACCCCAAGTATTTTCATCAAACATTCCACAGACCTCCGTAGTCATCAATAACATATTGCAGCTCAATCAAGGAAGCCTCCTGGTGTGGCTCGCGATGAACCATTCCCGGAAGCACTAGTATTGCCTTGTGATTTGCCTACATAAACAAATTTAAGAGATACTTGTATAAGTTTATTTCTACAAACGGCACTTTTTTCAACTTTATATCATTTTTATTATAGTATCAATGTTAAAAAGTTAAAATATTTCTATTATTTTTCCACAAAGCAATGAGCTCCCAAAACAGATGTAAAAGTACCTCAGCTGTGCTCCTAGCAATTTCAGCATAAGACAATCTTAACTCTCCTCTCTCAGTATTTTCGATCTCACTTAATTCTTCAAGTGGATGGTAACCTAATTTGCTATGGTGTTCAAAAGCACCAGACCTTGAGTCCGAGTAATCTGCAGCAACTTGAACTTTTATGTGCTGGAATTTTCTTTCTCTAGAGACTAAAGAACAATCTGATAGTCCAAAAGAATGGTTCCCACTGTCAAAATTGCCAAAGAGTAATGTTCTTAGTGAATAAGATGCAAACAAGTAATCCTAACAAGATATCAGAGAACAAAATACCAAAAGAAGAGACACTAATTCTGTATATATCTCCAAAAACTTTATTTTGATTAACGATCTAAGCTTTGTTGAATATATGCTAAATGATTAAAATTATCTACTGCATCTTTTTACTAGCTATATAACAAAAAGCAACGGTTCAACTGCAGAATCTGCCAAATTACAGCAATTTTCCATTGACCTACATGTAAGAAAGCCAATCCCGCATTCAACCCAGCAATAAACTAGTTGACCAAAAATCTGCAATGTATGCATCATATCTGGCCCTACAAACAGCTAGATTAAAATGTTGAAGATAAAACAAAAAGAACTCAATTCGTGAAAGCACTAGCTTCCAACCTTAGCCATCCTATCTGCAATGTCCTCTCATATTACAATGTCTGTATATCCTGCTGCAATCTTAATTTGGCTGCAACTAGTGACGCCCAATTACAAGACAGGCAGTGGGATCAAGAGAAGGTGAAATGCAATCGCAGAAGTACCACATGTTTGGGGTAAACCCTGAACGGTCAGGTCTTGAACTCGGAGATGGATATAAGCCGGCACATGCATTGTCCCTGAGCATCACCAGCTCAAAATCATTTTATGATATAAAGGCTACTTCTATGTCTATTTTCATGACATGTCAGAAGCTTTAAGTACAATATAGTTATGCACATTTAGTTAGGTATCCCAATTAGATATATCCAGTTAAGCTTTGATATATGATTAAGAAACTTTGATGACAAAGCTGGAATCAGTGTATGAGTGACCATCATACAAGTCAAGTGTACCTGAGTAGCCCAAGGCTGCACTCCAAAAATCCTAGTATTACAGAAGCAGTTGCAGTTTCCTTTGTAGTGTATCTTGCCTATCTCTTGATGTCAATAAGGAATTTAAAACTATTTCCATTGATTGCTGGGAAGCACACATTCACAATTAAACCCTGATAAAATTCAAAACTTCAAACCTGCATAGGTCTCTAGCACAAGCACCACCAACTTCTATCACATCTTCCAACAACAATAGTGTTATCATCACAAATGATCCTTTAAATTACTCAACTGTTGCAGCAAACAGTCAGGAGGCAAAGTTTCTCCCCTACTATAGGAATGGTTCCCATTATTTATTTTTTTAATTGTTGAAGGGCCCTTTTAAATTCATGAGGGCTACCTGTTTTACATGTTCAAAGGGGATTTGAACTAGGGTCGGTCCAACGAGTGTGTGTACCTTTTACCCGTTTTACACCATCTTGGACAGGAATGGTCACCCTTAAGTTGCAGTGAATTATGCAAAACAAACCTAAATAAAAATGAAGGGCAATTACGTAAAACATTCACAAGAGTTTAAACGTTAGAGATAGGTAAATGAAATTTAGGGCGGGATATATTGTATCCAAATATGACAAAGCTTGGAGAGATAAACAACAATGAACAGAGATACACACAGTAAATGTTCTTATTACTTCAGCAACACTAGAGCCAACAGAATACTCACAGAAATATAAAAGACAACAACTTTGGAGATGATAAAGTTCATATTTTCATACATTGATTGCAAAATACAGCAGTGCCAATACTAGACAATAATGATGTTCTCAATTGTCCCACGAGATGCCTACAAACAATTGCAATGCACAACACAAGAATAACAACGACTATACTAATACCTGCAGATGAACCACATGAATTACTGTTGGAGCCAAAAATTGCACCCTCGACTGATCGTGCATGAAAATCAAAACATTTGGGCAACATGGGATGAACTCGCAATGTGGATTTTGCAAAGTGAGATCAACCTCCGGAGAAGGTCGGCTTCCTCTACCTATTCCTAATGCTAAAATTACTCCTACTGAAGAGAACACAACTATCTAATCCTAACCTAAACATTACAAGGGCTAGGGTTAGAAGAGATGCATGGAAAGAGAAATCCTAAGCTTAAAGAGGCTATAGCACCAAGAAAAGGAGAAAGACACTCCTATGAGAGAAAATGGGAAGTGGGGCATTCCCATTTTCTTGGTGCTATTGTCTGGTGTGAAGTGGGGCATTCGGTGTGATTGCACAACATGGGACCATCTCTCAAGCTGTGGGACTTGCGAAACTTGAGATGGACCTCCAGAGAAAGTCGGTTCTTGTTTCCTAATCTACCTGCCACAAGCTACTCTAGTGCAGGAAGAACCTATACTATCATAATCTAACCATTCCAAGGGGACAAAGAGAGAGAGGGGGGGTAAAAGAGCTTACACTCAGCAGTGATACACCAGAAAAGGAAGTGGTTGAATCATAGACCCGACCGCCTGAAGTGGAGAGAGGTGAGCAGAGGAGAGGGTGGACAGAATGCACCACGGACCAGAGATAGATTTCACACGAGACACCACTTCAAAACCCATTAAACACAGCTCCCAAGACCTGCAACGAACATCAGAATATGCACAGTATACCCTGCAACGATGAGAGGTAAGAAGAGACAACAAAATAAGCCAAGGATGGACAAATGCATCACGAAACAGATTTTATTGCTCCAAAATGTTACACAGTACATCATCAGTGGGCAAGAGGCAAGAAAACGCCATTACAGAGCCATGGGAGGAGGCTTAGACTCCACATTCTACCCTAAGGAAGAAAGAGAGAGAGGGGGCAGAGGAGAAACAACGACCAACCCTTTGAATATGCCCCTTCATTATAATATATAGGAAGAATAAGAGAGAGAAGAGGGAAGAATTAGAATCCTACTTCAACCACCTAGAGATACGCATTGAATCCTGCTTTGAAAGCTCAACCACTATCAATCAATGCCTTTCTCAAATCCGCCCCAAATCTGTCATGTCTGGTTCCTCGGCGGATCAAATCGAATCAAATCTGGTAGTTGGAGAAATTGGGCTCTATATTAATGGCCTAGAAGACGTTTTCCCATTTTTCACCCACCAAAGCCTGTTAAGAATGATATTTTATGTTTCCATGGCGTAGAGGGTTTGAGACTTTTGGCCCCGCCAAGCAAAGAGACTCAGGAAAAATACAAAGAAGCCCAAGGAGCATGCAGAGGCCGCCACGTGGACCCTGTATGGACAAACTCTTTAAAATATTGCGCACCCGCAATCCAAATATTCAAATGGCCATATCTTTTGACTGGAGACTCGGATTTGGGTGGGAACGAACATCAGAATATGCACAGTATACCCTGCAATGATGAGAGGTAAGAAGAGACAACAAAATAAGCCAAGGATGGACAGATGCATCACGAAACAAATTTTATTGCTCCAAAATGTTACACAAGTACATCATCAGTGGGCAAGAGGCAAGAAAACGCCATTACAGAGCCATGGGAGGAGGCTTAGACTCCGCATTCTACCCTAAGGAAGAAAGAGAGAGAGAGAGGGGGCAGAGGAGAAACAACGACCAACCCTTTGAATATGCCCCTTCATTACAATATATAGGAAGAATAAGAGAGAGAAGAGGGAAGAATTAGAATCCTGCTTCAACCACCTAGAGATACGCATTGAATCCTGCTTTGAAAGCTCAACCACTATCAATCAATGCCTTTCTCAAATCCGCCCCAAATCTGTCATGTTTGGTTCCTCGGTGGATCAAATCGAATCAGATCTGGTAGTTGGAGAAATCGGGCTCTGTATTAATGGCCTAGAAGACGTTTTCCCATTTTTCACCCACCAAAGCCTGTTAAGAATGATATTTTATGTTTCCATGGCGTAGAGGGTGTCGAGACGTTTCCAAAAAGTCTTCTCCCACCCAAATCTGAGTCTCAGTCAAAAGATATGGCCATTTGAATATTTGGATCGCAGTGCGCAATATTTTAAAGAGTTTGTCATCGGGGTCACGTGGGGTCACGTGGTGGCGGCCTCCGCGTGCTCCTTGGGCTTCTTTGTATTTTTCCTGAGTCTCTTTGCTTGGCGGGGCCAAAAGTCTAACCCTGGACACGTGGTGGCTTGGCACTTGTTTGGAAACCCGCCCCAAATTTTACCTATGAAATAGTGTCATGTTGACACTTGGCTCCCTCCACTAGCCTGCCTTTGCCTTGACTATTCAACCCCGACTCTATCCCTTTTTGGACTCTGAGACACATGGAAGGCCCGCGCTCATTTGAAAACCCGCTCAAGATTTTACCTTTGAAGGAGCATCGTGTTGACACTTGGCGCCTTCCCTGCACTCTATACTTAGTCGTTTTGGGCCCGCTCTCCTTTTTGACCTCTGTTGACCATTTTCTACGTGGAGGGTTGGCGCAAGTTTGAGTCTCCGGCTGGATCCCGCTTTTGAATGTGCGTCATTAAGACACTTGGCACCCTCCGCTAAGTCGAAGACTTTTCAACGGCGGTGCAACTTTTTGGGGCTCTAGACGCGTGGAAGCTTGGCGCTCGTTTGGGTCTGCCCCTTTGGATTTAATCTTTGGAGGTGCATCGTTTGGACACTTGGCTCCCTCCGTTATCTCCTCCATACTTAGTCATTTTTGGGCCCGTTCTGAACCATTTATGAAGCCCGAAGACTTTGAATCTTCATCATTTCTTTTCCTTTGAGCCTCTGGTTCTTTTGACACTACTCGACCTCCTACCCCGACCCTGTTATTCCATTTCCGAGCCCGCTTGTAATCTATTTGCTGGATTTGAAGCACGGGTTCGCTCTCGACAAAGCCGTTTCTTGAATTTCTTCTTGCACGGGGTCATTTGATCTTTGCAGGCCCCACCACTCCATTGTAGAGTCCCTCTGTTTGCTTGATTGTAGGATTTGAACGTGATTTCTCTAGTTTCTTCTGTGCGGGGTCATGGCTGACCAATTTTACCCGAGGGAAAAATATGGATAACAATTTGGTGACTCGCAGGGGCATCTGCCTGCTAGATGAAGGGACCAGTAGCCTTGAAGCATCCATTGGGCATGGAGTCAAGAATAATGGGCACGATATATTGATCCTTTTGCTTTGAAAATCTGATCCCCAGCCGCTGCAAGCCCAACTACTTGTTCTTAGTGACCTTGAACCTACCCACGTGTCCGCACTCTCAATTTTCATAAGAAATCTTGAAACAAGGCTTCTGAGAGTAGAAAATTGTTTTGACCTGGGGCTTTCATCTGTCCCTGAATGGATTATTTTGAAGACGGCTTTAGTTGCTCTGCATTTGTTTTATTTTGAAATCTACAACTATTATAAGCAACTATGAGTCTTCTTGCCATGAATAGTGAAGGGCTTGGCCTCAGTAGCTCTAGAGCAATATGAACAAAACTTATGTACAAAGACAAAATCATACATGCCTCAAATGAGACATGCGAGTGTGCACAAGCACTTCTTCTGCTGAAAACAAAAGTCTACTCCTACTCCTAAACTAACCTAGAGAGAAAAGGGGCTAAACAAAGCCTGTTATAGGCGGGAGAAGTAGCTTCCCTTTCTCAAGAGAGGCAGCCATGCAAATGATTTGACACTAAATATGGCTGCCTATATGAGTGAAAAACTGACTTTAAGCCGATCCTCCACCCATATCAGCAAGGTATCAACATTAATGGAAAATACCTCCTCAAGTTGATTTGCATTGGACTCTGGAGGTGTTGATGGTGACCCTTGGTGCTTTGATACTCATCCTCATGCCCTGAAGTAGGCATGACTGGTTTTGGCTTCTCCCTTGGCTCCAATGAAGCCAAATATCTGATTGGGCAAGGTATGGTCCTTTGAATCTGCCCATGGTTCTGAACTCTAACTCCAAGAATGGAGCCTTCTTGCTGACCCTCATGGATGGATGGTGTGGGAGGAATGATAGCCTCATACTCTTTCTCTTCCTCTGCAGTCAAGTGTGACTTTTGGAAGATCAAAATCTTCCAACTTTGATTCAGGAGGCATGTTGCAAACTGCAGGTTGTGCTTGCACGCTCTCTTCCATGGTGTAGGCTCTTGTGATTGAAGAATGAATGATGGGGGAGAAAAGATTGCAATTTCAACTGGCTCCCTCTTATCAAAACATTCTTTTGAGTCTGGTAGGAAATCAAACTCTTTATTGTCCTGTTGTAACAAGGTCTCTCCCTTTTGCATGGTGATCTTAAAATCTTCGTTATCTTCACCATATGAAGCTTCATCTTCAAACATGAAGCTAATGAGTTCAGGAGCTCCTCCAAAAGATCAGACTTTTGGAGAGGTTGAATGGGAGAGGGGGCTTGTATTTTCTTGTGCAACCGGCTCATGATTCAGTGCCTTTGAATTTGTCTTGGTCACCTCCATATGCTCCTTTTTAACTGGGCTTGGAGCTGGTTGTTCTTCTTCCTTCTCTTGTGAAGAACATGGAAGACTCATATCTTCCAACCTTGGTTCAGAGATACGTTGTGAGACATAGGTTGTTGCTCTTGAATGCCCTCCTTCATGGTAATAGGCTCATATGCTTGGAAGATGGATGATGGAAGAGAAAATGATGTGATCTCCATGGGCTTTTCTCCATCAAAGCAATCCTCCAAGTCAGACAGATAATCTGCCTTGTTGTTGTCTGTTGCATGTGCTCAACCTCCTCCATGGTGTCCTCTGATCTAAAACTTGCTCACCATGGTTTCCCTCTTCCTCAAACATGAAGTTTGAAAGATCAAACTCTTCTTCAACATCAGAGCTCGAAGGGGATGAAGTGGGAGGAAGAACTGAAGGTTCTTTTGTAGCTGCTCCACACTTGGGGCCTCTAAAACTGTATGGTCCTCCTCCTCTGCTGCAAATTCAACCTCAGCCACCCTTTGGCTCTTAACCTTGACCTCCTCTATTGGCTTGACCATCAAGGGGATCTTTGTAAACCCAAATTTAGTAGCCCAACTCATCAGATTGTTATGTTATTTCTTTTCTGTTGGGCTCCTCTTCTTGTTGTTTTCCTTGATTGGATTCTTGAGTATCTTCCCAACATGGACTTGGGAAAGCAAGAGGAGTGGTAGGTTGGGGTTCAACCAGCTTTTGCAATTGTTTGTGGTGGGGAGGGAGGTGGAACTTCTTGTTTGTTTGGAGGGGATGACTGTTTGGAAGGGAAAAGGGAGAAGAATTGAGATGAGGTGGAAGATCAGGGGATGGAGAAGAGAAACTAACACTTGGGGCAAGCAACTGAGGGGCTTGACTCTTGATCATGCTGAAATGATAAAGACTGAGGAAGAGAAAATGAAGAGCTAAGAGGTGGTGGACTTACCCATTGACAAGGTTGTCTCGCACTTTGCTCATAAGCCTCAATGTCCTCAATCCACTATGTAAGTTGAGGCAACACTTCAACCATGAAGCCAAGCTTCTCTGAGGGTTGTAATGTCTTGGAAAAGGGCCTTCCCATGGACAAGGTGCCCTATGAACCAATCTTGAATGCCTTCATTTGTGTTATGCCCCTTGACTGAACCATGTCCAGCCTCCATTTTTGAATTTTCTCCAATAAACCAGCATTCTCCACATAGTTGTCACCATTGTATATGCCCCCTTGTTCTTGATAAGCTCCATGGCCAAACTGACTTTGACCCTGCTCATATGGGTAAGCATAATGGTCTTAGATCTGATTATAATGCTGATTTGGAGGAGTTGGGAAATGCATTGGAGGTGGATTGCATTCTTTGTAAGTGTGAGTTCCATGAAGGGAATGAAGTCATGATTACACAACCTCATGGAATGGGAGAAAATGAAAGAGATGGAAGAAGAAAATGGATGAAAATGAGTGGAAATGGATGGAAAAGGTCTGACTCAGAGAATGGGTTTTTGACTAGATGGAGTCGTCAGATGTGCTTGCATGTGCCTCAAAAGGTTGAACCTTAACAAGAACACACCAACCTGCTAAGATGAAGTGGTAAGGTGCTTCAGACTGTCCCACTAGGTGTGCCAAAACTGTTAGTGCAGAATCACAGCACCCCGAATGGCCTAGGTGTGAAGTGGGGCATTTGGTGTGATTGCACAACATGGGACCATCTCTCAAGTTGTGGGACTTGCAAAACTTGAGATGGACCTCCGGAGAAAGTCGGTTCTTGCTTCCTAATCTACCTGCCACAAGCTACTCCAGTGCAGGAAGAACCTATTCTATCCTAATCTAACCATTCCAAGGGGAGAGAGAGAGAGAGAGGGTGAAAGAGCCTACACTAAGTGGTGATACACCAGAAAAGGAAGTGGTTGAATCACAGACCCGACCACTGAAGTGGAGAGAGGTGAGCTAGAGGAGAGGGTGGACAAGAATGCACCACGGACCAGAGATAGATTTCACACAGACACCACTTCGAAACCCATTAAACAGCTCCCAAGACCTGCAACGAACATCAAAATATGCACAGTATACCCTGATGATGAGAGGTAAGAAGAGACAACAAAATAAGCCAAGGATGGACAAGATGCATCACGAAACAGATTTTATTGCTCCAAAATGTTACACAATACATCATCAGTGGGCAAGAGGCAAGAAAACGCCATTATAGAGCCATGGGAGGAGGCTTAGACTCCGCATTCTACCCTAAGGAAGAAAGAGAGAGGGGGGAAGAGGAGAAACAACGACCAAACCCTTTGAATATGCCCCTTCATTACAATATATAGGAAGAATAAGAGAGAGAAGAGGGAAGAATTAGAATCCTACTTCAACCACCTAGAGATATGCATTGAATCCTGCTTTGAAAGCTCAACCACTATCAATCAATGCCTTTCTCAAATCCGCCCCAAATCTATCATGTCTGGTTCCCTGGTGGATCAAATCGAATCAGATCTGGTAGTTGGAGAAATCGGGATTCTGTATTAATGGCCTGGAAGATGTTTTCCCATTTTTCACCCACCAAAGCCTATTAAGAATGATATTTTATGTTTCCATGGCGTAGAGGGTGTCGAGACGTTTCCAAAAAGTCTTCTCCCACCCAAATCTGAGTCTCCAGTCAAAAGATATGGCCATTTGAATATTTGGATCGTGGGCGCGCAATATTTTAAAGAGTTTGTCCATACAAGGTCCACGTGGTGGCCTCCGGTGACGTGCTCTTGGGCCTCTTTGGCTTCTTATTTTTCTGAGTCTCTTTGTTTGGTGGGGCCAAAAGTTTGACCCTGGACACGTGGTCGGCTTGGCACTTGTTTGGAAACCCGCCCCAAATTTTACCTATGAAATAGCATCGTGTTGACACTTGGCTCCCTCCGCTGGCCTGCCTCTGCCTTGACTATTCAACCCCCGACTCTGTCCCTTTTTGGACTTTGAGACATGTGGAAGGCCCATGCTCATTTGAAAACCCACTCAGGATTTTACCTTTGAAGGAGCGTCGTGTTGACACTTGGCACCTTCCGCCTGCACTCTATACTTAGTGTTTTGGGCCCACTCTCCTTTTTGACCTCTGTTGACCATTTGCTACATGGAGGGCTAGTGCGCAAGTTTGAGTCTCCGGCCTGGATCCCGCTTTTGAATGTGCGTCGTTAAGACACTTGGCACCCCTTCGCTAAGTCGAAGACTTTTCAACGGCCAAGGTGCAACTTTTTGGGGCTCTGGACACGTGGAAGCTTGGCGCTCATTTGGGTCTGCCCCTTTGGATTTAATCTTTGGAGGTGCGTCGTTTGGACACTTGGCTCCCTCCGTTGTCTCCTCCATACTTAGTCATTTTTGGGCCGTTCTGAACCATTTACGAAGCCGAAGACTTCGAATCTTCGCCGTTTCTTTTCCTTTGAGCCTCTGGTTCTTTTGACACTGCTCGGCCTCCTACCCCGACCCTACTATTCCATTTCCGAGCCCGCCTGTAATCTGTTTGCTGGATTTGAAGCACGGGTTCGCTCGACAGAGCCGTTTCTTGAATTTCTTGAGTCCCTTTGTTGCACGATTGTAGGAAGCGTGATTTCTCTAATGTTGAGCGGGGTTAAACCAATTTTACCCAAGGGAAATATGGAACCAAAGGTTACCCTACTGTAAGAGAAATTAACCGTAGGGAAATTAAAAAAATTAGCTCTTCGACCAAAGAGAAACCCTATCATTAAGGCATCTAAACCAAAGGTTCCCCTCCAAGGGAAGTTAACCATATCAAAAATTAGCTCTTCTGACCAAAGAGAAATCCTTTCGTTAAGGCATCTAAACCAAAGGTCACCCCAAAGGAGAAATTTACCAAATAAAATAAGGGTTGCCCCATAAGGAAATTTACCAAATAAAAAAGAAAAAGCTCTTGCTGACAACAAAGCTGCAGTTGCCTCCGGCGTGACTTTGACAGAAGACTTGTCCCTGGGTGGATGCATCCAAGCCAAAGGCCGTCCACAAAGGAAATTTGCCAAAATCAAAAAATAAAAGATAAAAACTCACCGTTTGAATAGAGCTGCAGTTGTTACAGCAGTGCCAGGAGCTAAATTATGACGCAAATACTGCTAAGAACCAGCTAGAAAAAGAGAGAAAGGGAAATTCATAACAAAACAAGACGAAAACAGGAAACCCCGCCCTCCAAGTTTGTAATCAATTACCGAACGGCAGAATGGCGGGAAGTCGATTTGCTTGCTCCAACTTTATTCCTTCGCCCTTCACACATTATTGTCTTCCAGCCAAATGAGCTAGGCCATGGGCAGTACCCTGTTTCCTCCGTATAACAGCCCTGACAATGCGAAGGAACATTGCGCCCTGCAAAACGCCGAAAGCTAAAATGTAATGATCGAATATAGAGCGAATAATGTTGGAATCCACGTCGTTTGTAGGTTATAAAACCCTAACAAATAAGCCCCAAGAGTTGGTGTTACAACATTGAATTACATATATCTTGACATGTATGAAGAATTTGAATTCAGTTATTGCTGAATAATTAATCCCTCAGGCCGAAAGAAATGGACAAAAAAACTCTTTAAACTGCGGCAAAATGGAGCAATTCTTTATTTTTGACCAAAGGGGTTTTGAAAGCACAAAATCTACCTGCTAGAAGGGAGTAGGAGGATAAGCTGCTGTTAACGGCGATCGCCATTAACGAATTTATCGTTATTTTCCCGTCCTCTGCTTCTATTTTGACAAAATTTGTATGTTTTGAAACGTATTGTTTTCTCCGTGCGATCTCTGATAGTCGCATAGGGCCGTTTCTTTCTCTCTCTCTCTTTTATTTTTTTGACTACCTTGGATTTGACGTGAAAAACAAAATATGTGAATATTTCAGCGCCTAGAAATATAGAAGTGTTGCTTTCGTATAAAGTTTAAGTGGTTTTTGTATTATGTGAACAGTGCTGCAGATCTGATTATAACAAGCTATTAATGCACGTTTCCTTTAGTTCATACTCGCCGAGAAAAATTAATATTATTATTTGTAATTAAGTAAAGTATTTAGGGATAAAGAAACGAGGATGTAAGTATACACTTTAATGAAATATATTTACGCCTAAAGGTGTATCTCAATTGGGACGGCTGGCTGATTCGACACAAGTCGGATAATGGACAAGCTGTGATTGCAAAAGGACATGCATTGAAAATCGTATGGTTGAGAGCAAGCGGATCATTCCACGGATCCCGAAGACAAAGGAAAACATTGACCAATGAAAGGAAAGCACACGGATTGTGCTTGTTAAGGAGTTAAATGGGTCGTTGATCAAAAAGGATGTGTTGGAGTCATAGATGGCTTGGCAACGACAGTTGTATTTCCTTTCGATGAAACATAAGAATTAATTTCAGCCATGTTGTCAAATTTATTCATTACATTTTCATGGTCGTTGAGCTTTTGCAGCACTCAATAGATCTACAACACTCAATAGATCTTATTTTAGTATGTCACACATCTTATGGTTCCGAAGACACACAGGTTGGTCTATCACACATCATTAACGTCACACTCCAGGGCGCGGAGCGCAACATGGACGAGGGCAATGGTGATCCGTAGGGGTAATCCCCGGCCCAAGGAGCTCGTGATTTCATAGAGGCGAAAAAGCTCCCGCTAGGACATAACCCCAACATCGGCTCGACACCATCCACCCGCCGGTTGGCCACACACTCGCGCCTTGTTAAAACACAACCTAACCAGATATATGGGATACACGCTGGGACGACAAAACCCTAGCCCGAAACTCTTGCTCCAAGGCGCGTGCCGCTTCCCCCTCGTTGCTTCCCTTGCATGGCTAAAATTACACCGAGCCCGACTCGTTTCCATCTACCATGTGAAAGACCCCGTCGCCGACTCGTGCGTGGTGTGGACCGCCTATAGGTGCAAAGCCTACGATTGCCTCATCAATCTGGAAGAATCAAAAGGGTTTCGACGATTGCAAGACTGCTTTGATCTCCAATTGGGGAAAATACCCAGTGGTGGCCTCCGACGGTGGAACTTCACTCAATTTCTCAATCAACGAAGTGCTTGCCCTAAAGAAGAACACGATCCGCATCGGCGATGGAGTGACACTTTGTGGTCCGAATGCGCGAGCGAAACATCGCCATCGTCACCACTTCCATGAACTTCAACGGGACGTTCAATAATTTCATTGCATCAAGAGGAGTGGTTTTCTACACTAGTGTGTCATGAAGCACAAGTCAAAGGCCCCGATTTTGCAATGGAAGAGAGTATTTCCTTAAATCAACAATCGAGCACGTTTTTGCTTCGCGAGTGGTTTATTGTGTCTACATGTTTATTTCGTGTGTTTGTCGGAAAATGTGGTCTTTTTAAGTTTGCATCCGGCTCTGGTTTCATAATGTGTTCATGGTAATCTCTCTTATTTCGCCTTGTTCTTACGGGTCCTTTGTAGGCAACGTTTTTTTAATTGCAAAAATTCCCTTTCGGGTTTGCATGTCACACTTCTTGTTAAAAGGAAATAACTAGTTTTTGCGTATTACAGGTTTTCGGAGGCGGGGAAAGTGTGGACTTTTGAAGCGATCATTACATGGAGTAGGTTTGCCTGAAGATTTGTCTCTTGAGGTGTAACTCTACTTGTGATAGGACGCAAAGATCTTTCCTAAGTGTCGGATAACCCTCAGTTGAAAGAACTTAATTCGACATCTTTTTTGTAATGTGCAGTAAGAGTGATAGAAATTCCATTCCCGTCTTTCAGATCCCACCGCCCTTGTTCCCATACTTTTGTCATATTTCTTGTGTTGTTTATGTAATTTTAAAACTGGGAACGATTATAATGTTGCCTCTTTTGTTCTATTGGCTTCATCTCATATAGATAATGTACATGGTCATTCTATTTGATAAAACATTTATGTGGCAATTTTGGGGTTGTTTTTATCGATATATTTCATCTGAGATGACTCTCATATATATGTAAATATTTGTTTTCAATAAATAGAAATTTATTGTCTGTGATTTTTTGTCTTCAAGACTTGTTGGGTGCAATCCTTCTTGTTCCCTATTTTTTCTTTTTGTACTGAGGCTTTTTTAACGTTCCATTGTTCTATTTATGGATATAAAACTATATCATGGCAAGAGAAATTATAAAATTAGTTGTCCTCACTTACTTTTTAACCATAATCCAATAACCCTTTGTTCCATTTTCCCTCTGTCTGGTCACGATATTTCAAATGGGATGACTTTCTTATATATGTAAATATTTATTTTCAATAAGTAGAAATTTATTTTCTGCAATTTTTTTGTCTTCGGGACTTGTTGTGTGCAGTCCTTCCTGTTCCCTATTTTTCCTTCTGTACATGAGGCTTTATGAACATTCCATTGTTCTGTATATGGATATAAAAGTATATCATGGCAAGAAAAATTATAAAATGAGTTGTCCTCACTTAATTTTTAACTATAATCCAATAACAATGATTTTTTTACCTGCAACGATTCGTGTACTATCTTTACCCCTTTTAAATTGACTCTTGTTACTCAATAGTTACTTAAAAATTTATTTGCTATGTGTAAATCTCCTTAACCACTACATTATTAATTTTATGAGATAATCCCATTATTGTGTTCTACTTGTTCATGCATCATCTTTCATCGCATAAATATTGCAATTAATGGACCCACTATAGTGTATTTTTTCTTTTGCTCACACAAAAAATTATGTTGGCCTAATCTTACTCAACACATCATCTCATGCCAAGTAAACCTTTTCCACTCCAATGTACAATGATTGGAGCTGCCATGAAGGACGCATTGAAAAAGTAAAAGTCGAAGGATTTAACGTCAAACAATTTCATTCTATTTTCAAAGTTACAAACATTATTTACTCTATTAGGCATTTCCATATGCATGACATTCTTTTTGGCTTTTCCTAACAAGCATCGAGAGAAATGAAAGACCAAGAATTTGTGCCAGTAATTATTGTTGAACAAATTGTCTCAATTTCTCATTTACACAATTAACAAACAACACTGCATCATCCTATTTCACTTCTTTAATGTATCCCTTTTTGGCGTTTCCATCGCACATTTCACGTGCGATTCTAGTAATATTGCATGTGTTTAATTAAAACACGTGAGTTCGTGTCGATTGAGTGGTTATAGAGTTTACATTATATAGAGTGAATGAAATAAATGAATATTTAGTTTGACCAACCATGGATTTTAGATGGAAGGAAATAATCCCAAAATGTATTAAAGAGGTATATCCAACTTAATATATATGTATAAGAGAATAATTCTTAGTTATATTGATAGGCATCTTATATTGGTTATCGGTAGATAAATGGGGTTGTAATGTTCATGGATATTAATTACTTGATGATCTTAAATTTGACTTCCACGAGTGATTCTTTGTGAGGTTTTTTTTTTTAGAGAAGTTAATCGAAAAACTACGATTTATTAGGCATAAAGTGGAGTTTGGATCCCTTTTCTTCCCAAATATATTTTTTCAAGTCCAATGTAGTGGTATAGCTAGATTGATACAAGAGCATTTGGGTTTATAAGCAATTTGCATCAATCAAAAATAGTTAGAGTAGTAGTTTTCATGTTCTCTTGATAATTGTTGTTTTGTAGCATATCTTAAAGAGTTCAAAAGGTTTGTGGTGTCTTCTATAGTACAAAATGTCTTTAAGAAGTTGATGCAAGCTAGTATTTTACTAGCATAGCACAAACTTGTGTATATCAGCGCCAAAGGTCATGTGCATGAATTAGAGAGTCAAAATGCATTAAGGCATCTTCATGTTATGCATACAACTTGAGAAGGATGGTGTAATGCTTTAGATGTTTGGTGCAAGGCTTAAGCACTTCCAATATACGACTAGGAGACTTCAAATAGTTTACTTTACACCACCCTTGTCTTGTGCACACTATCAAAATTTTCATGAGCTGTATCAAATACTTCATTCTTAGAAGTTGGCATTATTACCAAAGGTTCATCTTGATGTGCACATATATCATTGAAATTGTAAGGTTATATGAGTTTATTAAGCAAAATCACGAGAATTCACCTGGGTTATGTGTGTGTGGATGTAATGTGTCCATAATCTTTGGGAGAACATAGATCTAAATTTAAAAAAAAATCATTGCATAGAGGAAGGAGCAAAAAGATTCATTTAACCAATAATTATATTTATTGAGTTGACTCAAGCTTCATCAAGTTGTGTTGTGTGTTAAGGATATTTTGAGCCTTATCTCACATAGTGGACTATGACACATTTAATTTAGGAGGCTTCAATAGATGTCATATGGGTAGCATGTAACTAAAACTTAATATTATATGTAGGTGGTGCTTAGTGTTATAAGAACTCACCCTTACACTTGAGCAAGGCGGTTTGAAGATAGTTTTAATAGTAAGGAACCGTTATATTCCTCAAGAATTCGTTTAGGTTCTTGTGAGCTTTAGTTTTAGATTGTCATAGTTGATTGATCTACTAAGATTCGTAGTATTAGGTATCTCTTAAAATATTTTATAAAAATTATATATGTGTTATGTTGTGGAGCATGTTTTCATGTGTGGAAGTGTTGAAGACTGTACACTAAAAGTATTGTACACTATCCACAGTTTTCGACTAGGGTTCGGGGCCGGGTGAGCCACGAGTAGGGGTCAAGGGTGCAACCCCAGAAATTTGTGTGGCCTCAAAAGCATGTCCAATATCTCAAGAAACGTGCTCTTCTCATATGGGCGGGATTTTTGACCCATAGGTTTATGGGGTGGTTTTGGCCCATGGTTTTGGTACCCACGGTATTGTAAAATTGCTTAAGCAATTGCCTATTTATGTTCTTTTGTGCATATGGTAGGGTTGATGTAACATTACAAGTGTGTGAGTTCAAGTGTGAATTTTGTAGAGTTTGTTGAGCATATCTCCAAACAAATTTGGGTACTATATTGAGAGAAAGAGGTGGCTTGTAATAAAAAAATCCGACCAAGTAATTCTTAGTGGAAGTAGCCCAAATTGGGTGAACCATGTTAAATACTATCTACGTGTTGTGTTCTTTTTAATTTCTTCATTTTTATTTCAGATCGTAATATTATTCCGCATATTAATTTCTACTATTGCGATTTTGTGTGGGATTGTTCCTCATATTTTATCCCTTATTCCTAACAATGTGTTTGCAATCATTCTCATTTTTGTATTAGTTGTTGTTTCCTCTCGTACTGCAATGTCGGTTTAACTTATATCAATTATACATGACTTATGCACATAAACTAAGCTCAAAATTACTATCTTATCCTAGTATAACGTTCTACAATGGGTTCGATCCCTCATTTAGTTTTTCAGTCATATACATTAACACATATATTTATCATAAACATATTATACATCATATATAGTTTTCTCCTAATAATCAATTCACTTTTTTTAGCCCGACAAAACAAAATCATCCAATAAAGACAAATCAACTATCGATTATATCCCTTGTTGTGTGATTTTGTCTTTCGTTTCCTAATGGTCAAATTTTCAAATAAACATCTTTCTATGAGTTGTCCTTTTCCCTCTAGGTTGACATTAGTGTGAAATATTTCCCATGGAGTAGTATAAATACAAGTCAAGTGCACTCATTTACTCATTTTGTTTCCACTTGGTCCTTACTTCGTTTTCATTTAAGCAAATTTCCTTATTCTTCCCACTTACAAAAAATACACTAACAATAACCTTTATGTACATCTAAAGCACTTTGAATTAGGTCAAGAGAAAGTCTTATTAACTCAAAAGCATTTAAATCTAAGTCAAAGCAAGCAATATCAAGTGCCGATGAACCAATTCTAGTTGCATACACATAGATGAAAAGAGCACAACTGTATTTTCAATAAGTGGGACAACTAGTATAGTGCCCAACAGTTTATGGATTTATTTTATTGCTAACTCATCTTATCAATTTGTTTAGTGACATTGATACAACACTATTTTGGACATTATATGGTGTTTTTCGTTAATCAACTTTATTCTATATGTGGTGTATGAGGCATTTGGTGTCATATATTGTTGTGATTTTTATTGCTAGTTTTAGTGATGTTGTTATGGATATTATCAGGATGTGATTTAGATGGATTTTATTTGGTATACGATGGATGTATGTCATTCTGGCTAATTATTATGATTACTAGCTATGGTGATGATGTGATAGATGTTATCATGATATGATTTAGATGGACTCTATTTTTGATCTACTATGGATGTATGTCATTCGGTTAATTATCTCATTATGGATATTAGTTGATTACCTAATTTGGATTGTTTAGCTCATAATTGATTTAATTATTGGATGTATGTGATATCATTTTACTTGGTTTAATGTAGATCAGGTGGGTATGATGACGTGTGAATCGAATGTGTAGGTTACAAGTTCACACATGAGAACATGGGACTCGAGTTGCCCCTCCGAGATTGCACAACTAGTCGTTTGGGTTGAATCTTCACCCCTTTGTTTGATTGGGTTTCCTTGCTTGTTCTTGGCTTTATATTTAACATCTTGAAAAAATGAGAATGATTTATTTTAAAATTATGGATTGTAGTGGAAGGGGGCCTAGGTGAGTTGGTAGTCTAGCTCATAATGTGAGCATTCAAACCTCTCCGCCCGAGTTCAAAGTCTATTGTACCCACATAAGGAATGACGACCCATCTCCAGTAGGTAGATTGAAGCACCCACCCCCAATGGTAGAAGTAGGAATTCACAAGCATAGTATTTTTTAATTATGGATTGTATATATAAAATTTATCATTATATTCTTTACATATTATAATTGATTAATTAGTTTATTAATTATAGAGGTTATTGTTTAATAATTATACACTTACTAAAATTTATTTTATCATCTATTTGAAGAAATAAAAATATTAAATGTTAAGTAATGAGTTTATTAATTTATAATAAGATTTCATAATTAAATATTTTCATAGTTGATTTTTAATTACATAGATATTTGCGTAGTAGATATTAGGATTTTTCTTTCTCAAAACTTGTGTGAGAATATTTAACATCAATGCATTTCAAATCACACTTGGTGATCAATGATATTTTCTTCTTCTCTCATCTTGATCAAGATGAGAAAAGAAGAAAATATCACCGATCACAGAGTGTGATCCAAAACATGTTGATGCTAAATATTCTTACACATGTTTTCCAAAAAGATTACTCCTAATTCATGAACTGTGGAAATCATTCAACTTTAATAGTGTAGATTTTATTAAATAATTAAGTCTAGTTTTTTTGTGGAAAAAAATATTGTTCAAATTTAAAATGTATAAAAATGAAATAAAAATCGAGAATCTTAATCATGGAGGTGAACAAGCTTGGGCCAAAGGCCATTGAAATAAGAAATTAGCCCATGATTGTAGAAAAACCGTCGTGTTTTATCGTATCTTGTCCCAAATCAACAATAAAGACATCTTCAAAGATTTTCACAAAGAAACAACTCGTAGAAGAATAACTAGAAGCAACCATGATTAAGTTAGAGCCTTCATTAAGGATTTCATTGGTTTTGTAAGAGATCCTTTGAATGATAAAGGGAGGACCAAATATGAAGAGGTCAAGAACAAGATTTGAGTTATAGAATGATAGGTGATAGGAGTAGTGGGGATGTAGGAAGATATGAGGAAGGAAAAAGGATAATATTAAAATTCGTAGTTATTATGCAATTTTCATTTGATGACTCGCCTAACACAAGTGCGAGAGGGAAGAGGGGCATGAAAGGGGCACGATAAGGGACACGTGAGAACGCATAAAGAGACATTGTATCGCCACTCTTACAATCAAATTTTCATTTTCATTTTCATTTTGTTACACATGTAATTATGTTATTTTTCCACAAAGAAATAGTGTCATTGAAAAAATGTATTACCTTTTTCATATAAATACTACAAGAAATTCTATATATATATATATATATACGTTTAGAAACTATTACCAAAATGCCACAACTCATTTTATCAAGTAAACATTAAATTCTTTGAGAAAGTGTCTCTAAAATCCCTCCAAATTTACGTATTATTGTTGAGGAAAATAAATGATATATGGAGGCCCCCTGTTGACTCTCATCATCCTAAAACTAACATTTAAAAAAATAATAACATCACAAATGTCAAAAAAATGTAATAAAACATTTTCTAAAAAAAAGTATGGGCATGTATAATAGTAACATGCAATTTTTTATTCTATATGTTCCATGATGTCCACTAAAATCTTTAGATTGGAAGAGTTGTACATAAATCATCTACCATCTTTACCGTCTTTAGACGGGTCTATCCTCCATAAGAATTGTGCATGTATCCCTTACAACCTTGAGGATCTATCCTCTAACAAAACTATGCATATATATGCCATACATATTTAAACTTATACAAAAACAAACTATTATATAAATCGAGTTCATCATAAACTTAATGATAAGGCAAAAAAACTAGTTGCACTTAGTAACTTCAAATCAATAATCACTAATGAATATATTTTACACACAAATTGGAAGCATACATAGAAGCATATTATATTATTAGGAAATGGTCATCATGTAGGTGAATTATAGAATTTCATAAACAAGCTTAGTAATCTCTAGTTTGGTGAAGAAGTATAATATCAAGTTAGATATGCTCTCCACCACAAATGATAATCTTAATTACACAACTAGAAGTAGCGAGTGAATAATAGTGATCTCAACATAAGTGATTGGAAGGACAACACATATAATTAACAAGAACCAAAAGATATGAATCTTAGGGATAATTTTAAGAGGCATATGGGAAATTAGAGGTGGAATATCTATGGTGAATATCCCTGGAACCACTTTCGCGACATAGGCGAATTTCCTGGGATTTACGAATATACTTGTTTCACGACAAAATATTTCTTGTTACATGACAAAAATTCCTTGTCACATGACAAAAAATTCCTTGTCGCACGACTTCAAATTTCTTGTCACGTGTTATCCTCCATTGAGTACTTGATTTAGGAAATGTTCGCTGTCTAGACCCTTAGGTCCTTGTCGCGTCGCACCCTAGTTGCGTGTATGCACACTAGTTGCACATTTGTACCCTAGTCGTGCATATGCACTCCTTTTTGTCACGCATCTACAACTTTGTCACGCGTCTACACCCAAGTCATGTGTTTGCACTTCCGAAACTTTATCACGTGTTTGCACTTCTTGTCGTTCATATGGCTCTGCGCACTCTTTGTCGCATGTATGTACTCCTTGTCGTGTGTCTTATTATTCTTCACACGGTACTTGATTATACTTCAGACGATACCTTACTAGTATCTTGCTGGGAACTACCTATGATTATATAGGAGTTTTCAATAGTAGGTGAAGCCAACCCCTAAAATTTTTTATCTTTGGAAAATTTAGGTAAAAGGTATACTGTCGTACTCAAAACAATTGCCTTTTGATTTTCCAAATATGGAATATTTGCCACTAAAATTTTCCTCGATATGATAAAATTAATTCAACCATAGAGAAGTCAAAATGAAAAATAACTCAATGAAAAGCGCTCTAAAAGACAACATACCACCACTAATATGGAAAAAAGAGCCGTGTATACCAAGCCTATGGAATCACTCTAAGAATATTTTAATATGTTTTTTTAGAAAATTGAAAGTTGAAACATGTGCAAGTAAAGGGATGTGATATTACAGATTGTAGGTAATGGTTATGACTTGTACTTATTTGTTATGTGATATGTTGGGTTTTAAGATATCGTGCATGCAATAAATTAAATCAGTGAAATAAAAAACAAGTAGATCTTAATGGTTAAACATGAATGAGAATATTGACATAAAATCCTCCTCGGAATCTTGATAATTGTATTAACTTGAACCAACTAATAAATATAATATACTTTTTCAAGATAAAAAAACTTATAGACATCACTCTACCTTGATCCAATATGAAAACTTACCAAGTTCTACAACAAATTGTATCGAACAACCTCTCATCCGACCCTTAGTATTTATTGTTCTTGTTATTCCTTTCACAAAGAGAACATATAATTTTATAACCAAAATACATCCTTTAATTAACCTTATTTTGGAAAGCATGCTAAATCTTATAAATGTAAATGAAAGTCACTTCTTTTTATGATGAACTCAAGCTATAAAGCTAAACTAAAACTTCCACCTATAACTAGCTTAAACTAAATTTGAGCTATGATTTTTGCTTTTGTAGACACCCTAAAAATAGATACCTATTTCTAGCATATTTCCATCCCATTATAATTAATTAAATTAATTATATCATACTAGAATACATCCCTTTATAATTAATTAAATTAATTATAGCTACATACTCCTACCCTTTAAAATTAATTAATTTAATTCTATCATGCCCTTGAAATTAATTAAATTAATTCATAACACCCTTTAGTTAATTTAGTTAAACATTTATTTAATTAAATTGGTTATTTAAATAATCATATTTATCTTCTCACACTCCACTCCACTCCACTTTTAGAACCATATATTGGTGGGGGCAATAAAGTTGCACGTACAACCATCTTTCCGCATAAAATCAAAATAATCATTACCCCCACAAAGCTGTAATTGCACAGACCAAATCCTCTTTCTATTTCACGAAATTATAATTATTAACACGGAACTCATTCAAGCTATGAATCAAGATTCATGGCCTCGCCCTCGACTATAAAAAATAGGTCATTCCTTTGTAAATGATCATTGGAAGCTTTGTGCATTTTGCAACCAACTTCTGCCAAAATTTCCATCTGCATCCTCATGTCTATTTACTCGTAACATTTGGAGATAAATTCAAGAGCATCCACAATCCTTTAAAATACAAGAATCTACAAGTCCAAGTGCTTCACAATCTTACTTGAGGTTTGTAAGGAAAAGCTTGGAGAGAGGTATATTTCATTTTTATTTATTATCTTTCAACTTTTGATGAGATTTTCATTGCTCATATTTTGGCACACCTGGTGGGACACCCACACTTCATTAAGCTAATTACCTTTTAGTAATCTAATCAATTCTTTTTTTTTCTTGTTTGTTTCTAACATTGTTGTTCAATTTTTAGTTTCTCAGGTACAAAAGAGAAGGAGAAAAATTTAAAAACTAGGTTTCTTGTCATTTTTGCTAAATTTTGATTATTTCCAGATTCCTTACACTAACGTTTCATGAGATTTTCTAAGCATACATGTGTGTGTGCTAACGTATCTGTGCACACATTTTTTCTCTATGTGTGCTTTAGCGTGCTTATCCACACACTAGCATTACAAAGAAATTTGCATTGCACACACTTATGTTCTATTGTATGTGCTTGTGTCTCTTTACACCCATTAGTGTTACATGCTAACGCTAATGCACTCAAGTGCACGCGCTAGTATGACCTCTCTATTTTTTTAATTTTTCATATTTTTCGAGCAAGTTCTTTTAATTCTAGCCTCTGTTTTAGGGTTATTTCTAACTGATTTATTACAAATTTGTTAAATCTAGTTAATTTAAAAGTGCTTATTTTATTATTAGCTTCCATTTTTGTCTAATCGTAACAACTTCACGCATATGCTCTTCTCTCACACTTTTATAAGTGATCTTGAGAATCAAAAACATGATTTTGTTGTTTTTCATTATTTTCTCTTTGTCTACCTTAGGGGAAAACTTCTAACAACTTGTTTGCAGGACCATTCTTACAAGGATTGTTCTTAAAACTACTAACTACAAGTTGTCATTGGTCGTTGATTCAAGCAAACCCCTTTATCACCTTTTTATTACAATTTTTATAAAAACTATTTTAATTAAATTTTTGGTGACAAGATTATTCATCGATATCGATGTAATCATGGGAAATGCATGAATAAGGGACTAGAAACTCTTGATTGAGGATTACCACAGGAACCCCAAAGTATTAAGTGCCTTGAGTGAATTAGTTGATAAAATGGGAACCTCGCCCAATTGACTATTATTCCTTTTATGAGAGATTAGAGTCAAATATATCCATAGTGGCGACTCGGTTTGATCCATTAACCAAGAATGAAATCTAGCTTATCATATCAAAGGGCGTAAAGTAAATACGAAAACTAGCATTAGTACCACGCTCGCTCAGATAATCTGTTGACATTTAGGGAGAGAAATTTATTCTAGGAAGCCACACCTTGACCAAGCCAACCTAAGTTAGAGACCCACTTTTCATAAGCATCATTTTCATCTTTATTTTTCTTTTTATGTGTTAGTGAGTTTGTGTTCCACACCCATTTTGTACACTCTCCATTTTCATCTCTTTTCGAATCTTCTAAATATCCCTCACTTGGATTTTTCATCTCCTGCTTTCGAAATTTCCAAATTCCTTCATTTGGATCTTTCATCTCAAATTCATTTTATCTTACCTTAGTCTTAAATCTTTGGATCCTTTTCCCAAAGTTTAAGCAAATTCTTTCCCATCAAATTTAAGCCTTGAGTTGTGGATACCCATGTCCTTACTCAAACACCTTTATTCGAAACTTAAGTCTTGACATCTTAATATCCACTTTATCATGTTCAAGGGTCATCGTGATCTTAACATTCTATATTTCTCCTATGTCTTTTAGTTCGAAATATAAATTTTAAAACTTTAAGCACTCGCCCATCTTACGTATATAAATTGTAGATTCACTTTATCAAAATTTAGACATCTTCTTTTTCATCACCTCTTCTATTCTAGTATTCAATTTGCTAGAGGTCAAGTACGGTCAATCAATTAAACCCCTCTTCCATCTTAGCATTCACTTTGCTAAGGGTTGAGTTTATTTTGATCTTCATTGTCACTTGCTTCCATCTTAACATTCACTTTGCTAAGGGTTACATTGTTCAATCTTTCAAACCCCTCTTCCATCTTAGCATTCACTTTGCTAAGGGTTGAGTTACCTTAATCTTCATCACTAAATCTCTTCCATCTTATCATTCAATTTTCTAAGGGTTGAGTGATCAATCACACCTTTCTTTGTTCCTCCCGCTTTAAAAATGGTGGTAACAAGATAGCGATACTATAGTCTCTTTAGAAGAGACAACATAAATCCTTTCCAGATTAACTTTGAACATGAAGGACAACCAACGTAAGGACCGCCAAAATAGAATCTCTTTTCGAGGAACAAGCCTAAATCGAAAATCATTTACAAAAAAGTAAAGACCAAATTTTACTTTGTCTCCTCAAGATGGGAGCAAAACTACCTCCAGACTTTGATGATGTCATTTTGAAAACATTACGAGGCAAACCTAAATCCATAGATAATACATAACCGAAAAGAATAACCATAATGACGTTGAGCTAAGTAACACAAATGTCGAGGATAAAGGATAATATAGCACTTTGGCCCTCGACCTAAATTAAGCCTTAATCGATCAAGTGCAATAACAAAACAATTGGCTCTCATATCTTCTAAAGTCACTAACGACACCAATGACAAATAATCAAAGAATAAAAGTGACAATCCATCTAAAAATCATGTTGAGATAGAAAAAGAGAACAACAATCTAAATAATGATAATTCTTCATCCATCCCACAAAATAATTCACCATTTTCTCGAGAATGGAAAATGATGAAAGACATAATTTCGGGCATGCAACAACAACACAAATAATTCAATTTTGATGAATTATGTCCTTACCCTTTTGATAAGGACATTTTATGCATACCCTTCCCAAGATATTTCAAGACACTCCAATTTAACAAAAACAAGGGAAAAAACTATCAATGAGAGCATATTAAGGAATTCTTCATGGCATGCCAAGAAGTCATATACAATGATATCTTTCTAGTGTATCTCTTTCCATGAAGTCTAGGAGGAAAAACTTTGGATTGGTTCTTACACCTTCTAAAGGGATCGATAACCACTTTCACGTACCTCTCGGAGAATTTCGTCAAACATGTTTCCTTTAGCCTTGACTTTGAAATCACCATGATGAATTTGTGTAACACAAAATAATGATCAAATGAAAAATTTGGACAATTCTTACAACAATGGAGAGGAATCATAATTTTGTTTCCATGTTCCATTCTAGAGAAATAATTAGTTAGTATCTTTGTGTCAAACCTTAACAATGATTTATCTTTCCACATGTAAATGCATTTCCTCAAAAACTTTGAGGAATTTATTGAGAAAGGGACCCAAATTGAAAAGGTCCTCATTGTAAAGGATTGATCAAGCCTCATTCCAAAAGACAACCACACCAATACCAATAACAATAACAACAGTCATCGCGGCAAACCTAAGCATATCAATAGGAACCGTAATGTTGTTAATGACGGTGTCACCGATAATCATAATGTGCATAACATAAAAAATATTCAACTGAAGAAAAACAAATCAAAACAACCCTTCGTTATTCCAAGTAGAGAGGATCCCCACCTTGTGACCAAAAATGATGACAATTTACACCTTTGGGAGAGACTTTTCGAGTGTATTACGCTAAATGGAAAGTGTCAATATGGTCACGCACCCCATCACAAAACCTTTGTTAAGGGGGAACCTAATACTTCTTGGTATAAACCCAATACATATTGTGATTTTCATCACATTGATGGTCGTCAAATAGACAAATATGTGCTTGCAATTACATCCAAGACCTTATTGATAATGGAGACATAGCGGTCAAAGACCCACCACCAAATAAAACACCCAATGATAATTTAAAGGTGTTTTACAATCCGTTTAATAAACATTGTACAAATAACAAAACTCCCGTATAAGTTTAATCTTCGAATATCGTTGATTTTAATTCCATCAGATCATTTGTCATAGACACTACTCCATGCAAATTCAGACGTCAGTTCACACCCTTTGGAGAAAGTCTCTCTAGTGAATTTTATCATGTATCAAAGGCTAAAATGATAAAATATCCAATCACAAGACCCTTTTTATGAATGAGAACCTAAGCCTGAGTGGTATAACGAATCAAAATATTGTGAATACCACCACATCGAAGGTCACTCCACATATCATTGTATAAGTATCCACCATTACATCCACGATTTAATTGATGTGGGGTAATTTCTTTAGAAATTGACAACGAACCTATCAAAATCTAAGACACGTAAACTACTACAACTTTTAGCGAAGAGTTGAACATTGGCCAATATTATTTATAGGATGGAACTCAATGAGATCCAGAGCACAAGGTTAAAGGGTTTTGAACCAAAACTAGTCAATCTCCCCTATGGATGTTCTTCTGTTAGTTTAATCATAAATTGAACATGTTTCAGATAATAATCTTCAAATGTCAAACGAGAACTTGAATTTTCTTCAAGACTCCTTTCCAACCAATGATACAAATGAAGAATCTAAAGAAGAGGGTCCATCATCAAGCACCATTGAGGTTGATTCTATCCTTTCAATGTTAGCTCCTATGCCCAACATCTCTAGTCTTTTTGTAGAGACACAACAACAAGTTTGGACACTTACAACAACACAACCTTCCATGTCCATAATAGCTCCAATGATCAATCTTACATTTAATAATTTTTCACAATAGTCATCGATGTAGTGTCTTCTTGTGCTTACATAACATTATTAAACAATCAACGATGATACCTATGTGTCAATACATCCATATGTGTGCACTCTATGAGGTGCGTATTCCTAAGAATATTCTCACACAACCATTTTGAGCTTTAATTGCAAATCTATCATCAAACAAATTAATCCAATGCCTAAAAGGAGTAACATTGAATATTTTCTCTCTATAGCCTACAAGATGCCTTGGATGCCCATCTATGGATCAATCCTTCACTCCTTGCATATTTTCACTCATGGGTGAATATGAATTTCAACGTATTCTCCGCATCAAAAATTACACCTCACATCACATAGGTTTTTGATCTCATCAAAAACTTATCCATTCCCTCATTGACTTGGACCTTGTCCGCCCAAGTCCCATAAATTAGGACTCCTTAAATATTTTGATTCCTTCCATTGACTTGGACCTCATCCACCCAAGTCTCGTACATCAAGACTCCTCGAATCTTTTGATTCACTCTGTTGACTTGGACCTCGTCTCACGCCTAAGCTTATACATTAGAACTCCTTGAATGTTTTGATTCCCTTCATTGACTTGGACCTTGTCCTCCCAAGTCTCGTAAATGAGGACTCCTCAAATATTAGGATTCCCTCCATTGACTTGGACCTCATCCACCCAAGTCCTATAAATTAGGACTCCTCAAATATTTTGATTCCCTCTATTGATTTGGACCTTGTCTGCCCAAGTATCATAAATCAAGACTCCTTAAATCTTTTGATTCCCTCCATTGAATTAGACCTCATCTGCCCAAGTATCGTAAATCAAGACTCCTTAAATCTTTTGATTCCCTCCATTGAATGCGACCTCATTTGCCCAAGCCTCATACATTAGGACTCCTTAAATATTAGGACTTCCTCCATTAAATTGGACCTCGTCCACCCAAGTCTTGTAAATCATGACTCTTGAATCTTTGATTCCCTCCGTCGACTTGGAGATCGTCGCCCAAGTCTCTTACATCGGGACTCTTGAATATTAGGATTCCCTCCGTTGACTTAGACCTCATCTGTCCAAGTCTAGTAACTCAAGACTCATTGAATCTTAGGATTCACTCCTTTGACTTGGATCCCATCCACCTAAGTCTCGTAAATCATGACTACTTCAATCAATTATTCATCGAAAAATTTCAATCCCCTCCATTTACTTGGACCTTGTTTGCCCAAGTCTTGTAAATTAGGACTCATCAAATCTTTTGATTCACTCATTGACTTGGATATCATCCACCCAAGTCTCATAAATTAGGAGCATTCAAATTTCCTAAACATGGACTTCTTTCATGATGATAAGTCCATCACAAATCCTCATCCGCAAAACTTAGAAAAATTTAAAAAGCATAAAAAGAGAATAAAAATCCATATGAAACCCCACTTAAAGCACTATTTGAAAATCAAAAGTGAAGAAGGAAAAACATCTTATCCACAGGTACTCTCCACCCTAGTAGAGGTCGTTTGCACACTCAATTCATTTAACAAACAATTTTAATTGTTTCATTCATTGGTAGATATCTCAATCATAACATCATCATCTCTTCACATTCTTCACCTATACGACACAAGTTAATCTTGTTCCTACTTAGGCATTATGTGTCTCATCCTTGTTATGGTTTCTACCATTCTAGATATTTTTACCTACGATTTTGTCTAGAAGCTTACTAATGGAAACTCCTCCTTTCAAATAAGCTCTCTTTAACAGAAAGCACTAAACTTCTTTACCCAAATCTTTTGACCATCCATCTTTGTCTAAGGTGTTGAACCCTTGCGTCCTACTAGTCGCATGAGGTTGAGATTTGGGGAAAAATGTTCCTTCCCAATAAGCACAATATCAACATACAAGGCAAAATCAATCTAAAATATGTAAAAAAATCAATCATTACACCTTTCTTCCTTCACAACCTTCGGTGATAAGTTCATACTTCTTACTAGTAGTGTGAGACTAGGAAAAGAGGTAAGTATCCTTACTCACCTATGTTTTGTCTCCGGTGTTGAGCCCTTGCCTTTATTGGTGTTATGTGGCAAGATGTAGGGGTCATTTCAAAAAAATCAAACAAAAAAATCCTTTATAAAATATGAATTAAAAGTGCTTGATCATATACATCCCAAGAAGTTGCTCATGTTAAGAGAGATAACAATTCCTTCAACCAAATCTTGTCAATCAATAGGCCATCAATGGATCTAAGTCTAGTCAAAACCTATAAAGTGAAATCATCTTGGAATCGGTCAGGTAATCTTGACTGGAGATGAGTCACATTTTACCGAATGGATATTTTTACACCTTGTGTCTTATCGTCCTTTATATTCATTTTAATATTACTATCTCATTATTCTTACATCCTTCTTGGTTCTCGATGATGAGCTCTCACATATTCCTAGTTGTGTGGAGTCATAAGTGGAGTGAGACATCTTATCACTATATCATCTACATTATGCCAATGGAATGAAATGCTTACAATTGTTTGAACATGAGTTCATACGGTATACCCTTTTACTGAGTCAAAAATCTAAAAACATTCAAATATGTTTAAAAATCTAAAAACATTCAAATATGTTTCAAAATTCAAAAACATTGAAATATGTTCAAAACACCAAAAACATTGAAATATGTTTCAAAACTCAAAAACATTCAAATATGTGCAAAACTCTAAAAACATTCAAATATGTGCAAAACCCTAAAAATATTCAAATGTGTTCAAAAACCACAAATATAAAAAATGGAAAAAACCAAAAAAATCAAAACATTGGACAATGTTTGACAAAATCTCATAAACTGCATAACATGGTTCAATAATATCATCATTTGATGGAAATCCTACTAATCGTTCTAGATCATCTTATGATAATCACTTTTCTTGCCCGTGGTGTATATCTATGCTCAAGGAAAAACAATCAATTACCCTTTCGCAATATAACTTTTCTTGGGGCACACTTAGATATCAATTAAATCAAATATAAATCACACTAGAATGGCATTTGACAAGAGTGTTTTTTTGGAGTATCTAAGATCACTCCACTCTTCGGCTCGATCCAATCCTCTTGTGTTTCTAAGTTATCGCTTGAGGGCATTCATATCTATCTAATTCTTCAATGTGGAACACATTAGGGGTGTCATTAGATGTCATTATTGCAAATTGTGTTGTACTGTTGCAATGTTTGTCAACATTATGACAATGTTTTTACTTTTTTTAGTTTGTTATTTTATTGTAATTTGTTATTATAGACCAATTACAAGAAATTTATTAACATCTTAGTTCACATATAACTTTGGTGTAGTTAATTCCTATTCATATTGGGTTTGTTTGACATGTTTTTTGTGTCTTTTAATCATGTGTAAGTATTATGTTATCATCTGGTTTATTAAATAAGGCTTCGCCTATGTAAAATTCAAAACAAAAATCATATAAATTCAAAAATTCGACAAAAAAACTAAAAAAAAAAAAAAATTCCAAAAAAAATTCAAATATTCGCAAAATAATAAAAATTCACAAACACATGAAAATATTCTAGCAATACAACACAATCTTGATAAAATCAAACTTTTAACTATTACCCTAGTGATCGTTCCAATCTTACGACTATCATGCTACATCATCTTCCCTTTGCATGTTAATAACTCTGCTTGGGGCAAGTCAAATCAATTGTTTTTCCTTTGCGATATAACTTTGACTGGGCAATTTTGGCTCTCATTTTCCCTCTCCTGCAATTCATAAGTTTATTGCTTGTGGGAAATGATCATTTTCAAATCTTAGATCAATTTTCAATGCGGATCCAACAAGAGTATCTTTTGGAGTATTTAAGATTACTCCGCTCTTTAGTATAATCCTATCCCTATGCATTTCATAAGTTTAATGCTTGGGGGCATTCACATATGCTTATCATCATTGTGGCACATATTAGGGGCATAGTTAATTTTCTTTTTTTTTGAATTTGTGTTGCATTGTTGATATTACTTTTTGGACTAATTACACATATTTCATTATCATCTTGGCTTCCTTATAGCCATGGTGCATACTTATATGATATATATTGGGTTTATTTTCCTTTTTTATCTTTTCTTTGCTACGTGTGTGTTTTTTTACGTGCATAATGGTTTAAACATCTTGATTATTTTCTAATCATGGTGACAACTCTAGTGCAACAAAAAAATAAGGTTGCTCTAAATTTCACTGTAAATGACGCTCATGCTACGAGCACAATCCTTTCCATCATCCTTCAAATTCCTTGTCTTCTTCTTATCAAGCAGTTATCCACCGCTTTGTTGCATCACCCACCCACTTGAGGGGGCATGCCTTTACCATTCTACTCACTGGGGCATCTAAATGCTTTGTCGTATTCCCGCTCCTAAGTTTGCATGTGTCTACTATCTTTAAAATGATATTACTTCGTAATAACACTTTAAAGAGGGGAAAATGTAGACACCCTAAAAATACATACCTATTTCTAGCCTATTTTCATCCCATTAGAATTAATTAAATTAATTTTATCATTTAAATCATAACCCTTTATAATTAATTAAATTAATTCTAATTACATACTCCTACCCTTTAGAATTAATTAATTTAATTCTATCATGCCCTTGGAATTAATTAAATTAATTCCTAACACCCTTTAGCTAATTTAATTAAATATTTATTTAATTAAATGGTTAATTATCCTCTCACAATTTATAACTAATTAAATTAGTTATTTAAATAATCCTATTTATCTACTCACACTCCACTCCACTCCACTTTTAGAACCCTATAATGGTGGGGGCGACAAACTACATGTACAACCATGTCTTCCTGCATAAAATAAAAATAATCATTTCCCCTGCAAAGTTGCAACTACACAGACCAAATCCTCTTGCTATTTTAGGAAATTATAATTATGAACATGGAACTCATTCAAACTATGATCCAATATTCATGGCCTCACCCTCAACTATAAAAAGTAGGTCATTCCTTTGTAAATCATCCTTGGAAGCTTTGTGCAATTTGCAACCAACTTCTACCAAAATTTCCATCTCGCATCCTCGTGTCTATCTGCTCATAGCATTTGTAAATTCCACTTTGGAGAACAATTCAAGAGCATCCACAATCCTTTAAAATACAATATTTTACAAGTCCAAGTGCTTCATAATCTTACTTGAGGTTTGCAAGGAAAAAAGTGGAGAGAGGTATACTGTTTATTTTTTATCTTTTAATTCTGCTTTGATATTTTCACTTCTCAAAGCTTTAATCAAAATACCCCAAAAATATTCCAACACCCTACATGGACAAGGAGACATTTTAAGAATCTCCCCCTTGTTTCCTATTTCATCAAGGAGAACCAAGAATTCATTCCTCAACATCCGTAGGTTATTAAGCCGATTACAATCTTGCACAAGTGACCTCCTTAACACACACTACCTCTTCCAAGGAATGCACTACCTTTATATAGAATTAGAGTAATATAATACACTCTCCACTTTGAAATTTCTAGAGGGTGAGAACTGAACAACACATTCCTTTCCACGCCTTTCAATTCTTGCAAGAGTGAGAAATCCCTCATCTTTGAACCAAAATTTTGACCTTCTTGGTCACAAGTTCTCGTTGGGATGAGAAATCTCCTGTAAATTCATGGTCGAGATTTTTTTGGGGCAAGATCTACCTTACAACAAGACTCTGTTTAAGATATCATTGTAGCAAGACTTTCCTTATAACTTCCACATAGTAATTCACAATGAGGTGACACATCTATTAAATCTCTACCACCACCTTGATCTCCTTGTTTACATAGCCTATGAAAAGGTGTCATATGGGAAACATCTACCCCACCACCAAATTTCTCACTTTTTTGACCCTTTACAAGGTGTCGTGGGGAAAAAACTTCCTAGACACCTTATCAATCTCTCCAACCTTCTTTGTATCGAGGTCCCACATGGCGGTGGATTTATCACTCCTAACTTTTCAACCTCGATCATATGTCACTTCAACAATATCTTCCGACCCCCTCACTCCAATATTGACTCAAGCTCCCTTAAGGACTTACAGGGATGGAACTTTCTTTGCAACCTCATGTTCCAACTTGACTTATTTCCAAAGTGATTCTTGTTATCTATTTTTTACCCTTGTTAAAAATAAACAACTCGGGAGGATGGGTTTGAGCACTGGACAGGGCTTCATGGAGCAATCTGGAATGATACAGGAGTATTCAAGTGCTAGGAACACTAAGGAGCTAATTTTGGAAGATTCGAGGAAGTTTCAGAGGCTTTGGAGCCGATCCATCAGAAGCAGGCTTTCGGGCCTAAAGGAGCATGCAACACAAAGGAGGACCTGAGCTTCAACAAAAGATTCTTATAGATGTGTAAGGAATTATAAGTCCAAAAAAGTGTTTATGGAATCCATTTTCTATGCCCTACATGATGGAGAAGATGAGAGATCTTCAAATATCATGCACTTCCTAAGGCAACTGATTCTTCCATCGCACAACTAGCCATCCCGAGAAAGAAGGAGCCATTTCGAGGTGATAAAGTCAAATTGGATCTTGAGACCATTAGATTTAGTGGGTTGTTTGCATGTGAAATCATATAAAATTTCACCCAAAACTCATATGGGAGCTGAAGATATCACCTTTGGAGTTGGCGCCAGGGGTTGGTCGAATGGGTTGGATGCATGGGTTGGCCGGGTGGGTTGGTCGGGTCACATATTTGGACGTGTACTGAGATAGGTTAAGGTACCCATCACACCCCCAACATTTACACAACATAGAAGTTGGTCGGATCACTAGGTTGGTCAACCCAACAGATGGACAACCATTAGGTTGGCGGTCAATGTGGTATGACGAGGTTGGACAACGTCCCCCCCCCTCAGTGGGACGACCCACGGTGTAGAGATGGCGACCCAAGGTTGGGTGGTGACCACAATAATGTATGGCCTCGTATAGTTGGACGATGTCCAACCCCTAGGGTTGGACGATCAAAGTTAGGCGACACATGGTTAAACAGTCATGAGGTTGGATGCTACCGTGTTCGTGCGACAGGTTGGATGGGTCACATATTGGATGGATCAGGCGTCTCGGGTAAATGAAGGTGGTAGGTGGTAAAAAATAGTTTAACCACCAGTTTAATGGCGGTAGTTGAGGTTATTCAACTACTTGTCAGGGATTTAATGAGGGTTGGTGGTAGAATTGCCTATATAATGGACTCGAACCCCTCATTTTTAGAGAGACATTCTAGGAGCTGGGGAAACTCTTCCAAAATTTCTCTCAACTCCATTTGAGCTACGAGCCTCCTCTTGGGCCTAAAATGTAATTATGCCTTTGTGTATCAATGTAAATGGTCTGTGCATATCATGGAGCAATAAAATCATGTTTTGTGGTGTTTCTTCAACCCTAGCTCATTTTATTGTGTTTCTCTTGCCCTCTGCATTGTAGTCTCATGTTTTGTGCATGCTTCTTTCATTTGTAGGTTTATGAAGTTGTGCTTCATGGAGATCAGATGGTGACTAAGGATTGGGTCTATCATCACATTAGCATGACCTATCCTAGCCTTATTTTCCCTCTTCTTCCTCCCTCGAATAATATCTCACCCCTTTTCTTGGTGCTATCACCACCCTTAGCTTAGGATTTCTCCTTTTTGCACCTTTCTTTCCCCCTTCTCTACCTAGTCCTTAACATGGTCAATTTATAATTATTTAGTTGCATTTTCCCTTTTAGGAGTAGTTTAGCATTAAGATTATGTAGAGGAATCGACCTTCTCTAAAGAGTTATCTCAAGTTCGCAAGTCCCAAAGCTTGAGGGATAACCCCATGTTATGCAGATTACACTAAATGCCCCATTCCCAACTCGGTCATTCGGGGGGGGTTGTAATTTTGCATTAACAATTTTGGCACACCTATGGGACAGTTTTGAAGCACCTTACCACTTCACTTCATCAAGTTGATGTGCTCTTGGTGAAGGTTTCAACCTTTAGAGGCACTCTCAAGCATATCTAGTGACTCCACTGATTCAAACAACCCATCATCTCTGGTTGCAGACTTTTTTAATGTTTTCACTCCAGCCATGGCTCTCCAAGGATATTTTCCATTCCCTCATTTTAGTTCCATTACTCTTCACTTGCAGCAGTGAGATGTTATCCCCAAGGTGGCCCTGAAAAATCTGCCTCTCTTTCATGGAAATGGATATCAATCCCCTATTGATCACATTCAGGATGTTTCAACCATTGTGTCATTCATACCATCATGGAGGAGAATGTTTGCCTCAGACTTCTAGTTACATCTCTCAAAGGCAAAGCAAAAAAATGGTACAATAGTTTGGCACCACAATCCATTTCCACATGGAATCGGCTGGGAGAACAATTGCACAACCGATTCAAGGAGGATGCAGATGTTATTTGCCTCATGGAACATCTCAACAAAATACAACGAGATCTAATGGAGTTCATCCCAGATTTCAACCTCAGATTCATAAGGACCTGGCACCGAATCCCACAAGAATACAGACCCCCACAAGGTATGGCATTCTTGTACTATTTGAGGTCCTTTTATGTTGACTTAGTTGTATTGATTCAGTATCTAGGGGAAGCGGTCTTCCTCAATATTTTACCATTACATCACAGCTGAAAATATTTTGATTGGTAGCCGGAAAAGAAAGCCCATCCATGTTGATGCATCCCTCCCTCCCTCACCACCTCAAGTTCTTCCTTCCCCTCATGTAAATATTGAAAAATCCATCATTCCTTGCCAAAATAAGGAAGCCCCTTTGCTTCCTTATCCTTCATTTGATGTCTCACAAGTTTTTCATGCCCAAAGCATTCCCCAAACTTTGCAAGATCCCTTCCATCTCCACCCAAGGCACTACCCAACTTCCCTAAGCCATACACCAATGTCCCTAAGAGTTGTGGTATTTCATATGTTGTCCCTACCCTCTACCCGTGGTTGTCACTAAACTAGGTTATCCTACAAGGCTAGTAGAGAGAGAGAGACATGTTATGCCATCGAAGAGTGGGATATGCCCCAAGAAATAAGGCTCCATTCAGGATCATGCAACTGTTTTGGATGCATCATGTCAGCAGAGTAGGGGGTATGCTCTGGAGGATCATTTGGCTTCTCCAATTGATCAATTCAGGTGTTGTGAGCATCAAGCATCGCTTCCCAATCATGAGGTAAAGAAGCAACACTCTCTTTCTTATACCTCTCCCATAACTAGTCTCACCGAGGATGAAAATTTTGTATCAATAGGTGACTGGTCTTATTTAGATTGGGAGGATGAAGTGGTCCAAATTATTCATAAGAAGGAGTGTGATGTCAATATGGAGTAGGAAAATTTGAAGGAAACTCAAATTGGCAAGGCGTGGAGGATGAGGAATTGTTTTTAAACACTATTGGCACCCAAGGCCTTAAGGAGGAGCATTTGCAAGGTGAGCAAGATGTTTCTATCGAATGCAATGATCCTCACCGCTATGTTTGTTTAGAACTGGATACACTTTTATCGAGGAAGATCATGATGGAGTAGGGGATGAAAATACCCAAGGAATTCCATCAGCCATCAAGGTGGAAACAAAGCTATTTGTAGAGGCATAGAAAAACATAAATCAACCTACAAACAACCATATTCGGGAAGAAGGTATGCATGAGAGTCTTAGTTGTGGGGCTGAGCAACAAATGAGTGGGAAAATCACAAGAATTAGGCCCTACCCAATCAAATACCTAGCTTCATTGGAGCAAGGGTCAGAGTTTCCACCAACCATGTTCAATATAAAAAATGGGGATGATTTTCAAAGCACCAATGGTCAGCAACAACACCTCCAACCGGATATAGATCATCCGAATGAGGTACTTTATTTATTTCTTGATACCTTGGCAGGTTGGGTGGAAGACTTTCTCTATATCAGTCTCTCATCCATGACCATACCCATGTCCATTTTCAAATCAGTTGCATGGTCTAAAACGTCGAGGAAGGGTAGCTACTTTACCTTGTTAGTGTTAGGATTCATGTGAAGTTGTCCATTACTTTGGTTAGCATAGAGTAGATAGGTTTTCTTTTGAACAAGTGCGTATGCACACTCTTTATGTTCCACTTAGGGCATGTATGATCTTCCATTTTGTACATAGTATATTTTGTGGTGTTTGTTGATCTTACACAATTCTTTGGAAGGGACATTTTTCACGAGAAAATCAGGTTCTAACAACAGTCCCAGCCTCTTCGAATCAACTTTTGTTCACATAGAACTTTTGCAATGTTTATGCTTGTCAAGGAATCATCAATTGGTTGTGCTTCATACTTGACAAGAAATCAGATTTGGGATAGTTTCAAGGGGATTCAACCTCATCCTATAGATCAGACTTGCAAGAGAGGAAATTCTAGGTTAAGACAATTTTCCACTCTCACAAAACCTTAATTTAGATAATTTTATAAATGAGATGGAAAATTCGAGCAATCGGTAGGTAGTTCCAGGTTCAAACATCAATGTTTCAATGGCCTAGGGGAAAAATTCAGATTTTAGGATCAGTTTTCATATGTATTATGACTCCATTTCCCAATGGATGCTATAAGGCTATTGGTCACACATCTAGTAGGCATATGTCCCCGAGAGGTTGCATTAAATTGTTATCTATTTTTACCCCGGTAAAAATAGACAACTCGGGAGGATGGGTTTGAGAACTGGACAAGGCTTCATGGAGAAATTTGGAATGATACAAGATTATTCAAGTGCTAGGAACACTAAGGATCTAATTTTGGAAGATTTAGGAAGTTTCAAAGGCTTTGGAGCCAATCCATCAGAAGCAGGATTTCGGGCCTAAAGGAGCGTGCAAAATGGAGGAGGACCGAGCTTCAACAAAAATATTATGATAGTTGTGCAAGGAATTATAATTCTAACAAAGTGCCTATGGAATTCATTTTCCATGCCCTACATGATGGAGAAGACAAGACATCTTGAAACATCATGCACTTCCCGAGATAACTCATTCTTCCGACGCACAACAGCCATCTCGAGAAATAAGGAGCCATTTGTAAGGTGATAAATTCAAAATTGGATCTTTATACCACCACCATTGGATTTAGTGGGTTGTTTTCATGTGAAATCATATAAAATTTCACCCCAAAACTCATCCAGGAGCTCAAGATATGCTTTTGGAAGTTGGCGCCGGGGGGGTTGGAGAGAGGGGGGTTAGACACCATGGTTGGATGCCTAGGTTGGATGCCTAGGTTGGATGCCTGGGTTGGTCGGGTGGGTTGGTCGGGTCACATATTTGGACGTGTATGGATAGGTTAAGGCACCCATCACACCCCAACATTTGCACGGCATAGAAGTTGGTTGGATCATGAGGTTGGTCGCCCCAACATATGGACGACATTAGGTTGGTTGGTCGGTGTGTGGTAAGGTTAGATGACATCCAACCCCCTTGGGTTGGATGAACCACGATGTAGAGATGATGACCTGGGTTTATTGGGGCAACCACAATAATGTACGACCCGCATAGTTGGATGATGTCTAACCCCCAGGGTTGGACAGTTGAAGTCAGGTGACACATGGTTAGATGGGTCATGAGGTTGGATGCCTGGGCGGTGGTATGGCCAGGTTAGATGGGTCACATATTGAATGGATCACGAGTCCCAGGAAGATGAAGGTAGTAGGTGGGTGAAAAGATAGTTCAAATACCAATTTAATGGTGGTAGTGAGGTTGTTTAACTACATGTTAGGGATTTAATGAGGGTTGGTGGTAGAATTACCTATATAATGGACTCGAACCCCTCATTTTTAGAGAGACATTCTGGGAGCTGGGGAAACTCTTGCAAAATTTTCCCTCAACTCCATTTGAGTTGCGAGCCTCCTCTTGGGCCTGTAATGTAATTATGCCTTTGTGCATCAATGTAAATGGTCTATGCATATCATAAAGTAATAAAATCGTGTTTTGTGGTGTTTATTCAACCCTAGCTCATTTTATTTTGTTTCTCTTGCCTCTCCATTTTGTCTTGCTTATGATTTGTAAGTTTATGAGGTTGTACTTTATAGAGATAAGATGAAGACTAAGGATTTGGGTCTGTGTCACATTCGCCTGACCTCTCCCAACCCTATTTTCCCTCTTCTTCCTCCCTCAGTAGAATATCTCACCCCTTTTCTTGGTGTTAACACCACCCTTAACTTAGGATTTCTCCTTTTTACACCTTTCTTTCCCTCCTTCTCTCTCCCCGGTCCCTTGGCATGGTCAGTTTAGGATTAGTTAGTTGTATTTTCCCTCTAGGAGTAGTTTAGCATTAGGATTAGGTAGAGGAAGCCAGCCTTCTTCGAGAGGGTTATCTCAAGTTCGTAAGTCCCACAACTTGAGGGATAACCCCATGTTATGCGATTACACCGAATGCCCCATTCCCAACTCACTCATTTGAGGGTGTCTTTGTAATTTTACATTAACAATTCTTCCACCACTTATTAATCACCAATTACAAAATCTCATTGGTACAAGCCTTTTTACCAAATACTTTCCTTCATTCTCCTTGACGAAACTCGGAGATCTTATTGAGGATAGTCTTTGTACTTTCTTACTTGACCTCATGTGAGTACTCATTGTAACGAGTGCTTGCCTTTTTTCATACGACCACTACGGAGATATCAACATGGTGATAATTTCCTATCAATCATATTAATGCCACAAGATTTCTCTTGTGTAATACATGCTTTGCGCACTTTCTTTATCCATGATTCTTCCATAAAATCCAATTTCAATGATTTTTATTTTATGGATTGTCTACCACCTTGGAGCTCTTACTCCAACAAGTACTAGTTTGCACCTAGCGATCATGTCTCGTAGACACCTATTGATTCTTGTTGTTGCAAGTATCTCACCTCCAAAAATTCATTGATCCTTCTTGGACACACTTTTTAATTCCTTGGTCACTTCTAGAGGTTTCTTTACCTCTTTATCAATCTTAAATTATCATCAAAGCAAAATTTCATTTCCTTTCTCTTCATTTGAGGTAACTTCTTGTCTATTATTAGAAATTATATTTAGATATAACCTTGATTTAGACTTGGCCTCTTCTATGAATACCCCACCACCATGTAATGTTTTTAATAAAACAACCATACATCACTGCATACATGCACACTCAAGGTAGTGACATACAAACCTTTATCTTCATTCATGTTTTCTTCTCCTTCTTCAGACACTACATCCTCGGGTGGCTTCTTCTCCTTCTTGATCTTGTAACCACACTTCAACTATCCTATTTTACCATAGTTACAACACTTCTTCAGACCATTTTTGTAGCCTTGGATTAATCTTTGGACTTAAATTAGCACTCCTCCATTAACTTCCTCTCACCTCTTTCTTTTCCTCTCCACGAACCTGTCAAATCTTCCTTTGAATGATAATCTTCACCGACTTCATCCTCTTCTCTCTTCTTACAAAAAAATTGCAAAAAAATCCTCAAGCTTCATTTTTTCATTGTCTTGGTGATTTCCATCAGCGATTTTTTCCAAGATTATCTTCACATCAATGGATACTAACTCACTCACCATAAAGTTAAAAATATTTAGATGCTCTACAATTTAGTCACCATCATCCGTTCTTAAATAATAGAGCTTCTTTCTTAGAAAAATAGAAAAAGCTTGATCATCAACGACTTTTCTTGGTATAACACCACCAATTTATCCCACAATTCCCTTGCAGTATTCTTAGTAAAGGCATTCAACAACACATTCAAAAACACATACCTTAATAGTACTCTTGGCCTTTCCGACAATCACTCCCACTCATCTTGTTTCAAACCTTCTAGGGCATTTTGTGACATAGAAATCCATTGATCTCTATCAATCAAGAGATCCTCTGTCTTGAGTTTCCACAAATTTCAATTATTTCAATTGAACTTGTCAAAACCAATTCTCATGTTCCCTTCCAAATTAATATATTCTACGACAAAACAAATTTGCAATTCAAAAAAATTTTAAAGAAAAGAAAATAAAACCCGAAATTTTTTACAACCTTGGCTTTGATACCAAATGTTAGATTTCAAGTAACCATGTAAGCAATAAAAAAACCGATGAAGTAGAAAACAAGTAGATCTAAATGGCTAAAACATGTATGTGAATATTGACACAATGTTTGATATGGATAATTTTGAGTTAAAAAGATCTAAATTCTTGATAATTATATTAACTTGAACCGACTTACAAATACAATATACCTTCTTCGGTACTTATAAATAGGACTTACTAACATCACTCTATTGTAATCCATTATGCGGCCTTCCTCGGTTCTACGACAAACTTGATCTAATAACCTCTCCTCCAACCCTTGGCCTTGATTGTACTTATTTTTCCTCTCATAATGAGATCATTTATTTTTATAATCGAATTACATCCTATAATTAGCCTTTCTTGAAATGGAGAGATAAATCCTATAAATATGACTTTAAAGCAGAACCACTACTTTTTACAATGAACTCAAGTTACAGAGATAAACTAAAGCTTACACCTATAATAACTTCCAAAAAAATTTGGCCATGCTTTTATCAATGATAAAAGCACCCCAAAAATAATCCAAGACCCCAAATGGGAAATGTATGGAATAGGGCGACATTATAACATTATAGGGTTTTTAAACAAAGAAACAAACTTACTAACAACTATGCACAACATATGGAGATTGATGGCTTTGTATTATTTTGGAACCTATTTTTAAATACTAAACTACAATAAAAATTATTTGGGTCATACATGTCATAGTCTATGTACAACAACATGTACACCATTCGAAAACGTGGTTGGTTCTTTTATTCATTTTCTCATATTAGATTGTTTAAAATGTAATGTTTTATTTATATATCTATTTGGATTGTGATTTATACATTAACGTTTATAGGTGTAAGAAATGAAGTTTCCATTGGTGTATTGATATATAAATAGTTATGTTTAATGCTTTTATACCATATACCATATTGTAATAAATGGCGAATAAATGTATCTATTTTTTTTATATTGCCTTATAAATTGTTTATCAAGCTATTATTTTGGACAAACACACATTGGTTTCCACGTAACAAAATATTTTCCATAAGAATTTTTGTATTCAAATATTTGGCACATGATGTTGGAATTTTGTAAGAATTGTGACTTAGTTGGATTGGTAGTCTAGTTATGAAAATTGGAGTTTTGTAGTGAATAATGAGAGTTTTACAATTTGAAAATTTGCTAGATGAAATCATATGTTTTCATCTGTAAGTGATTAGCTTCCCCATTTTGAGGACAATCTTTACCTTAGGGGTTTGATATGATATTACAAGGGGGTAAAACTTGCTCAACCTTGGTATGATGGGGTTTTCAAGATGCCCGATAGATGTGGTGGATGGATGATGTTTTTGTGCTCCGTGAAGAATGTACTAGACCTCTTTTCCCTACAAGTAGATTTGCAAATCGAAACACTTACACAAAATATAATTACTAAAATAAGTGGGCGGGTTCACTGGCAAAGGCCAATTCCCAGAAGCCTAGAGACTTCCTTAAGTGGATATCAAGTTGCTTTTAAGGCATTTAAACTTTATTGATGAGAAATGGAGTGCAATAAATGATAGATAGAAAATGTGATTAACTGTTTATCACTTATTTAACTAGTTACATACATCGGTGATAGTAATGACATCAAAACAACAAGACTAGAATCTGAAATCAAAATCTAGGTTAGAATCTAGGTTCTTTGAAAATTTTGAGCCTACAGAACATGCTAAGTCCTCATCTTCTGTGAAGTAAGAATCAAGCTCGATATCTAATCTTCCACGAAGAAGTCGAGGTCTCCTACTTCGTATCGTATAGGTGTGAAAGATCAAAATTGGTGTCTGGAAGGTTGATGTTGCTCTCAATGTCGGATTTTGATGTAGTGTGGGTGTCTTCTAATATGTTTAGGCCTACTTCATAGTTGTACTCAAACGATGCAAGGTCAGCTTGGATCCACGAGAACTTCAAAGTAGGCACACAACTCGATGTCTTGTAGGATGTCATATTCTTCCCAATACAAAGGGTGTTGGATAATTGGTAGCAAATCAATAATGGTAATGGGATGACTGATACATGATATGGCCATCTACAAAATCCATACTTGACAACATGTTAGTAATAAAAAGAAATGGATACAGATTGTTAAATAGATTTGAATAGATCTATGAAAAAAATAGATTAAGTAGGAATCGTAGGTGATTCTAACAATCGTTGTCAATTCTTTGTGAATTCTAATAGGCTAATAAAAATAGAGAGTATAACCTGATTATTTTGTGAATGTGATGACTTTTAAAGCTTAAACGAGATTATTAGTGGAAAGACGAGTAGGATTACCTAAAAATGGAAGTAAGAAGTAATAAAAACAAAGCTCACCTTGATGGATGATTGACGAGATATCGTAGATTGAGTGAAATATGGGTGAAGATGGTTGTCTTAACGATGATCTTTGGATGATATGATGATCGTCTTGATGTAGTTTGGCAATGGTGGTGCTTTGTTGGAAACCTTAGGCTCGAGAATGTTTGTGAATGGACGTAAGTTACATGTAAAATCCCAAAAAACCTCTCCTAAAGAGGCTTAGAAATTTGTTTATATAGATCGCCGATGACTGGGATAATCGCCAAAAATTTTGGCTAATTCGAGTTAGGGGATAAAAAGAGTGATTTTATTGCCATTTTGAACTTGATTTGCAAGGATTTCAAGAGGTTGAGATACTAAGAGGGGTGAGCTCGAGATGAGGACCAAGTTAGTTAGGATAAATGTGGAGGTGTTTTTAGAAGGTTTCAAAGTTAACTTAGTTCTAACTAGTTAGGGGTGGGAAGTAGTTATAGGGATAAGTTAGAGGTGGTTAGGTTATATTTATGGAAGGTTGCTAAATTAACTAGTTACAACTAGTGAGTGTGGATGAGTTCACATGGTGAGGTGTGAGGGTGTAATTAATTTATTTAATTAATTATTTTAGGGATAGGGATGTGGTGATGTGAGTATTAAATTAATTTAATTAAAGGGTACAAGTGGGTGACCTAGGTCATGGAGTGTCGTGAGTGGTGTGTTTTAATTATTTTGATGATTGTGAATGAGTTTAGATAATGAAGGTGAGAGAGTGTAGATTTTCGGTGTCTACATTTGCCCCTTTTTGTCTGACGATTTTTGGAAAATCATTAGACAAAAATGATGAGAAGGTTTGTTTGTATGGGTGTTTCTACTGCAACGCAATACAGTGAACACCAGTGTGTTTTGTTTCAAAGGCTTCCCTAGTCGAAGGGGGTACAAAACGGGTTACCAGGGAATCAATTGACATGGTGACCAAAGGGTTCGATGTCTGTAGACATATGATCCTTGACGGATGGGAAAACAAAGTGATGGGGGCCAAAGGGCTCATCTCCCATAGACAAATGGTGAATCCCAATATTGACTATGTTTGTTTGATTCAAAATTTCAAGGGCTAAGGTCCATTGAAAACATGACACACTTGTGCAAAATTGAAAATGGCATGGTTTAGGGAAATATGGGCATGTATGCATAAAGGGAGTAAATCATCGACGATTAGTGAAATTGTCAACGATTCAACATGTAAAAATGAGGGGCTAAAAATAGCCCAAAAGTAGTGTTGTTTTACCACATTACAACCGTGGTAAAAATGTTTGTACAAAGCAATTGGTTGGCGTGAAAAATGTGTTTTGGTGTGGAAAATTGACAAGATGGAGTCCTCAAGTAGAAAACACAAGCCTCCGATGGCCGAGGTAGGCTTCAATCCCTTTTTGTGTTGTTTTTACAAATTTTTTGAGTGATTTGAGGTATTTTTGCCATATTAAGGGCACACGGATGCCCTAATTTTGAGTTACAAGAATCATTGATGATTCCTTCAATCACTTGCGATTGAGGTGAATCGCAATCGATTCAATTTGTGACAAAAACAATTTGCATGTTAAATAGAAGGGCATAGCTTTTGATGAATGTTTTTGAATTTGTAGAATGTTTATGGTTGTCATTGGTGTTAGATGTATATTTGAATGTCGATATTGATGTTGATATTATAATGTCACTTTTCGTTAATATATTTTCGACAATAAATTTGATGTCTTAATACTTAGAATGAATGATATTTTCAAAACTAATGTGATAATATTAACATTTGTCTTGTGTGTTTACGTTTTGCGGTGGATACACAATTGAATATTTGTGATCGCATACCATTGATGTTGGATGAGGTGAGGGAAAATTTATCAGATGAGGATTGGGAACATCTTGAGGTAATGGGTTTTAGTGGTATGAGATTTTATAGATGGGTTCACAGATGTCGTAGTTTGATATTGGTGTTATTGGAGAGGTGGAATCCTTCCACTAATACTTTTTGGCTTCCTACAGGGGAGATGACCATTACCCTTGAGGATGTTCATTGTATTACGAGATTACCGGTTCATGGATAGGTGATTTATTGTATTACTAAGGATGAGAGAGAAAATACTATGTAAAGGTTATATGGAGAGCGTGCTAGAGATGTGAGGTATTCATCAGGGGCATTTGATTACCAGGAATTATATGAGCTTGCAAGAGCTGGTTGTCCATAGATGACCATGATGATGATAGCTATTTCATGTTTTGCTTTGCAGATTAGGAGGTGGTCATTTTCCTTGGATGATGACCGGTGTTGTTGATGAGATGTTGGGAGCATCTTTGTCAATGTTCAAGTAGGAAACTACTTTATCGGGCACGAGATATTCGGGGATATGTGGGCTTGGATGACCCACAAACATTATGGTATTGATGTTGGATTCTTATTGCAGTGTTGGGCACATGAGCACATTGCGATTGCTTGTCCATTGGGCTTACCTTGTGATATTGAGGTTAGACATCCTAGCTTCATGAGATGGTGCCAAAATCTAGGTCAAGTGAGGAAGGCCAAGGGGCTGGTTATTATAGAGACTTGGTATCGGGATTATAGGTGGGAGATGTGGTGTAGAGGCCATACCTAGATTTCCATGATTGGCCCGAGTTTCCTCAGGATTTTCTATGCTTACAACAAGACATTTGGATATAGGGTTATAGGGATAGAGAGGATGAGCTTTCGCACTTCACTCGTGTTAGGAGGCGATTCGGGCTAACATAGGGGTATACCCGAGGATCCAAAGTGTAGTACATGTGCAAGAGGAAGGGGATACCAATAATCCAAAGGTTGTTGTGGTGAGGCTTGTAGTTATTAATGAACAACAGGGGGCTATGGGTCCTGATGATGAGGGCCGATTGTTCGATAGATGATGCGGGGGTGACTCCAAATTTTACTGCATGGTGGGCATGATCACTGAGGACTTTTGATTGGACCATGGCAATGGACAGGGAAACACAGACGGTCAAACGAGTACACAGACGGTCAAACGAGTACATGCTCAAAGCATATGAGGAGCACAAATACTGTTGGGGTTTTAAATGGTACTTAACAAACCACGGTCAAGGGACATCAAGTCCCTCCTCTTTAATGGGAGAGGTTACCTTATTGAAAGCAAGCAACAAAGATTCTATACAAATATACAACTTTCAAAGTGTGGATTCTTGATATTTTGAAAGTGTTTTATGCCCAAAAGATTATCAATATGAAAGAATAGAAGAACTAAGAAGGTGAGAGAAGAAGACCATAACAATACTTTCATGAAATATAGATAGTAGAGTATAACCTTATATGTATTGAGCAGAGATGATGTCTGGTCCAGTGTAGAATAGAATCATTCACTTTTATAACAAATATAATTCCATAGTGACAAAGTTCCAGAAATCATATAAACAAGAACACAAAGTTTCTTATCATAAAATATTAATGATCCACAAATTCAAACAAGGAGAGAAGGAATATCAGAGGAAGAAAGGGAAAGACTTATGTATTGATTATTTTCGAATCTATTACATCTACAAAGTACCAAGATCCCACCCACATAATGACATGGAGAAGTCATTAAATAATCCTAAAAATGGTTACATTCGGTTACAAAGAATGATGAAACTAATTCAAGAAACTGATGTTTGAACTTCTCTAATGCCTCGGTTGTTTCCATGCCTAGCGAGAAAAACCAAATGCATCACATCACAACCGTTCATCCTGCTTCCGCAAACTTTGAATTTGAGTCATCCACGTGGAAGAGATTTGTTGAAGCGGGCCTGGGGGTGCCTTTTGCATTTTATGATTTTTATAGAGATTGTGCATTTTAGAAATTTTGGTCCACCCATCCGCTTCTGATATAGGCCTGACACGTGGCTTTACTTGAGTGGCGACGGAGTCACGACTCACTTTATAACTTTAACTCTTTTCAACAAAGGCTCAAAAACTCAAAGTGCTCGCCGACCCGCCTTCCCGCTTTGACTTTCGATGTGGGCTCAACATTTGACTTTATCCCTTGGCATGAGCGGGGCCGCGGGTCACTTTATAACTTTACGCCCTTTTGGAAACAAAGGTAAAAATTCTAAAGTGTCCCCACAACCCGCCTCCGCCTTTGAATTTTCAAAGCATCAAAACACAAAAGGGCTCGCCTTTTCGCCACCGCTTAAAAACATGGCCACGTGTCCCTCTCGTGGGCCTATTCTATATTTTTGTATTTTGACTAAGTCCCTATGTTTGGCAAAGGCTTTATGTCTAACCCGGGACACGCGGAGGATTCCCGCTCATTTGGAGACTTTGTTTGGACTTGACCTTTGAGGTGCGCCGATGAGGCACGTGGCGAAATGAGCCGGCGCATGTTTGGGACCTACTTTTGGATTCACCCCCCAAAAGAGTGCCAAAGGGACATGTGGGGATTTTCGCTACTTCTCCTTTCCTTAGCCAATTCAACGGCCGGTTCGCCCATTTTGAATTTTGTGGTACCCTAGACACGTGGAGAGCCGGCACTTGTTTGGGAAGGCGCCTTGGCTTCGACCCTTGAAGGTGCGTCGATGAGACACGTGGCATCGTCTGTTGGCCTTAGAATTTTCAATGGCTGATTTAAATTTTTGAGGCTCTGACCATGTGGAGGTGCACTGATGAGGCACGTGGTGGCTTCCACCAAACCTCTTCTACTTAGTCAATTAAATGGCCGACTCTATCCCTTTTCCGGACCTTAGACACGTGGAGGGCTGATGCAAGTCTGGATTCTCTCTTTGGGCCGTGCCTTTGAAGTTACACCGATGAGGCACGTGGAGAGTCTACACTCACTTAGGATCTTACTTTGAACTTGGCCTTCGAAGGTGCGTCATTGGGATGCGTGGAGGCTTCTGCCGGCTCTTTACACTTAGCTAATTCGGGCCTCGATTGAACACTGCCTTTCTCCATTTTCTCCTACATGCTTTGATCTCCTTTGATATTGTTGGCCTCCTTCGCCGACCTCGCCTCTTCATTGTTGGATTTGGAATGTGGGATCACATGATTGAACCACCCCTTTTGATTTTCTTCTGTGTGGGGTCGTGTTTGATCAATTTTTCCGGGGAAAAATTGGGATACATCACACCAACTCAACTTTTTTTGAAACTTGACTTGAAAAATGAGGCGAATTTTAAGGGTGACAACGGTACCATAGGATGAGAGGGTTAAGGGTGATGATTTCATAGCTGCAACTATTGTAGTAGTGACAATCGAGAAGGCCATAGTGGACGGGGAGAGAGATGTCACTTTTAGAGAGCATGATGATGTTCAAGATACCCTCATCGTAGAGAGGGATGGTTTGATTTTGAGTAGGATAGCCTTCAGCGCAACTTGTACAAGTATCTTCCTATAGAGACAAGTACAAGGGATACATATATACACTAAGGACGGCCTTAGGGATCAGAGGGCCTTCTATATATGGCATAGAGTTATCGGTGATGGCTGGTATGGTAAGTAGAGGGGAGCATTTGCAGTACCTCCTCCTGGTATGATTTCAGTGGTGCATTATGAGGTTGTGCGAGCAGAAAGAGATTATTATGTAGATTTGATTATCAAGAGCTATCCATATGCCACATTATATATTGATCATGTAGCTTCTCAAGGGGCGACCACAATAACAATAAGGCCTAGTGCTAGCGCGACGAGCATGGGGCAGCCACCTCGGAGGCCCGGGAGAGGAGGCAACGATGAGGGAGGAGCCAGGGGAGAGGTTATTGTGATGAGTGTTCATAGAGGTGGTGGAGATACGGGAGTACAACTAGAGGCACTCCTGCTCCTAGAGGAGAGGGTGGTGCCAACATGATGTTAGGAGACGTTGACTTTACTACATGATTGTATATGATGTTATAGGCTCATTGAAGCCCATTTTTTACATGATGATACATTGATTATTCAGACATTTATGATGTATACCAGACTTTGATATATATATATATATATATATATATATATATGATGGTGATGGTTTATGACTTATTCTTGTGATTTGATTTGTATATGTTAGATGTTGTATGTTTTTATTTGAAATGTGTTGATATTTTAGATGGATTCAGATGGTTGTGATATATATTAGGATGTTTGATTAAACATGTTTTGGATGTGGTTTTATTGCTTGATTGATTTAAATGACTTTAAAAAGTGATCCAACAAATATGCCAAATAAAAATGTAACTAAATAAATGAAGTGAAAATGGAAATATTGCCCCATTATGAATTTGGTATATGTAATGTGCTTTGAAAAATAGAACACTTTGAACTTGTGGCCTTTTAGATGTTATATAAGATTATCAATGATGAGTTCAAGTAAATGTATTTTGCTTAGGATGACAAAAGAGGATTATGTGTGTAGGACTGATGTGGGAGAAAGGGATCTCCTTTTCAACAGATTATAGGGAATTAACGCCCCAGCTTTACATGTTATTTTGAAGCAAAATGATCGATGAGGAAGTTTTCCATGATGGGAAAGCTGACCGATGTGGGAAGCTTTTGATTTTGATGTATTTTGAAGGCTGATCAAAGTGAGATGCCCTTTATATGAGTAGCCATCCTTCGAGGGCGTGGTCTACATTTTGATTTTTTACTGGATGGTCGTCCTTTGAGGGATCGATCCATAATTTTAATTGGTAGTTGTCCTTCGAGGGAGAATTCTACTTTTGATATTTTTAATAATGATTTAGACTTTTGTGAATAGTTGTCCTTTGAGGGATCAGTCTATTATAATGTGATATTTTGACAAGATAAACATCCAAATGAATTTTTTCATATATTGTTGAGCTGAGGGTAAAAACCCTAATAAATTGTTTCGAGGAGGGGATAAGATGTGCTTGTGACCTACACACACATGCCCCTATGTCATGGTTTTGATGGATAGGTGTGATGATTTTAGGAAATTCTTGCAAAGGTGGAATCATTGCAATACGATGATGGAGTGACTGGATTTGACTAGAACTACTGTCATGATGATCAATCATTTAATAGTAGAAAGGCCATAAGTGTAAAGCATTCAAAGGTTCCCTTTCGGATTCCCCATCAAGAGAAGCAAGACTATACACTCCTGACCCATACTTGTGAGTGATAATGTATAGACCAATCCAATTGGGGGCAAACTTTCCACGTTTACTCCATTCTAATGTAGTGACATTTTGATTCTCTTTGAGTACAAGATCACCAATTTTAAAATCACGTTCTTTGACATGTTTGTTGTATGCTTTGCTAATACGTTGTTGATAGACTTGATGATGTTCAAGAGTTGTTAGATGCTTTTCATCTAATAATTCTAGTTGTCTTTGAGAGGTCATGGTTATATTACTCATCGGGGATAAAATATTTGAGAGATACACGTAATGATGGAATTTGAATTTCAAGAGGTATAATGGCTTCAGAGCCATAGACAAGTGAGTAAGATGTAGCACTGTAGGTGTGCGAATGCTAGTTTGATAGGCCCAAAGAGTGAACATGATTTGAAGATGCCAGTTCCTACCCACGTCATTTACTATTTTCATGAGGATTTTGTTGAGTGTTTTGTTAGAGGCCTCATCCTGTCTGTTTACTTGAGGATAATATGGTGATGAAAAACTAAGTTTGATGTTGAATGTATCACAAAGTTTTTAACTTCCTTGTTTTTAAAGGATTTTCCATTATCCGTGATGAGTTTATGAGGGATGCCAAAACGACATATGATGTTCTGATATATGAAGTTGATGATAGGTTTAATTTTTTCAAGGTTAAAGGAATAACTTCAACCCATTTAGTGAAGTATTCAAGTTGTGATTATGGAATGATGTTGTTGAGATGATTTTGGATTAATTGTGCCAATGAGGTCTAACCCCATTGAGAGAAAGGCCATAGGTCTTGAGCGGGTTGTAATGCTTAGCTAGGGACATGAATGAGATTTGAATGGAGTTGGCATTTGACTGATTTCTTTATGTATGTACAATAGTATTTAGTGATGGTAGGCCGGTGATACCCTAGCCGTATGACGCGTTTAGCGATGACATTGCACTTTCGAAATGAAACCACGGATGTCATCATGGACTTCTTCAATTGCTCTAGTTGATGTATGTGATTTAACATATCATAACAATATGTCGTCAAAGCTATATTCATAAAGTATGCCACCTATGATGACGAAGCGGGTGACACGTTGCAAGAAAGGATCGTTTGGCTCCACATGATAAATTTTTTGGTAGTTTAGATTTGGTAAGATAGTCATATATTTGTGTGTACCATAAATCCAGAGGATTGTTTTCAATGACATTGATGGAAGGTAGCTCATTTTGATGTGAAGGATGATCCAAGCGTTGAATAACTACAGACATCTTAGTTTTATCATTTGATTTTTCTATTTAAAAAGGGACAAGGGATCATAGTGCAGTAAACCTATTGGAAGATCACATAATGGGTTGAATGGTATAATGATTGAGTGCGCAAGGAGAAAATTGACCACAACTTTATATCTTTGAAGGATTTCATTTTTACATTAATATTCTCCTTTAACATGACTGACAAAGAGTTGTGAATCTCTGTATATTTCTAGGATGTGGGCACCGAGGAGAATGGTAGTGTTTAGATCCATGATTATGGCTTCATATTTTTCCATGTCATTAGTACATTCAAAGTTGAGTTTAAATGATAATGGAAGTGGAATATTGTAGGGCGGTATGATAACGACTCTAGATCCTCCCCTTCTTGGCATTTAGCACCGTTAAAGAAGAGGGTCATTTTGATGGGGATGAAATCAGATTCATCGATGTAAGATTTATTGATGTTATTGATGGATTTGTCAAGAAATTATTCGTGAGGTAGTTGATTATCCGAAAGGGATGCTTTGGCGAGTTGATTTGTAATGTCCTGACCTTTAATAGATTTCTATGATATGATTTCAAGGTCAAATTTAGTCATGAGCATAAGCCATCGAGTGATGCGATCATTGTGATAAGGTTTAGTGTGCATAGCCTTAAGTGGATTGAACTGATAATGACATATTTCTTTTGATTAAGGAGGTAATGTCGAAGTTTGGATGTGGCGAAGTATAATTCACAACACAATTTTTCAGCTTCGGTGTAACGTGTTTCATATTCATGGAGTGTGCAACTAATGTAGTATACAACCTATTCATGACCTTGATTATCATGGTGACTAGCCAGAGATCCTAGGGCATGTTTTTAGGTGAATATGTATAAATAGAATGACTCTCCTTCACGAGGTGGAGTAAGCATAGGTGGTGATAAAAGATACTATTTGATTTCATCGAAGGCCTTTTGACAATTAGAATCCCAATGAAATTCTATGTCTTTGTGGAGAAGATGATGAAACGGTTGTGACAATTAGAGAGTTGTGATATGAAACATTTAATGGATTGTAATTTACCCTGGAGGCTATGTAGTTGCTTAAGATTGGATGGTGGAGGCATTTCAATGATTTCTCTAACTTTTGTTGGGTCAACTTCAATGCCTCGAGATAGATATGATGAATCCTAAAAGTTTTCTAGTGAGGACACCAAAAACACACTTTGCAGGATTAAGATGAAGACAAAATTGGATGAGATGAGTGAAGATTGATTCAAGGATGTCAAGATGGTTTTTTTGTGATTTAGATTTTCCTAGGAGGTCATTAACGTAGTCTTTGACAATTTTGTGGATGAGATCATGGAAAATGTATGTCATGGTGTGTTGATACGTAGCTCCTACATTTTTAAGATCAAAGGGCATGGACGCGATAGCGAAGGTTCCCTAAGGGGTAATGAAAGAAGTTTTGTGTTGATCGTTAGGTGCAATGAGGATTTGGTTATAACCAGAGAATCCATCCATGAGGGAAAGCATTTCGTGGCCAACTATTAGGTCAACGAGTTGATCTATGTTTGGGAGAGGGAAATCATATTTTAGACATGTGAGATTGAGATCCCTGAAATCTGTGCAGATGAGTATTGTTCCTAAAGCCTTAGTTATGGGGAAAGAGTTAGAAACCCATTGTGGATAATCAATGGGTATGATGAAGTTAGCAAATAAGAGGTGTTGCAAATATTCCTTAACAAGGAGAGCTATACAGGGATGCATTTTACAAAGTTTTTTTTTACTAGCTTAACATTGGGATATGTGACTATGTTGTGTACGATGATGTTAGGATTGATTCGGGCATATCACTATATGACCAGGTGAAGGCTTGGTGATATTTTGTTAAGAACGAGGTGAAATCATTTAATTCTTGTGAATCTAGAGATTGACCAACCTTAACTATGCGAGGATCCGAGGGTACCTAAGTTAATGTCGAGGGTGGATTTGTTAAGAAGCGTTGGTGTGTCAGATGGTAGGGATTTTTGAAGAAAATGGTCTTCACTCCCATATGGGAAAGGATATCCTAGTCATCTTGACACTGGAGGATGTCTACAGTAGGTGAATCTTCCTCGGTAATTTCTTGCCAAATGATGGGTAACGATTTAGTGGAGTGATTGGATTGATAAGTAAGTGGCCTTAAAGATATAACATTGATTAAAATTTTTTATATGGGATGGGTACAATGTCATCTGTGTCCATGGGATCTTCAAGGTTTATTGGTGATGATGGTTCTAGTTCGGAAATAGTTAGGGATGTCGCAAGTTCATATGTAGTGGCTTCGCACATCTTAGAGGTGAATTTTATATAGCCTAAACCACTTTTCTTATGAGATTTAAAGGAACACAGGATGGGTTGATCATGGGTTCCTTGTTCATATCGCTTTGAAGCCAAAGCCTCTCCATGCGCAATGATGAAGATATATGCGTGCAAAGTTGGGATTGTCAAGGGATTTTCAATTCAACATGAAAGGCATGACATAATGTGGATTAATAGCTTGGGATGGAGGGTTATCGCGTTCCCCTTAAATAAGATTTTTTTTGAGATACACAGGACCATAGGAAATAACATCCACTACATTTGGGTCATACATGGGTTGCTTGTGAAAGAGGGTTTAAAACCCGCAAGCGAGGATCACGAGGGACAACGTGCACATCAATGGACGTGTGAATGGTAGCGTGAAGAGATCTCGGGAGGAGCGAGCATCAACCGAATGTGCATGCAAAGATTTGAAACATGAGCAAAACTTGGTTAAGCCATAAAAATCTCCTCTATCTCATAGATCAAAAGGGGTGTACATATAGGAGGTGTTGAGTAACCCCAGTGTTGCAATCATGACAAATCGAGTAGAGAGGGGAGTTACATTCCCATAATAGAAGTGTAACTCCCAATGATGCATATGACACATTGATGCACTGACACACTAACGCATAAGAGAATCTCATAATGACCCCTAAATGACACGTGGACCTACGATCTCACCTAAGTGAGATGACTCACCTAATGATGTGGAAAATAATACACACCAACACCCCCTTCATCGTAACTTAGGATGAGGTGGCAAGTTAGAAATGAGAAATGGGTCTCGGCACAAAGCTTGATGAGGTACCCATGCACAAGAAAAAGGTCCCAAGCAGTGAAGGAAAACCCAGTGGGAAAAAAATCCACCACAAGAGAACAAAACACTCTCTAATCTAAGAAAGATGCCAAAGATGGGTCCCAGCCATAGACGAGCTTGAAAGGGTACCCATGTACAAAGAGGCAATCTCTCGGAAAGAAGAAGAAGAGAGAAGAAGAGGGAGACGAGAGGAATGCAAAAGATGCCATGAAGTCTCCCGAGAAGAATGTCGATGATGAGATCCTCGCCTCTCTCGGATCAAGAAGAGCCACCCCAAGAAACTATGTTCCCGCCCTTAGGAAGGACGTAAATGACGTCTTTGAAAGTATGCCCACTCCATGAAGGAAATTGAAGGCAAGAACACGAAGAACTTTGAGTCGGTGCACAAAAGTGTGACATAGGTCTAACGAGTGAGTGCAAGGAATCGAAGGTAATGCCACATGCGTAGAATCTGTCAAAGTGAAAAGAGTGAACACTGTAGAAAGGAAGTCCACGTGATGTGAAGGCAACAAAACATCCCCCACAACAGAAAATGGATCCACAAGCAAGGGTGGATCAATAAAGGTCTCTAGAAATGTGGAAGTGACATGATTCGCGAAAGGGGCACTCCCAACAACAGAGATGATGAACTCCTCTGAAACACCTGTAGATGGATGAGGGACCTGTAGTGCATCACAAGTAGACTTTGCGAAAAGACGACTAAGGTCAAGCAGATACTCGTCCCAATGAGGGGGCTCAACAAACAGAAGAGCGATGTCAGATAGGTATGAGTCATCCAATGAAGGAAAAGGAGTGAAGTGGGCCTCACACATAGGAAGTGGAAAAGAGGTGGGTGTGATGACTGTATGAGGTTGAGAAGGAGATTGCTCGATATCTTATGAGATGTGGGAAGTGTCAGCACTCTCTGGAATAGTGAGAGAAAGAACAGAGAAGTCCTTTGTAGTACTCTCGACATCGAGAACTAGATACACAATCCTCGTCATCGAAGTAGAACCAAGCGAGCTCGTGTCGGTGAAACTGTCATCACACGAAGAAGAGGAGATAATTGAATCATCAAGAACAACAACATCGACAGTATGTGAAGGGTCTCCATAGAGGGATTGAAGAATGCTCCAGACACAGTGAGGTGGATTTGAGTCTACCACGTGAAACCAAAGATATCGAGAGACATGCATCATCATGTGCCCAAAGACATGGTTGTAAGTGTCAAGAAAGTCCTCTAGATGACGATGATTAAAGGGGTGCAGAACTGCCCAAGCAAGAAGGATAAAATACCCTTATGGGCGAAGTAACATTCCATGGAAGCACGCCAAGCTGAATAGTTCCCTCTCTCGGTGAGAAGTGGTAGAGACCGTAAAGTGATCGTACGACACTCATGCCTGGAAAGAGCACTCTCCATGATGAAAATGCAAGATGCATAAAAGCAAAACGTCAGACTCGGCCGATAATGCGTCTGCGTGTAAAACCAAAGAGTACTAGTCAACCCCAGAATGCGACACTTTATAAAGTAGTGCATTTACAAAACTGACAATGTCATCATGTAATGTGTGAAAAATCATGCAACTTTGACTAAAGAAGCGCTAAAAATGAGTAAGCGAGTCAAAAGTTATAAGATTAAAACGATTCCCGAATCGATGGAAAATGCCACTAAACGCTACAAACACATTAAAAAAGTGCTCAAAACGAGTGCAAAGGGTATTGTGTGACTACTCGTTGGAAACGACATCAAATTCAGCAGGTTTGTTTTTCTTGCGATGGGGATTAGCCTCCTGCCAACCCCGGACCTTGCCCTCCGTCTTCGACGCTCGTAGGAAGGTAAGAATACAAGCAAAAATACAACCTTAAAATCAATTACAATGCCATGATAAATGAATGTTTTTAACTTAAAAACATCAAAAGGATTGTTTTATCCTCCAAACAAGTTCTAACAGGAGTGGGGCCCATGTTTTGGTGTCAAGCCATGGTGGAAGTTTGTGCAAAAAATGTCCAAGGCTGCAGAGGTATAAACGGCCAAGGTTGCAGAGCCAAACCACAGGGATTCAACGCCACGTGTTGGAGGAGAGCGTTAATCGAGCATACAAGCAAACCTAAGCTAACAACCGAATTGAAACCGTTGCTACATCCGTAGGCTCGAGAGGAGAAACCACTGAAATATGCTGGTGAGTCAGCATGAATTCCATGTAATGGCCAAAAGGAGGGTCAAAGCACCGGTTCACGCATCGATCCAGAGCGGGGTGTTGGTGGCACACAACAAGGCTATAGAAGAAATAGCGAGAACTGTGCCAAGAAAAAATAAGGCAAGTTGCAGGGTGCAATTCCAATGCTCAACAAAGCATACACAAACCAGTTCCAGAGATTGAATAGAGTACCGAGCATACAGGTGAAAACACATTCACACAAATAGAAAACTCAAGAGACCAATGCACAGGCTGGACCACGCAGCAGGGGGAACGAACGGGGGTGCAAGCTAGCCCAAAACAAGGTGGGAGCACAAACAAGCAACCAAACAATGGTGCATACAAGAGATTATATGCAGACAGTGTCGGGGGTTCAAGCGAGTTTCGATTAAAGCTATGAGTGGCAAGAGCGAGCCAGAGAACCAAGAGCACACAAAGCACCAAGGATGAGCCAGAGATCCAACGTGGAAGTCGGTTGTGCAAGGCAGGAGGAATGGTGCAGGTTAGCAAAGGTCAAGTCGATCTCAAACATGAGTCAACCATGAGTAGGATCTTGAGTTGATCATGGCAGGTCCGGGTTCAATGCAAGGATCGCATGCACAAGTAAAACCAAACCGAACCGCCGACCAAAGAACAACCACTACAAACCTCAAAAAAACTCTAAAACCAATATTTTAAAGTCGACTGCAACTTGAGAAATCCAATACACCTCTAGAGCACGCATGTAACCATGGAGAATCGAGCGGTCGAAGACACTAAACCTGAAAATCACCATAAACTCCAATAGGAGACAAAAACTCACAAACAACCTGAATGGAGGTATAAAAATTCCTGAAATCAATATAATAAACACACGAACGTAATATCCATTATGACACATGCAACAAAATCTGAATATCACGCGGAAGCCAAAAAATGCATGAGCAACGCCGATGAGTGCGCGGGTCCACAAAATCCGCTCTAATACCATGAAAGAGGGTTTAAAACCCACAAGCGAGGATCATGAGGGACGACGTGCACATCAATGGACATGTGAATGGTAGTGTGAAGAGATCTCGGGAGGAGCGAGCATCAACCGAATGTGCATGCAAAGATTTGAAACATGGGAAAAACTGGTTAAGCCATAAAAATATCCTCTATCTCATAGATCAAAAGGGGTGTACATATAGGAGGTGCTGAGTAACCCCCAATGCTGCAATCATGACAACTTGAGTAGAGAGGGGGAGTTACATTCCTGAATAGAAGTGTAACTCCCAATGATGCATATGACGACCGATGCACCGACGCACCGACACGTAAGAGAATCTCATAATGAACCCTAAATGACACGTGGACCTACGATCTCACCTAAGTGAGATGACTTACCTAATGATGTGGAAAATAATACACACTAATAGCTTGTCGGGGTGGCCATATGTTTTACGTGAAGGGAAGGAGTTAAGCATGAGTAGATGGTATTCCTCGAGTGTAAGGCATTTTCTCGCCTCACCAAGAGAGGAATCATCTAGTAAAGAAGGTATAGATGTGCTAGTGGATGCTTCATCGATGGCTTAGATGCTGATTTAGGTACAAGGAATTTGTTTGGGCGATACATCATGTGATCAACAATGAACGGATTTGGATCGGCGGGGATAGTGAAATTCCTACCTTCATGTTCGTATTTGAGAAAACGGTGTAGAGTGGAAGGAACGAAATGCATGGTGCATATCCAAGGGCATCCTAATAACATGTTGTATTGGAACTCTCCTTCTATAATGTAGAAGAGTTTGGAAAGGGTTTTGACACCTACTTTTAAGTGGAAGTATGACAAAGTGCTTAATGTGGGTGCGGTTATGTCGTTGAAGGATCGTAATAGAATTGGGTTTGAGTGACGATGGTATTGGGTAATTTGAGTTGGTCGAAAGTGAGGGATGATATGATATTGATGGCAACACCACTATCAATCATGACCCTCTTGATGGAGATGTCATTGATCTGAGTGATGATGAATAATGGTAGGTCATGGTCCTCTAGTCTGAGAGAGGGAATTTCATATGGTTCAAAAGATATAGACATGGACGCTTTGAGAGCACCTACAAAGTTCATGAAAGAAACCAGATCATTGGTTGGTACAGTGATGGATTGAAGGGCTTCTATCATAGCTTTCTTATGAAAAGGTGACGCCTCGAACTAGTTTATAGAGTGACAACCGATAGGAGATGTGTAATTGTTTGATAGCGACCTTCTGTATTGTGGTGAAAAGAGGTGTTGCTTCTTGTATGGAGATATTATCTTTTGATTACGGCGTTTGATTAGAATCTTTAAGAGCTAAGGAAATGGACACCTTAGGCTTATCGATGAGGTGGATAATTCAGGAGGTGGAGGTATATCGACAAATATTTTACCTTTCTTAGGATTTGATGTTTCTTTGTCATAACTTTGTGATCAAGTGGTGATGTGTACGGTGTCAACTTAATGAGTAGGCATTTTAGGGACGAATCCTTCAAGTTTTGATGATGACAATGTTGATGTTGATGTTGTGTTTGATTGAGAAGGAAGAAAGAGTGAACTGCCAATCTTTTGTATTTTTAAATGAAAGGCTCTACAATATTCTATGGAATGGCCTCATGTCCTATGGTAATCACAGAAAACATTAAAGTCATACTAGACAGGCTTCCATCCGTGATGATCTGACGATTTAGAAGGTGGTAGTGTAATAAGTGATCATTGAAGGAGATCATCTAATATGGTGGCATAACACCCTTTTGGCATAGACGTAGATGGGGTCAATGTCACATCTTCACTACTTTTAAGAGGGAGTAAGACATGTTGTTTAGCCATCTTAGGTTGTTTATTTTTCTCGGTCGTGGAGGATTTCTAGACGTCGCGAAAAATTGTGGACGAGGATCTTATGTGGGTGGTCGTTAGTGTGGATAGTTGGGTGTGTAACATGTGAGAGTGAAGGACCCTATATGGGTGGCCACTTCGTGAGGATAATTGGTCCATGTAACATGCAAGGCGAGGGACCTCGTATGGGTGATCATTGGTGTGGATAGTTGGGGCATGTGCAACATGCGAGGCGAGGGACCCTGTATGGGTGATCGTTGGTGTGGATATTTGGGTTGTGTAAAAGGTGTAGGATATGGACTTAGTGTAGGGGTTTAATTGGGAATTTTAATCCTGTAATAATAGGGTGATTAGTATATATGAGGGAGCGAGGTCTGCGTGACGGGAATCTGATCCGAAAAAATATATTGAGGGCTTTTAAAACTTGAACAACACCCGCTTATGGGGTACCCTCGTGGTTTTGGATGAACTAGGTGTGGTTGATGAGGACACAACAGAAGGGTCAGTTTTCTCTAAGGTAATGAGTATTTTAGGTTGTTTTTCATATGTAATTTGGGGTTTAGTAGAAGATGTGGGTATGGATTCGGTAGTGGCATGTGACGAAAGTGTAGGAATAGTTTTACTAACATTTTCAACAAAGCGAAGACTCGTAACTTTGGAATCGTTAGATTTTGATGTTGTTTTTGCAGTTTTGATTCGGTAAGTGACAAGGGTGTAAGAAGGGTAGGTTCTATTTTGGTTATTGTATTGATGGTGTGGACAACATTTATTTGTGGTTGATCAGAGGGCGAAGGGTGAGTCGAAAAAGATTGCTTAAATATGTCCAGATTTTGATTTGGGGGTGCATTTGGATTGTTCAAGTGGAGGTCACCCTTGTCAATCAAATCTTGAAGTACATTGTGGAATGTGCAACACCTTTCGATGTTATGTTCATAGACCCTATGGTATTTAAAATAGTCATTATCTCTGTACCAATTAGGTTTAGATACCGATATGTCAATGGGTCGTATAGGTGGGAGAGATATCATGTTGGAGGCAAGAAGTTTGTCAAAAAATGTGCTATAAGTCTCTCCTATAGGTGTGTAGTTAAGTTGTTGACCAAGACGTTCGATGACATGTTTTTCCTCGGGGAGCGGATTTGACTACAAAGTGACATTGACAACTATTTTTGATTTATCAGGGCTAGATGTTGACTTAGATGGGAACTCGATTTTTGGTTTCTTAGGACGAAGCTTAACCTAACCATCATCTAGCACTCGCAGCCCAATTTACGGGCCATGGTAAAAGCCTAATTAAAATTTTGAAATGATTGGATTTGTAATGTGGATGAGATGTGTTTAGAACATGCACAGACATAAGACCTTGATTAATTTTTTTGTGGTAATGTAAAGGATAGTTGATTAGTCACACCCCTCCAATGGGTGATGAAGTCAGCGATGGATTTGTCTTCAAATTGTTAGATGGCATAGAGGTCATTGATAGCAATTTTGTTGGATATGTTTATGAAAAAATGGTCTCGAGAAAAGTTAGGCAAGATGCGCAAAGGAGTATAGAGAATGTTGCAGGATGTTGTTGTACTAGTCTAAGGTAGGACTAGCAAGGGATGTGTGAAAGGTCCTTAACATTAGATCTTGATCACGGGCTATTAGATAACATGCATGACAGAAGGCACATATATGTTGTTAGGGATCTTCCTTGCTGTAAAACTTGATAAACTTAGGAAGTTCTCAGTGGGGTGGATATGATTTATATGGATCAAGGATGAATGATCTCACCGCAAATTTGATTGTAAGAGAGCACATTCTTGGATGAGGATGAAGCAACTTCGAGACTAGATGTGTGGTTTAAAAGGGCTAGGAGAGGATCATATTGTGTTTGTTGTTGTGAGGATGAGTTAGGCTGAAATAAGATTAGCTAGGTTGTGAGTATGCCTGATATTGCTGAGGAATGCCTTGCTGGTAGGGAATGTTTTGCTGGGGGATATTATGTTGATAAGAGGCATTGTGTTGGTAAGGGATATTCATTGTCATGGGAACGTCATATTGAGGAATGTTTTGTTGAGGTGCGTATTGCTAAGGTACATGTTGTTGATAAGGAATATTTTGTTGAGGAATACTTTGATGATAAGGGATGTTTTGTTGTGGGATGTTTTGATGAGATGAGAAACCTTGTTGTGAAGCTATAGGTTGTGAGGTTTGTATGTATTGATACTATAATGACATTGATGTATAAGTGAGTGGTTGTGAATATGTAGGTGTTTGTTGAGAGGATGGTGCCTATTGTGGAACACTTTGTTATGGGATATTGTATTGCGGGATGTTTTGTAGGGGTGTAGATTGCAAAATGAAGATTAGTGGTTGTGAAGGTTGTGGTATGTATTGTAAAACACGGTGAGTGCTAGTAATGGCACTGGTATTAACCAATGGTGTAGTTGTAGGGATAAACATGGCGAGGTTCTGAATGGGAATAGTAACCTATTGGGAGGATACAACAATAGAAAAGGCCACGAAACTCAGTGGAGGTGTTTATACCTGTGAGGAGGCTAGAGGGGTAGATGAAGAAGTAACGATACTACTTAGAGGAGGTGTGGAACCTATAGAAGGACTTGGTGAGGATGTAGACTATTGGGTAGATGTATTTTGTGATGAAATAATGTGGAGGTCATAAACATGGACTGAAAAGATCTTAGATGCTTTGAGTTGACTTGTGGAGGATTGTTCATTCAATGTTTCAAAGGGGTTACTAGGGCTAAGAAATATTCGGGGTTGACTATTGTTTGGTGTTTCAGGCTGATTTGAAGTGTATGGGTATACCTATTGGACAACGGGGTCTTGATTTTGATCGCTGAGATGTGTAATGACATATGAAGGATTGTAAGTGTGTTGGGGTGTAAATGGTTGCATATGAAAATTTTTGGCTGCTAGGTCAACATTGAGGGAAATAGGGTCTGATTCTACCATTTCTTCAAAGACAAGGTCTCCCATATTGTAGAAGGGAGATTTGGATGCTTTTGGTTGAGGAATAGAAAAGAAATGTTTTGTTTCTTGTGATCCAAGTCTATGGAGGATTTTACCATGATATTGATGTGGGGAATGAAAGAATTTTTGTCCCATTGTTTCATTATAGTTGGCCCCGATTCATTCCAAGTCTGTTGGGTATCTAAGAAGGGATTGGATGTAGCTGTTTGATAATATGGGATTTGTTGTTGTGTTGGTGTCAAAAGTGTTGTAGTGTAAAATGAGACATGTTGTTGAAATGTAGGTGGTGGAGTAGACATGTTTTCAGGAATTTGGTTACGAGCTTGTTGTCTAGTAAGTACCATGATAAAAACACACAAACACCTAGAAAATGAAAAATAACTAGATGGGTTGATTTACAAACAACAAGCAAATGCAAGAAAAATGTGTTGTTTAGTATTTATCTTGATTAATTATGAAAAAGTGAAATGTGTAAGATGGTTAACAAGGGTCCTAGGAAATGGTAAGCTATGGATGGTTTCGGTATGTATAAAGGCATAGTCATCGATATATCCTGAAGGTATGTGAGGCCCAACTCTATACTGTCACGCGTGACGTGCGTGTATATGGGGCCTACCCCCTCACTTCATGGTCCCGTTGCGATAAGGGAGTCGGGTGCTGAGCCAAAATATATCGACAGACATGAGATTATACTCGGCTAGAACACCGAGTTAGCTTCCCTGTTGGGTGATGAAATCCCAATCAGTTTCACCTGGGTGGGATTTTTTCGAATGTGTTTTTGATTTGATAGTGGTTTGGTTGTGTGTAGGGGAAAAATAAGTGAATGCAATGATTTTACCTCCTAATTAAAACTAGATGATCAAGAAGTATGAAATGGTTTGTTTTAAGACCCAAAATGAAATGTTTATTTTTGATGAGAGCAAACAAACAAAAATGCAAAACCGAGAACAAAAGAAAGGCTCTAAGACTTACGGTGAGAGCGCTCCTATTTTTTTAGATTTTTAGCAATTTTAACGCGAGCAAGTAGTAAATCCAGTAAATGAATTTTCAAAAATAGTGTCCTACAACCAGATTAGAGAAAACTGAGAAAAAAAAAGATTGTGAAGCAATTGTAAAAAATAAAAACACATTCCAATCACTAGCGAATGGCAAAATTATAGGTGATTAGCCTAATCGTAGGTGATTACTAGACAATGAAATTTTTATTGATAAAATGAAACAAAAGAACAAGGGACAAGTGTCCCACCAAACATGCCAAGATGTTGAGGAAAATTTTTACCTTAGGGTTTTTGGTCTGATATTACAAGGGGGGTAAAACTTGCTCAACCTTGTTATGGCAGGGTTTTCAAGATACCCAGAGATGTGGTGGATGGATGATGTTTTACGCTCCCTGAAGAATGTACTAGACCTATTTTCCCTGCAAGTAGACCTACAAATCAAAAACGCTTTCAAAAAATATAATTAGTAAGATAAGTGGACAAGTTTCTTGGAAAAGGCCGGTTCGTAAGTCCAGAGACTTCCTTAAGTGGATATCAACCTACTTTTAAGGCATTTAAGCTTTATTGATGAGAAATGGAGTACAATATACGATAGATAGAAAATGTGATTAACTGTTTATCACTTATTTATCTAGTTATATACATCGAGTTGATAGTAATGAAATGAAAACAACAAGACTAGAATTTGAAATGGAATCTAGGTTAGAATCTAGGTTTTCTAAAAAGTTTGAGCCTACAGAATAGGCTAAGTCCTCATCTTCTATGAAGTAAGAATCAAGCTCAGAGATGTAATCTTCCATGAAGAAGTTAGAGATCTCCTCCTCCGTATCGTATAGGTGTGAAAGATCAAAATCAAAGTATCGGAAGGCGATGTTACTCTCAATGTTGGATTTAGATGTAGTACGGGTGTCTTCTGGTATGTCTAGGCCTACTTCATAGTTGTACTCGAATGATGCAAGGTCAGCTTGGATCCACAGAACTTCAAAGTAGGCACACAACTCGATGTCTTGTAGGATGTCATATTCTTCCCAGTACAAAGGGTGTTGGATAATTGGTAGTGAATCAATACTGGTAATGGGATGACTGATACCTGATATGGCCATCTACAAAATCCATACTTGACAACATGTTAGTAATAAAAAGAAATGGATATGGATTGTTAAATTTTTTTGAACAAATCTATGAATAAAAGCATTAAGTAGGAATTGCAGGTGATTCTAACAATCGCCGACGATTACTATGAATTCTAATAGGCTAATAAAAACAGAGAGTATAACTTGATTATTTTGTGACTGTGACGAATTTAAAAATTTAAACGAGATTATTAGTGGAAAGACGAGCATGATTACTTGAAAATGGAAGCAAGAAGTAATAAAAACAAATCTCACCTTGATGGATGATTGATGAGATATCGTAGATTGATTAATAGATGGGTGAAGATGGATGTTTGGCACGACGATCTTTGTATGATATGATGATCGTATTGACGCAGGTGAGGGAATGATGGTGCTCTGTTGGAAACCTTAGGCTTAGAACATTTGTGAATGGACGTAAATTCCCTACAAAATCCCAAAAATCCTCTCCCAAAGAGGCTTAGAAATCTATTTATATATATCATCGACGACTAGGATAATCGCCCACGATTTCCACTAATTCAAGTTAGGGGATAAAAAGAGTGATTTTCTTGCCATTTGAACTTGATTTGCAAGGACTTCGAGAGAGGTTGAGATGTTAAGAGAGGTGAGCTCGGATGAGGACCAAGTTAGTTAGGATAAATGTGGAGGTGTTTTTAGAAGGTTTCCAAAGTTAACTTAGTCCTAACTAGTTAGGGGTGGATAGGGATAAGTTAGAGGTGGTTAGCTTATATTTATGGAAGGTTGCTAAATTAACTAGTTACAACTAATGAGTGTGGATGAGGTCACATGTTGAGGTGTGAGGGTGTAATTAATTTATCTAATTAATTATTTTAGGAATATGGACGTGAATGTGAGTATTAAATTAACTTAATTAAAGGGTACAAGTGGGTGGCCTAGGTCATGGAGTGTTCATGAGTGGTGTGTTTTAATTGTTTTAACAATTGTGAATGAGTTTGGATAATGAAGGTGAGTGAGTGTAGATTTTCGGTGTTTACACCCATTTAAGAGAACAATTTAGTTTTTGTAATGATTTTGTTTTACTTCAAATGGAGGGAGGTAAAAAAATTAAGCCTCCCATAACCCCAATTCTAATGCACATCTACAATAATTGAAGATATGGAGAAGTGTTTAAAGGGGTTTATAATGACACGGAGGGCATTAGAGTGTAAAGTTTTGATGCCCTAAGTGATGACCAAAAATGTTTTTCAACTCTTATTTTTCACACTTCATACTATGTTCTTATTGAATGGACGAGGTAGACATTTTCTTGTTGCCTTCGAGGATGCCCATGCCTTATGTAAGATGCAATACTAATATTCGATTTTCAAGTGTTGTGATATGTTTGTTGAGTAAAAAATCAAGAGGATTTGATTTATTTTTTATTGACAATTCAACATATATAGACATAATATTTTCCAAATAACCTATAGTTAGCACTTTGGATGGCCCTCATTTCCATTCATTCAAAGTGCTTAGTTCACATTTTTCCATACCATTTTTCTAAACCTATATAGAATTGTCTAGTCTCCTAATTGACATTTAATTCTTCATCCCAAGGTATTGTAGACACAAAATCATGCACTTGGGTAAATTTCTAGGTCCTAATCACATACTACTATTCATATGACTCCTAAGTGAGAAAAATAGCAATTAATAGCTATCCTTGGTCTTTTGTTTGTGTTTCTTATTTTTTATTTGGCATTCTACACCCTACATCCTAATATGAACTTTATTGCTTTATCTCTCGTGAATACGGATACCGGCCTGCCGATTGCCCTCATCCTTTGGGAACCCCAACCTATTTCTACTTTATTCGCTCTTTTTAGGCTTCTTTTTATCTTTTGGGCATCTTATTTTATTATGGGTCGTCCTTCTAGTTGTCAATTGTGAAATTCAACAAAAGGAATCATATAAATACAAAGCTATGTGACAATAATAAAGGACCAATCTCTAAGCATCTATTATCATCACCTAAGGTTGCATCCAAAGGCATTTTAAGAGCATCAAAGGCATCCATATAACAGTCACTCAAGGGACAAGGGACTACATTTTATGCATACACAAATATGAAGTGAAGTTTATTTTTCCATCCACATATCTATTTACATTGGCATATCTAGCTATCACCCACTATCACGTGCACAAGCAAGGGATTCTAGGAAAAATTCTATCACACATGCATAAGAACTACATGGAGTTTGAGATGTAGTGCAACAATCGGTCATAAGTTCACTCAGTTGGTGATGGATCTGTCAGTCGGTACCGACTCCTCATTTGCATACTTTCTTTTTGGGATTTGATGTAGTTTTAGGGTTTTGTATGTATTTATCTCTTTGCAGGTTACAAGAAAACTTTGCGATCATCCAACGACATACATGCGACCAAAAAAGACAACTGGTGAAAACCTTACGACACTAAAAAATTTAGGTTCGGTCAATTTCGTAGACACATGCGCCACCCTTGACCAGTCTGCACCCTAGTCCAGGCTCATATGGAAGTTCCAAGATTTTTGTGCGCTTGTGAAAATCTACCCTTTCCGTTTCTCAATTTTCCATTCTTCATAGTCTCGACATTCGACATAAATCAACTAAGTATTTTATCCTCTCTCTTGCACCTATGGTTTCAAATTCATTAGCTTACTTGCTTGTGTAAAAATTTATACTTAGCATTTATTTATCCTACATAACTCTGCAATTAGGGTTTTACAAAAACTCAATTTTTGTTAAATCATTTAGTGAACCCACATTTGAATACTCTTGGATCCTCATTTTTCTTCTCTCATGACTCCTAAAATTCCTGAAATTTATTTGCATGATTTACTTCAAATGTATCCCAATTCAGAAGGTTGTTCTCCAAAAGTCCTCAACACTATGTATCTACCTCGATATGCCACCTACACAAGTAAGTTCCATTTTTATTGTCTCTCGAATGACCCTAACCTTCATGATCCTCTATCCAATCAACGCATCTTAGAATAAATTCAAGCTTTACACTCTTTATTTTAAGACAATATTCAAGCTATAGAAACAAATATTACATCTCTTAAATATGAAATCTAACATCTCAAGGATGCTTCTCAATCTAATGCTAGTTCTCCTTCTACATCTCATTCTCTCATCCTAATTCTATGTCTTCTACATGTGCTCATATTAGTGAACCACAAGTCTTACCACTCCCCACACCTCTCAAGTTTGATCACAATGCTAAGCAACATGATATTTTTCCTCAACTCCTCACTCATTAATTGATCAACTTGTTACCTATTCATTGCTATCCTCCTTATCGACTTGCCAACTATCAAGGTTTCCCATTTTTTAAGTATCATTGAATCAATGGACATCATGATAATTATTGCTATGCTTTAAATCAAAGAATAAAGCACCTCGAGCATCAAGGATTTATCTCATTTGATGTACACCATTCTCATTACATGCTCATCTCCAAATTTTACATCCAAATGGGCTCCTAAATCTGCTCCTTCTATGACCAATGAGCATTAGGCTATCACTTCTAATGTCCCTTCTTCACTCGGTCAAGTGCCGCCTATGTAACCCACTCCGACTAAGGAGTCACCTCTCAAGGCCTGTCCTCCATCACCTCTTCTTACCAAGTCTTCTACAACATTACCAAGTCAAACAAAGCAACCGCCTCTCAAAATCGGTCCAACATATCCTCTAAAGTATTCTACAGTGTTATCAATCCCACATAGGATACAACCAATCATTTTTGTCAAGGAAACTACTCCTTACATTGATCCCCTTAGCAACATCGACTAGATCTACACCTCTCACACACTTGGGGCATCATGCTTACTTCTCTCCCCCTCCTAACATCATCAGTGTCTATCATTTCTTTTATTATGCTTTACACTTCATACCTCATATTTCTAAGCATCATTGCACAAATTGATACACTTTGTATCATCACTACCCTATGATGCACTCTTGTGCTAAAGTTCACACTTGATTGTTGAGGGCATACTACATCCATGAACCTCACACATACACATTTCATGCTCAACGCTTCACGATACATATTTCTAGCATTCCATTCTCACACATCATACTACACTATGACACACTCTAGTTCTATGGTTCATACTTGACTTCCGAGGGTCTAAACCTAAAATAAACTCACCAAATTCACACACTTTACGCTTTGTACTTCATGATCTATCTTTCTAGCATCTCTTTCAAACCATTTCCAGATGACACACTCTTATTCTATGGTTCATTCTTGATTTTTGAGGGGCATCTTGTAAATGAACCTTATCTCATACTCATTCACATTCATTCGAGGGGCACATTGCTCCTATCATTCACTTTGCATTCCATTTCATTCACACCCATAACATATTGCATATCTTGGTTGCACGTACTCGTTCTTTCTTATACTAGTTACATGTACACTTTTCTTACTATATTAGTCGGATATCCAATATATCATTATTTTCTATATACACATGTGCGTTCACTTGTTCTTTAGTTGTGAATGCATACTTTCTACATATCCTTACATGTAACAATGATGCTTGGCAATGTACCTCTTCCAAAATCCCATTGAGGCTCTTGGGGCATCTACATTTGTACTCTTACACACTACAAAGTGCTACTATTTCATTTTCTACTACTTACTATTTTATACTAGCACACTACTTTCCATGGATCTATACACGCTTTGACATACTCTTTATCTTTCTAACATTCTAACGGGTGCTTCATGTGCAACATTTTCCTTACAGAACTATTTTCCACCATGGTTGTTTGATACTTTGCTTGTTACTATTTGCCATTATTTACCATTGTATGTAATTGTTTATGAGTTATGCTCTATGTCTTATATGTTCATTACTTATATACTTTTGGCCGCTTTGGCCCTGATTGTCTTACGACATTGTGAGCAATGTCCCATGTTTGAAACCCACTTTTACAGTCTACTTTTTCTGCACTATTATTTGTTTACATTGTATTCTATAGCATGTTTGTCACTTTTTCTACTAACACATATATCTAGCCATATTGTTTGCATGTGCCTTAGTTTCTACCTGTGCACATTCCCCTGCTGAGGATACGATTTTAGATCACCATTCGAGCCTCTCTTTGGGTCAAATTCTCCTAGCGATGTCTCATGCACCCCAAACAAGGGGGCATACATTAGGTGAATCAGTCACTCCATACAACAACTTAGAGCATCAAGACAACACACGGTTCAACATAGGAACAAAGTAAAGTTATAGTCACAAAATGACCCAGATTATGAATTTGGTCCTCAATTTAGCACATACGCCAAGACATCTAGATACAGACACTAGTGCATGGATGCTCTTGACCTTTCTTGGGTGCCTATGACTAGGGGCAATTATAGTTACTTTCTTAGATCAACACAGTTTTTAACAGTTCATAGAGCAATTTTCATAATATAGGAACAATCCTCCAACAATCAGAATGCATTTAATCTCCTTTTTTAATTGGACCAAACATGCAACAAAACATAACTAAAAAGGATCACACTAGCTACATTGGCGTATAAATTAGGGAATCACTTATGGAAGGAGAATAACACTAGACATTTATCCCCAACACTCTTATGTCATGGCGTGAGATCGCCCAAAAAACTCGCTCTTCTACAACACTTCAAGACATTTTCTATCCTTTTCACTCTTCACGGATCATGTGCACACTTTCCTTTTACTACTTTTTACACATATTTACATACTTTTACATACTTTTGCAAGAGTTTTCATAACACATGACTTTGAATACTCTTTCACTCTTATTTTGTAGGTCCGTCCTTAATACACAACAAGAAGCAACCCTACATCAAGCACAACAATAGGTACAACACGATATAACACTATACGCTTCACCCCTAGGGTCACTTCCTCTTTCTTAGCTTCCATGCTTCATTTTTAATCACTCCATGCTTTCACTTGTCTCCTCGGCACGCTTTCACCATCGATCTACAAGGAACAAAGGTACAAAATTCTAAACTACTTTATGTTATCGAGTATTCACTCAACAACATAAAGTGGGGGCAAATGTAGACACAAAGTCACACACTTGGGTACATTTCTAGGTCCTAATCACATACTACTATTCATATGATTCCTAAGTGAGAAAACTAGTAATTGACAACCTTTGGCCTTTTGTCTATGTTTCTTATTTTCTATTTGGCCTTCTACACCCTACATCCCAGTTTGAACTTTATTTTTTTATCTTTCATGACTCTGGACACCAACGCCCAAACACCCTCATCCTTTTGGGCACCCCAACCTCTTTCTACTTTACTCGCTCTTTTTGGGCTTCTTTTATCTTTTGGGCATCTTATTTTCTTATGGGTCAACCTTCCAGTTGTCAATTATGAAATTCAACCAAGGGAATCATATAAATACAAAGCTATGTGACCATAATAAAAGACCAAACTCTAAGCATCTATTATCATCACCTAAGGTTACATCCAAAGGTATTCTAAGAGCATCAAGGGCATCCATCTAGCACTCACTTAAGGGACAAGGGACTTTATGTTCTGCATACATGCATAGAAAGGGAAGTTTATTTTTCCATTCACACATCTATTTACATTGGTACATCTAGCTATCGTCTACTATCACATGCACCTGCGCAAGGGATTCCTAAGGCACAATTCTATCACACACACAAGAACTACATAGAGTCTAAGATGTAGTGTAGCGCTTGGTCGTAAGTTCACTCAGTCGGGTGACCGTCGGGGTTAGTTTGACTCCTCATTTTGCATCTTTTCTTTTTGGGATTTGATGTAGTTTGAGGGTTTTGTAGGTCTTTATCTCTTTCGCAGGTTATAGGCAAACTCTGCGATCATCCAACAACATACATGTGACCAAAAATGATAACCTTACAACACTAGAAAATTCATATTCAAATAATTTTTGTAGACAATGCTGCTAAGTAGACTCCATCGCCTAGGTGCCCCCGACTCAATCTAAGTGCCCGAGTCCTGGGCTCATTTGGAAGTTCTAGGATTTTTTGTGCTTAGTTACAATAATCTGCTCTTCTTGTTTCTTAGTTTTTCTAATTTGCATAGTTTCGACATTCGGTCTAAATCAACAAAGTCTTTTATCCTCTCTTTTGCACCTAGGGTTTCAAATTCATTAGCTTACTTATTTGTGTCAAAATATGTACTTATCATTTATTTATCCTACATTACTCTGTAATTAAGGTTTTCCAAAAATGTGATTTTTGTTAAATCGGTATGACCTCTTTAACTCTAGAATGGGGTTCTCATAAATTTGTGACACAATTTTTTTCGTATAAAAATTTTACTTCAAATTTGTTAACCAAATGTTTTTGGAAAGGATTATGATATGGTGATTTCTTCCTACCATGCACTCTATTTATATTTGTTGAAAAGGTCATATAATTCAAATTAAAGCACCAATATTTTCCCATGAATTTTCTAAATAATTTTTTGTGTTGTTATTTATTTGTTGTTCATCCATCCTCTAGAAATTTAATTCCTTTTACTTTTTTTTATTGTTTTCTAAAACTGACGGTACTAAATTTAATGGATGTGAGGAATGTATTTGATTTATAGATGTAATAATTTACTTCATATTTCTTTGAAATGTGTAAATAACAATTCTATTAATCAATTATCATGTATTGACAATGAAAAGTGTTGATATGGTAGTGTATTGCTTGGATTTGACAAGATAATTATAAGAAGAAACTATAAATTCACCCATAAATAATTCCATTTTTAATAAGACGGTTTTATAGTATTTTACTCATCTCTAATAGATGATAGATAGCTGATGAATTTTCCACTCAAGATAAGTATATTAGCATTTTCATAATCTAATAGCCATTTTTATTGAGAAACAATATTTTTTTGTTATATGGATCTATTTAAAAAAAGTCGTCCTATTTAGTGTAATTTTTTGGTGTAGTATCTTAAATATGGTTTGATGCACTTGACAATAATATTATTTTACATCTTTAAAGTAATTTAGTTCATAAATACATATTTGACATTATTCACACATATTTTCCCATTTCAAACACTCTCTAATCTAATAGGTTGTCCCCATTCTCTAGTTTAGCATTACTAGAAACACTTCAATCTATATAGATTTCAATTTTTCATCTAGAGGACATCACAATATTTTTGCTTTGAGTTTCACGACCTTTGGATGAATTTTTGGGCCCTTGATGGATTCTATCTCAAGTCTATCAACATGTAACGAACCTATAATTTTCCTATCTCTGCTCACGAGTTCATAAAGGTTACTTATCTTAGTTGGACTAGGGTCAATTGAGTTAGGAAACTAATGAAGTATCTTTTTTTAAAATAAAATAACCTTAATCTATTCAAACCATATGGACATCACTTCACCCCTTGGAAATCATAACACCAAGAGCATATTTCTCATTAATATTTTAAGAGTAGTTTTAAATCATCCAAGAGAAACTTCTAAAACACATAATGTTAACACAATATTTGTAAAGCATTAAAAATAATATTATCCATTCTTATACAACACAAATTTTCTTCCTCTTTCCAAATAGTAATTTGTAATAGAGCTAACCATAGGATTTCTCCACTAAATGCATTCCATTTCATTTCAACATTGAGTTAATAGTTCTCAACTTCTTCCTTTCAACACAATAATAACAATGAAATTTTCAATCTAATATTAAGCACCATACATTTATTCTTTCCACATAATTTACAAGAAAATTACAATCTAAATGCAAGAGAATAAACCTTCCTAAAAATGGAACAACCTTTCACATTTTAGCAAAAACTCCAAATCTCAAGTAATGACCACTCTATGCAAAGCTATACAACCATGATCCATATTCGAATAGGATGACTCCAAACACAATAGAAGTGGCTTGGTTGTTCACCCAACCAAATGGAATCATTACATGCCATCTCAAAGAGTGGAGGACATACTAGCCTCCCTCCAAACCCATGGGGGAGAGATGATGCATGCCTCCAAGATAAACAAGGGGTAAGGGAAGGAAAAACATACACACAAACAATCACCAACAATCAAAGGTCAAATCATATGCAACACGCCACAAGATTTTTAAGAGGAAGAATTATAAACCCACACAACCAAATACCAATAAACCCAAATCCAAACCACATATAAGAAGCTCCATGCTTCTCAAGAGGGGAAGAGAGGAAAAATGTCCTTATTAAATCTCATTTTTAGTACTACATAACTTTTAAAAATTACAATAAGATCTCAAACATTCCAAACTCCTTATCGCTCCCATGGAACATATCACTCCAAAACTCCTCCTTGTAAGGAAGGGAGAGGCTCCAAACCATATGGAACCCATCTCCCACATCAACCAAATGATGGGAGAATAATAGAAATCCCAACATGGCTTGCCCATCAAGCCATGTGGGTGCAAGAGGGATTCTTCCCTCTTCCCCAACACTCCCAAAATCCAACCCCAAAAGAGATGGATGGGATAAAACAAGAAGAACGAAATTAACATAACACTCAACCAACTCAACATGAAATGCATAAAACAAGGAAAACAACCCATCCACAAAACTTGTTAGAAATTTTAAGGCAAAATCAAGAGGTGAAAAACTTACCTCTCAAGCCAAGAAATCCAACTCCCAAAAGCAAGCTAATATTTCCAAGATCCTTGCTCCTCCAAGCTCTCTCCAAAGCTCCAAGAGTAAAATGAGAACTAAAAGTCCCAACCCCTCCAAAATGGAGGAATAAGTAGGAGGAATCTCAAGAATCCTCACCAATGAGAGGGTGACATGTGTCACCCTTCTCCCTCTCAAACTCAAGATTCCCTTAAGTCTCCATCATGCATAATACAAGGGTCTTAATGAGGGGAATCTCTAAAAATTAACAAAATGAAAAATAAAATCCATCCCAAAATCCTAAGAGGGCACACAAAACAAGTCAATAAAGAAGACGGGGACAAGTGAGGCTTAAATGGGAGGGAAAATATAGTTTGAACTTTGGAAAGGTCCCCTACCCATAGGTAGGGTTTAAGGGGTCCATTTTAATGAAAATGAGACCCCAATGAGTAAAGCACCCTTTTAAATTTCCCTTTTCAGCCCAATTTCGGGCTTGAAAAAATTTGACCACTTTATGTTCCATTGTATTTTGTTGAATAAGCTGATTAATTTCATCTTTAGAATCAATACTATTATCAACATATTCTATAATAGTCCTCTTGACATGCCAAAGATTATAATTTAGTGACTCCCAATTTGATTTTATTGAATTGGAATCAAGTCCAATATCTCTTTCAATATCACGAAAAGGTTTGTAAAGAAATAAATACGACCAACAAAAATTAACCCATTTATGTGATTGACACAAAGGATGGTGGAAAGTTTTGAAATACTCTCACAATAGATGTCAAACTCCTTGCCTCTAATTTGTTATCTCGGTTTCTCCTTGGATTTTATGTGATTGATGCGAAGGGATGGTGGAAATTTTTGGAATACTCTCACAATAGATGCCAAACTCCTCACCTCCCATTTGTTATCTCATTTTCTCCTTGGATTATATGTCCAAGATATAGCGACATAAATAAGCGATACACTTTCCATGAAAAATGTCCTAGTCTTGTACCCATCAATTAAATATTTAACATGTTCCTTATCTTCGTCAATTATCCATGCATATAATATATAATGTAATTAATTACATTGATAAATTATACAATGTAATTACATTAGTTAATTAATAAATATATAATATAATTACATTAATTTGTCAATACATATAATATCTAATTTCATACACATATCCAAATATATTCCCAACAATTAAAATTTAAATCCACCACCACCATGACTACAATTTTACCCCTTTCCCCATTAACCAAATGTAGCCTATATATAACTATAACAATACTTTTAAATATTTATACTAAATGTACATATGAAAAATATTTAAACTGAATTAATTAAATTAACTTGTCATATTTATAATATCTAATTTTATACACGTCCAAATATATTCTTAACTTAAAAATTTAAATTCACTACTCAATAATCACAATTTTATCTCTTTACCCATAAACCAAACCATACAACCCCATAACTAAATGCATTAATAACTACCAATATTTATAAATATTTAAATTAATATTAATATCTAAAAGCTTATAAATATTTAAACTAAATGTGACAATATTTTTAAATATTTAAACTAAAATTAATATATAAATACTTATAAATATTTAAATTAAATGGTAATAACAACCTACGATATTTATAAATATTTAAACTACCATTTATAATATACATTAACATTAATTAAATAATATATGTAACAATACTTATAAATATTTAAACTAAATATATTAATAACTAACAATATTATAAATATTTAAACAAACATTAATATTTAATTATATATATTTAAGCTAAATGTACTAATAATTAACCATTTTATAACTATTTAAACTAACATTAATATAAATATTTTTAAATATTTAAATTAAATGTACATAATAAAAAAATGATGTAATAAATATATAGAAATACTCATAAAATATTATGATTTATTCATAAAGACAAAATAATTCAAAACATAACAATTTTCTATTCCATCCACTTTTTTATTTTGTAAAATAATTTTTTTGGATAATTATTTTGATTTTTAAATGTTGAGAATGGTAATGTAAAGTTATAAAATTTATAAGATAATAGTTTTTCTTTCTATGCACCTTTCGCTCCAAGTTACCATTGTAGAATGCATCTCGACATAATTAACAAGGCCATGAAATGGTAAACCTGCAAAAAGGAAATGTATTTGAGTGGAAAAAAAAAATTGAATAAAATGTTTTCATAGATATAGAGAGACATTGATGAAGGCATCATTGATACTTTAATAACATTTTTTTGTCACTTATTATTTGTAATAATAATAAGTGAAGGAAACCCCCTCAAACATGCAATTACCATAAACATTTGTTTTAAACTTCTAACCCTTTAATCTCTTTTTTTAATATGCTTTTCAATTTAAATAAAAATAATAAATATGTAAAAAAGAAAATTTAATTTGACATACTACTGTAATAATATTGTTTCCTATTTAAAGGTTTGAGATTACCGACATTCTCTATGAAAACCAAGATAAAATACTATGATTAAAATCATCTACGGAGTAGAATTTTGAACAAATTAGAAAACAAAACACATTTGCTAACTATTTTGTAGTGGTGCTATTAAAAAAATACAGACATTGGAATCGTTTTGCATTCATACAAATTTCAAATCCAGAAACACATACTAAAAACCATTTAGTATGACGATTTGATAAATATGTTTTGACAATGCATATTATGTCATTATGCGGCAGCCCAAAAAAATTAAATGAATTGTGTCGTTTTCTTTGTTTTTTTTAATTAAATAGCCATGTGAAGGGGCTTGCCGTGTGAGCTCACAAGCTACCAAGTAAAAATGATTTCTACAGAATGAATTTCTAAATTCATGCGAGAAAGGAGTTATTGAAGTATAATCAGTTCCAATAACTGTGCAAATGGTGCATTTCCTCTCCTTTCTTCGAACTCAAATGGATCGGAAACTGATGCATCCTCTCCCTCCCTGCAATAATGAAAACAATAGATAGACGCGCAGAAATGGAAAAATAAACGAAGGGAGGAATTGTTTAAGGGACGAGGCTCCAATATATAAGCCGCAATGCAGGAGAGGAACCCTCGGAAACCAAAATTCATTTCAGTGTGAAAACAATAGATACGTCAAGAAGAAGAACAAGCACTAAGATCTACGAAACAACTAGGCCAACGCTTTCATGTTTATATATACTAACAACTAAAATAATTTTTAAATACTTATAAATATTTAAATTTAATATAATAATAATTAACAATATTTATAAATATTTAAATAATTATAAATATTCAAATTAAATATAATAATAAATAATCATATTTATAAATTAACATTCATGATATACTTTAACATTAATTAAATTATAGTTAACAGTACAGATATTATTTTAACTAAATATATTAATAATTAATAATATTGATATAATAAATATATAAAATATTATGATTTATTTATAATTAAGACAAAATAATTCAAAACATAGCCATTTTCTATTCCATTCTTTTCTTTCTTTTGTAAAAAAATTATTTTTGGTTTATTTATTTGAATTTTTAAAATGTTGTGTATGCTAATATAAAATTATACTATTTATGTATATACTACATCAATTAATAATTTAATTATATTTTCCTCATATTTTCATTTGGTGTGTGATAAACAAATATGTCCTGAATAAACAGGCCCCAAACTCTATGATATATATAGTAAAAAGATTAATTAATGCCAAATTTATCAAACACAGGCAGCACTACGAGATAGATCGTGACATCACTCACTTAGGTGTAGTAAGGTATCAACAGACAGAACGTCTGTATATATAACTATTTAACCTTTAAATACATACACGTTGAGATAAAGTCTTAAACACCTGATATCGGCCATTTCTAAGACCACCCTGAGCCAAAAAGAAATTCTACACATATATCAATGGGTCACCGTTTTCAAAACATATATCAAAATATTAAGTTATCTTACTTAGCGGCCTTACATTTTTTCAGCCTCTGAAAATTATCTGTACACGTCCACCACCGAGGACTGCTTTCAGTACTTCTTCCTGCCTTCCAACCGAAGTGACGGCCACCCTCAATGCCTTTTGGAGAAGATTATCAGTGTTGCCTTTTCTCCTTCCTCCAAAACACCTGCAAACAACATCAACGAGGCAGGAGAGCCCGGTACTGCATGTTGTATGGATTCCAGCAATTCGGCCTTTGTTGGAAGCATTGGTGATATGGCATTAATATCAGGGCACATATGAGGAAACGCAAAAAGAGCACAGAAAATAATATGAAAAGAAGCTAATATCAGTTATTTTCCTTCAACCGATATAAGGTGGCCATGGGTAACAATTTCCTCCTGCAACTGCACAGCGAGCTTAACAAGGAATTGCAAATATTCGGTCATTCCACGTAACATTAACAAGCCATGTTGAGAGCATGCGTCTTCACCTAATTTTGCGAAAGCTGGACCCAGACTTCGCTCAAAATTACAGCGCTTACAATCGCACCGAAACCCCATTTCTTGACATCTCTCCTCCCTCTTTCTCAACGGAACCAAACTCTCGAAATAAGGAACAGTAATTTCCTTTCCTGCCGCAATGTTTCTGCAAGCTATAATAAACATTGCTTTTACCACCATCGTGCAATTAGCATTTGGAAAACATGAATGATTGATGAAACATGAAAGCATCCAAAATCCCCATCGCTGGGTCGTGCTGAGTGGGTCATCCTTAATACGTACCAGTGGCACCTTGAGCTCCATGGCCTGTCTGAATCTACGGGCGTGTGCCTCTATATTCTTCTCCGTCTTGTGGGCATCAAAATTGTTCCAGCTGCCATTATTTATCTTGAATAGCTCCATATCTGGAACTTTAAGACTTTTCTCCTAACAATCACTACAGAGAAAGTACCATAGCTGCTGCATTAATCTAGTGGATGATTCAGCAGAAGAAATGACCTCAGTCATTATATCTTCCTTAATTTTTTCAGTATTGGTCGTGGAATCAGATTCAATTTCGGACGTTACGACGGCGTTCTCTACCAGCAAGGTATCTCCAATTTCAATCTCATTCGTAGCAAACAGTCCTCGACCACGCCCTTGAGATTTTTAATGACCACTGGACCGATATAATTACTCATCTCTGGAGCATCTTTTGGCATGCAACCATTAAGAAAATATGCTGATAGATCGAACTTACCTTGCTTGTTTTGGTCATTAAGTTTCTTCGATTGGTCATACTGGAATTTAATCTCATCGGCAGTTGGGCATTGTTGCAATGCCATTTGAAAGCAGTTACAAGCTAAGTTGTAATCTTGTGGCCCGTGCATTGCCTTCCCCTTGCGGAAAATGGACTTGGCGTGGAGAGGATCAAGTTGCAGCGCTCTATCAGAATCTTCCATTGCTTGCAGGTACCGCCTCAATTTCAATCTTGTCTCCGCCCGATTAGAATAAGAATACAGAAGTTCTTCGACTATCTCCTTTTGGGACTTCTCTGCAGTTGAAGAAGTAGACTGTTTTTGACCGGACAGAGCCACGTCTATGCATTTGGAATACTGCTCTATCGCAATCTTCGACTCGGAACAGTGCATTGCCTTTAGCCCGCAGTGTAACAAGATCCGCCTCAGCATCGTCTGCATTTCCTTCAAACGAGCAGAGAATCTCCATATGGGCAGATTAAATGTTAATGAAAAGCCCAAGCATGTTTAAAATGGCAAAGAAAAGAAGCAAGAGAAAGCAACCTGAAAAGCCCAAGCATGTTTAAAATGGCAAAGAAAAGAAGCAAGAGAAAGCAACCTAGAAAGTAATGTAGATAAAAAACAATCCATGTGCGAGAATGTACAAAACAATGAAGGGGGGGTAGAAGATATTATTATGTATCTTAACAAACCAAAGATGTACACTGGAGTATGTTGTAGAAGAAGATACGGGAAGGAAGGGTGAGTTACGGACAAACCGGAAATGGCAACATTGAATTGCACGCAAGACGTTAAGAGGTGGGGGGGGCGATAGGTTTACCAACGAAGAAGAAAACCAGGGATGCTTTAGGAGGCGGGGGAGGATGGAAGGGAAAGGAGACGAAGTTCTTCATTTTTTCAGAATTGCAGGAGGGGGCAAATGAAATTTTGGAGTAACGGTCGAAGGAGAAAGCCAGGAAGATACGAATGTTATTCAAGGAGGGAACTCGTGAAAGAGCAGTGAAAGTAAGGTTAGGTCTCTCGATGAATCCAATGTCAATGGTGGCACGAGGAAGGGTGAGTCCTTGGGATTTGTGAATAGATAATGCCCAAGCCATTTTTAAAGGCAACTACCTATGAGAACCTCTCGAAATGGGGGGAATCGAGACGTGGGAGGGATTGGACGGGTTCCAGGGAGGACCAGTATAGCGATCGAGGTTGACACTAACGAAATAAGGCAAAGAAGGTGGAGTTGAGGAAGGGCAATAGAAAATGTCAACGATAGTGCCAGATGCACCATTAATAAGGCCGGTAGCAATCCATAAATTAGTAGTGAGCATGATTTTTTGTTTTTTGCAAAGGAGCACTATTTTTTCTAGTTGGTCATCATCAGGATCGTAGTAGTCACCTCTTCTTGTATTCAGAGCAATGGACAAGGCGATTAGAGAATTGAGCTCCTTCAGCATTTGTAAATTGTGGTTTTTAACAAGAATATTTGTTGAGAAAAGGTGGGGGGCATTGTGGAAGTTTACAAGTTCTTGTTGTGAGAGGCATGAATCGGTGCGGGACATCAATGTTTCCCAATTTGGAAGGGTGGCAACACCATTACGGATGTTGAGAAGCAAGTTGCGAAAGGAAACTTGTGTCGGAGTAGAGCCTTGTTGTCTGAATATAGATCTCAACGATATTGAATTAGGAAATTTGTGCCAAAGCGATCCACCATAGGAATTGTTGGCATATAATGGTCTGTCCATAATGGGTGGAAATTGACCCAGGTCCCCAACCAAATTCATTGATTTATTTCGAAGGGGGAAGTACGGAAATGCGGGAAGGCCTCACGAAGGTGGAAGCCAATTTTTGCTAGAAGTTTAGGGCCAATGAAGCTCATTCCATCAATCAAAATGTATGTAACATGTTTTAAAGAGTCTTGGAAGGAGGCCAAAGCTTGGCCTTCAAGGGGTTTTAAATCTTTAATGGGAATTCGGAGGCTGGAATGAATGGTCGACGCAGAAATGTTAAAAGCGGCCACGCCAGTAGGGGCGAGTAAAAGAAGGGGTGAAACACCAGGGGCAACGAGGGAGGAGAAGGTAGATTGGACAGAGTGGATAAGGAATGACTTGCTTGTTCATTGTTTAAGCTCGTCACTAAAAACCTATTTTCCTGCAGGGCAAACAAATTTAAGTAACTGAAAATGCAAGTTCAGCTGTGATTAGAAATACTCGTTGAACTGTCAATACCAACGATGTTTTGGATAAAATGAAGGAATTGCATTTAGGGAATGGCTTGGACTGAGATACTTTTTGTTAACAAGTTTCTTTATTTGTTTGCAGATTCAATTCTATTGGTAAATGGCAAAGCGTCCCGACCCCGAGCAAGAAAAACATTGATTCTGATAATAATAGTAATTATGGCAAATCCTTGCAGGTTTTAATTTGTAAGGCTTTAGGTATAAATTTTCAATGGCGCACTGTACATGATTTTTTTTGAATTTTTCCTAAATTCTAGAAGAAAAGAAATGGAAGATTTTAATATAACCTAGTGGTGAAATAAAAATTCATAACAATAACCTAAAGCATTAAACACAAAAATTTATGGAATAAAACATGTTTCCTCCCTTGGACACAAAAATTTATGGAATAAAACATGTTCCCTCAAATTTTCTCTCTATTTTGCACAATTGATGTCGCCATATGTTGTCTATATGGATTTGAAGCTATAGGGGGTTTAGAGGAATTTTCAAAGTGCTTTGTAAATAGCCTTCAACTTTCTACAGGATACAACTGCCGCTACAATAAATGTTTACTTATATTTATCAATTTCTACCTTACTGTTGTTCTATGTGAGAAGAAACAATTGTATGGAAGAAATACACTAAAAAGAGGCTTTCCCATGTCGGACTATTGTACAGATACAGTTTTCTTGATTCTTTTCCTCTATATTTGCACCAAAGGTTATTCAAGGGCTCAAATGAAGCCAAATAATAATCTGTATTTCAGGTTTTAACATAATTACAAATGATACTGAAACTCAATCCATTCATTTTACATCCACTATATAGGTATGATGCAACATAAGGCAATCCATCATCATCAAGCTTATCTACCATGGGGTTTGCTGTGTTTGGCTTTCCAAAATCTAAGTCTAGCTTGGATGAACTTTTAGAGTTACTGTCATCACAATCTGTCTCTGATGTGAATGTATGGAAATGCATGGTTTGAAACAGCCCACGATCTATTGATGCATGGTTTAAAACCACAGAGTCTTCCTGATTGTATCCATAATGAACATTCACAGCAACAATAGCATTTTGACCATTATGGAGCTCCACTTTCTTGAGGCACTCAGAGGACATAGTCGAAAAGAACACTGCCAGGGCCTGTGTCTGGGAGTAAATTCTAAGCCTGAAGACAATCAAAGTTTTGAACATCGAAATCTATATTAGAAAAATTATGTTCATTTCAAAAATTGAGACAATATAATCAAACAATTGAACTCTATATACCAGAATATAGACCATATTCGATAGGAGTGTGAAATTATCAAGAAACAAGCAACAAAAAATAAAATTGTATTTCAAAATTCAATACAGAAATCATCTGACTGTAGTAGAGTGCAAAATTTTAGACCAAACGTGTAGTAGAATAGTGGAAAATTAAGGTAAAAGATTTCATGTAAATCACCTAAAAATGAAGAAACGTGCAAGGAAATAGGCCGAAATTTTAACTATTGTTTGAAATGAAGTTAATATTTCATGTGGCTATACTGCCGAGTGCAAACTGTAGAAAAATCCGAGAAAATTTGACAAAAAAAGTAAACTATATTTGAAATCCAAACTGTAGTAAACTGCAAAATTTATGAGAAAAAGGTTAGGAATTCAAGCTGTAGCCTGGAATTGTGCTAAGATTTAATCTTTGACTAAGCATGAGTGCAAAATGTGAAGCTATGTACAGAGAAAAGTTAAAATTCAATTTACAATTTGGAACACTATGCACCTATATAAGAATGCCCCAAAAAGAGGCAGGAAATTAGTTCAATTTTTTAGTCGCAATTTATATTATAAATCTACAATTGAAGAACAAAAACGTTAAAGAAATTTACTTGCAGATTCCACTTCTTTTCAACCTCAGAGTTTGTCGTGCCATTAGATATAGGCAAACTGACACTTTTATTTGTGGCTGCTTTATCCTGAATCCTGACACAATAGAAAACCAAACATCTCCAATTATCAAACTTTACATCCTTTGTAAATGACCCTCATCAAATGGATCCAGGTCACAATGAGTAAATTGTCCATAGTCTAAGTTCTTTTCAGCCATCCTTAAAATTTCAATCCCACAAGCTATTTGAGAGTGGTTCTTATTTCATTTCAAAAACAAAATACCACAGAAGATGTTAACCACAAAAATTGCTTTCCGGGATCATTTTTTCAAGGAATAACAAAGAGCCAATTAAAGGAATATGTCATACACGCAGATCAAGGCCTTGTAATTTTTTCTTAAAGAAGGTCGAAAAGGCTCATGGTGAAATTTGACATGAAAGAAGCTTTATTACTGATGCCCTTGCATCACAATTGAAGTTAACAACTACTATATAACATGAATTAAACATCTAACAGACCCACAAAGCCAAAATGTTCCACATGGCATGTTTTATTGTTATTACAGTCTTTTGATGCCGGTGTGAAGGGGAATTTTGTTGGTGGATTCTTATCAGTAGACAATGGTGATCTTTGGATTTTTATTCCTTTGTACATACTGAGAAATGAGGCACTTGTTACTTCCATTTCTCTTCTATAATCTAACAACTGGATCTGTACTGCACAACCTAAGCCCCACTCTATTTATAAGGACCCTCTAAATTGCGCAATTATAGTGTCCAATGCAACCAGCTGCCTTGGAAGTTCATTAGAAAGCCTAAAAGCCAACTATAATCTTGGTTAGTTTGCGTTCAATTTTATTGTTTGTCAATACATTTGGAAGAGTTGAGTATGATTTACTAGTCCTCGTTTATAAATTTGCTATTGATTTGATCACTTTCATTTGATTATTATGATTTTAAATTTTTTATACTTCTCATTAACTTTGATTTGAGACTTCCGTCAACTCTAGTTCTCTTGCAAATTGATGGCTTTGTTGGAGACTAAATGGTGTTTAGTTCATGTAAATTCAGGAAGATATACAGACACAGTTTCAAGTTCTAAAAACCTTTTGCCTATCCTCTAAACAATTATTATGATGACAAAATGAAAACAATTACGTCAAATCTAAGAAAGGAAATTTTCTTAAGATGCCCTAGAAGGAGGAGCCAATATAAGAATTAAAGCTACAAACATCTCTGACAGAGCCTAATGCATGTCTTTACTAAGCATTATAATCACACTTCCGACAAAACATTTGTTGCGATAATCCATACATGGTTGTATGGTTTTATACATTATAAGATGCCATGATAATAAGTTGAAAGTTTTACTTAGAAAAGCTTGAGGTAGGAAATAAAAGAAGCAAATGAGATACAAAAAAATTCTGTTCGGGATATTTGTAGCTCTGTTAATCTATTGCTATTACAAGATGTGCAGAAATGTATTGAAAGTTGGAATCCATTCTGGATTGTAGAGCACTTTCTATTTAGTAATGTTTGTAAGCCAACTAACCGCTTTTTGGTATCTCATACAAATCAAACGGTCTGTAGGACAGCGACTTCCACTATGGAGGGTAAATCTATTTAGGAACATGCTCCAATACTTGCTTCTTAAAGTTAGCATTTTCTTCGACAGGGACTAACTGAAAACCCCAGCAACTGTTTGGACTTTTACCCTCTTTTACGAGCTTCGTGATGCGCTAAAAAACTTAGGAGACATAGACAATGCTTATTAATTTTCAATGCCTATAAAAGTAGATTCTAGTATAAATTTCGCCTCAACTTTTAACAGATTTGTATGTTGGGTAAAGAACGATTGGCCGGCGTAATAGCTTTATTAAATAATGGAGGAAGTATCAGATTGATAATTGTTCTTACTACAAATTGTTGCGGAAAAGCATATACAGGTGTGTAGCAAAATGCGAAACTACTAACCTTTAAGATGAGGCGATCCTTATGATCTGATTGCCAATGTGAATGTAACAGCAACCGCAAACGTTTTGATGATTGTACCTGAATATGACACAGTAAATAAGAAAATAACATTAACCTATTGTTGCATTAGCAATTACGCGTAATATGTACACCATGAATAGAAAAGTATATATATTTTAAAACAATTGAGTTAGATGTCAGTTTTTCTTACGCCGTGTGTTATAGGCATCTGAGATAATTTTTAGTTCGAAATTTCTTTCCTTGACATTCGGTTTATAGTATTATGGATCTCCCTTTTTCTGGATCTTTTACAGAGGAAAGGCAGGGTATTATGGTAGGTTTCCAATTCCCACGTCAAATGCAAATTCCATCTAGTACATATATTGCAATCATGGCAACGGCTGATACCACATCTTTTCCAAGCATTCTTTCAAACAGTTCATCTGCATTAGGTATGCTTCGACATTTTGTATAGATGTCTACTACAGCACTTGCAAGTACATCTAACAAACCATTAGGGCGATCCACGATAGCACATTTTTTTCCAGGCATTCTTTCAAAGAGTTCATATAGATGTTCTGAAGATTACATATTTTCAATTATTGCAGGCCTGTATTTTCACGTGCATGGTTTCACAAGGAAAAACAGTCGACTCTTTCATTGATCACAGGTGATTAAATGGCATTTGCTACACACTGTTTTTTCATAAAAACCGTGTTTAAATGTATGTCAAGTGCAAAGTTGTGATAGATGCCGGTAAAGAGTTTCAGCAAGTGAAAGAACGAGACAGTTTCTCATGGAATACAATTATTGCAGCATACAAAAGACATGGTTATCCTTACAGGGCAGTAACCCTATTTCACTCTATGCAAGAAACAGGGCTTCAACACGACGAGTTTACATTTGCCAACATACTCTCAGCCTGTGTCAAAATCGGAACTGGGCTTGAGCTTTGTATACCATAAAACCTTAATAATTTCTGAATGACCTTTGTGGCTTCTTCCCATTTCTGAATAGGGCTTTTATATATGTCTGTGTTCAGTTTTTTTACAATTTTCTGAATATTATGCCGCAGCTGTTGTGTTTACAGGGAGCTCTGCGTATACTGTTTCCCGGTGTTGCCTTGGAGAGCTCGGGTGGTTGCAAGTATTGATTATCTTTATTCATTAACAAATAAACAATATCAAATATGGTTGCAATTTATAGATACTGCACAATCAACACATATTACAAAATAGGAGCTATACAAATCCCTTATTCATATGAAACTATGCTCGAACAAACTATTGAATTAATTAATAATGATGAATTCACATACTAAAACTATAGCTAACATTCCACAGTTAGCCAACCAGGCCTGTGGTGTCTAAAGCCGAGCTCCAAAAACAAATTTAAATCAGCCCCTTACCGATGCTGGAAATTCAAGAGCTTGATACCGAAGGCAAATATAATTGCAAAGAAAAATGTGAATCCTATAAGCACTACAGCGATAGCACCCATAAAATCATTGTTGTATCCAAAATATTCATCCAAATACTGATTTAGTTGCTTTCCTGGCTGCTTTCCATCCACTTCTATGAGGTCAGTGATGTCTCCAAACTGTGAAACAATGAGCCCATAAACTGTCCAAGCTACTGGGCAGATCCAACTATACCAAATCCACCATTTTGGGGTTTTCTGCATCAGTGAAGAGAAAATCAATATGTTTTTCATGGTGGGAGGTAATGTCTTAAATCCAAGATAAACAGTTCCTTTTAAATTTATAGAAGAGAACATATGTATTCCGAAATTGCTAGATATGTCAAATAGAAGTACAAGTTCGAACACCACACAAGAAATTATTGCTTACCGGTCTGGGAATGAAAAATCCTGAAAACAGAGCGAATAGTGCATAGAATCCTCCAGCCAGTAATCATTTCCTTTTTCTCAAAACTCGACCTCACATTTACTCAAAATCGGAACTTTGGAACAAGGTATGGGCATCCATAAAAGCATAGACATGTATGAAAAATGTGGAATCGTAGACAAGGCACGTGAACTGTTCGACAGAATGCCTCAAAAAAATGTGGGATCGTGGAAAGTAATTATTGCAGGATATGCCCAAAATGGATTTGTTGAAAATGCGTTATAATTACTTAGATACATGCACACGCTATGGACGTGCAGCAAAGCATAATGGATACACGAATTTTCACTGATGTATGTGCAACTGCCTGGTAGACATGTATGCAAAATGTGGAAGCATAGACAAGGCACGTGAACTGTTTGATAAAATGCTTGATTAGTGCAATGAATAGCGGTTGCAATACAATCACACTCAAAGCAGGAGGGAAAACCCTTGTATGTTCTGAACACCGCCTTCTACAACAAGCTCCTGCATGGAGGAAGCCAGCTGGACACAACAGAAGCAGCCGCTGCAGAAAAACAGGTAATACCTCCAGCTTGAAAAAGGCACAAAACTTTACAGAAACCGGGCATATCCATAAACCCTAAGCTCCTTTCAGAACCGATATCTTCATTTCCCAACCTCGCTTTGCCACGATTCGCACCAGTCAGGAACCCTAAACTACTCCCTCACGCGATCTATCGGTTTTCCAACCTCGTTTTTTCATGAATAGCACTTCGGGCATGGGTACCGTTCTTCCTCAGCACTGTTCTGCAACTATGTCCTCCCCGTCTCTACAGAACTCTAGGTTTCCTTCTCTGCCACGATTCCCTCCTGCTACAGCTTCCACATCCCCCTCCATCCAATGGCTACCAACGCGCCGGACTCAACGTCCTCTGCCTCGCGCCCTCCTCCGTCGATGTTTCTGACCTCTGTCAGTCATGTGTCAGAGCCCCTCAGCCTCGACCCTACTGTATCGGCATAATGACTGCAACGGTGGAGATTTATTTGATCAACGTTCAATGTACGAGAATAAATCAGAAGTTTTAAAGATACCAAGCCATGAATTCTACAAGTATAATATATTCAGAGGCATGTGTCTGGTTCGCCATACGACGTATTATTAAAAAGACAGGACGTAAGAAGTGTGCCTAAGTACGCCTCCACTTTGTGGTATGGTTGATACACCGTCCCAGCTTTTAAATTGGGAGCCAAATTTAACACAACATAATCCGCTGAAAATCCTATTCCTTATCCGACAAAAGCTAAAATTTACCGGTAAAACAAAGAGCGCAAAAATTTACCAGTACCATAGTTTTCATACTTTGTATAATTGTTATTAATACGGCCACAGCATAGGTACTCGCATTTGTTTGAATAGTGTTATTATTTGTACTTTTTAATCAATTAGGATTGTTATTATTTTTCAATATACAATTTTCACATTAATAAATTTGTATAATTTTTAATAAAACAATTGCAAAAATTTATTTATCTTCAATTTGATTGTCATGTAAATTTGGATGTTATTCCAATGTTCAACACCTTCAAAATACATGATGTAACACCATTTATTATAGTTTATTTACATTTTAATTATTTTATTGTTCAATGGTACACAAATACTTTCTCAAAACACACTGCACAATCACCGTATTCCAATTGTTCTAGTTTTATTTCAACGTGCATGAAAGCTTGCAAAACATTAGAGATCTAAAACCCATCGTCTTTAACAATGCACGATTTTGAAAAAGAAGAAATCCTTGAGGTCCCTTAAATTGGTTATATGGTGTGATCTCACATGCCAAGGTCGGCATTAGAAATTTTAGGAGCTTTTCCAAGCTTTCTTGTGATGGCAGGGATACATGATTGAGCCACACAATTACAAAGGTTGGTGTAAAAACATTTCTAGGAGTTTTTCCAAACTTTCTTCTATTTCACCAAGGAATTCCAATTTTAATTGGGCAATTACAAATTTAATATTAAGAAAATTGTATCCTCGAAGTCATGGACTCATATGAGATGTACATGTTTTATCGCCTCTAGCACAATATATAAGATCCATGAGTAGTAAGATCTAAACAAGAGATCTTACTTGTGTGATCTTTGATGACCTCTTTTTATTCTTCCTGAATATTTAATCTTGGTATGCTTAGGTATATAAATTTCGAAAAATTTCCGATTTTCGGAGGATGCACCCGACTAAGTGGGTCACATTATTTTCTTTTGGACTTTTTGCACAACATAAAGGTTGTGAGAATGTTTATTACAATCTCTTCTTAGACTTGGTTTCGATAGACGTAGTCCTCGGTTGATGCAAATTAATCAAAGCACAACCGATGATCAATTATAGTGTCTTCTTTAGCAATCTACATTGTAATTTAATTAAACAATAGATATTAAGATATTTAAAAATAAGGTAAGAGAACATGGGTATTCAAGACTATAAAAGCCAACATTTAGTAGCCAAAACCATTCAAACCCCCAAAAGAGAAGCTTACTTGTTGGATGTGCTCACAACACACCAAAGTGTTTTCTTAAAACATTTATACTTCAACATTCGCTTCCTTGGTAAAATATTGTGAAACAATGCACATTCCCAACACCTCAATCTTAATCATACAATGCCAATGACAATGCCATCCATTTCCAATCTCAATCTCAATCTCACAATATTATGTAGAGAAGTTGGAACCGAAGGAGGAGTTACACATTCTCCTTACTACACTCACTCCCCTTGTAAACTCTTTCAAATGTTTTTGACTATTGCTAACCTACACTTCAAAGAAAGCCTTTTCAAAGGTTTAGCAAATCCACTCCCATATCCATGATAGGAATTCAAGTTTCTCACATGAAAACTTCTATGGGATACTCTTATATGTATGTAGATCATAAGTGTAGAATTTTAGTGTATGCACGCAAAGTGTTTGACAAAATGATTGAATGAGACATCATCTTAAGGAATGCCATCATTACATCTTACCAAAGACATGGGTTTGCTCGCAAGACATTAACACAATTTCACTAATTGCAAGCAATAGGTATCCATCCCGACCGGTTCACCTTTTCCAACATGCTACCAGCCTATACATTCTCATTTTAACTTTGGTAGTACTTAGCAACATTGTTGCTCTTGTTAATCTTTGCTACTTTGGCCAATTAAAACATTGTCGTATCATTTATTCATAATTTTTAAAGTCAAAAGTCGCGCATCTTCAAGTTTTTAATAATAAATATGGAAAATTACACTTATTTGATTATTGACTCATGAAAAATTGAGCCCTTACAAATGATACAAATTACACCTCCCAAAATTTTTAGGGGCTCATACCCATCCTAGAAGCGTAATCTGAAAATTTTCCTTCCAAAAAATAAATAAATTATGAAGGTACTTTTTATAATATAGTTTTAAAAGGACTACAACTCAAAAGTGCATGTCACATTATTGTATGTTTTTATTGATGAGAAATTAAAATCTATTAACAATCAAGTTGATAACTATTATAGTACTACATGAGTAAGTGTAGAAAATGGGGGACAAAAATGTGGTCAAAAATGTGATTTTAAGCAAAACACGCACACGGTTTGTAAAAGTGTGTTCACGTTTTATAAATATATGTTTGATAATTGATGAACCTAAAGCATGTACGCGTTATAGCTCGTACACATCCCTTATTGTATGGTGTAATATACATGTGTGTGTGTGTGTGTGTGTGTGTGTGTGTGTGTGTGTGTGTGTGTGTGTGTGTGTGTGTGTGTGTGTGTGAGCTTTATATTTACAAAATAAATTGTTTAAGTATAAGAAATAATAAAGTATAAAGAATAATAAGAAACAATAAAGTATAAAGAACAATAAATTTTTCATTTATTTAAGTATAAGTTGAATAATAATTTTTCATTTATTTAAGTATAAGCTTTTCATTACAAGTTGAATAATCAAATTTACATTTATTTAAGAATAAGTTTTTCATTAAGTATAAAGAATAATAAATTGTTCATTTATTTAAGTATAAGTTTTTCATTTATTATTCTTTATACTTTATTATACTTTAAATTTATTTTAGTAAATATAAAAAATTAGGGTCACTCTACACCTTATGGAACTAGTCTCACAACTCCATGAGTCACAGTTTAGGAGATAGTTTTTCATAATCTAATCTAGTTAGTACATAGGTATTTTTCAGATTTCAACATTCAACCTAAAGCTTTTAGGGTTTAAATTCTACAATCGATATCTATTTTGGGAAAGAATATAATTGTTTAGGTTTTTGGGCCTTTTGGATAGTTTATTGACATTTGTAGGAGTGCTAGATGTGTCAAAATTAGATTTTACAAACCTCACAACCCCAAAGGTAGTAAAATTTGATGAATATATTGTAGACACTAAATCACGCACTTTGGGTACATTTCTAGGTCCTAATCACATACTTACATTCATATGATTCTTAAGTGAGAAAAGTACTAATTGACCACTATATTTAGCCTCTTTTCTTTCTTTCTGGTTTCCTTCTTGGCCTTACACACCTTATTGCCCAGTCTGAATTTCGATACTTTAGCTTCTCTGAGTTTGGACACCAATGCGCAGGTGCCCTTGTCCGCGTCGGGGCACCCTCAACCCTCTTATATCTTGCTCGCCTCTTTTGAAACTCTTCTAGCCATTGGGCATCTTGTTTACTTACGGGTCGGTATTTTAGTGGTTAATTATGAAATTCAATTAAGGGAATCATATAAATACAATGCTATGTGACCATAATAAAGGATCAAGCTCTAAGCATTTACTATCACCACCTAAGGTTACATCTAAAGACATTTCAAGAGCATTAAAACATCCATCTAGTTATCATTCAAGGGACAAGGGATTGCATTCTTCTACATACACTTCATAGGAAGGGAAGTTCATTTTGACATCCACACATCTATTTATATATTGCTACATCTAGATATTGCTCGCTATTCAAGTGTGTATGGCGGAAGGGCCACATAGGGCACAATTATACACACACACACACAAAACTACATAGAGTCTGAAATGTAGTGCAACGCTTGATCGTAAGTTCACTTTTTTAGGTGACCGTTGTGGTCAGTTTGACTCCCCATTTACATCTTTTTATTTTTAGTATTTGATGTGTTTTGATATTTTGTAGGCACTCTTTCTCTTTGTAGGTTATAGGTGAATTCTATGGGCATAGTGCAACACACAAGCGATCAACAAAGAAGGTCAATGATATTGAAGTGACATAGCAAAATAATTTTCGAGGTTCTACTTAGTCACGGGTGCCCAGAACTAGTCTCTAGTGCCTAGGTGCCCCCTGACCCAGACAAGTGCCCTATTCCGGTATTTCGAGACACTTCGCAATTTTATGGGCTCGATTACGACATGATCTGCCTTCTGTTCCATCATTTTTCCAACTCAGTACATCTTCGAGATTATTATGAAATCAACTAAGTATTTTATCCCTTCTCTTGCACCTAGGGTTTCAATTTTATCTAGCTCATTGTTTAGGTCAGATATGTACTTCATTGCCTATAATTTCATTATGACTCTGCAATTAGGGTTTTACAAAAGTTTATTTTTGTTAAATCATTTAGTGAACCACATTTGTGATAAGTCTCTGGGATCCTTCTTTGGCATATCATCTTCTCTATCATGGCTCCTAAGGTTCATCAAATCTCTTTGTCTCAATTACTTTAAATGCATGCACCTTATAAAGAGGTTCTTCAAAAATCCCTAGACACCATGTTTCTCCCTAAGGATACACCACCTGCTCAAGTAAGTACCATTTTTGATCGTCTCTTTGATGGCCCTAGTCTTCGTGATCCTCCATCCAATCAACCCATCTTAGAGTCAATTCAAGCTATACATTCTTTATTTCAAGATAAATTTCAGGCTATGGAATCAACAATTACATCTCTTAAAGCTGAAATCCAAGATCTCAAAGATGTTTCTCAAACCCATGCTTGTTCTCCTTCTACATCTCATTCCCCTCCTAATTCTATGTCTTCTACATGTGCTCATATTAGTAAACCCCGAGTCTTATTGATCCCCATGCCTCTAAATTTTGATCTCAATACTAAGAAACAAGATATTCTTCCACATATCCTTACCCATCAATTGATAATTTTTCCAACTACTCATTGCTATCCTCCTTATCGGCTAGTCAAATATCAAGGTCTCCCATTTTGTGCTTATCATCGAATCAATGGACATAATGACAATGATTGCTATGCTTTACAATGAAGAATCAAACATCTTGAGCATCAAGGTTTTATCTCATTTATTGCACAACATTTTGTTACATGCTCATCTTCAATTACTACATCCCAATGGGTTCCTAAATCTGATTCATCTATATCTAATGAGCATCGTGCCATCACTTCTAATGTTCTTCCTTCCATCACTCAAGTGTTACTTATACAACCCACTCAAACTAAGTAGCCGCCTCTCAAAATCAATCTGACACTACCTCCACTCAAATATTCTACAACATTACCAAACAAGAAACCACTCGCTAAGAAAGAAAAGCAAATTCTAGATGGCCTCTTTTGACTTCCTCCGTTTGACCCCACATCCAGCCCTGATCTTACTCAACATTGTGATAACAATATGCTTTCTTATGATACATTTCAAACTCCATCGCCATCGCAATGTCTTTCTTATATTTTCACATAGCTCTCCATCATTAACACACTTGGGGGCATCATAGCTTCTTCCCCCTTGCATTGTTATCAAATGTCTATATCATCTCATGTAATTGACGCTCTGCGCTTAAATGTCTAATATGTCCTACGCATCATTACAAACAACTTGATACATAACTTTTATCATCATTATTCGATGATGCAATCTCATGCTATAGTTCACACTTGATTGTTGAGGGCATACTAAATGCATGAACCTCACCTCACTCACACTCTTTACGATATATGCTTCATGATCATATCTTTCTAGCGCACATATTCAAACCATTTCGATGACACACTCTTATTATATGGTTCATTATTGATTCACTTTGAGGGTATTTTATAAATGAACCTCATAGCATGCATACTCATCCACATCCACTCAGGGGGCACGCTGCTCCTATCACATTCACTTTGCATTCCATTCCATACACATTCACATAATCGCATATCTTGGTCATATTTATTCTACTTACTTATGTTTACATGTACACTTTTCTTACTATTTAAGACAAATATTTTTTATGTCACTATCTTTTCTATATACACATGCGCGTTCACTTTCCTTCTAGTAGTGAATGCAACCTTTACACAAATCGTTACACATAGTATGGATGCTTAGGCTGTGCCACTCTTACAAGTCCCAGCGGCTCCTCGGGGCATCTACTTTTGTACTCACCGGAAGTGCTATTGTTTCGATTTATACTATTTCCTATTCTTACTAGCAAACTACTATATCATATCATACACTCTTTGACATAATTTTTATCTTTATAACATGCTAAAGGGTGCTTCATGTGTAACATTTACTTTGGAGGTCTATTTTCCACCATGGTCATCTATTACTTTTTGTTATTGTCTGTCATTGTTTGCTATTATTTGTGGGATTTTCCCTTTGTCTTGTGTGCACACTGTATGCCTTTTTCTACTTTGGCCTTAATTGTCTTGCGACATTGTGAGTAATGTTCCATGTTTGAAACCTCATTTTTGTGGTCTACATTGTCTTCTATAAACATATTTGTCTTGATTTGCAATAACACTTGTTTCCGGATAATTTGTTTGCATGTGCCTTGGTTTTTACTAAGCACATTCCCTCCCCCTGTAGGAATATAGTTTCGATCAATGATCGGTCTTCTTTTAGGCCAAATTCTCCTAAAGGCGTCATATGCACCCAAAACTAGGGGGCATACATTGGGTGAATCAGTCACCCCATACAAAAGTTCACTACCACAATACATCATAGTTTAGTAAAAATCAACACACAGATCTCGATTATTTGATTATTTGCATTTATCTAATTGTTTGATCATTTTGAAAGAACTGGGTTCTTCCATATGATCAAATTCTTTGTCTCTTCAATCTGCTTCAAGAATTCATCCCTACTAGGAGGCTTCCTATAAAGTTTTATCCCTATGTCCATTGACTAAAAGTGTTCTTCTCTGCTGCCATCAATAGGGAAGTAGCTGAATAGAGCCATTGTCAAATATATACTCAATCGATAGGGTCCTAACCATCTGGTTCTCAAATTTCCCTTGAATTGTTGGTACCTTGAATTACCTTTTCTTGATATGTGCGTCATGACACTACTTCCTTTAATCTTGGATTATCTCTCATGCATTGAAGTGCTTCCATTCTCAACTCATCCAATTCATTGAGTTGAAGAATCCTTTCCTTTTGTGCTACATCCAACTCAATACCCAATTTAGTCATTTGTTATCCTCAATATTTGTAGTTCAAATTCAATAGGTAACAAGGGATTTTTCCCATAGACTAAATCATATGGTGAAAACCCTTTTGTAGTCTTCCAAGTTGTATTAAATGTCCAAACAACCTCGGGTAGTCTCTTTACCCAATCCCTTCGCATGATTCAACTATTTTGGTAAGGATGTTTTCCTAATTCTATGTTTGTTATTCGCTTGTCCATTTGATTGTGGGTGATAGGGAGATGAATTCCTATGATTGATCGATACTACATTGTGAAGGCCTAGATCATATTAGACATGAATTGTATTTTGATCGAAACTATACTCCTTGGTGCACCAAACTTCATCATAATTTTGCCAAAGAAATCAACAACTACTTCTTTAGTGAAATTTGTTAAAGCTCGCACCTCGTCCCACTTTGTCACATAATCAAGTACACACAAGAATGTGCTCCTTTCCTTGTGAAGGAGGACTAAAGGGACCAACAAAATCCAACACCCACCTTTCATTGGTTCAATCACTACTTGAGGTTGTAGAGGCATTTCACTAGTAAAGGTTGGCTATCCCATCCTTTGACAGGGATCACACCGCTTGATATATCTCTTCACATATTTATACAGAGATGGCCAATAATAGCCATTGCCAAGCATCTTATGAGCTGTTCTTTTTACTGAAAAGTGTCCTCCACTTGGTTCATCATGGCATGCCCCTGAGTATGTCAAAGATTTCATCTTCTCTCACACACTTGTGTAAAACCAAATCAAGATGACATTTAAAAAAAATTCATTTAACCATTTAAATTGTGCACTGGTTTTGATCAACTTCTTCATTTGTTCCTTAGTGAAAGGAGGAAACTTCCATGTTGCAAGATAATTTTCCATATCAGCAAACCATGGTGTATTAGCTGAAATAACAAACAATTGTTCATCTGAAAATTTGTCCTTAACTGGATCTTGCTCCCCGAGTGGCCAATCTTTACAAGAAATCAGCTACCACATTAGATTTTCCTAGATTATCTACTATGGTAATATCAAATTCTTGTAAAAGTAATAACCATCTAATTATCCTACCTCCAACCATTGGTTTGTTCATAAAGTATCTAATTTTGAGTGATACGTATGTAAAAATATTTTGCACCTGTAATATAATGTCTGAATTTATTAATTGCATAGATCACAACAAGAAATTCTTTTTAGTGGTAGTGTAATTTCTTTCAGTGGGAGTAATATTTTTACTAAGGTAGTAAATAGCATACATTTTCCCTTCTTCATCTTTCGTCCCAGAGATATGCACCTATTGAGTTATTTGAGGCATATTTTTGGATGTGAAAAGGTTTCTCCCAATTAGGTCCTCTTAATATTGGGGCAATGATTAATTTTTCTTTAATTTTCTCAAAAACATGTTGACACTTTTCATCCCAACAAAATTCACAATCCTTGGTAAATAAACTAAACATGGGGGCGACAATTTTACTAAAAGCATATAGTATCCAACATGCCCCAAAAATGACTTGATATCTCAAGGGGGTTTGGGAAACAGGCAAGTTTGAAATAATCTTGATTTTGTCTTGGTCAACCTGAATTCCTCTTTTTGAAATGTGGTGTCCTAATACAATCCCCTCATCAACCATCATTAAACATTTCTCATGACTAAGAGACAAATGGTGTTCCTCACATCTTGTTAGTACTTTGTCTAAATTCTTCAAAGCATCATCAAATGTGTTTCCATGTACAGTAAATTCATCCATGTATACCTCTACACAATCATTCATTAGGTCTACAAAAATTGCTAATACAGCTCTTTGGAAGGTTGCTAGAGCATTACATAGTCTAAATGGAAACACCCTATAGGAAAAGGTACCCCATGGACAAGTAAAATTAGTTTTATCTTGATCCTCGTAGCAAATCTAATTTGATTATATCCACTAAAACCATCCGGGGAAGGAAAAATATTGTTTACTGCAAGGTTGTCCAAAACTTGATCTATGAATGGTAAGGGAAAATAATCTCTCGGTGTGGCTTTGTTCAACTCCTATAATCAACACAAATTCTCCATTTTCTATTCTTTTAAGGCACAACTACAAGAGGAGAAACCCACCTTTGACTATCATAGATAGGGTAAACAAAACCTACTTGTAATAGTTTTCAATTTCTTGCTAGACTATGTCCCTTAAGGCTGGATTAATTCTTCTTTGAGGTTGCCTAAGCTGGTTTAATGTTTTCAATATAGATGTGATGGGTGCAAATACTTGGATGGATTCCTTTCATGTCTTTATAGCCCCAAGCAAAATATCTAGTATGATCCTTTAGAACATCAAACAATTTAGCTTCTTCATCATTCTTTAGCCAGCTATTAATGTTCAAAATTTTACCTGGTTGAATCTCAACATGTTTGGTTCCAATGTGTGATGAACTAATTTGTTGAAAGGGTTCCATTAAAGTGTTTAGTGGACATGGATGTGGTAATAACATATGATATGCAGCAACATCTCCAAAATTCCCTTGAGAAAGAATACTAGACAAAGGACAGTAGGAAGAGTTATGATACTTATCTTGTTATCGGTCAAACTCCTTGTCACTGCTATTTTCTAAAAATTCCTCACCATTTCCTGATATCTTTGAAATTGAAACTACTAATTCTGTAGCTATTTCTTCTCCTCCCAAGAGAAATCTCGTTCCTCTAGAGTGAAATTATTTGCATTTACATGGGATCGTTGTTGCTGTGGTTCCGGAGATAAGTCCAAACATTCCAGAACTAAATGTGATGGTACGAAACTAAATCCATAGGTTCGAAACTAATTCTGTAGGTTTCGGAACTAGCCCAGATTGTTCCAAGGACAGTTGGTGTTCATTCAACGGTTGATTAATCATATCTTCCATCTCCCGTACATGATCTTGCAACGTTATCATGGCCAAAGAAGATAGATTTTGCTTATTAGTGTCAGGATCATCAACCCATAATTAATCTTGATTATCAATAAAAGGTCGTGCAGAGGGGTATAAAGAAATTTTCTTAGAACTCTTACCATTTGAGATAGTCATATCACTTGATCTGCAATCGATTAAGGAAGCAGCAGTAGCTAACCATGGTAGTCAGAAAATAATGGGGTAACCAAGTGTTTTACCTTTTGGCTTCAATATAAGGAAGTCCACCTTTGGATATTTCCATGACTCCACCATAACCGCCACATCTTCAATAACTCCCTCTGGTTTTTCTACAGACTGGTCTGCCATTTGTAATATGGTGATATTAGGTTAGATACCCGTTAATGGTAATGTTTTCAAAGTGTCCACTGTCATCACATTTATAGCTGCTTGTGAATCAACCAAAACATTATATATATCTTTATTCCCTATAGAGATAGAAACAACAAGGCTACTAGGATCTCTATATTTGGGAAGTAAGAGTTTTCTGTTAATATATCAGCAAGTTTCCCATCTACTTTAATAGTCCTAGGGTACTGCTTCTTCCTTCCAAACTCTTCTTAAACATAACACCTTGATTAACTTGTTCAACTCGGAATGTCCTTGATTGCTTGTAACAATGGTATTTAAATATTTAATTTCCTCAACTCCTGCACCAACTCAAATTCCTTGGTCCCTATAACTTCTTGAAATCTCTCTGGGAATGGAGTTTCAGCAGAGTTGTTACTTGACTCCTTATCTTTTTCTTTTTCATCTTTCTTGGGAACAACCGCACTAGGGGTTTCAGTTTCTTATGTCATTTCAGTAATTATAACAGATGACTGTTAATTAATTTTCCAGATCTGTTTTGAATATCTTTACAATCCATGACATTTAGATCCACTAGTTTTTCTTGTTCTATCCCATAGACAAGAGTTGTTTTTTTTTCTGGGATTACAACTGGTTGTGTTGACATTTGTGTTTGAACCACATTTTCATTTTGTGAATTTTGTGTTGGGGAACCCATTATGGCTTATTGATTCTGATTGGGATATTTACTCCCTTGAGCATAATTATTAGGGCTCCACCTAGGTTGTGACCAAGCATTCAAGTTACCTTGACCAAACCATGGCTACTCTTTGGTGTCCTTGGGCATACCAAGATTGTCCTAACCAATCCGAGGATTCCATGTTGGTTGAGGGACACAAGGTGGTTGCCCCTAACTTTGTGGTACTGTCTGAGCTTCCCATGACATCATCCAGGTGTTAGGAATTGACCTGGGCATGAACTGCCCCTGGCTAGGTTGTCTCTAGACAAAATTTACTTCTTCTTGTGTGCATGGAGTGCTAGTTTGTTTAAGCTGATTTTTAATAAATGGAAGAAGAGAACATGCATTACTCTCATGGTATCTAGATTCACATATAAGAGACATTTTTGTTTTATCGAGGGGACAATATCTTATTGCATGCTTCTTCCTATATCTAGGATAATACATAGCTAATGATTCATTTTTAACATTTGTTTTATCTTGCAATCCATCCATGGTAGAGGTTAATTGAACTAAAATGTCTATTTTAAAGTTTTCCATTTCATCCATCAGTTTGCTCATATCGGGTTTAGAATTTTAACTATTTTTCCTTTTCTAGGTCCACCCCTTGTTCTTGAATAACTTCTACAAATGTTTTTAATATCATTCATTCTTAATTGATCAATGTTTCCACCTCCCATCAAATCAAGGGCTTCCCGAGATTCATCATCCAGACCTTTAAGAAAAATGGTTTTGCTTAACTCTTCTTGTAGTACAAATCCACATATTTTACTTACAAAGAGGAATATGTTTAAATAATCTTCCATATTATCATCCTCCTCCTACTTGATTTTGAAAAATTCTTCCTTCATGTTCCTCCCTCTACAGTAGTCTTGATACTTATCTAGGAAGACAACTTCCATTTGTGCCCAAGTGGTAATAGAATTAGATGTTAATCCCATAAACCACCTCATTGCTGCATCCTTCATGGTAGATGGAAACAACTTGAGCTTCTAATTATCTATTTTATAATCATAAGTAGGACACAATACTTTAAATTCAAATAGAAATTGGTCGGGAGATTCGAGATGACATTCCTCTAAATGTGGGTAAATGTGCAGTGAAATATTCTTCATGGGTATATCATCATCATCCAATGAACTAGATAGGTAAAGGTCCTATTAGGTTCTCTTTCACCTCTCGTGTCATTTCTACAAGGTACCTTCTAGACTTTTCTCCCAATCAATATAGTATGTGATCTATTTTGGGGAAGGTGAAAAGTCAGGAGTAGGAGGTTGACTATTCAATTGTGAATCAAAACTTGCTCTAAACGGGTCTTGGGATATAATCCTCTTTCTAGAGGTCCCACCTCCTTCTGGTGACTTATCCAAGAATTCCAAAGGTGGAAATTCATCATCTTGTCTAACAGGGACAATGGTGCTTCTAATTCTTGGTCAACTTCCTTATTTGATCGAGAAGATGTTGATGATTCTTGTTCAGATATTTTTGGGAGGAATCTACCCTTGGAGTCTCTTGGTCTACTCATAAATTTTATGATGACGTAGGGAAGATTCTTCAATTACTAGATGTATGATTGTTTCTCTTGTTGACACCTAATTAGACAATTCTAACTATTGGGTCCCCGAAAATGGCGCCAAAAATGATGGGTGTCGTTATTCCCTTCATTTAATCAACTCTTTGTTGATGTCATATTCAAACCAGGGGGTGTCCAAAGCTATATGCAACAAGAAAATCTTAGTGATCTAGTAATTGATTGTAGGTATTTATTATTTTATTTTTAAGGGGTTTTTTTGTAGTGTCTTTAGGATTCCATAGCTTGGATCCTTAACATCTCTATCTTGTAAGAAACTTACTTTGAAATAAACACTCATTGTTAGAATGAATTGCTGGAAATAAACACACATACATAAATAAATAGATTGCTAGAAATAAACACACAATGCAGAAGTAAACACTCTTTGCTTGGAAATAAACACACAATTGAAAATGCTATGAAAAGCTTGCAAGGAAATGAAAATCTAGTCTATAACACTTGTAGGGACAAGTATTAAACATAGTTTAATTTAAAGAATAAAAACATTTACAAAATTAACAGATCTACACTATTTGCTTTGAAATATAAATACCAATAAAACGATAATCCTAGTTCTTGAGTGAGCCCTTTCTCAACCTTGAATCAGAATTTGATAAAGTGATATTCTCTCAAAACGAAGTGGCTATTTTATTGCTGAAATATTCTTTCTTACAAAAATGTACTGGATCTTTTTATATCTCTATCTCTATGTATCTATATGTATATGTTCTCTTTCTTAATCTATCTACATGTCTTTATATATATATATTTCTTTCAAATATGCATTTACAACCATAACTATTCTACCGATTCAGATGGAACCGAATTATGCCCAAAATAGATGTTGAATTTGGAACCTTGTTGGACGTATAGTTGTTTGATAAGTTATCCCTGGATCTTTGAGTATGAAGAATAAAAAATATTCTGATATGCTCCTAATTGAAAGGCTTCATTGATTTCTATATCATTGGATGTCGTCAAAATAATAGATCCCCATTGGTTCGAAACTTTGGAAAAGTTTTGGAACTAAATGGGACTGTTCTTGATCTAGCCGTGAAAGTTCCGAGCTAAACACAGGAGTTTGAACTAAGTGTTGGAGTTCCAAAACTAAGTCCGAAAGTTCCAAAACTAAGCGATAGAGCTCATAAATTGTGTGATAGAGTTCGGAACTAAGTCTGGAAGTTCCAGAACTAAGTCATATTGAAGCCAAGGCTCCCAAAAACATGTTGATCACTTCATACTTCATTCTCTGATTGATTATGACCTGTTTTATTACAAAAACTGAATTTCCACACACTTTGTTAGGAATTACAGAGCTTTTAAACTTTAAAACTAAATTCAACAAAAGATGGACAATTACATCATAACTTACATTAGATCAAACAAAAGTCACAAAATGTAGTGAAACTTGATAAAATGAGAGTAAAATAAGATCATTAATTGTGCTTTAATGAGACATATTTTGGCCTTATCTAAGACCCTAAAATAATTAGTTAATCGATAATATTGGCCATTCAGGGGTTCCATGGTATTATTTACATGCCTCAAGATTCGACCAAACGCATGTTTTGCATAACTCCTCCCACCAATTTGTCATCAGAATAACACCTGATGATATTCATCGTCTAATAATTCTACCCCATCAAAACACATTACCTGTATCCACAAAGGTCATTCTACCTAATGAGAAAAATATTTTTTAGAGTCTCATTATGATCTTTTTTTTGAGGCTCAGTTAATAATCCCTCCAGAAGAGTGATTACCACACAATCAATCAAATACCCCTTTCTCCTAGCCATGGTGGAAATTTTCTAGTCCCACATCGTGTTACAGGGAAGATACACTGACATTCCTTAGTGGGAATTGTACTACCTTCTCCAAACCATTTCCAGTGTTAGATTCGATTGGTGTACATTTCTTTCATCAAGGATTCGTTTTGACCTTGACAAAGCCATAGTGAATCCTTGTGCAGTTATTTCTTCTTCTTGTTTTGTTCTTGCTTTCTATTATGAGGGTTTTTACGGACTCAAATCAACAACTATTCCAACTGCTCTACATGAGAAGATGGATAAACATGCAATGCCTCTGGACCGACAGTTGGTGATTATTTTGTTTTAAAAGCATTCTATCTTGATTCTTAAAAAATCATTTTTAATAAATTCTTAAAAATATATAATCTGTAACTCTGTTTTCAACAAGTCAAAGCAAGAAAACAATGGCTCAACGTAAGGTGGGAGTTCTCGCACATAACCCTGCTGGGCTTGAGGGGTCTAGTGACAACGTTCCAATTGATGTCACCACGATCGATGACTCTATGGCTATCATTAGCAGCCAACAACATAGAGGTAGAACAAGAGCCAAACAGATGCGCGATTGATGGAATCATCCCACAACGAGAAAAAATGCCCTCTATGGCCAATCTAGGTTTTCATTAATCCATAATACACGATATTTTTTTATTTTGATTAAATTTGTTTATAGAATAATGATAATATGAGTCTTGAGAATGACATATGTCAATTTCCTAATGTGCAGCTTTGTCGACACATCGACTCCAAGACACATGGTGTCTATCAAAAGTGCGAACACTACATACACACCTAAGCAAGAAGAGATTTAGTCACTTTCGCACTGAGTTTGTCACCCTTCAAGTTTTGGTATTAATAAATAGTGAGTTAAATTAAATGTATATTAGTATTTCTTTTAGGGATTATATCAATCTATTTAACTAGTTTTCGTTAAATTCAAGTTTTGCAGTGCCACCACCCCCTTCCACCCCACGGTCTATTGATTACGGAAACAAAATCCACAACGTAAAAAATCTCTATTGATTTCATTCTTATTAATTTTAAGTTCTTATTGTTCTCTTGTTTTTTTTCTTACATACATCATACTCATATTGTTAAATTATTGATGCTTGTTGATGATGCCCTAAACTTTATAAAGCAAATTACATGACTAAACAAGGAAAGATAACACCATTTCCATCCATCTAGCCAAGGCTCTAATTATAGGAATGTAACATTAAGATAGAAGCTTAAAAAATGCTTAACTAGTATGAAAATAATACAAAATCTAACTAAACATGCCTACTAATATGCTTGAATTACCTAACATGGGCCTAAATAGACCTAAGAGGAAAATCAAATGGTTATGGTTGTTACTCCAAACAAGGTGAAATGGCCTATCCAAATGACTACTTGGTCATTTTAGATATCCATCTACTAACCCCATTGAAGGCTTTAAGGATTGAACTTGTCTATATATCATATTTTATTATATGAGATGCAAATCAAAGCATGGTGTAAATTATAAAGGAATGAGGTGCACCCTTTTTATAGTTTTCCTTTTGGGAGAAACTTGTATTTTGGTGCATGTGGGACTAAAAACCCCAAATTAGATTAGAATTTATAATCATGATTAGGCCTTGCTAATCACAATTAGTGAATTACCAAGTAATTTAAGGGTGTAAATCCTTAATCAACCACTTAGGGTCAACTAGGAGGCTAGGATAAGATTTAAAAGCTTGCTGAGACGTTGTAGAGGTGAATGGGGTGATTTTGAGTGGTTAGAAAAGGGGCTTGAGTCAATACTAGGGTATATTGACCAAATCAAGGGCAAAATAGGCTTAATTAGCTAATAAACACTAATTTCTTGTTTTGAAGAGGATTTTGACTTACGATTCGTCATAAAGTGGTATCTTGAATGCGAAAGAGGTTTGGTGATCAATGAAGTGCTTGTTAACCAACCAAAGTGGCAAGAAACATTAGTTAATTAGTAAAGATTACTAATTATAACGGAATTGGGAAGAATAAGAGTGATTTGTGTGTGTTTTGGCAATAAGATTGCAAAAGTGGAATTTAGGTGTCTACATTTGCCCCTGTTTGAGGTGAAGTTAGTGACTTCACTTCAAATATAGTAGACAAGCATAAATAGGTAAATTTTGAAGAAAAATTAACCAGATTAAGGATGCCCCCTCAAGTGTCGATGGGGTGATTAAAGAAGTCAATCAACAATAGAAAATATGATCGAAATGAATAGAAGAAAATAGGTCAGAACGGGCAAAAAATCCTTAGGTATTGAGAAGGAATAAGGATTGGGATAAACATGGTTGTTTATTATCTGGGTGAGTTTTAGGAGAAAAATTAGTAATGGTAATAAATGATAATGGAGAAATATAGGACAAGCCCAATCTTTGCATCCAACCTTTCAATAAGCAACCTGTTTGTATCATTTTGCCCCTAGGTCTACATCATCAACCTTTATTTAAAATAAACAAAAGTGTAAGATAACATGAAAAGCTAAATTACTAACAATTGTTTACTGCTAAAAATATGTAACTCCATGCAATATACATTATGCAATGCAATACGAGAAAGTAAAATGATATTTAGCTCCATGCAACATACATTACGCAATGCAATACGAGGAAGTAAACCAACTAACCTAACAAAGAAACTAGTACAATCACACGTATTCAAGCAAATAACGTGTTGCACCCATGTTTTTGTTATCAAGTTGCAGTTCCCAAATGTTCGTGTTGTAACGACAAGGGTTAAAAATGATGCCCCAAGCAATAACACATGTGAGGGAAAAATGGAGGACACAAGTAGTCCTATGGAAAAACCTTCGTGCACTACAACACAGTCTCTAGCAACTCATTATTGCACGAGAGTACCGACGTAGTATGCAACCGAGCTTTTGTTAATGGAGGTAGATCATGATGATCCACAAGTCGTTTGAGACTAGAACAAGCAAGAACCGTAGAAAGATGCTTTTGTAAGACATATTTCAACATTCAAGGATGATGTAATTGACATAGGCTTTAGCTGCGTATATGTTATTTACCAATTTTTGTAAAATTTTAATTTTTACAATTATTTTTGGATTTTTAATGATTTTATAAAAAAAAATTAATTTCTTTTAAACAAGTTTCACTGTCATATTCTTTGTATCACCTTGTTAGATTATAAGATAGCTTTAGCTAATATCATACTTGTATGTTTGATGAGATACCTTTGAGCAACACGTTTACATTTTTGATATTTGTGTGAGGGAAGATAATTAAAGATTTTAGCGTACCACAGTGAAAAGGGACCAACAACTTCACACACTAAACTAAAGTTTGGTATGTCGTATTATGTTGTTCTTAGATTTTCAACAAATAATGACATATCATTGCTCTTTGGTGGAATGATCAACATAGATCCTACCGTAGCCATGACATCTACCACTCTGTTATGAGCTCTTGGTATTTGCTCAAATGTTATCTGCTCAAAGAATTATTTCAAGGAATCGACCATTATTTTATATGGAAGTAACTTTTCATCTTTAACTTTATATTCATCGTGACCTATTTGATAATAAACATTGAATCACCAATGCATTTTACTTGTTTGATATCCCATTTGATGGCTAGCTTCATTCCTATAATGAGAGCTTCATATTCCACTATATTGTTCGTGTAAGGGAATCCAATTTGAAATTCCTACGAATCAAGTCTCCCGTGGGAGTGATTAGCACAACTCGACACTGAACCATGAAAGGTAAAAGAGCCATCGAAGTACATTTGCCAAACTGTAGATTCTTTGAGGTACATAATGGATGCATCTGGTAGTTCCAGACTCAAGGGTTCAATACCTAGTAGCGGAGCTTCTGCTAGTTGATCTACTAACACCTATCCTTTTATTGACTTTTGATGAACGTATTCAATGTCAAACTCACTTAATAAGATGATCCAATTAGCCATCTTTCCGGTTAGTGCTGGTTTGGACAATAAATACTTCAAAGGGTCGACCTTTGAAATAAGATTTATTTTATTGTTAAGCATATAATGACGTAGATTCTAGAAAGCAAACACCATGGCTAGGAAATCTTTCTTGATTTGTGGATAATTTAGCTCATATGCTACCAATGTCCTGCTTAAATAGTATACAACCTTTTCTCTCTATTCTTTGTCATACTGGGCCAACAGTGCTCCAATTGTAAAATGTGTAGTAGAGATATAAAGTAACAAGGGTTCTCCTGTCGTGGGTGGCATGAGAACATGGGGGTTGGCCAAGTATTCTTTTAGCAAAGCAAATGCTTGCTATTGTTCTGGTCCCCAGTTGAAATTAACATCCTTCTTAAGAAGATGTGTAAATGTATGACACTTGTCTGCTAGTTATGAAATAAACCTTCTAATGGCTTGAATTTTCCCTTATAGGCTACGCAACTATCTAATATTCTTAGGGGAGGCATTTTTGTGATAGCCGTGACCTTTGCAAGGTCCACTTCTATTCCTCTCTATGACACAATGAATCCTAGTAATTTCCTAGATAGCACACCGAAGACACACTTCTTTGGGTTAAGTCAGACTTTGTAATCCCTTAGACGCTAAAAGATACATTGTAAAATTTTTGGGTGTTCCTCGCGGGTTCTAGATTTATCCAGTATATCATCTACGTAATCTTCCATGATGTCACTTATCATATCGTGAAAGATTACAATCATCACCCTTTGATATGTAGCCTACATTTTTAAGGCCGAAAGGCATGACTTGGTAACAAAATCGTCCCCATGGGGTTGTGAAAGCTATCTTGTGTTGATATTCTTCCGCAATCTTTATCTGATTGTAACCTGAGAAGCCATCCATGAGTGAAAGCATCTCATAGCCTGCTGTAGAATCGACAATCATGTCGATGTTTGGAAGAGGAAAATCATCCTTAGGACAAGCTTTGTTTATATCCCTGAAATCTATACACACTCTAATACCAACTGGATTCTTTTGAATCGGGACCACATTGGAGATCCACTCTGAGTAGTCGATAGGCCTGATAAAGCCTACTTCTAGTAACCTTTCTAGCTCTACCTTTACCAGTAAGGCGATGCGAGGATGCATCTTTTGGAGATTTTGTTTGATGGGCTTGGCATCTGGGTGTACCACAAGATTGTGCACCACTAGTGTAGGATCAAGTCTTGACATGTCAACATAAGACCAAGTGAATATGTCTACATACTCTCTTAAGAGTCATGTGAATGTTTTTTGTTCTTTGGCTGAGAGGGAAGCTCCCAACTTAACTATCCGTGGTAGTTCCTCCATGCCGATATTAACATCTATTGTATCTTCCACTAATAACTTTGATTCATCCCCCATGTGTGTAGGATCAGGAGGGAGATTGAGATCCTCCTCTATCACAGGTGGCTCAAGAAGTTCTTCATCTTGAAGCGGGTACATTATCTTTTCCATAGGTTATTCTGTCTGTTTGTCCACAAGTGCCTCAAAGAGGTTTTCACTATAGGACTTCCCCTTTTTATTTCCACAAGGCTTTTCTTTGGAACTTTTTCCCTTGCTCACTTTTTTACTTAAATGCCTACACAACTCTACTTCCTCTCCAAAGTATGCACATGCGTTAAGCTGAATGGAGAACCCCTTCTTGTGATCATTTCTTGGAATGTTGTCTCTGATTCAGGAACTCACCAATGGCCTCATCATTTTGAAACACGTCAATAGGTATGTGTTTTTGTTGATCCCAATTCATGAGTGATGGGTAGGTGAGGGTTAATGGTTGAGTTATAGGGGATATGGTGGGTATAACAGGGGTTATAGTAAGGATAGCCATATTGGTAAATAGGTTCATAGAGGCAAGGTCTTTATAAAGACTACATCGGGAATTTGTTTCACTTTCATTTCTAAACAAACTATCCTCACTCTCAGAAGAAGCATACTCATCATCTGAAGAGTGAGACTCATATAAATGGATTCCTATACCTGATTTACCTACTATACGTCGAGGTATTATAAGATATTCTAATGGGCCTTGTTCTTGGCACCATGCAACCACATCCTTTATACCCCATGGAAAGCATTATCCGATTAGGAATGGGATACTTAGGTGATTTATAGCATGTAGCCATGTCATCATCATCTGGACAAAATATAATGTCCATAAGAAACCTTTCGTCTTCTAGCAAGCCGCTAGGAGTAAAATTCTTGAAAGGGCAAGCCTCTCTTGATCTTTGAACTTTGAAACATGACCTACCATGCGCTTGGGCTGATAGTGGACTGTTGTGAACCATTAGGGCTTGTTGTAGATCATACTCTCCACAACCGCTTGGTTTGACCTTCATCTCCCATGTAGACAAAGGAGTTTCTAAGGTGGAAGCACCATTTTCATTGATAGACAGGGTATCTGGATCCACTCATGAAGCGAGGGCCTATGATTGGATAGGAATAACGATCTCTGTAGATGGACACTCATAGATTATAGGGAAAATCCTGACAATGCTCTACAATGAGAAAAAGGTTGAGGGTCCCCTTATATGGTGAGTGTCATCCCTCATATTGTAACTTTAAACACTGATGATACGTTGATGGTATGACTGCATGGCGTGAATCCATGGGTGACCGAGCAAGATATTGTAAGGGAGTTCTAGGTCCAAGACATGGAACTTCGTATCATGTGTTATGGGACCCACTTCTAATGAGAAAGTGATCATTCTAGCTGATTTTCATTCTTCATTTTCATATGCCTTAATGGTGATGACCTTTGTTTCCAGATCAACTTCTATGCAGCCTAGTTGGCAGACTAGTTTGAGAGTACATATGTTAAGACCCGATCCACCATCCACAAGCACTCTCTTAACCTTCTTATGTTTGATGATAACCTCAATATGCAATGGTAGGTTATGTGAAGGATATTCAACTAAGGCTTCTATAGTGTTGAAGGTTATGTGTTCCAAAGGAACAAGTTGTGCTACCATGGCTTGCAAATGTGTTGGGTCAACATTAATGGATACTCCTGATCCTGTAAGGTTTTGTAAAGTATATCCTTATGGACACTAGAGATATTTAGAAGGTCTAAGATGGAAATCTTAGCCGTAGTTTTTTCTAGTTGATCTAACACATCATAGTGACTCTCTTGAGGAGGAGGGGGAGTAGGTTCAGAATTTATAACAAGGTGAGCTCGCTTAGTGTTGCTTTACATCACACTCTCTTATCTTAATTCTAATTGTATTGATTTGCTCAATGAGTGGGTCAACACAACCTATCAAGGCATCGAAATGGTCTTTGTTTGACATATAGTTAGCATTCTTATTATGAGATGATTGTCCCTGATTTGATATTTTTATTTTCATCATGATTGGGAAAAGGCTTTTTGAAGATACCTAATTTTTCATTTGGAGATTTTGCAGCTACAACAAAATCTACTTCAATATCACCATTGTCGACTAGGTCTTGAATATAGTGTTTTAATCTTAAACACTTGTCCGTTTTGTGACCTTTTACGCGGTGGAACTCACAAAATTCATTCTCCCTAAACCATGATGGTTTAGGTGTATCATCCCTATAGGGTTGTGTTTTAGGGTATTTTACCATGTTTATGGCCTCTAACTATTTTAGTATAGACGATATGGATTCAGATAGAGGAGTAAAAGTGTGACGTTTATACTCGGTAGGTGGATTACCCTTTGCAAGTTTCAAAGGTGTGTGGTTCTGCATGACTTGCACCCATTTAGAGTCTACTATCCCATCACTAATGACATTTTTGTTTCTATTAGGAAAAAACTTTGTTTTATCATTAGATTTAGAATTGTTGTGTTCGTGGGAGAAAGGTTTTAGAGTCCCCCTAGCTAACAATGCCTTTTCAATTTGACTCCCTTTTTCTATTACCTCTTTGAACATGTTACCAAAATGCATTTGCAAGTGGAATGTAATGTCGGATGGAGGTTGGGAACAAATATTCCTATCAGCTACTTTTTGGGTAGGGAGAAAGGAAAGTGACTAGCTAACCCTCTCCATCTTTGTAAAAACACAACGAAGTTTTTGTTGTTTTGTTACTTGGCATTGTAGAGATCTAACATGGTAACGTCATTTTATATATTGAAAGATAAGTGTTATATGAAACTCTCTGCTAGTTCTATCCATGTTGATATGGATCCCTTAGGGATATGCACAAACCATTCTAGCGCTAGTTTCTCCTAAACTTTGTGGAAACAAGTGCATAAGATAATTATCATTGAATGCCACCTCTTGACATGCCATATAGAAGTCCTTTATATGATCACGAGGGTCACCTTTTCCCTTATATTTATCAAATTTTGGAAAATCAAAATGTCTTGGGAAAGGTACCGTAGCATGGCTTTGTCAAATGGGTAAGGACATAACTCATCGAACCAATACTTCTTGTTATTGCTACCGGTTTGGCCCTCTTGTAACGCTTGAAGGGTATTCTTCATTGTTGACCACTCTTGATTAAAAAGTGGATCTTGTGTGGGTGGCAGCGTAGGTCTATACAAAGGGTTAAGCCTAGGTGTATGCCCACCCCAATTTGTTGCGAGAATCTCTTCATAAGGATCTCTTTGTGCCTCCCGTCGAGGAGTGTTTATTGGGAATTTGTAAAATGAAGCTTTAGGTTTTTCCTTTGGTATAGTTTGTTTCACAACTTTTGGTTGTTCCTTTTGTATATGTGAAGCCAAACTTTCCAATTGATGAGTGAGGGCTTGGACTGTTGTTCTAACGTAACCTCTTTAATAGGTATTTCATGATGATCTTTGTTAGGAGGAGGTTGTGCATGATGAACATGTTCTTCATGGTCTTCACAAAGAATTTTAATAGGAGGAAAATGATAGTCTCCATCATTTTCAAATAGTATCTCCTCATTTTTTTGTGCAAAAGTAGAGGCATGACCTGGATTTAAAATTTTGTTAAGAGTGCAACGAGGGAGGTCTACTTCTTCTTCTCCCCAAACCATGCGACAATAAGAGAAGGGTCTAATGTGGAAGGTAATTTGGCTCCTAGTTCCACAACCCACATAAGAACTTCATGTTTGTTATGAAAAATGTAGTCATCAAAATGGGTGGAATGAAGCTCTGCATCCATGCGAGGAGACTCCTCCTCTCCACCACTATGGTCAACCATGAGATTATCCTCCAAAAGAGGGTTTTCACCTCCAAATATATTGGCTTCTAACTTTTGTGACCCCATTCTCGTAGTAGGCATTACTTAGAATAGAAGGTACAACACGAAATATTTCCACTAAGGTTTATTAACAAGGGACCCTAGTCAAATTTGTGCAACGTAATGACCCTAAGTTGTTAAAACAAGGTGACTATAGAATAACCACAAAAGTGATAGGTCAAAATGAATGTACGAACTAAAGAATAACGAACAAGCTACCCTAACAAGGTAATATATGACACAAGTTTTCCTTAGAATAATACAATGACGTACAACACTCAAAATTTGGTTTACACCAAATAGTTTATTCTCTAAGATTTTGTCTAGATAGGTTTACAACCAAATAGTGACAACACAACATCACCAGTTAGGTCAAGTTTGCAACAAACAAGGCCTAAATGATAAGATAATGTTGACATGATCTTCTAACAAGATATACTAAAAACCAGTTTCTAAACACTAACAAAGTCCAAGTCTCATAAATGTTAGGAATTAGAGAACAAATATGCGGAAATAATTCCTCTAATCACACAGTAGGAAACTATATAGTAGAAGTATACATGTAGAAATATAACAACATAAATAAATAATGCACAAAAGAAGACAAGACAAGATTTAATGTGGTTCACCCAATGTGGGCTACGTCCACCAAGAAATTGCTCAGATTTTATTATCAACAAGAGTAAAACAACTCTCACAGTCTTCTCTTAGTTATGAACTCACAACAGAATTCCAAAGATGCTAAACCACATCTAAACCACAATTGACACCCAATTGCTTAACCTTGATCACTCTTGATCACCTCTTGATCACTAAGACTCAAGACCTCTTGAACACACAAGATATCTTCAAGATACCCTAACACCTCTATTTATAGGATTACAATCCTTTAAGAAGTCCAAAATCCGACCCTAGAAGTTTGAAAGTCATGACCTTTCATCTTCCCATGGTTGGAAAAGAAATTGTCATGACCTTTCATCTTCCCATGGATGGAAAAGAAACGGTCATGACCTTTCATCTTCCCAATTCAAAATCCACACTTCAATACTGATTTGAGAAGACCAAAAATAGGCTCCACATCCCAACAATAAAATGGATGATAATAATGTGATCCATGTAATGACACTATTTGAATACGTGAACCAAGCTTTCAAGAAAGCAAGATTTCTAGTGTCAAAATGATGCTATCATGATGCTAACAATGTATCCTCAACACTCACAAAACTCAAGAAAAAGTTAGGATGTAAAACTACGTCTAAGTATAACAATAAGTTGTTATGCGTGCGAACATTGTAAGTCTACAATATAGAGATTTAGGCCTAATTTCACAATGGAAACAAGACGTAAATATCCCAATCGTATGGCTAAAATGTGGGCATCATAACAACTTAAAAATAAGACAAGGATGAAATCACCTAACTATGACGATAATAAGTCTCAAATATGGGTTTTTGAGACAAGGGGACCTACTAGATTGTGAATACATACCATGCACACTTCCAACACTTGTGCTCTGGCATTGAAACCTAGTCGTGCAAGTAGAATAAAAAGTAATGGACACACGATAACTAATAGTATCCATATATGTTGTTTCCTTTTTCCAATAATGGGAAATAAGAAAACAAGGGTGTAGACCAAGTGGTGTTGAAATAAACTTGGTGTTATTTTAGAAAAGTTTTGCCTTGTCTTACGAAAAATGAAAAACTAGGACAAAATGACACAAAGTAGATTTCGTGATGAAATTTCATGCGGTTTCAACTTTAAGAGACTCTTCCTTTTATTCAAAAACAAGAGTTACTTTGTGAGAGCTCTCAAGTATACTATCTAAGACAAAAACAATGGCTCCAGGCCGAAAATCTTCCTAGGTGGTTCTCTCTCTAGGTGTTACAAGATATCTAGAGCGAGCTCGATTTACCCAAAAATTCACACCGACTAGTTTGGGAGTATCTTGGCTTTACTTTACCCCCTTCAGTACAATGAGCACCAAAGTGCATTTAGTTATACTTTCACTAGGGTCACGATACAAATATCTTTAACGCTAATCTCACCAAGGCTTACTAGACAAGTCGGAGTCTTTGTGGAGCACTATCCTGTTTCACTCACAAGGTTCCCTCTTGTGTGAACTACTTTAGGGTTCCTAGGACCACCCCCATTGTTCTTAATGTGGTTTTTGTCATACTCCTTTTGGCAACCTACAATCACATGTGTAGTTAGAATTTTTTTAGGTCCTCCTTTATTTGACTAGCGTTAGGTCCTTCACAAAATGGTTAGTAGTTTCAAAATAGATTCACAATATCATAAGAAAATAACCATGAAAAATGCTTGTAAATCAACTAACTACCATCAAATTTTACAAAAACAAGGTTTATTCCCAATTCATCCAAGTGCTTTTTTAATGAAAAGACTAAAATTGCTTTTGATTCCCAAGATCACACTAGGTGTAAGGGAAGAGCATACACAAATTCTAGCCTTGGTTATTTAGCAAGTGAAAAAGCATTTAAACTAAAAGATGATTAACAAAGTTTCCTACTTACTCTAATGATAGCAAAAGAAGGTTTAAGAGTGCTTTTGATTCTCTAGATCACACGAAGTGCAAGAGAAGAGCATACACACCTTAACCCAAACTCATACAAAGCATGGAAATAAGATTAATTCCTTCAAACCTAAGTGATTTTATGAGAAAAATTACTCTAAATCTATGAAATTGACAAAAATGACATCTAAAAACCTCTGAAAAGTAACATAAATCCTAAAAACCAAAAATGAAAATTTTGAGTTTGTAGGAAAAATTTATATAGACACACATGCACACCCTTGTTAGTGTGTGCGCGCCTGTTTCAACGCCTGCACACCTCTGTCAACGTGTGGGCTTCCCCTTTGTAAAAATGATTGATAGTTGAAAAAGATGAGCTAACATGTGCACTTCGGAGAAATGGGTGTGTGCCTATTTCAACACCTACACTCCTGTCGACGTGTGCACTCCCCTTTGTAAAAATGACTGACTAGTTGAAAAAAATGAGCTAACGTGTGCACTTCTAGAGAAGCGGGTGCATGCCTGTTTCAACACTGCGCTCCCCTATCGATGTGTGTGTGCCTATTTCAACGCTGCGCTCCGGTTCAACACCCGTGCGCCCTTCACTGAAGTGGTCAAAATTTGAGTTTTGACAAGAATTTCTTCAAAAAGGTCAAATCTTTGATTTTTTTAGCAATTTTGACAGGGCTTCACCTCCTTATATCCTGCAAAAAGCAAGAAAACACAACTTCTACCACTAATCTAGTTGAAACAACTTTCAAAAATGGAAATTAATCTATAAAACTTTGAAAATTACTCTAAAACTTTGAAATTAATCTAAAAAGCTTGAGAAACTAATCTAAAAATCTTGAAAGTACTCTAGAAAGCTTGAAATTAAACTAGAAAACTTGAAATTAATCTAGGAAACTTGAAACTAATTTAAAACTTGAAATGAAAATGTAAACTAGGTTAAAAAAACTTTAAAAATTGAATGCAATGGGGTATTGTCCCACTGGGCATGCCAAATGATGACACCCTAAAATTTACAAAGAAAATTACATGACTAAACAAGGAAAGCTAACACCATTGCCATCCATCTAGCCAAGGTTCTAAGTCTAGGAATGTAACATTAAGATAGAAGATTAAAAGAATGCTTAACTAGTATGAAAACAATACAAAATCTAACTAAACATGCCTACTAATATGCTTGAATTACCTAACATGGGCCTAAATAGACCTAAGAGGGAAATCAAATGGTTATGGTTACTACTCCAAACAAGGTGAAATGGCCTCTCCAAATGACTACTTGGTCATTTTGGATATCCATCTACTAACCCCATTGAAGGCTTTAAACAAGGATTGAACTTGGCTATATATCATATTTATTATATGAGATGCAAATCAAAGCATGGTGTAAAGTATAAAGGAATGAGGTGCACCCTTTTTATAGTTTTCCTTTTGGGAGAAACTTGTATTTTGGTGCATGTGGGACTAAAAGCCCCAAATTAGATTATAATTTCTAATCATGATTAGGCCTTGCTAATCACAATTAGTGAATTACCAAGTGATTTAAGGGGTGTGAAGCCTTAATCAACCACTTAGGGTCAACTAGGAGGTTAGGATAAGATTTTGAAGCTTGTTGAGACGTTGTAGAGGTGAATGGGGTGATTTTGAGTGGTTGGAAGAGGGTTTGAGTCAATACTAGGGTATATTGACCAAATCAAGGGGAAAATAGGCTTAATTAGCTAATAAACACTAATTGTCTATTTTGAAGAGGATTTTGACTTACGATTCGTCGTAAAGTGGTATCTTGAATGCAAAAGAGGTTTGGTGATCAACGAAGTGCTTGTTAACTAACCAAAGTGGCAAGAAACGTTAGTTAATTAGTAAAGATTACTAATTATAATGGAATTGTGAAAAATAAGAGTGATTTGTGTGTGTTTTGGCAATAAGATTGCAAAATTGGAATTTAGGTGTCTACACTCGTAGAATGTTTTCAACTTCAATCTCAAATTTGACCCGCACTGGGGCCACCCCCACTAATCCATCTCAATGCTTAAGGAGTACATAAGTTTGACCTCCCCTTCCATCTTATGGTAGGGGAAAGAGGATTGTGTTCCTTGGAATGAGCAAGGGGGCACATAATTTTACAACGTCAGATTTCCCCAATTTTTCAATTGGCGATGTGTAGAGTGTCAGAGGAAATTATATTTTAAATAATTCTAATATGGATGAGGAGTATCTTGATTTTGACAACATTTATGACATTTTACTAGTAGAGAAGCACACCGAAGATCTCGCTTAGTTTACACGTAAGGAGGTGTCCATGCCACAACATCCATCCTCTTCAGATCCTCCTTCCCCAACTAGGGAGAATGATTTGGATGATGATGAGAAGAAAAAAATTTCAGTAGACATCCTTGTGGATGATAATACTACAACCCTTGTGATGGAAAATATTATTCCTAACATTAAGGAGTTGAAGATGTGGGAGATCAGAGTAAAATATCTGATAAAAGAAATTAATGAAAGATATCATAATTTTGAACATAGAGAAAAAAATTCATTGATTAAAAATGAATTGGTGATGATTGATGCTTTACTTGCTCAAGCATAATGCAGTAATGCTGATCACCAAAATATTTATAATAGTGACAATTTTTTTGACTATAATGCTTAACATGATTGGATAATTTGAATGTCGAGGCACAATCTTACTATAATAAGTGGAATAGAGACAAGAAACTTGTCACTATTGCTAATGCAGAGAAAGACTTGGTCGTGGTAAGTACTGATTTTTTCTAGATTATAATTTATATTGTTATCATTTATCTTCTTCTAATTATGAGATTTTGCATTGTAGTCAAAATACCCGAATTTGAAGATTGAGGTGTAGGTGTTAGATTAGCACCTAAAAAAACCAAGAGAGTGTACGTGGTGTAATTGATTTCAAAAAAAAATTATTCGTTAAACAAGTAGAATAATACATTACGTAGGATTATAAAGGAGAATGGACTGGATCCAAATATTCTTTTGAAGAAAAAAAATCATGAGGATCCTTCTCTCCTTTCAAAGCAGGAGATGCAACTAGCGAAAATAGACAAAATTTAGAAAATATTAATGTAGCTGCAAAATAATTAGTAGAGTCTGATGTTATAAAAGATAGTTCAAATGTTGTCGATGTAATAGAATCTATTCAAGGACAAGGGTCCAAATGAACTTGAATTAAAAATATTGATGTAAATCATTGTATTTGAAAAATGAAATTTGAAAACATTATCTTTATGTGAAATTGTCAATCATTTTATTTCTCTCATGCTTGTTGTTGAATGAAAACATTATATTTTTTTCAAGCTTGTACAATTGATGAATAGTATACATGGATTCTGGAATCTGGATTTACATTGTACAATTTAGTTTCAAACATGTATGCACTCAATATTTAAAACTTGGATGTACATGTTGTTGTTGAATCTTGATAGTTAATTCATCATGTAAAGATTATCTCTAATAATCATGATGGGATATAGACTATTTTTTTATTAATCCTAATAATAATGACATGATATATGGATTATAATCACTTTGTGAATACGTGTGCCTATGGATTTGATATTGATAAATCAAATATTGAACGTATTTTCCTAGTAATGAAATTTGATTTTATTACATCATCCAATTGTTATTTCCAAACATTATAAAAAAACATAAAAGGAATTAAAAAATTTCCAAACATTATATACACAATATATGTAAATGAATTTTTTTCGAACCACAATATATATTTGGAAAATGAGTACTTTCAACTATCTGGTAGCTGAAACAACCATATCCTAAATGGTCATTCATCACTTATTTTATCTATTGCAGTTTTTTGTCATGAGTTCAATTCAATTTCACTATAATTTGAAACTTCATTGTCTCGCTAACCGATTAACAACTCTCCTTTCGAAAGGGATGTCCAAGTAGTTAATGATATTTCATATGGAAATGTGTCCACTCCATATCTTGAAACATACAGTCTCAAACAAGTTTCTAAATTCTTGTCCAATTTGTTGCGAAGTTTTGATTTCACAAATGTAAGTGTGCTAAATACCATTTCATCTTCAACAGACCCAAGAATCATTGTCTATATGAGTTCATACAGTTTGAATTATTCACTTATACTTTCTCTTAGAATGCTACTCTGATACAACTTTCTCCACAATAGTGTGATAACTCCCATTTCTGTTGGTTTAGCAAGAGTCTGATATTGATCACTCATTGTGAATGTAAAATGTTATGACTGTGATATGAGTAATTTTTTGTCCAATATACCATTCAATTCCCCTCCATCAACATCTGAATATTTTAAAACCAATCCATAAGTGCAGTCATGTATTTTCCGAAGCTTTGAGATCTTTGTTCTTTAGTAATCATTGGATTCCAGAATTTGGGATTTACAACTCCCATGGCCTCAAGCAGATCACTATTTTTAAAATGATCTCTGATCTCGAAGATAATGTTTCAAATATCTTCATCAATTTTTTTCGTGTATCAAAAATTGCAGCATAAAAAAGAAGGCTTGTGACTGGTACTTCCTCAATTTTAGAACCTGTTACATAAGGATCTCTGTGGAAAGTGTGCATTGGAATATTTTTCGATATACCGAGATATAAATATGGTGATTGATATCAAACTTCAAATGTTGTTGGGATCTTTTGTATCTATCAAAACCTTCCATCTACTGAAAATTAGCTTCTAAAACTAGTCTTGGGTGGAATATAAGGTATCCAAAATCATACATACTTGTTTCCTTAATTTTATAAAATCAACAATGTATATGGATCTTTCCTGAGCATGTTTCACCAAGCTATTTATTTCCTTTAGCATTGGAAAAATACCACATAAAGTTAATAATGTCTCTAAATTTGTCAAGTGATACAACATATCTTTAGCCTTGTCAACTTCTCTATGATTATTGAACATGTACCCTGCTAATGACTGTATTCCTCAAAATCCTGTAATATGGAACATACAATGATATCCATCTTGTGTCAACATCTTTCAACAAATTTTTACCATTTTTTATTCCAATAAAAAATATCTGAAACTCCAAAATCTTTTAGGACTGCTTGACATATATGAATGCAAGTCTCATATAAGCTCCTCCACTTTAGAAACATTTTCAAAATTACTTACAATCTTGTAAGCGAGATTCATTTTGTGAGCCATGCAGTGAATAGGTATCATGTACGGGGCTACGGTTTTTTGAAGGTGAATACAAAGCCCAGTTTTGTGACCTTGCATGATAGATGCCCCATCAGCTCCAACACAAATCAACTTTGTATAGATTGAATGATCATCCATACCAGTTATTTCCTTCAAATTTTTAATAAAAAGTTTGCAGAGGTTCTCAAAATTACAATTCTCCATAATTTTGTGCATAACTAGTAGATGATTTTCCCTAAAATGGTTATTGAAACTGAAAGTGTAGATATGCATGCATACCTAGGATGTATTATCTATTGATGTGACCTCATCAATCAACAATGTAATAAAATTTGCATTTTTTTACCTTTTCTCTCAAATCAATGATTTCAATTTCTCCCATACACTTTGTCATTTCCATGCACTGGTATCTAACCAGTGTGTTGTTGGAATGTTTAGAAACCCATTAGATTGAAACAAATATCTTATAATAAATGAGATCTGAAATTGGTCTACCCTTTTTAAAATGTGAAATATTGTTATGAATTGTATAAGTTTTGCCTAAAGACTTACATTAGTAGCTTTTACAAATTTAGCCTTTATTGTTCCACATTTCTCAACTAGGTCTTGAAGATGTTTATGATGATTGTCATATTCTCCGTATATTCCATATGTAAACAATCCTCGAGTTTTCCATCTAGTTATTTTTATTAGTTTACCATCATCTTGTTTTTTAGACTCTATTGTGTCCAACTTCAATTGCATTTTTTGGTCTCTGCCTAGTTTCCAACTACATATAGTACATCTACATTCTATAGGAGTATCAATACTATTTTTTGGTTCAACAGTTCAATGAATGGATATTTAGTTGACCATTCAAATTTATAAGTCCTTCCTAAAGTCCACTTCCCACTCTTACATTTATGATGTGTGTTTCTGGAATGTTTATCTGAATTTTGAGTTGGATGGAAAATGGGATTATCAGTATTGTCAATTTGAATTGAATTACTTTGCTGATTGGGAATTTCATCTAGAGTAAGGTCATTGCTAGGGTTTTCTACATTTTAAAGAAATTGGTTTTCTTACTACATCCTTAAGTAAATCAACAAATAAAGTAACATTAACATAATAAGAGTCAAAATTACCTCTTGCCATTAGGGTTATTGTGGGTGATTGAAATATTTTGAAATGTCCATGTCGTGTTTTATTTTTCCTTGAGTTCTTTTCTCATTTGTAATAGGGGCCATCGTATGGGTGATTTTGAAGTCTGCATGTGAAAAAAATATAGAAGTTTCAAATATGATATGTAAAAATAAATGCAAGACAAATGAAAATAAAGATAATGATACAAAATGGAAACACAACTTAATGCTATTGAACGGTAACACAAACTAATATTATCAAACGACAACACAAATTAATGTTACTAAATGGTAACATAAACTAATCTTGTTGAATCTGTAACACAAATTGATGTTTCAGACGGCAACACAAACTAATAATATTGATTGACATCACCAAATAATGTTGTAAGTTGGGAACATGTTCTTGTTATACCATTCTACAACATAAATTAATATTTCTATTCGGTAACTACTAATAGTTCCGCAAAAAAACCTTAACAAACAAAAATTTCACTTTTTGCTTACCTCTTTTGCTTATTCCTTCATATTTTTGGCTTATACTTTCAGATTTTTCACGGAGCTTATTAACAAATTTTGAAAGTAAATTGTATTACTATATTATGGTGAATTAATCCTATATATAATAGTATATTATAACATGAAGGTGAATATACTAACATTGGTTGGCCCTTAGTGGAAACACTAAGGTAAAATTATATTCAAATTTATTTAGGACCTGTTAAATTTTGGTGAACACACTACCGTACAGTAGTAAAAAATTCACCAATTTCAAAATTTAAAAATCCTAATATTCACCTATTCACAAATATTCGCCCCTAAAATGAACCCTCCTTCGTCATGGAGTGAGATTGCCCAAAAAACATGCACTTGGCATGAGATCCCCAAAAAACTCATTCTTGGCATGAGATCACCCAAAAACTCACTCTTTTATAGTATCTTCGGGACACTTTCTATCCTTCTTACTCGTCATAGATCAAGTACACATGTTCCTTTTCACATTTTTACATACTTGGATTGAATTTTTCATATACACATATTTGAATACTCTTTTGCTCTTCTCTTTTATAGGTCCATCCTTATGGGAAGCAAAAAAACATCAAACAACAACGACAATAGGTACAACGTGACATATACACATACGCTTTCACCCCTAGGTCACTTCCTCTTCTCTAGCTTCCACGCTTCATTTTTATCACTCCACACTTTTTCTTATCGCTTGGCATGCTTTCTCCATCGATCTGCATGGTTATCAGGTACTCATCTTCTATCTACTTTATGTTATTGATTATTCACTCAACAACATAAAGTGGGGGAAAATGTAGACACTAAATCACACACCTGGGTACATTTCTAGGTCCTAGTCACATACTCAAGCATTCATATGATTCCTAAGTGAAAAAGTACTAATTGACCACTTTGTCTTTGGCCTCTTTGCTTTATTTCGGTTTCATTTTTGGCCTTACACACCTTATTTCCTAGTATGACTTTTGACACTTTAGATTTTCTAAGTCTGGACACCGATTGCCTAGCATGAACACTAGTGCCTAGGCACCCCCAATGTGTCTTTTATCCATTGGGCATCTTGTTTCTTATGCGTTGAACTTTTAGTGGTTAGCTACGAAATTCAAACAAGGGAATCATATAAATACAATGCTATGTGACCATAATAAAGGAATAAACTCTAAGCATTTACTATCACCACCTAAGGTTGCATCCAAAGGCATTTCAAGAGCATCAAAGCATCCATCTAGCTATCATTCAAGGGACAAGGGATCGCATTCTTCTCGTATACACTTCATAGGAGCGAAAGTTCATTTTGACATCCAGACATCTATTTACATTAATACATATAGCTATAACTCATTATTAAGTGTGTCTGACACAAGAGCCACATAGGGCACGAGTATACACACACACAAACAAAACTACATGGAGTTTGAAATGTAGTGCAATGCTCGGTTGTAAGTTCACTCTGTCGAGTGACCGCCATGGGGGTTAGTCCGAAACCCCATTTGCATATTTTTATTTTTAGGATTTTATGTGTTTTAGGGTTCTACTGGGTTCTCTTTCTCTTTCGGCAGTTACAAATGAATTCTGCGAACATAGTGCAATACACATGTGAACAACAACAAAGGACATTGACACAATAAAAATCATTTTCTCGAGGTTCTGCGCATTTATAAGCACCCATAACTAATCTCTAGTGCCTAGGAACCCCTAACCCAGTCTAGGTGCCCTAGTCCCAACATTTTGACACTTCGTAATTTTATGGGCTTGCTTGTGATAGTCTTCCTTCATGCTCCATCATTTTTCTAGCTCAGTACATCTTTGGGATTATTACGAAATTAGCTAAGTACTTTATCGCTTCTCTTGTACCTAGGGTTTCAATTTTATCTAGCTTATTACTTAGGTCAGATCTATGCTTCATTGCCTATTATTTCATTGTAACTATGCAATTAGGGTTTTACAAAAAGTTTATTTTTGTTAAATCATATATGGACTCATGAATTTTAAATGAGCATTAGTTGAAGCCCTTTTATCTTAGAATATGGTAGAATCATATGATGGATGGGTACTTACTTTACAAGCTTAGGGCATGCATCTTTAAGAGGACCACTCGAGCAATCCTCACAATCAACAATGCAAGGGAGTGACCTTGGTTCCCATGTTGGCACATATATAATCCTTTGAGCCTTATAATATAGATTAGAAATAGTAAGGTTTGGGCAAGAAGATGATCTATCTAAGGACCCCATAATATCTTCATTTGTTTAATAGAAGAATAAGAGGTAACTTGAAGAGTTGGAAGCTAAAAGAGTGCATCACATCAATATATTTATAACACTCAACAAAATTTAGGGTAGGAGTAGGTGAAAATGTGCAAAATCTTCCACACATTCATTTACTTTCCATGGAGAAAGAAACTTAAGACTTTCATCAATATTTATGCTAAGAAAATTAGTTGCATTCTCACCTTAGTGTAGGAGTAGGAAGGTTGATTCAAGTGCCACATACTTCATAAACAATCAAATCTACATCAACATTAAGAGAAATGATTTTCAGATATCCTTTTGTGTTGTTGCCAAGACACCATTGAAATAAATTCATATATGGCCAAGACACCATTGAAATAATTTCGTGCATTGCAAAAAAGGAATTTGGTGAAAGTGGTAAGAGGGAGATAGTAAATGAGAGTGTACTATAAAATTATCATCATCAATTTCAAGAAGAGTAAAATCCAAGCCTCATGGGAACTTTCCCTTTAGAAGAAAATAAGAAAGACTCAATTATGAATAGGAAAATAGGATATTGGACCTATGATCATGAATACTCCCACACTAATAGTGATTTCACTCAATCTAGTGACTACACACTAATCTAATGATTTTTATGATGGTATACTTATATACTCCCAACTAATAGTGATTTCACTCAATTCAACCCAAATAAATTCTTGCACATAACTGTATAGGATGTCAGAGATATCCTATAAGAATACTTTTACACACATATAAAAATTTTATTTTATTTTTTCCTCTTTACTAAAGGTTTAAAAACCATTCTTTTCATAAAAATCTCTTTCTACATGGGAACACCAAAACTTCTCACAATATATTTCTAGGACTAAGCCTTATAGTAGAACATAGATTCATAACAGGGTTTTATAAAAAAATAAGAGTATTTGAGTATTCTAAATTAATGTATACATGTTTCAAACCTTCCTAAACATCATCTACACATCTACATACCCATAACAGGAGTAAGGATGTTAATTTGATTATGGTTACTATATTTAGGATTTGACTATTCTCATGAAACAAATACAAAGTTAGGTAAATAACCAAGTCGAGATGAGTGTTTCTAAACCTTAGAACTATGCAACAACTTCATTCCATTGTTAAGATAGGATTAGTGAATCATGAACAACACAACTCTATGAACTTATTTGTTATATTATTACAACCTTGCATATTAACATACACTGTGAGCCCTGCATGCATATGAAATGCTCCATATTGATCTCTAGCACTACAAATATCCCTACATATATCTTGACACAACTAGATATGTACAAATATGTTTATAACTACTTATTCATCTTCTCAAAGTCACTAAATAAATTTCCCCTCTTCACTCTAGATGTAAATCCAGGGGTGTTGGATCTCAAAAAATGATGAGAGACCCTCCTCTCTACCATTTATTCTTACATCCATGAAAAACAAAGCCATTTTTTTCAAATTAAACATGTAAAAATAATCAAGTTTATATACATTTCATTAAATTTATACCACCAATGAAAGTATTTTGTCATGTATCACTTAGATTCTTAGGCCTTATGGTATAATGGACACATTCTTACTTGACAAGATTCATCTGCAATTGACAATGATATAATTTAGAATTTAATATAAATATATATAAATGAATTTCAAATACAAAATTGACAATTTAAGATCGTAAATAACGTTTTTTTGTACCTCGAGTGTTTCATCTGCAATGTTAATGTGTGAAATGAATGAATTTGAAACAACCTCTCTAAAAGGTTGTGCATGTGGCAGGGAGGGAGCATCATGCCTAAAAATATCTTCCTTGTTTTGTGATACCTTGAATACATATTTGACAAATCCTGTAGAGTATAACAATGCATATAGGTTCAAAGATATTCGTAAAAAATGTAAGTACAAATGAAATTTAAAGCAACATTGTTTAAAATAAAAACTACAATTAAAATATGTATTCTATTCGTTCGAGTAGCCTATAGTTTTTTTCGGGTAGAAATAGGGTGTTGTGAAATACCCCTTGATATGTTCATCTAGTGTTGGATGCAATGCAACACCAACATGTTATAGTTATTTACATGCAAAAATAGAGCTAGAAATCTACCAACATCAATAAATAATAAATAACTCAACAATACCTCAATCAATTTTAAAAACATACCTATATATATGCATCTGCGACACTAATAAAGCATTACAACAACAAAATCTAATCTAGGAGGGGTGATCATGACCTATGTCATCAACTATACAAAAACAAAAGGAATAAATCAAAATTATGAATCAATTACTTGTAAACATATATTAAAATAAATTTATTATTAATTAAACACAAGGAAATTATGATTATTTACCTCTTTGAATAGGTGATCGAAATAGTTACGTCCTTAATATATCAATCAATACGCCCTCAAATTCTCTAGTAACTAGAGGGGATACTTGTAAGCCATGTACATCTCTCTATGTAACATCCCTAGATGGTGGAAGATGTCATATCTTATTACATAGAGTACCACAAAGTGGTATCATCAAGCTTTTGCAACCTGGCATGCAAGTTCTATAGACGTAGTATGTGTAGATGGTCTAGCACACATTGATATAAAAAATATATTTAAGTGACTCACTTAACCACATTTAAGATTTTCATATAATTAAAAACTTATTCTTAATTTCATATAATTAATTAAAATAGATGAATTGGCTTTAAAAATTTATTTAATCTGGTAAAACAACAAGAAAAGTAAAGAAAATACATAATAAATAATGTAAACCACTTGTTAATGGAATTCCTAGAAACTACTCTTTCCACTAGAGAATACATCAACTACTCTAGACCTTCTTATCACAGTAGGGCTATAGGTACCCTTCTCCCCAAGGGATACTGGTGTAACTCTCTAGACAAATGGAAAACATGCTAACCATGGATCGATCAAGAGCGGGAGAGTGGGATCAACTCGATGAGAGAGCTTTCTTCTTTGGACCATTCGACATTGATCGAGGCCTAACTAGATAGAGTCACATCGATTATATGGGTATGAAGTCCATTCATGTTGAAATCAACTTGATCGGACCTCATATCCCATCTCCTAAGGTGGGAGTGGGTTGATGAGAATAGATTTCTAGTTAGCTAGTCATGTGGAGCTAGTTTTCGTGGGAGAGAAGATAATCTATAGGATATATAGTCCAACCTATATATAGATGGGAGGAGACCTATATATATATATATATATATATATAACTCATAGCAAGACCCCCATATATAGATGGGGATTAGATCTCTAGGTGGTCGTGATCAATTCCATATAGAAATAGGGGGTTTATTTGGTTAATACGATACTTATGGGTAGGTTCTCCATATATATAGATCCACGAGAATGAGATTTATAGTTTTCATCCCCATTCTTAAAATTTGGCCTATTAGTTCATAGGGTGTAGGGAGCTCTCCAACCATATAGAGATAGGGGCACCCAAGGAGATAGGGGGAGGAACATAGTCACATAATCAGCACTTTAGACATTACATAGCTCGGTCTCATACTACTATTTAAAAGGTTCTTGAGTGAAGAAACTACTAATTAATCCCATCTTTTTGGCCATCTTATTTTACCTTTTATTTCGTCATTCCTACACATTTTTTATATACATGTCCATCTGTTTCAACATTTTCCCATCATTTTATCCTAAACAGGGCACCCAACATGTCTTCGGGCACCCCAGTCCCACCCAAGTGCCTCGATCCTTTTCTACTTTCCCACCACTTTTTGGGATCTTTCTAGCCATTTTTCATCCTTATCTTTTTCGTAGTCATCCATATCGGGGTTAATTATGAAATTAGATCAAGATAACCCTATAAATATAAAGTTATGAGACCATAATGAGGGTCCTAGCGTCACTTACTACTATCACTCCATCTAGAGTTACATCCATTGCATCACTTGCATCCACATAGTTCCATATATCAAGGCTAGGAGATCTACATCAAAACACACTTCATAGGGGAGGGATTCTATTCTATTCCATACACACATATTATTACATTTTCTACATTTAGTTATTGCTCGCTACTTCACATAGTGTGACTAACACAAGAGCACCTAGGGCACAACATGTACACACACACCGAACTACTTTTGGGTCTGAAATGTAGTGCAACACTTAGTTTAGTAAGCCTTTGTTGTTGTGGATGAGGTCGATCTGAACCATTCATTTGCATCTTTTATTTTTAGGGTTTTGATACTTCCTTTTGGGTCTTTTACAGGTCATTCTTTCTCTTGGAATATTTGATACATTTCAATGCATTCGGGAAATCCAGTGTGACAGACAATGAAGGTTATAGAGTATCTTCAAACCTTGAAAAACCTAGTTATGATATTTTCTAGAGACTAGGATGCCTGTTCTACCATACCAGGGCACCCTGGGGCACCCTAGTACCCTTATGGGCACTCCAGGAGGCTCATAATTTCTAAATCCACTCTCTTTGGGACCTCTGTGTAGTTGTTCCTACTTCTAGAATTTCCAGTTAGACATGCGTCACTCGGTGATAGTCATCCATAATCGGTGAGTTCTCTCCTTACCTTCTTCTTATATATTAGGGTTTCATTTCTATTAGTTTAATTTCCTTATACTATTTTAGTGCATTTATTTACAACGTTTATGTCCTCATATATTAGATTAACTATCACTCTACTTCCCCTAGTTTAGATAATTTTAGCTAAATCAAGGACCATATAACATATACCCCACTTGACCTTGAATAGAATACGGTTAGATAGGGGCTAGAGATATGGGCCTATCCCTATCAGTTGGGTGTGAGTGTGAGTTTCACCCTCCTTTAGGGTTACTCTAAAGATTCTAGGGGAGAGTAGGGCGATCCTTTGAATAAAGGCCTTGACTCTCTCCCTTGTCCTTTTAATCGAGGGAGAGAAGAGGGAAAAAGAGGGGAGAATACAATTCACCCAATACGTGCTATGTCTCTAGGTCGAGAAAAGCTCCTCAACCGATCTATTATGATGCATAAAGTTGTGTGTATACTAATATTACATCATAATGCTTCAATGACCTTATAAAAATCTCTGCAATATCTTTGGAATCAATCTCCAAAATGTATCTATAATAAAACTCTACAATATTGATATTTATCTCCAAATAAGTCCTAAAATCAAAAAATTAACTCCTTATGTATCAATTTGGTCCTTTTATAATACTTCTAAGCCTCGTGTTCTAGTGGCTAAGGCTTATCCTTTTGCCTAAAATATCTATGGTTTGAATCCCACATCATTCACATTACTTTTTATTCTCTTTTGGATTTTAACCACATAATAAAAGCCATACCTTAGGCCACATATATTAGGTTAGGATTATATCCTAATTGTTATGACCTAAAATAGGTTGGGACTAGTGTTGAGTTCGAGCCTCATAACTCACCTTTTGCGGATTTTCTTTATGAGGTGGGTTAGTCTCACATTGGGTGATTTGGTAGATTCAAAGGGATTTTTATATCCCATTGGAGGTAGAACTCCATGTGGCTATGGCCACATCTAAGGCTTCATTTTGGTAAGGAGCTCGTGAGCTCAATACTTGACCACATTTATCTTGAGCTCGCTAGTTGTTGGTTTGTTATGAGTTGTGTGTTGCTTAGTTCTATCAAACTTGTCTCACTAGTAATGTTGATGAGTTGGATGGTATGATTCAATTTTCCAAGTTGTGTGATAATGCTTGATGACTTGGCCTCCATACTCGCCGAGCTAGCTATAACTCGGTCTTTGGAAAATTTTGGGGATTTAGTCTTGTATACAAGGAAAAAATCAAGAAAATGAAAGAAAAACAAATAAACTACTACAAACTGTCTCAATATCTTCTTAAAACTATAGACACAAAATCATGCACTTGGGTAGATTTCTAGGTCCTAAAGCATACTAGTGTATAAATGATTCCTAAGAAATAAAACTATTGGTTGAAAACTATTTTTGGCATCTTTTTTTATCTCATTACCATCTCTTTGGTCCGATACACCCTACCTCCTTGATGAGAACCTGAATGATTTACCTTTTATGGCCTCGGACATTACCGTTCGGTCGGGACACCAGTGCCCAGTCAGTCCATATTGGGTACTCCTAACCCTTTCTTACCTTTACTCACTTTTTTATCTTTTGGGCATCTTTTTCACTTGTGGGTTAGCCTTCCAGTAGTCAATTACAAAATTCAAACAAGGGAATCATATATATACTTAGTTAATTCTAAAAAATAAGAAGAAAGCACTAAGCATTACATACTACCACCTAAGCTTACACCCAAAGGCACAAGAGAATTCAAAGGCATCCATCTAGCACTCACACAAGGGATAAGGGTTGCATCACTTTTGCATACACAACATATGAAGGGGAAGATTATTTTATTCCATCGACACATACTATACATCTTCTACATTCTAGATCTAGCCCATTATCATTGGTGTAACTCGCACAAGGGCATCATTACACACACTTTCACACATAACTACATGGGGTCTGATATGTAGTGCAACACTCGATAGTAAGTTCACTCTTTGGGTGACCGTCAGGTTACTCGACTCCACATTCTGCATCTTTTTAATTAGATTTGATGTGGTTTATGGATATGTGCATGTAGATATTCTATTTTGCGAGTTATAGGTACCTTTAGCAATCAAAGAGTGAATATTAAGTGACAGACAAGAATCAACAACAAACCTCTTGACACAAAATAAATCAGTGCTTGAGCATTTACATGGCCACCAACACCTAGATCTAGTTACTAGCGCCTAAGCACCCCTGCCCTCCTGCAGGCACCCCTATCTGCGCCATTTCGAGTTCCATAATTTCTAATGGGCATCAACGATGATGTCTATAATTTGTTTCAGTATTTCACCTTCTCATATCACCTTGATTTCTTTAAAAAATCAGCTAAGTCTTCCTATCTCCCTCTCTTGTTTATGTTTTTACATTATATATGTTTGTTTGTTTGTTTGTGTATTTGTTATACATTAGCATTTTTATATCACATATTACGGTGGTTACAATTAAAATATAGATTTAATTAAAATTAAATTAACTTAGCAACTGAATATGAGATAGTTGAAGTGTTTTAAACACTTGTAGGATCTTGAGACAGTTTGGTTGTGGATGCTCCAAGTTTGCTTCCAAATGGAGGAGGAATGCTACGAGAAAGTTGGTGATCAAATGGACAACCTTTCAAAGTATGTAATTTTGAATGGAAAAAGAGCAGATATTTGTTGTAATTTCTTAAATCTTCCAAGGATTTTTTTGTGAAGGATACTAACCTGTTATTTATAATGGAATGAACAACTATGGAGTGGATCAAGGTTTTTAATGAGGTCATGAATGAATTTTCCTAAAATAGCCATTGGATTTTGTTATGGCAGTTTGGATGGATTGAATATCCATTAGGCTAAATTTTAAGACACCTTAAAAAAACTCGAAGATATTATTAGGTGAATATGTGAAAATGAATTTCAAAATGATGACAAATCTAAAGGAAATGGGTTTTGAACAGTTTGGCGAATCATTTGATAATGGTGTCGACCAATAGTAATTTTAAGTGATAATATATGTTGTTCGCTAACAATATATGTTGTAAGCAAATAATATATGTAATTTTTAAAATATCATTTTTGACGATAGTCATTAAAATGACCTTCTCGACAAGAAATTTGTCCTCCCAAAATATGGTGCAAACAAACAAATTCAAAAAATATTTTTTTGTGAAAAAAATAAAGATTCGGCCAATTTTGTATGGGGATTTTTTAAAATATTTTTGATGTTAGCCATTAAAATGATCATCTCAATGAGAAATTTATCCTCACAAATATGGCGTAAGTAAAGAAAAATTTCCCATACTCTTTTTTTTCCGACATCATGAAAAATGGTACCGGTCAAGTAGAATTTTTTTCGTCTTCTTGATCGGTATCATACAATCATTCTTTGGTCAATAACATAAAATATGATATTGGTTGGTAGCATTTTTTTCATTATATCGGCTAGTAGTATTCTTTTATCTTTATCGGTCGGTAGCATTGATATATCTTTTACCAACGGGTAGCATATAGTAAGCTTCTCATTGTCAATCGTTTCGACATTTTACATTATATAAAACTTTAACAAAATAAAATATTAATTGTTAAAATACCTTTAATGTTGGAGGATTGCGATATCTAGTTGATCTCAATCATCAATGCCCATAGGACCATGAGCACGGGTAAAGGAATTGCAAAGAAAATTTGATGTATACTTGATATATGAAATTGTAAATTTATAATCACTATATATATGAAGTGGAATTTTAAAAATTTCAATTTCGCACTAATGGCGATTTGAATTTAAAAAGTTGTCTATTGGTGTAAACGCTAAGCGAACCGACCCTTAAAATTAACTTATACTTAGAAAATTTAGGCGACCGGTCCTCATTCCTACCCTAGAAATTCACTAAATACAAATTTTAAAAATCATAATATTTGTGAATTAATGAATATTCGCCACTAAACTTTACCATAATATCCATTGAGGAGCAATGAATTTTTGGTTAACAATAAGTTTTTATTTGAGAAGGTGGTTGTACGTGTATTTTTGTTGCTTCAACCTTTCTAGGATTCTAGAAGAGTGGAATGGGTGACTAGGATAATGAAGTGGAGCTAAGTGGAGGATGAGTGGGTAATTAACTATTTAATTAAATAAATAGCTAATTAAATTAGCCAAGGGTCATAGGAGTATGGTTTAAGTGTGATTAGAATTAATTTAATTAATTCTAAAGGGATGTGGGTGAATACTTAAAGCATGATAGAATTAATTAATTAAATTAATTATAAAGGGGATGTGAATGACTTTTAGTGAGATGTGGGAGGATAGTGGTCTAGAATGCATTCTAGAACCAATTTTGGTATATTATGCAAAGGATAGGGATAATTAGGAATGGCTAGAAATAGGTATGTATTTTAGGGTGTCTAAATTTTCCCCTCTTTAAAGTGTTATTACAAATTAATATCATTTTAAAGATAGTAGACACGTGTAGATTAGTGAGCAGAAGATAAGGAAGCATGGTGGACTTGCTTGATATGCCCCGGTGAAGCATTTAGATGCCCCATCGAGTGTGGATGCTAAGGGATGTCCACTTAAGTTGATGGGTGACACAATAAAGTGGTGGAAATCCATTTGATAAGAGGAAAGGATGGATGAGTCAAGGAGTAGAAGAATAATGGGAGTGAGTTTTCTCATAGCATGAGCTTCCATTTAGATAGTGAAAGTTAGAGAAACCTTATTTTGTTGTTACACAATAGAGTTATCACCATGATTATGAAAGAATCATGATGTTTAACCCATTATGTGTATAAACAAACACACACACAACAAACAAAAGATAAAAGTTAAAACAAACCCAATATACATAGTAGATGTATACACCATGGCTATAAATGAACCAAGATGGGAACATAATATTTGTAATTGGTCCAAAGAAAAACAAAAGAAAAAAGAAAGTAAACCCAATATACATGGTAAAAGTATGCATCATGGCTATAAATGAGTCAATATGATAACAAAATACTTGCAATTGGTCCAAAATAATAACAACAACAATGCAACACAACTTGAAATAAAGATAATTAACTATGCCCCTAATGTGTTCCATAGTGATTATTAAGCATACTTAGATGTCCCTTAGCAAGAATAATGACATGTACGGGAATGAAATCAAACTGAAAGAGTGGAGTTAAACAACTCCTCATAACACTCTTTGTTAGACCATGATGAAAAATGACTTGAGATTGAAAAGGGTCATTGCCCCAAGCAAGGATACTGACATGAAAGGGATAAAATAATTTTTGTGATAGTCATAAGATGGTTGGAACGATCACTAGGGTAGGATTTAAAAGTTTGATTTCATTGAATTGTGTTGGTTTGTTGGGATTTTTGATGTTTTTGTAATTTTTAGGATTTTGTGATTATTTGGATTTTTTTGATTTTTGATTTTTTTGATATATGTGATTTTTATTTTGATGTTTTGAATTTTTTAGATTTTGGAGTTTTGACTTGGTAAAGAGTGCACTTTTTAAAGAAATGAAAGAGGTGTGGTAGGGAATGTTGAATATGCCCGAACGAAACATTTGGATGCCCCAACAAGTTAGAATTAGTTGATCGGAATGCCCCCACAAGCATGTGGGCATTACAACAGAGTTGTGGAAACTGTGTGATAGGAGAGAGAAGAAGATCTAGACATACATTACTAGAAATGGAAAAGAAATTCGGTGATTTAATCGTAGAGGTCAAAATAGAAGAGTTATGATTAGTATGAGGGTATAAATAAAAGGGTGGGAGGGTTAGTAAACATCACAATTTAGTTTTTCTTAGATATTTCTTTTCCCTTTTGAGTTTTATTTGAGCTCGATATTTTGAGAGAGATGGCTTGTTGATTACAATGGAAACATTGTGCGAGAATGTGTTCGAGAGTTTGGGCGAGAGGCCAAACAAGGGTAATGCGGTAATTAACAGAGAAAACTTAGTTTTGGTGCATTTATTACTAGTTAGGTTTAATATAAAAGTGATTTTTAATGCTAGCACATGCACTTGAGTGCACTAGTATAGCCCGTTAAAACTCACTTTTATACTAAGCGATCTATGAGTATCGGATTTTCGTGTGCCAATATAGGGTTGGTTAGTATAGTGGGATGGCAATGACATAAAAATACATGAACATATATGGGATTTATGTTTGATGGAGGAAATACTCGAGAGAAGGCATGGCGGTGCACCTATATGAGTGCATGGATGATTATATAGTGGCAAGACTACTTGTTTATTTGATGGCTCTTATCGGTGGCTATTTATTGCCTAATAAGATAGACACTCACTTCTAGTTAGGGCTAACAGCGTAGTTGCTGATCTCATGGAGGAAACAATGTTCACTTGGGGATAGTGTATCTTAACCCATTTATACAAGGATTTAAACTTAGTGGCCTACATGGAGTAGATGAGTGTGAGTCTAGTAATATTTTTGTAGATATGGTCATGGGACCACATATATATTAGATGATCGGTGGGGATTCTATGTGATGACAACCGAATGAGCTCTCATCATTTGGATGGGAGACAATGGGTGTTGGCTAAAGAGGACACATGGGGATATAGGTTTCTACTTAAGTGCATCGATGACCTTCAACTACGTATGGCGACATGGAGACCATACATACCATACCATTGAATCACTTATGGGATATAATTTTCCATAATAGAGGTGGGCCACTTTATTATCAGCAATAGGGGCATATCCGGAGGTGTACAAAGTTGATAAAGGGAGGAGGTAGTTTGGTGCTATATAGGGTATACCTAGCGGTGATTAGTGGTAAACATGAGTAACATGTGAGATAGTTGATTTTAGGCCACATATTATTTAGAGGGCCGCTAGGGCAGGTTTTTGAAGTTATACCACATGCATGGGATTTTCAAGCATAGGTTATCAATCAAGGACGATGTTGGAGTATGCAATATAGTATGTCACCATTATGTTGAGACAAAAACTATCCCACTAGTAACCATAAAAGTAGGTATAACAACGACATTCATGGGGAGGCCACGATAGAGAGGAGTTAGGGGTAGATTGGGCTAGGTGAGGTAGAAGCTATGTTATAGTGGTGGGCCCACATGCTCCATATGTATAGGTACATGCACAAGTATAGGTAAAATGTGTGTAAATTTAGGTGGCCTAGGTTCCATTACGGGTGCAATACAAATGTCGGTAAAGACAGTTCATGTTCCATTAAAGGCTCCTATTCACCACACTTTGGTGTCATTATAGGTACCAATCCATGTCCCATTGTCACCACCGAGGCCACTTAGTCCAGATTGAGCCCTCCTAGTCTAGGATTATAATCCATAGCAAAGGAGGAGATGGCAATGAAGGTGGTTTATAGAGAGCACCAATATGTAAAACTAAACCATCAATGGCATTTTTACGGGTAGAAAGGGATACTATTTTTCTATAGAGAGATATTGCTTGTATTACCATGTAGACCATGTAGATACGTATGGATAAGGGGGATGCATTGAGAAATGGATTGATATAACAAATATAATAGAGAGAGATCAACTTTCCATATAGTTCTACAATGAGATACAATTGAGTGAGATATCATGCACCGCATGGTGGAGGCAAGGAGTATGAGTGAAGTGATGCATGTCATTATTTTTGGATCACTAGAGGAAGGCTATTATAGATCCTTATATGAGGTGAAAATTCCTAAGGTCAAGAGAGCCCCAGAGTATAATCATAGGGAAACCTCTTTGGTCCACCAGATTAAAAAGGCCATTTAGGTCGGTGAGATTAGTGTAGATTCTACCACCGAGAGGTGGTAATGGTAGATCGAGTTAGTCCTAGCATAGGAGAGAATCATCTATGACTCATTATTGGATGATATAGTGTATATTTTTATATATGACTCATGATGAAGGCACATTTTTGTAGATCGATGCCCTTAATGGCATGTTGATATGTACATGACATTTTTTGGATACAATGGAAATGGAAATTTATTGATGTATATGATGTTTTGTGATTGACATTTTATGATGTATGCATGATATATGGACATTTGACATGACATAGATTATGATGAGATGTTTGATTTTTATTTGATGTAGTTGTATAGATGAGGACATGATGGAATATATTAGAGTAGATGATGATTGTAATTTGATTTATTATGGATGTATGATGCATACCCGTAACTTAGCTTGCATGTTTGTAGATTAGCTTTTATTCATGATGTATGATGATTGTGTTAATTATGTTTTATTATTGCACTTTTAGAATTAACACCATGATGAAAAACACATACAAAAATATTGCAAAGACAAATAAGATTACAAAAAAACCTATGCATACAACACTATAGACACACCAAGGTTATATACAAACCAAAATGCTAACAAGATTACTTACACTAGGTTAACATCTAACAACAACAAAGCAACAAAATTGCTAATAATGACATCTAACTATCCCCTTAATGGGTTCCATAGTGAAGAATGATGAGATGTGAATGCCCCTAAGAAAGGATACATGCAAGGGATTGGATCGGACCAAAGAGTGGAGTTAAGAAACTCCTCATGACACTCTTATTGGATCCCATTGAAGTTTTATATGAAGTTGGATTGAATCGAGTTTTAGGAAAAGATTCATGAAAGGAAAAACTTGAGATCTGAATGTGTCCCCATATGAGGATGCATGTCGAGGGTAAGAAGCGTGATATTCATAGAATGATATGGAATGCAAAATATGATTGTAATCAAAGGGTGATATTATTAATTGTGTTGACAGTTGTTTGAGATTTTGTGAAAAAAACTGAATGTTTTGCTTTTGATTTTTTTGGATTTTGAACATTTTATATTATTTTGATATTTCTTGTAATATTTTTTTCATGTTTTTGATTTTACGAAGCCCAAAAGTAAAGTAAGGTGTCCTTAAACTTAACAAAACATGGCACAAACTAATAAGCTTATTGTGACCAAGGGATGAAATGTGATGAAGGTGCTCGAACATGGTTCTTTGTGACACAAGAGACACATTCTCGCTTAGGAGGGATACATGAAAAAAGTGGTTTGGTATGAAGGAGAAAGTGGTACAGAATGAAGGGATAATACAAGTGGTTGTGTCGAAATGTCCCCAACATCAAGGATACTCTTAGAGGATTCAAATATAGAACTTCTTTAGATGAACCACTTTCATGAGTTCTTTAAGCTCTTTTCCAACTTCAAATGATAATTTGTATGCTCCCAATCCAAACTTGGCAGTAATAATTTAGGGTCACAACCAATCGGGTTCAAACTTACCTTGTTTTCACGCTCCGTAGTGGTATTGTTTTGATTCTCGTTAAGAATAAGGTCCCTAATTTAGAACTCACGTGGTTTGATTATCTTGTTGTAGCCCCGTCAAAGTCGATTCTAATATAATTTCAAGTGGACTAGGCACATATGTGCCTTTATCTAAAAGTTATAATTCAGAAATATGTACTTGGCGGTAATCCTCTTCACCAACCAAGTGTTGTAATGAAATGTGAAAGGGGGAGCTTGACTTATATGGGTAATATGGATTTAAAGGCATATACTAGGGAGAATGGAGTGGCTCCGGTTGGTGTATGAAATGAGGATTGATAGGCCCATAGGGTGAGATAAATTTGTGTGTGTCAATTGTGACCTTGTTTCTAAATTTTTTTATCCAATATTGATTTTATCATTTTATTGGAGGCCTCATCTGATTTGTAGCACTTTGGGTAGTATGGAGTTTCCCATTATAGCTAGATATCAAAATTTTTGCTAACTCATTGAAATATTTATTCTTGGAGGATGTTCCATTGTAGGTGAAAATGGAGGTAGGGATACCAAAATGACAAATGATATTGTTAAAGATAAATTTGACCCAATCACATAGGTTAAAGGCATAACCTCTATCCACTTGGTGAAACATTTAGTGATAGTAATTATAAAAGTGTGACCACTAGAGAATGTGGGTTTAGTTTTGCCTACTAATTTGAGCCCCCATCTTGAAAAAGGTCAGGGTGAAGTGATAGGATGGAGGGCTTGGAATGTGCATGAATAAGATTACCATGTTGTTGGCATGCTTGGAACTTCTTAACAAAATTGCAGGCATCTGTCTCCATAGTGGGCCAATAATAAACCACGCACACAATATTTTTTTCCAAGACCATTCCACTTGTATGCGTACTAAAAAATACCTGAATGCACTTTGAATAATGTTTTATTAGCTCCATCTTGATTAATACATCTTAAGAGAGTTTCATCATAACATATTCTATATACGGTGTCATCGAGGATAATGTAGCATGATGTACATTGTGTTAAGGCTTGTTTATTAGTGGAATCCATGTTTGCATGATAGGTTTTATATTGGATAAAGGTATATATGTTGTGGTATCGGGGTTATCAAGACCAAAAATTTCACACACCATGGATGACTCTGGCAGATCATATGCGGGCACCAAAATATGTTCGATGAGAAATTCATTATGTGTTTGATTAGTATCAAATTTAAGAAGATACATGATAATAGCCATGGCATATGTTGCTTTGTTTTGAAGATGATGAATCTATTCAAATGTGATAATATAGAAGTAACTTTTGAGACTATCGACCATATGATTATATGGAATGGGTTTATCATCCTTAACATGATATTCTCCATTCACTTGCTTGATGATCAAAAGAGAGTCCCCAAAATTTGTGAGCTCTTTAACCAGCCAAGATATAACAAAGCCTAAACCTACTATTAGGGCTTCATATTTTGGGATGTTGTGAGTGTAAAGGAAATCGATGTAGTAAGACTTGGGTATAACATCACCATCTGGTGTGTGTAATGAATGCCAAAGCATGACCGTGCATGTTGAAAGAACCATCAAAAAACAACATCAATGATGGAACTACGTCAACATATAATAGCTCTTCTTCAAGAAACTCAAAATGAATTGTTTTAGAGCCCGATAGTGGTTTTAGAACTAGTTGATCTGCAAGAGCTTTCCCTTTGATCAGTTTTTGGTTGAAAAATTCTATGTCAAAATCACTTAAGAGTATAGTCTAGCTAGACATTCAATTGGTTAAGAAAATTTTGGAGAGTAGATACTTGGAGGATCCACTTGAGCAATAAGCTTGGTTGTATGATTAAGTAATTAGGGTAACAACTTGTGAAAATAAAGTTCTACAACAAAGCATACTTTCTTGACCTAAGAATATTAGAGCTCATGAGTGTTAAGGGTTCAATTAAGGTACTAGACTACTTGTTTCTTCCCGTTATCATTGTGTTGAGAAAGAAATGCCCTTGTGGCATGTTTTATAGTTGATGTATATAGTAGCATAGGATTTTTTGGGATAGGAGACATGATCTCCAATAGAGTTGATATGTATTCTTTCAACTTAGTGAAAGAATCTTGACATTCTTGTGTCCATTTAAACTAGACATATTTCTTGAGAAGTTGATTAAAGTGATGACATTTATCTGCAAGCTAAGAAATAAAACATTGAATAGATTAGATTTTTCCTTGGAGTCCTCGTAGTTGATGAAGATTCTATAGGGGAGGCATATCCATGATTGCTTTTAATTTTTGGGGTCAACTTCAATCCCCCCTCCATGAGAATATAAATCCTAGGAGCTTTCTGAAGTGATAACAAAGACATATTTCTTAGGGTTAAGATGAACCTTATACTCCCATAATTGTTCAGATATACACCACAAGATGGTTGGATGATCAACTATGGTTTTGGATTTGGAAATAATTTCATCAACATATTCCTTGGACATCATGAAGTAGATAATGGAAAATGATAGTTATTGCATGTTGATAGGTTGCCCTACATTCTTAAGGCCAAAAGGCATAACCTTGTAACAAAATGCACCCCAGGGTGTTGTGAATGTTGTCTTATGTTGGCCCTCTTCTTCAAATTTTATCCGATTATAACCTGAAAATACATCCCTTAGGGATACCATTCCATGGTCTATTGTAGAATCAACTATCATGTCTATGTTTGGCAAGGAAATCATCCTTTGGATAAGCCTTGTTGATATCTTGAAAGTCTGTGCAGATTCATATTTTTGGTGTCTTCTTTACGATAGGAACCATATTAGATATCCAATTTGAGTAAAATATTGATCTTATGAAGCCAAAATCTAGTAGTTTCTCAAGTTTTTCCTTGAATAGTAAGGAAAATTTAGTGTGCATCTTCCTCAATTTTTGTTTGATTGGTTTACATTTGGGTGAACCAAAAGATTTTTGCATGATGAGGGAAGGATATAATATTTTGGCATATCCTTATAGGACCATGTGAAGACATCTTGAAACTCAATAAGGAGATCCGTGAATACCTATATTTCTGATTTAGACAAGGTTGTGTGAAGTTGTAACAATTTTGAGTAATCACTTGTTCCGATGTTGATTGTGATGGTCTCCTCTATCAACATTTTTGATGCATCATTATCTTGAAAAGTGTGGTAGGCTTATGTAGATCATATGGTTGATCAAGAATTGAGTCTCCTCTCTCTAGCGCCTCAGAAATATTTTCACTAGGAGACGTGTCATTTTCCTTTTTCTTGTTTTTCTCTTTCTTATTTTTTTCTTCTCAAATAGCTCCTCGGTGAGGTTTTCACTATAAGATATTATATTTTTCTTTTTCTTATTTTTTAGTTTTTTTAATTTTTGATGGAATAGAGCACTTGAATTCCTCACCAAAGTAAGTGGAAGCATCTAGGTTTATATCAAAACCCTTCTTGTGATCTGATAGGGGAATAAGGTCTCGAGTATCGAGAAACTCCTCAATTGGTTCATCTTTTAAAGAGGTCCAAAAATGTTATTTTATTGGTCTTGATGGATAAGAGTGGGATATACGATGTCAAGGGTGTTGATGGAAATATTTTCAATGAACATATTGGTTTCATCTAGGTATTCAAAGAGGATATGTGTGGAACCAGTCTCAATGTAAGAGTCAAAATCCTCCTCACTAGTTGTTATATCAAATATTACCGGATTATTTTCAAAAATTTCATAACCGATACCATGACGATATAGATTTTATTCATATATCACAGGTTTGAGATGACCTTGTTCTTATGCACCAAGTCCTCTACCCTTCCATCATATTTCATTCATCATTTTTGAGCCTTATTGTAGTCGTGGATTCATAAAGTAACTAGCCATCCGATCCTCATACAACCAAGAGTCGGAAGAAAATTGAATGTGTTCATCCTCAAGTATCCATATCATCTCCAAAGAGTTTTTCAAGATGGTAAATAGGAGATTCTTCATAGATGGGAAGTGTTGGTCTTTTATAGCTGTGCAAAGAGACAAAAGTAGCTTACCAATATGGAATGCATTTTCAAGATTGTATTCACCACAACCTTTATGATAAAAATTGAGTTCAAGTGTTGATTTGGATGTAGATGGTTGAGATTGGAAAAGTGTATCAGGATTTACATGGTTGTCATCTATAATGGTATGATGTGGTGTAACACGATCTTTCGGTAGATGATGGATCTAGTTTGGCATGGTTATACCCTACCTTCTAGAGCTTACATTATTAGAAAGGCTTAACATACACAAGAAAGGTAATCTATTTGTCATTATATTGGATTTTGATACATTGGTTGAAGATAAGGCATATTGTGTTACATGAATCCATGGGTGACCGAGAAGGATATTATATGAGGTATCAACATTGACAACATGGCATAGGGTATTCAATATCCATGGACCAACTTGTATAGACAAGGTGATGGCTCCATAAGATTGGCGTTCATTATTTTCATAACCACAAATAGTTATAACATTAGCTCCCAAACTCTCTTCTATATGACCAAGAAATCTTAGCATCTTCATTGAGTATGTATTCAAATAGATCCATTTTCGATAAGGAATCTTTTAATCTTATGATTTCTAATGTAAGCTTCAATGTACAAGGATTTTTATTTTTAAGGTTTGGATTTAAGAGGTCTTGGGGACCGAATGAAAATATAGGTTACTTCGGTGACAAAATATTGGTAATAAGATCTTGGAATTATTACACATTGATATTCTTAGAAAAATGTGTTTCATAAAGAGCATGGGTAAGGATGTCTTAGACTACAAGAAACATTTTTAATAAACATGAGTGAGATATGTGTAGGTGTCGTCTTGAGTTGTTTTACAAGGTCAAAATCACAAGATGTAGAAGCCTTTAGCATTGGATATTGGTTTATGATTGTTCATATACGTAGGGTTGGTGGATACATGATTCGTAGTGGAAGTGGATGGTTACTTCACCATAGATGCCCAAACCTTCTTTTTCGCATGAACATTGCATAGTTAGAATCTTGGAACTAGATGGTAGAAATGGAATTAGGAATTTTTTGATAAAGGAAATGATCAAGTTAAACTCAAAATTATTTGAAGATTGGCCTTTTTTAGGAGATTTACCATTTGTACCATGCTTGGGAAAAGGATTTGAAAACACCTTTAAATTATCATTTGGAATTTTATTAGGTGATGGGTTTTTGACCATGATATCTTCGCTATCGATAAAATATTGAATATAGTGGTGAAGTCTCATACATCGATCTATAAGATGGTTTTCAATGTGATGAAAATCACAATACTCACTAGATTTATACCAAGATGGTTTGGGATCCCCTTTAATGAAGAGTTTTGTGATGGAAAGTGACCATGTTGGCACTTACTAATTTTTGGAGGAGATGCTTGAAAGACTCTCCCATAATGATGTGAATTACCTTCTCTTATAATCACAAGGGGAGTTGTTTCTTTACTTAGGAAGGAATATGGATTGATTTAATTTAGACTATTTTATTTGATTATTCTAAATGTTATGTAAATTTCAATTATTTGTTATGCCATCATTAAAAACATTTTGATTCTGATTGATGTACTTAGACTTGTCTTGTGCATGATTATTGTTATTTTTGTTTGGTATTTGGAAGAGGTTTTTAATGAGCCCTTTTTTGATGAGATATTTTTGATTTGAGTCCCCTTCTCAATGAATTCCTCAAAATTTGTGAGATAATGCATCTACATTTGGAATGATGGTTCATTATTTAAAGATAAGAAAATCAAAGAAAAGAAAAGAAAATATGAAAACTTTCTCCATATAACCTCAAGATGAGAGAGTTGAAGTCTTTTAAAAACTTGTAGGATCTCGAGACGGTTTGGTATGAATATATTAACCATTTTTTATCTAGGATAGAGTAAGAGAGTTCCATGATCCTTTTCAATCATTTTAAGAACTGTGTGAAGTTTTCATTTGTTCATTATTTGGTATTACACAAGTCCATCATGGTAATCTCAGAGTATAAATTGAATGAGAAGTGTTTAAAAAATTATCTCGAGAGGTCTGAGAAAGTGGTGATTGACCTTTGGAAGATGGAGGAACCAATCTAATTCTTGGAAACATTTTGGGAATAAAATATATACATCATGTTATGAACTACTTTTGGCATGCCATATAAATTTTTGATATGTTTCATGAGGTCATGCTTGCCCTTATATTTTTGAATTTGGGTGTCTCAAAATATTTTGGGAAGGGTATACTTAACATGTCCCTATCGAATGGATAAGGACATAGCTCCTCAAAATTGAATTGCTTCATGTGTTTTTGGATCCCTATGAGAGTTTCTTTCATACTCTTCCATTCTTGCATGAATGGAGAGTTAGCTTGAGGATTTCCATGGTGACATCTACGTCATGTAATTATTTATGATTTCCCATGTTTTTGTAATTTGGGTTGTTTTGAAGTTGGTGTTGTAATTATTCAATTTTAGCCAAAACTCTTCTTTCAAGAATAATCGATGTGGTGGTCGATTTAATGTTTTTAGTATTAGACTTTGGTTTATCAATTAATTCTTTCAAATTTCATGCCCAAAGTTGGTAGGTAGATTTTCCCCATTTCAAGAGATGAAGTAAGTATTGATTTTTATTTTGCATGATAACATGGTCAATAGCTTCCTTCTCACTTGTGAATAGTTATGGTTGTTCGGTAATTTCTTCATCTTGAAAGGTCCATGACTAAAAGGGTTAAATCTTTTGGAATCTCATCATGGATATGGATACCTTTACTATGAGTAAACACCATCATGTTATAGATCATGTTAACCTTTATGGGATGTAATCAAAACATAAGTATAAGACTTGAAAGTGTTTTGATCAAATTGGATTGAATTGATTTGATACGCAAACAAAGTGAATATTCAACGTATAAAGTGTATATGTGGGATTGAAATGCAATTATGATTAAAATTGACAAAGTGAATATCAAAGTATAAGATATAAGTGTTAAGATTGATATACCTAAACATGAGAAAGTGAATGTCTAAGTTTAAGGCATAAATATAAATTGATGTTTGAATATGATTATTCTTAATCTTGATAAAGTGAATGTCAAAGAATTAAGACTTAAAGATCCGAAAGATAACTCTTAAACTTTGGAAAAGTCATCGTCAAAAAAATAAACGTGGGAATCTATCAAAGCACGATAAGATGAGAATCAAAGGATAATATAGAAATGATTTGGTTTGAACTTTGGAAAAAGTGAATGTCAAAGTAATAAGTGTAGAGAAGCAAATTTTAACAAGTGATAAAGTGAATGTCAAGAGAAAGAATGAGCACACTTATAATTTGACAAAGTGAATGTGAAAATGTAAGGTGTAGAGATGGATAGATCCAATCTTAACAAAGTGAAGGTTATGGTAAGAAATTTTTAGATGTAAAAGGAAACCCTCAAATTTCAACAAAGTGAATATTGAAATAGGAGTCTTAGAAATGAAAAGAGAAGTGCTCAAATTTCAAAAAATGAATGTTGAAATGAGAGACATAGGAATGAAATGAAATGTTCAAATTTCAACAAAGTGAATGTTAAAATGATAGACATAGGGATGAAATAATATTTCTCATATCTCAACAAACCGAATGTTTGAAATATGAGATGTAGGGATAAAATGGGAGTGCTTATATTTCAAAAAAGTGAATGATAGAAGTGAAATCAAAGGAAGAGAATGAAATTTACTTAAACTTTTTTGACAAAGTGAATGCCAAAAATACAAGACTTAAGGAGCTGATAAAGGGATTACGAATGAGTGATTGATTTATAATTGTGTTTTAATCCTTGATAAAGTGAATATCAAAGAAGAAATTGGATTGAATTGTATGTAAAAGTAAGAATATTATCCAAAACTTAAGACTTAGAATTTGATTTGATTGAATAATTTAATTAAGATTTGGGTAAGAAATCCAAAGGTTGAGACTAAGACGTGATAAAATCAATTTGAGATGAATATCCAAATGAAGGAAATTTGGAAAGTGTTAAAAGAGATGGTGATAATAGACAAGTGGGGATTCCTATAAATGGTTCTCTCCTAATTACAAAGTACTTATCGAATGAGTGTGGTACAATATTTATATTTTCCATATTTAATTTACCCCCTTGATTTAGTAAGGTGGATTTTACTATGCTCAAATCAATCAAATCGAGGCCGTCACTATGGATAGAATTAGTTCTCATTCTCACAAGGTGTACTAGTCAAGTAGGTGAGGGTCCCATTTCATTGGCAGTTTCCTCAAGTCGCCAAATATTTTGGGGTTCATGGTACTCACAATGAGTTTATAGCCTCAAACAATACACTTCCTGGGAGTTAAATCGGAGGGGGAATAAACCCTCCTGAGAATTTTAATTAAAGGGAATTTTATAAAGTTTTATTGATTCCACGAGAAAGGTAAACCGTAGTTAGTAGTTTTAATTCAAAGAAAATATTTTTAGATTTGGTCCTACAAACAACAAGTTAGTAGTTTTCCTGAGGTAAAAATCACGATAGAAAACACAAAAGGAAAACTCACCATTTCTAATTTTCAAGATCACCTAGAAGGGTGTGAGAAAAGAGCATACATGGTGGTTTGCAAGATTAGACTAAATGAAATTTAAAAGTAAGTTAGACACCTAAATTGATTAAATGTGAAACCCTACAAGAAAATTATTAACAAAAATACCAAAAACAAAGATTAGAAAGAATTTTACTTGCTAGAAAATACAAAAACCGCAAAATACACAGACAAAGCACGTTAACATGTGCAGTTGGGTGCACTAGTGTAACTAACTATAATAGCACATGAACAACACAAAAATGTCTAAATAGAACGTAAGTGTGTGCAGAGAGGATTTTAGTGTAATGTTAACATGTAGAATAATGTGTTAGTGTGTGAAAGAAAAAACTTAGTGTGATGCTAGTGCGTAGAATACTACACTAGCATGTGGAAGACAAAGAGGGGAAAAACTAGTTATACAGAGGTGCATTAACTTCTATGTAGACGCGTACATAATGAAGCTAGTGTGTGTACTTACATGCTAGCGTAATTAAAGTGCCATGCTAGCGCACACAACTTGGAAGTGGATAGAATGGATGAAATATGGCCAGAGACATGATTGTTTTATTTTCTCCTTCTCTGTTGTACCTAAAAGCCTGAAATTTGAACAATGAGCTTAAAACAACATAAGGAAAACACTGAAATAATTATATTAGAAAAAATTAATCTAAAAAGTATAAAAATAAGTGTGGGTGTCCCACTAAGCATGTGAGAATGTATACAAGAAAAACTCAAATAAACGAAAGAAAAGCAAAGAAATACTGCAAACATTTATCCAAGCTCTTCTTACAACCTCAAGATGAGATAGTTGAAGTGTTTTAACACTTATAGGATCTCACGATGATTTGGTTGTGGATGCTTCAAGTTTTCTTCCGGATGGGGGAGGAATGCTATGAAAAGTTGGCGATAAATGGAAAACCTTTCGGTATACGGTTTTGAATGGAAAAAGAGAAGAGTTACAATCATCCTCTTTAGGAACCCATAACATATCCTCCTTATACCATGATTTACAATCCCAAATTCTCCAATTACAACAAGCTACTTCACATTCCTCTCCATCTCTAAATTCCTCATTCCTCCTTCATAGCCATTTTGCACCCACCATATCCTCTTATCCGCTACCTCCTAACTTCATTGCACCTAAGCTTCCCACCTTCAATGGCCATGGTGACCCTCAGGAGCACCTTTGATCCTTCCATGTTGCATTTCTTGACTATGCTAATGATCTTACACTATTTTCTAAATTTTTCCCTCAAAGCTTACATGATTATGTTATGCGATGGTTCTACGATCTACCTTTCTATTCGGTAACCTATTTTACATCCTTAGTTGATGCTTTCCTTTCTCATTTTTCTATGGATATCGCCGTTAAGATATCCTATGCACAACTTGCTAAACTCAAACAAGGATCCAACGAACATCTTGCGGATTATGTCTTGCAGTATAAGAACAATCTTACTAAAATGACCAATGTTTTAGTTGATTCAGAATTGCAAGATATTTTTATTCAAATTATTTTTCCTCCACTCCAAGAGAGTGTCATTTTCGAGACTTCTCCATCCTTTAATTAGTTATGCTACACACTCAAATTGTGCAAAAGCAAAATTCTATCTATGATCAAACTGAAGTATTATGATACTTCTTCATCCTCATCCTATAACAAGTTTCAAAATAAATCCACCTTTAAACCATCTACTGAAAATCTGAAGCTAAAGCCATCAACATTATTTCTACACCCACCACGCTTCAATTGCAATCCGCGAGTCAAAATTTTACTAGATTACCTTACGTACCTCGGTTCCTATTGCCACAGCTTATCAAAATTAATCTCATTAATCTTTATCCATCGCTCAATTTCAATCCTTCTCGCCCACATGGTCGTAATTACGATGAAAATTCACACTATGAATATCACCAATGCAATGAGAATTCTCCGATCGTTTCTTTAAGTTCAAACATATTATTCAAAATCTTATTGACAATAATGCCATCGAGCTTCCGAGCCATCTACTCCTAAGCAATTAAATGATAATTAAAAGCTTAAAATATCCAATGAACTTTTTCCAAAACATTACAAGCTAGCTATTGATTCCTATGTATACCATACATATAATTTTATATCTCCTCCTTCCTCGGGGCTGCTTGATTTTCTCATTGTTACTATTGATATGGCACTTTGCCATTTTTCACATTCTTAGACCATGATTACCATGATACATTTTCCTCTGATTTTCTACATATTAATTCTTACATTAGTACTTATATAGTCAACAATACTTTAGTCCATCCATCGGCCCTTTCCAATGCATGCCCGTGGTACTCTTATTAGCTATCAAATTTTAAAGCTCCCAAATCACATTCTTTGTCCCCAATTCTTACATTTGTGTCATTATTCCCATTACATTTGGGTTCCTTATCATGCTTACACCATTCCTCATTACATCTGAAATCAAAGGTTGTGACATGATCCTAGGTCTTCCTTAGCTCCGAGCTACCCAATCTATCCCTTCCATGCTTCATTTATGTCTTAAGTTCATCCATAAAAAGAAAGTTGTCACCATCAAGGGTATTCCACTTCATACATTATTACCTCGGCCCACTCTTGCCTCTATTTTTACACCAGTCATGACATCTAGGAATCTTACACATTGTTATCCAATTTTGCACACATGGCAAGATTGGACAACGGGGTCCTATCACGTTCAAAATGAAATAATAGTCCCAGGAACCCACCTTTAGTTATTATCAAGATGCAATAATTAAAAATAATTCTTAAATTGCATATGAGAGATCACCTAGCATCGAAAGGCACCCATTTTATCTCAACTCAGTGAAGAGTTCGGGGTCAAGTTGATAGAGAATCCGGTGTCAAATTGATAGTCATCTCAGAAATCATCTCGGTAGAGACTCTCAGTTGTAAGAGCTCGACGATGGTCTTGTTAATGCAAAATATAGCTCGTTGAAAATTGACGAATGAAAGGAACTGTACAAGGATCTCGGTGGAGATCGATGCAAAAATATCTGAAGGCCAAGTCAGGGAGAGTCAAAGTCAACATGATGCCAGGTTTAATCCATTAAGACAATGCTCGACTAACCACTTGGGAGAATTATCTTGTTTGACCGAGATGATATGAAATTATGCAGATATGGGAGGTTCAACATCATTGAATCTCGGGTTTGTAATTACATAATGGAAGGACTTCTATCGACCCAGGAAGATAGTATAAGCACCATCGAATACCAATGTAAAATTGAGTCAAACCGACATCTTAAAAAGAGATGTGAATTATAATGGTGTTCAGACCTTCCTCGGCTGAGTATTCAGTGCACAGGCAACAGGAATGTTCCAGTATAGTAAGAGTTCTTTTGAGCACTTCCAACAAGCAGGTTGTCCAACTATGTTGTTATCTGTTCAGCATCGAATGCATCCTCAAATTCAGGATTTTCCTTCAAGATATTTTTATGAAAATCAATTAAGTGACAGTGAGAGTGTTACTGGGAGACCTGAGGAAATTTATTACAAAGATTCTCTATCGAGACCTTACTGGTTTTACGATGTAACTCATAGAGGAGAATCTCATAGAGGTGGAACTGTTTCATATCAGAATATTCATGAGGCACAATTTTCTTTGCAATTATATGAGCATCTTCAACGAGTCACTAAGTTGGCAGGCATAAAGGCTTCTGTTGGAATTATCACACCTTACAAGCTACAGCTGAAATGTTTACACCGAGAGTTTGATGTTATCCTCAAATCTGATGAAGGAAAACTCGGCAGGAGAAAAAATCATGGGGATCCCGCGCTGGTGGGAATTGTGGAGATAAGGAATGAACTTGCCAAGTTTTGCGCGGCGAAGCTGAGGCCGGGGCCCATGGATTAATGTGTCCAAGCCGTTACGCGGGGATTTGGAGCTAGTATGCCGAGGTCAGAAATTTGATGATGGCAGGCCAAGTTGTTAATCCCGTGCTGAGGTATGAATAGGGGAACTCAGGGCAAGCACCGCCAAGTGGAAATATTGGTTTGGTAAACCATGATCAAACTTTTGTGAATGGGAGAAATCGGATCAAACTGCCAAGCATGGAAATATTACGATGGCTATCCAACATGATACTTCCGCACGGGCCGTGTAAACAGGATCGGAGCACGTTGTGTGAGTCACAAGGAGAGTTAAAGTGGCAGTTGCAAATTGGGTGGCAAGTAATCCTCCAAGCGATAAGGGAGGATGATGGCAAGATGGTTGAAGATGGGTCGACATTGAAAAAGTATCCAGTTTCAGGCTCACAAGAAAGAAACGCCTTCTCATGGAATACCGTAATTGCAGCTTACAGAAGACACAGGTTTCCTCACGAAGTAACAAACAGATGTCTGAGCTAATCAGTTTGCCTTTGCCAGATACTTCTCTCAACTCCCATTCGGGCTCTGAGCATTCGGTGGTCGCGAGGTAAAATCCCACACATAGGCAGCAGGCATGTTGCAGTACAGTAGAAGCCTTTCTTTTGAACGCTTCCAACAAGCAGGTTGTCCAACTATGTTGTTATCTGTTCAGTATCGAATGCATCCTCAAATTCATAGGCTTATCCTTATTCTGAACTCAGATCGAATAGCAGCTGCAGGAAACAAATATTCACTGCCGTGTACGATGGATTGGAGTCACGCTATTCGAGGCTTCATAAAATTTCCCTGAATCAGGAGATGATGGTTTATTACGGTGCAGAATGAAATGATTCATATTGCTCAACATTTCTTCTCCTAAAATGAATTGAATGTGAAGGTCAACTCTGAAATACCTGGTTGGCCGTTTTGCATGCTACATCCTTGTTACTTGTAAATGGTCTCTTTGAGAAACTCTGAGGGCAATAAGCAATATTTATACCCTTCCATTATGTACGTCCAATCAGACAATAAAAAGTATTCCTTTACCAGGTTCAGAGAAACTTGTTTTTAACAAATGGACGATTATACTGTAGTTTCTAGCTAATTTTAGCTAGCTTATTTCTATTAGCTTTGATCCACGACTAAGGAAGAATTCATATGGTTGTTACCTGTACATTTTTCCAAGGTCCTCTTGGTTGCCCCAGTTGTTCAATATATTTTTTGAAGGGCTTATTTTATGTGTTGCAAATTGTAACATAAAGGATCTTTTTAGTTTCTGGAAAAATGAGTATATTGTGTAGCTCACAGCTACCTATGCCATACTAAGATCCCAATAGTGGCATAATTGTTGATTGGAGCCGAGATTGCAGAGTGCACTGCCAAAATACCAAAGGACTCAATGCAAAAGAATCGATTGCCAAAGCGAGGAAAGAGTTAGTGTGGGGTTCAAAATTGATTGCAACACCGAGTTAGAGGATTCGAAACTCACCGAGTTGAGATTTGTGCAGACTCTATCCACATGGACCCCCCTCCTCTTCAAGTCAAACGGGTCAACGGGGGGTCCCAACATTATGTTAATTAAATTAATATTTTTATTTAAATATTTTAATAATAATATTTATTATTATTATTTAAATATTTTATTTAAATATTCTTTTAATTAATTGAGAAGACTAGGTCATCAGGCAATTAATGACCCATGATGGAACCTTCTCAGGTGGTTCAACTAACTGTAATAAATACATCATGGGCCTTCATTTTAGGAATGTAATTATGACCATTTCCTCTTCTTTCTCACATATTCTTCTATAAATGTAAGTTGGAAGCTCATTTCAAAGGGTTCCAACAGTTCTGCATAAGTTAGGAGTTAGATATCTTAGGTGAGTGTATACTTTTCAAGAGTCCTCTCTCTTCTGCAAGTTGTTCTTGTGTGTTGAGAGAACTTTCAAGCCTCCTCTTCAAGACTGTAATGGCAACTATTGCCTCTTTTGAATGTATGATGCATTGTGCATGTTATTGAAGCAATAAAAGTGTGTGTTTTGTGACTAATCTTGGTCCTTTCATCCTTCTGTGCTTCTTTGTGCCTTTCTCATACTTGCAGGTACACTGTGCAAGTTTAAGTTCTATTGCAGGTTCTTGGAGTTCTGTGCTTATCGAGTGGTGGAGTATTGCATGCAGTTGAGTTGTGGTGTCTATTCACCCTTCTTGAGTTCATCCTTCTTCATTGGGAAACTGTTATATTTCTTGGTCTGATAAATTTTAACAAAGGGAACGCGTGTCTCTTAGTTTGTGGTATCCTATACCCTCTCTAAGTTGCAGTAGGTGAAGTTGACCTGTGGTGCACACACCCTCTTCAAATTAACCCTTCCTGAGTTTGGAAACACCCTTTATTTGGTGCATCACCATCCCTAGTATAGTTTCATTTCTGTAAATCTCTTTCCCTAAAACCCCATGAAAATGTTAGCATAGGATTAGATAATCATTTTTGTTACACTAGGAGTAGTACAACACCTAGTTTAGGAAGAGGAAGCCGGCCTTCTCCGAAGGTTCACCTTGAGCCCAAGTCCCACAGCTTGAGAGGTGATCCCATGTGTCCCAATCACACCGAATGTCCTATTCACATCCACGGCCATTCGAGGGTGCGGTGATTTGGCGACAACACACATCTCAAGTCTAAAGTATTTTTGTACCCATCTCGCATATTCATTTGTAAACATCCTACATCACGACCCCGTTGTCCTCACCAATTCATTAGTCCACCTTATCAGCCTAAGTACCCTACTCAAGAAGCCCATTCATATAGGTACTCTTCACCTCCTTTACTACATCAGTCTCATTCACATATTTACTCTCCTACACCATTGATATTAGACCATGGTCAAATTCCTTTGTCTCCTCATATATCAGGTGGGTGGGCCTCACTCTTCACTATCATTAGATAGCCTTCTATCCCTCACATGCTTGGGTGGCATTACACTTTCTCCCCCTCCATCACTATCAGTTATATCTAAGTTTCTACTTATAGCTTCTTTAATACATGTCACACTTTGTGTTTCATGTCTACCTTTATAATAACTTTCACATCTTTGGTACACACATTGTACCATCATTACCCGATGACACACTCTAGTTCCATGGTTCATACTTGACTGTTGAGGGACCAATTCTTAAATGAACCTCACATCATCTACTTCTACTTTTTTCTTTACAACAAGCATTTCCACACTCTTTCACATCTTTGGTACACACATCGTATCGTAATTTCCCAATGACACACTCTTCTTCTACAAGTCATACTTGATTGTTGATGGAGCATTCCTAAATGAATCTCATATCACACAAATTTGTTGGGGAAACATGGTTCTCCTACTCTCTATATATTACACATCACATCACATCATCACATTTACACCTAATTTGCACATTTTGGTTACATTTACTCTTGTTAGCTTATATTATTTACATGTTACACTTTGTTTCCTATGTTAATTGGATACTTAGTATGTCAATATATTTTTCTATACACACATGTGTGTTCACTTGGTATCTTGAGGTGAACGGGACCTTTAATTTTTTTACAATATGCATGATGCTTGACAATGCTCTTTACTAGTCCTATCGAGGCTCTTGGGAGCATCTGCCTTTAATACTCTTATACTCTACACATCACATGTCTTATTGCTACAATATTTCCTACTTCTCGTTACTATCACTTTACTCTTCACTATTGTGTACATGCTTTGACATACTACATATCTTTCTAACATGATAACGAGTGCTTCATGTGTAGCATGTGCTTTGCATGATACTATACACCCATGGTTATCTGTCACTTCTTGTTTGTTATTGTTTCTTATTGTTTTGCGGGTTATGCCATATTTCATGTTTGATAATTGTTTACTTATGGCCACTTCGGCCCTGATTGTATTGTGACATTATGAGCGATGTCCCATATATGTAACCCACTTTTCATGTTACCAATTATCTTCACAGTTGTTTGTTACATTATATTCTATTACATGTTAGTTCTTTTCCATCATCACTTGTTAATAGCCTACTTTGTTTGCATGTTCCTTGGTTTCTAACATGCACATCTCTTACCCCTTACAGGTATCCACTCTTATATATGCATATCACTATCAGGTACTCTCCTTTAGGTCGCATCCTCCTACAGTCATCACATGCACCCTAAACGAGCGGGGAATCTATTGGGTGAAAAAACCACCGTTACAACAACTCAAATCTCTAGAACATGTTAGCATAACACATAAATGGAAAAATAACACAGTCACAAAGTGGTCTAGAATCATACTTGGATTACAAACATGGAGCATACACTAGCGCCCAGTAGAAAAAAATAGCGGTGGGCACTTATGTCCCCTGGGCACTTGTGTCCTAGGGAAAAATTAGATAGTTTCTCAGTTCAACACAATTTATAACAATTTATAGTACAGTTCTCCAAGATCGGGAACTTTCCTTTAGTTATAGAATGCATTCTATTAGTTATCATTCAATTTTAATTTATTTACAACCAATTAGAAATTAGGGACATGCCATCTACAAGTGGCGCTTATTTGAGAAGCATCATGGAAGGAGATAAAATAGACCTCTCTCCCCAATACTCTTCTCTTGGCGTGAGATTGCCCAAAAACTTCATCCTCGGTGGCGGGATAATCAAATCCTCAAGCAACTCCAAAGTAATAGCACAACTTCTTATCCTTTACTCTCTCATACATTAGGTGCATTCTTTCCTATTACATACATTTTCACTTACTTATACATACATTACTATGATTTTTCATATACGGGACTTTGACTACTTTCTCACTCTTCTTTTGCATGTCCGTCTTATACTCAACAAGAAGCATCTCACATCGTGAGCACAAACTCTAAAAACATGTTGTTATGCATATAATTCACCTATATGATCTACCTCCTTCTCCTAGTTTACACGCTTCACATTACGATCACTTCATGCTTCACTTGTCCATATGGTATGCTAGTGGCTATAATTCTCTTCGATTCACAAGGTATGCATCTTCTATCTACTTTATGTTTTGAGTATTCACTCAACAACATAAAGTGGGGTAAAATGTAGACACAAAATCTATGCACTTGGGTACATTTCTAGGTCTTGAAGCATACTAATTTATACATGATTCCTATGCAAGAAAACTAGTGGTTGAAAACTCTTTTTTTCTCTTTGATTGATTTATCTCTTGCACTTTACTTGATTTACACATCTTACAGCTATGTTGTTACTTGACCGATTTATATTTCAGTGCACTAGTGCTCAGCTAGGATAGTAGTGCCTATGCGCTCTTGTCCCTTCTAGGTATTTCTTCCCTTCTATATCTTATTCTTACTCTTTTGGGTATCTTTTTAAACTTTGGGTAGGCCTTTTCAATCGTCAATTACAAAATTTAAACAAGGGAATCATATATATACTTAGTTACTTCTTCTAAATCAAGGGCCAAGCACTATAAGCATTATCTATCACCACCTAAGCTTACACAAAGGCACAAGAACATTACAAGGCATTCATCTAGCACACACATACAAGGGAAAAGTGGTTGTATTGATCTGTATACACAACATAGGAGGGAAGTTCATTTTATTCCATCACACACATTTTCATACTTGGAGAAATATAGATCTATCCCACTATCATAGTGTAAGTTACACAAGGGAAACCTAGGGCATCATTACACACACATACACATAAAACGACATGGATTTTGAGATGTAGTAAAAATCTCTATCATAAGTTCACTCTTGGAGTAGCATCATCGGGAGTCAATCTGAATCCCCATTCGCATCTTCTTTATTAGACTTGATGTGGTTTGTGGGCATGTGCAGATAATTATCTATTTTACGGAGTTACGGGTATGACTAGCGACATTGGAATGAAACCATAGTGACAAACGAATATCAAAAGTGAAGGTCCTTTAGTCTAGAAAATTCCATAACCTAAGCATTTAAGTGGACACTAGCGCCCATATTAACAACTAGCACCCAGACGCTCTTGTCCTCCCGTGGGTGCTTCTGTCTTGTGCAATTTTGAGTTTTAGAACCCTTGGTGAGCCTTGACGACAATTTTCCCGATCTGTTCTAGTAGTTTCTCGTTTGAATCACTCCCAAGTTACACAAAATCATCTAAGTCACCTTCCCTCTCTCATTTGCTTAGGGCTTTATATCTTTAAATGCTTATTGATTACATCTTACTATAGTTTATTACCTATATATCATTAGTTACAATAGTTAATCTAAAATAAGGTTTAATTAAATTTATATTAAATCGTATGCACAACCTCGTACTTGGCTTGGCTCTTTTCTAATTTCTCTTGGAAAAATTGATGAAGCATCTATATTTTTGAATGAACTTTTTAGCATTATCAACATCTTTTTATCCATTTGTCATTGTTTTTTATCCAAAGGAAAAGTCTAAAGGTTACTTAGGAAAATAACTAAAACTAGTCTCAAAAGGATACTTTTGTGTGGAAGAATGAAGGACACGAGTTGTGGGCATGTAGCACATAACACAATTGTTCATCCCAAATTTTATGATTATTGCTACAATATCCTTAGAGCAAATACACTATTGTATAGTTGACCACTTTTGTTTTCCTATCAATCTGTGGATGAAAAGAAATACTTTTATTCAACTTTGTGTCGGTTAGATCCCATAACAATGACTGAAAATTCCAATAAAGTGAGTATCCTGATCATATACATGGATACAAAAACCAAAATGAACCCAAACATTGTTGAAGAATAAATGTGTAATTTCATCACCTATTATCTACTTTTTTAGGCACCAATATACACATTTTGCTAAATCTATCCACAACCACGTACAAATAGTTTTCTTTTCTTTTTGTCATAGGCAAGTTTGCAACAAATTTTATGGAAACAATTTCCATGGCCAAGTTAGTACAGTAAAGTAAGTGGGGTATACAAGCCCAACTTCCTATTACTAGGCTTTTTGTGGCATAAATAATATAACCTTTAACATATTTAGATACATTTTCATACATCCGAGGCCAATAACAATATCTTTGTAATTGTGCAATTATTTTACCAACACCAAAATGACCAAAAATAAGAGAAGTATGTGCTTCCCTAATCAAATGAAATCTTTTGTCTTGAAGAATACAAAGTTTACCAAGATGATAAAGTAATCCATTGTGTAAATGATAGTCTGATTCTTCCACTTGTTTACCATGAGTTAGATCTTCATAGACATCCTTAAAATTAACATCTCTAGCATATTGTTCCTTATAAATTTCATGCACCAAAGGACTATGCTGTAAAAGAATAGATGCAATAATAGGAGGTATAGAGAGCATATCAACACAATTATTATGCATACCTTTTTTTTATACCTGATCACAAGATGGAATTGTTACAAAAACCCCATCCAATGAAAGTTCCTTGATTATTTTATCTTGGGTGTGATGAAGGTATTACGAAGGATGATGGTCAGTATGGATTAAGATCTATTTTCCCATCAAGTAATATTTCCAATTTTCACACTCTACACCAAAGCATACAACTCTTTTTCATAAGTAGGATAATTTTTACCACACTTGTGAAGGTCTTTGAATAGGTTTTTTTGCATCAATATGGCACCTAGGAATATTCACTTGCATTAGTTTTAATCTCAAGCGTTTGTTACAAATCGGGTGATTTCAAAATTGGGACCGTACATTATCTTTTCTTTTAGCGTACTTAAGGATTTTTGGTACTTGCCTCCCCACTGAAAGAAATGTTTCACACATGTCAAGGAATGAAAAGGAGCTGCAATCAATGAAAAGTTAGCAATAAAATTCCTCCAATAATAGACTTCCCCTAGGAATTTTCTAACTTTAGTTGTATTAGTAGGTTTGGACCATTTCACAATAACTTCAAATTTAGAGGGATAAATTTTTAGTTCACCACCCCTACAACATAGCCCACATAAGCCAAAGATATTTTAGAAAATTCACTTTTTCACACCTTCAAATAGAATTTATCCCTTTATAAAGTTTCCAAGACTTTCTTAATATGTTCAATATGATCTTCCCAAATTTTATTGAAGATCAAAATATCATCTAAGTAGACAATAACAAAATCTTCAATGAATGGCCTAAAAACATCATTCATAACCCACATGAAGGTGGTGGGTGCATTGTAAAGACCAAAAGGCATAACAAGCCACTCAAATAGACCTTGTTTAGTTTTGAAATTAGTAATCCAAATATTACCTTTGCTAATCCCAACTTGATGATAACCACTTCTCAATTCTAAGCTGAGTGAAATAAACAACAGTTTTCAACCGGTCTATTAAATCATCAATACATGGAAGAGGGTAGTAATTTTTTATTGTAATCTTGTTCAGTGCTTGGTAATCCACACACATCCACCAAGTGTCATCTTTCTTAGGAACCAACATAATAGGTGAACCACATGGAAATTTGTTTGGTTAAATGACCCCTTTCTCAAACAACTCCATAAATCTATTCTTGGTCTCTTCATTTTCCACCACAGACAAACTAACATGCCAATGTTAGGAACAAGTGCATCCTACTTTAGATGAATCTCATGTTGTATTTCTCTTTTAGGAGGTAAACCTTGTGGATCCTAAAACACATCATCATAGTTAAAAATAATCTTCACTATCTCATTTTTATGTTTAGGATCACAACCTTCCAAAGCCTTGGATTTATCATCATCCTTAGCTTTAACAATCATTGGTATACAATTCTTACTTGCATTCAAAAGTTTTTCATCTATCCTACTGAGACACAAGTGATAAGTTTGTTTTTATATGATGATAACTAACAATGTATATTCAATCCCATACTTAATAAGTATGTACTTATTGTCTTCCCTATAGAAGATTGCTTTTCTATCAAAAATATAAGGACTACCAAGAACACTGCCAAAAATATCAAGTAGAACCACATCTAACTCTACCTCATCAATGAATTTAAAGGTGATTGCAAATCTAAGTTTACATGTTTTCAAGACCTACAAATTAGCATCATCACATAACCATCCCAAAGGGTACAACTTTAGATGTCATTTGGTTTTAAGTTCCAATTTCTTAACAAATTATTTAGAAGCGATATTAGCTTGAGATCCACTATCAAAAAATAGTATGTTTAGAAATAAATTTGATGTTGAAAATCCCATTTCTCTTATTTTCATGGATAAATTTAGAATTAGAAGAACTATGAGAACTAGTGCTAGAAGAGGAAGAAGACAAACCTTGAAACCCATAGTCGTGATCTTGGTCATATTACCTAAATTGTATCCAAATATATTGTACTATTGTAGTAGTATTCTTGTCACCTCCTTTCTTGAATTATTTTGGCTTGAGATCGGATGGAGATTTGAACACTTAACATTTGTATGTCCTTTATTGCAATGTGAACATGCAAGCTTCTCATCTTCTTTCTTCTTGTGGCTTGTATGTTTTATTTTACCATTTCCTTTTCCTTTTTTTTTATTTTCAAGGTGTTGTTTACTTGATTTCTTTGTGAATATTTCCTTTACAGTCTTACCCTAGATTCAATGTGGATATCTTGGACACAAACTTCATCAACGGTACTAGAATTAAACATAAGGATGGTATGTTTCAGATAATTATGTAGCCCATCAATGTATTTTAACAAAGTCTCTTGAGGATACAGAGGAAAGCCAAAAATCAATGATCTCTTTCTAAAATATTGAGGGTAATATTACACATTGTGACCCTTATTTTGTCTTAAATTTTGTCAATCCATAGTATCTTGTTGTATATAATTAAATGGATACAACTATTTTTCAAAGTGGAAAAAAATCATCCAAATAAGAAATCATTTTACCATGTTTTTCCAAATCTTCTCAAGTCTTAATCTCTCACTAAATGAGTGTTGTACTACCCAGATGAGGAGTAGATAACTGAATTTTCACTTCCTCATCCACATTTTGAAACCGTAGTAAACTTCAATTTTCTTGATATAATGAGCCAACTTTTCTGTAGTAAGCTCTCCATTATAAATTGGTAATTCAAATTTGACATCTAGTTTCAAAATTGAGGGAGCATCAAAAGAAGAACTAGAAGGTTTAGAAGGAAATGGAGGAGTTTTAAGATATTATTCTTATTTACCCATCGTCATGCAAAATGACTAAACCAAAAATTGAAAATTTTAAAAGCATAACAACTAAGCCCCTAAGTGAAATATTACATTCGAGTCTCTGTGCATCCTTCCTCTAGCCAACCTGCATTCAGTTTCACCCCCATTTAGGATTATAGGAAAGTATTGACAATTTTATTAAGTATGTTTCATGTGTAGGAAAGATTTATCAAGGTGATGTGTGAATTTAGTCATATTCAATGAAAGACTACTTCATCTAGAGGCCTAAAAAGGCTATTTGTGGCCATATGAAGTTGGTAAACATCCTCTGCAAGAGTTTGTGAAATATATAGAACATATAAAGGGGGTTTCGATGAGTCTTGAAGGTGCTTGAGGAAATTTAGGAATATTTAGGAAATAATTTCTCATTCAGGGACAATTTGCTCAACATCGGGTTTTCTAGGTGTAAGGAACAAACATCCTAATTGTGAAACTTGACTTCTCTGGATGATTTTGGGAGCTTTGTAAGGAGTTAGGAGGAAATAAAATAGGAATTGGAAATATATATTAATTATATACAATGTGGTAACATCAATTTTTATCTAAGGCTTAAAGGTTTCATGAAGCATTTCAAAATAGTGCGGTTGCATATCCCTATTCCAAAAACATTTGCCTACTTTTTTATTATAGGAATATTAAAGTTTTGAAAGTTATATCATTGATCTTATAATTTTTAAGAGTCAAAATAATACAATATTTAACCCCAAAACATTATTATAATCATTTATGGTGAAATAAGCAAGTTCTATGTCTATTCTGTACATCCGAAGCAAATATGGATTTCATTTTTAGCACAGTCACACTTTTGACAATATCATGTCCCCTTTTCCCCTAAAGGACAAGGGAGAGATGAGGGACACAAAATTGTGACCTCTACCTCTTCCTCAAGTCACACTTTTATGCCCCAAGTGTCCCAATTGTCCCTTTTGTGCCCACGGTGCAAGGGGGATAAGAGGTGCACAAAAGTGAGACCTCACTCCCTCATCTAGGTCACACTTTGTGTCCCTAGTTTCCCCCATGTCCCCAAGGGGATAAAGGGGACAAGAAAGTGTGACACATTTATTTTTGAAGCTTCGAACCCATATGACCTCACACAGCTCTGCAAGTGCATTTTCCCAGCCCTCATACGTCATTCTCAGCCCCTCATCACATTATCCTCACACCACATGTTGCCACTTGTCACGATATTTCTCCAATTCACACTATTAAATCTTGGAATTGAGTGCAAAAAGTTATGAAAACTCCCATTTTGTTTATCTCACTTATTTTTACCACCATCGCAAGGTCGGGAGGTGTATCATGCCCTAAAAAGGAAAGGAAACCCTCTACATGCTCTCAAAACCTTAGTTCTAAAGTGATCTATGCAAATCCAAACTTGATACAAGGATTTGGAATGATGAGAAAATATGACCATGAGTGATGCTAGAAATTATCCCAGACTCCCAGAAAAATCATACCTCCCGAGAGTGTTTCTAAACACGTAATTAGTGCTTGGTGATGAACTCAGTGCAATTTGGAGGTCGAAACATGTGATTCATCTTCAAGTTACATCCATGGACCAACTCTTCTATCAAAAGAATGAAATCCATTTCCATGGGGAGAAAATTGATCGAAAGGGTGTTCAAATGTTGTAGGCATGTTTTCACTCAGGTGACATCTTGGTTAAGGAAGTGAATTGTAAAGTGAAAAGGGGTGTCATCATGTTCAAAAGTGAAATGGGAAGCTCATGGAATAAGTTGAGGGTCATCATATCCTGAATCTGTTGTCATGTCCAAATCTCTCTAAGAAGCAAGTCAAAGTGAGTTAATCAAGATATTGAGGTACTCAAATCCATCATATGTGAAGGATCAAGAAATCATCTTTTCCCATGGGAGACATATTGGCGAAAGGTACATGAGCATCCCAAATCTGATTTCATTCAAGAAGTACTCTAGAGTCAAGAAGGGTAAATGGGTGATCTTCATGTGAAGCACAATATGCAAGAATGAGAAACCATCTCGGTTTCACTTGATGTCATTTACATAATAGTTTTATTAAACACTCATTAAACACATGGTAATGTGATCACACATCAAAGGAATAAGCATGTGTGATCACCTCACTTTGGTTCAATGGATGGCCATAGATCAATAATCTCATTCAAAGAGAAATCCTCCATCTACAAAGTAAGGATCCATCTCTAGTAAGTGATAGATAGTCAAGAAATGGTTTAAGCATCATGGATTTGATTCTTTATCACAAAGGAGATATCATAAAAATGTTTTTAAAAACTGATTCAATGCCTTGGAATTTTTATACATATCATCATAGGAGGATTTTGTATCCATGGTGTTCCAATAACACATATGGTCATTTAGGCAACATGTGAAATCAAGAATATCAGGAAGCTTATGAGGGTGTTAAAATATCAAAATTCAATTCATTAAGATGATGGTCATTGGAAGCATGACAAGAGAGGATCATCATGAGTAATGATATCAGTCATTTAAGGTTCACATTGTAATGTCTCACAACCATGTTTGTAAATAATCATTCAGTACTTTGAGTGTCCTTGCATCTCACAAAAGGAGGAAGCATATGCAATCATAGTGTTTTAGTGGAATAGGTGGTCAGATATTAGGACTCTCATTCATGAAGCATTTCCTCGTAGGTCCATCGAAGGATTCATCTTCATCAACCCTTCTCTCTCTCTCTTCTTCTTCTCACACCATATTCTAATTTTCTATTAAGAATGTACTTTTTATATTTCATCTTATTCACTTAAGTGACTTCCAACATTAACATTGTAAGAGTCCCTTTTTCACTAATAAGTAAAAGACTCACTTTTGTATCCTAGGAATATGGAAGGTCACAAATGATGAAGGGAAGTGAAACATTGTGTGGGGATAGATGAAGAGACATTTTTATGTTATAAATTGGAATGGATTCTCCATTCCAAAGGGTTAGCAATTGTTGATTGATTATATGTTGTTGATATTTACCACTTCTACATCAAGCAAAAAAAGATGCAATTCTTATATTCTTTTAATTATATTCCTCTACTCTCTCTCTCTCTCTCTACTTTCCAACTTTGTATACATGATAATCTTGTAAAACAAAGAAAGGTGTTTCCACCTTTAATAAATGAATAAATAGAATTGTGTGTCTATGATTTGTTAGACTTATCATTCTTAGCATTGTTATGTTCTTTTAATTCAATTTGGATCCACTTTGGTTATTTTATGTGGATTATGTAAACTTACTCATAACAATAACCCTCTCTCTCCTTATTTCTCAAATTCCCCTTTACCTCTCCTCCATAGAAAATTCCTCCCTTGTACTTTGTACAAGAACTTTGCCACAGGTATAGTGAAGTATTCTGTGTGATCCCCAACCTAATGACCACCCACATTTTAATTAGTTTGCATTCAATAATGGGAGCCTCCCCATACACAAGAAGGAGGGGCTTAGCCCCATGATCATTAGTGAAACCAATAATTTTCACCCCAAAAATTATTTCACCAATAGTTTTTGTGACTCTACTGGGGAAGATATGCCCTTTGTGCACCCGTAAAAGATCTCTAAAAATACAAAAAAATCACATATTATGAAAATCCATAAAAAAAATTGAAAAAAAATCATTTGAATGTTCAAGAGCTTTGTTGTAATCCTATTAAAAATATGCATTCTTAGTGAGATCATCTCTCTTCTGTAATGCTTTGAGAAAATTGGTGGAAAGAAGATACACTGAGCTGATTGTGCAAGTGGAATTATAGATCCCCATTTGAAGAATAACAAAGATATTATTTCAAACTTCCAATTTTTCAAATAACATGGAAAATAGGTCAAGAGTACTTTCCTGAATTTGATCCTAGTTTTCCTCTTGAAGGTCATATTGGAGAAGCAATTGTAGAACCACTAGTCCTCATTCCTCTGGAAGAAGAAAGAGAAGAAGAATAGAGAGGGAGAAGAAGAAATAATGGTTGCACATGTACCATGGGGAAAAAATACTAGTCCATTGGCTTTGGCTCCACCACTTCACAAACTTCCAAAAGGATCAAGAAAGAACTTTCCCAAATTCTATGGAGATGGAAAGCAACGACCTAATGACCATATTACAACTTTCATCACATCTGTGGAATTCTTGGAGTGCAACACAAGATGTTGTAGTGTGGTTATTCGTGGAAACATTATAAGATGTTGTTATGGACTAGTTCTACTACTTTCCATCACGCTCAATTACTGATTGGGATGATATGAAAAACAATTTTGAAGCAATATTCAAGACCGCAGAAGATGTTCATGCCCTCCTTTCCCAATTAACACAAATGAAGAAAGAACCACAAGAGTCCATGAGATATTTTGTAGAAAAATTCAATAAGTTGATCAATAAAGATTCCCATCGTTGATCATCCTACTACAAATAATAGAAAAGGTTCTTCATGAATTCCTAACTTCTTGAAGTTAGTTTCATACTACAGAGAGCTCAACCAAAAATTTGGAAAATGCTTAAGAAATTTACCATTGGAGTGGAAGATGATCTCATCATGTCAGGAAAGATCAAGAACTATTCAATGAAGGATAAGCCCCAGAGTTCCAAGATGAAAGATTTGGTCCATTACTACAAAATTTGGCCAATGATTTGATAATGTTGAAAAAGGAAGTTTCCCAACGTGCCTCATATAAAAGTTGGAACAAGAATTAGATTACAGGAGCACCCGAAGGATTTCCTTAGAAGCTCATTGGTCAATGCAATATGTGGGACCAGTGAAGATGAAAGAGAAGAAATGGTTGAATAAAAGTTGAAGAATAAGGGGAAGATGAATGTGTTAGGATTGGGTATTTTTAATACTCACCAAATGAAGAATTTTGAAGAATCTAAAGATATCTACTCTTGTGCATTGTTACTCGATCACAAATAGAGAAGGAATCCTCTTCTTCCACTATCCAAGCTAAGAATTTGGATCCTCAAATGGTGACTCTACAAAAACAACAATGAAAGAAGGATCATCATCATCTTCTTCCATGGGGTCATCCAAGAAGAATCCCGAGACTACTTTAGTCAAGACTCCTTTTCCTCTTGGGTAAGTCTCATTCAACTTCTCTTAACAAATTTGTTTATTTTTCTATTAATCCTAAGTACACAAATCCTACTCATGTCAAGGATGCCATAATCCTTGATGTGCCTACTATTTCTCCACCTTTTGACATCATTGACCATTGTAAGAAATCCAAAATTCAAATTTCTGAGTTTGAGTACTTGAAAACCCATCCTAAGCAATTTGATAGGCTTGTTCAATTTATCAAAGGAAGTAGTTCAAGTTCATGTTCCAAAAATTCCACTACCAAAGAACTACCTCCCACCCTCATTCCACTCCTTCTCAGAACTTTCTCACTTCCACACCCTCCACTCTGGAAAATTAGAGCCCTTATATTTATCCTTGTTGGTCAATGGCTACAAATTGAAAAATTGCATTATTGACTCTAGTGCATGTGATAACATCATGCCTAAAAGTTGCTAAAGCTCTTGTCTTTCCCTCACTCTTACTACTGGCCATTGTTATTCCATGGAAAATAAAGAAGTACCTCTCATTGTCTAGGTAAGATATGCTAAGTAGCATTTGCATATTTTCTTGACAAGAAGATCATGATGAAAATACTCATAGCAGACATTTCATCCTCATATGGTATGTTGTTGATCTAAATCTTATGTAGGGATGTGGGTAGAGATATACAAATGGATTGGTTGCATGCCACCATTTTGTCAATGGTAAGATGAGGAAGCTCCTTCCCATCAAGAAAATGAAATACACATTCCAAAAGTCAGAAGACCCAAGAGAAAATATCTTGTTTCAAGATTCAAGGTCTTACAAACTTTTTCATAGCTTCGGAAGAAGATGTTGAGCTTTCCCATGTTGATGGAATAGTATCCAAGTGTCATGGATCTAGTCAGAGAGCATCATGGTGACTTGATGGAATCAAAATTTGAAAGCATGTACTTCCCACTAGATGTGAGCATGAACATAGTTTCTCTACTTGAGTGGTGATGATGGTCATGAAAGTCTTGACTTACAACAAAGAAAGAAATCTCAAGGTGATGAATGGTGTAGGTCATGAATGAAAAATGATATCAAACAACTTCTTTCTAGGTATGTCTCATGTTTCGATCATGTTCTTAAGAATCATCATGAAATTTTTTTCAATGAGTATGATTATGAATACGAATACTTCTCTTTCTCATTGGGAGAGGATGAATCTTTCAAAAAGGAATGCATGAATAACAATATGCTTAGGCCTCTTGAAGCTAAACCTACTCAAGAAGATGATGAATTCATCATGGAAATGGACTCCATAGTTTATGGCATTTGAGATTGGGAAAATGAAAATCTAGATATTTCAACCCTAACCTTGTGCTCATTCCCTTTCATGAAGAAGAAAACCTTCTCAACAAGGAATGTATGAATAAGAAACATCTTGCATTTTTCAAGGTCAAATCCACTCAAGGAAAATGTGCTTTCACCATGAATTTGGGTTATGAAGCTCAAAATGGCAGAGATAGAGAAGGTGATTCTTTTCATTCTTCATATCCAACCTTGCAACCATTTTCATTTCAAGAAGATAAAGCACTTTTGCAAGTCACACCATAACAAGCAGTATGTCAAGAAAGAGTCGAGTGTGTGAAAGAATATTGCTTGGAGTAGTTGAGAAACATGGAGCATCAAGAGGCTTGTGATAGTGTCAAATATCCTAAAACATCTTTGAGAATCAACTCATGAAAATAGTGGTCATGAAGTAGATGAAAATGAAGAACAAATACCTATCAAATATCATAGGTCTCAGTGTAAAAATAATGGGCCTAATGTGATCAAGACTCATCCTTGTAGCATTGAAGGAAAATAAGAAAATGGAAAGAATTTGGAAATGGATGAACAAAAGGAAGCAAGATGTAAAATCAACAAAGAGAATGAATTGACTCAGTGGATCCTCAATTGCAAAGACAATCATGCAAAATTTCTCAGAAATTGAGAAAGGGGTCATATTTCAATGAGCCATCAATGGATTTGTGGAAGAAAGGCATTCGATGATACCCATGTACGGGTAAGCATTTAGTAAGAATTGGTGTTACAGGGAAAGTGGGTTATCCCCACATGTAATATAGGTGATTTATGATGTTTTTTGTGGTTTCCATTTTTTTGGTGTGTTTCCCTTTCTGTCATGTGTTTCCCTTCCTATTGTGTGTTAGTCGTGTTCATCATGTTTATAGTTTTTTGTTGTTCAGTGTAATGAGCTTTGTTACCCAATGTACAAAGCATTGGTTTGCTACCCATGAGATATCTAGAGTTATCTATTTCCCCTTACAATCTAATGTCCCCAAGCTAGAGCTATATTTTTTCATGCAATATGAATAACCCAAAAATTGAAAAATTTTTAAAGCATGACAACTAAGTCCCTAAGTGAAATCATTCCTCCTAGTCATTGTGCATCTTTCCTTTGGCCAAATTGCATTCAGTTTCACCCCCATCCAAGATTAGAGGAAAGTATTAAAAATTTCATTAAGTATGTTTCCATGTGTAGGAAAGAGTACTCAAGGTGATATGTGAATTCCTGAATATTGTGAAAGACTACTTCATCCAGAGGCCTAAAAAGGATATTTTTGGCCATTTTGAAGTTGGTAAACATCCTCCGTGAGAGTTTAGGAAATATATAAAAAATTGAAATGTGGTGTTAAGGAGTCTTGAAGGTGCTTGAGGAAATTTAGGAATATTTAGGAAAATTTCTCATTCAGGGACAATCTACTCAACAATGGGTTTTTAGGTGCAAGGAACAAACACCCTAATTATGAAACCTAAATTATCTGGATGATTCTGAGAGATTTGTAAGGATTTAGGAGGAAATCAAATAGGAATTAGAAATCTATGGAAATTATATAAAATTTGGTAACATCATTTTTCTCTAAGGCTTGAAGGTTTCATGAAGCATTTCAAAATAGTGCAGCTACCCCTCTCAATTCTAAACAAAAATGGGCCTAAATTTTTAATTTAAGAAGATTCAAGTTCTAAAATTTTTCCATTGATCTTATAATGTGTTTTGAGTCAAAATAATATAATATTTAACCCCAAAACATTATTCTAAGCCTTCGTGGTGAAATAAGCAAGTTTTATGTCTATTTCTGGACATCCGAAGCAAATTTGGCTTTCCATTTTTGGCCCATTCACACTTTTGACACTCTTTTGTCCCCATTGTAACCCCAAGTGACAATGGGGACATTAGGTACATAAAAGTGTGACCTCAACCTCTCCCCAAGTCGTAATTTTGTGCCCTAGGTTTCCCAATTGTCCCTTTTGTCCCCACGGTGCAAGGGGACAGGAGGTGCAAAATGTGTGACCTCAATCCCTTATCCAGGTCAAAATTTTGTTCCATGGTGACCCCAATTCCCCTAAGGGAACAATAAAGTGTGACATGTGCATTTTTAAGGTTCTAGACCCCTATATGACCTCATACAACCCCGAAAGTGCATTTTCCAACCCCCATGACTTCATTCTCAACCCCTCATCACATTATCCTCACACCAAATGTTGTCACTTGTCATGATCTTGCTCCAATTTTCACTTCTCTTCCCCATTTTCCTAATTTTTTCCAAATTGCACCATATTCAAATTCAATTCAAACTCCATTATAACCCGGGTTGAAGGTGCGATTAAAGTGTGAGTTAAAACCTCACTAAAACTCATTTATAACTCATTCTCACCACACCTTTGGTAGTTATTTCCATGAAAATTCTCTTGAAAAATCCTCTAATATCCATTAATGGTTGTCATTCCATAGAAAAAAATTTATAGAAAGTTTATTTTTTCATTTGTATAGAGATCAATAGGCAAAATCATCTCGAAACTTAGAGCAAATTATCCTAAAAAAATAAACTTTGATCTGATTTGTTTTTTGCACGATGAGGTGGCTGATTTTTCAAGATATGGAGGACTGATTTTTCTTAGTATTTTCTCCCCTTCAATGAAAATCTCATTTTCCCACTCATATGAGATGAGGGAATCATCTGAAAATTGGAGTAAGGAATCTGGAATAAAACCTAGAATTTCAAGACTATTTTTGTTGGTATGTGATACCTATAGGCACACTTACTTAAAAAGATTATTTTCATAGTGAGGCATGTCTAAAAATAGTAATTTGTCAAAAAAAGGTGAATTCTTAGCATATGTAGTCCCCCAAATAGGAAAGAAACATCAAAATAAGAAAATTGTGAAAACTTGATTAAAAAATAGCAATCTAGATAGGACTTGCTAAAAATAGTAAATATTGGAACTAAGGCCAAAAAGTTGTGGCAAATCCCATTTTGTTTATCTCACTTATTTTTCCACCATCGCAAGGCCATGGAAGAAGGTGTATCATGGCCTAAACGATAAAGAAAACCCTCTATGGCCTCTTAAAGCATCAACTTTGAAGTGATCTCTACAAAGCACAACTTGATGCAAGAGCTGGAATGATGAGAAAATACCACCATGAGTGATGCTAGCAATCATATCAAGCTCCCAAACAATGCATACCTCAAAGATTGTTTCTAAACACTTAATCAAATGTTTGGTTATGAGCCCAATGTAATTTAGAGGTCAGAACATGTGATTCATCTTCAATTTCCATTCAGGGATCAATCCTTCTATATAGAGAAGGAAATCCATTTCCATAGGAATAAATTTGATCGAAAGGGTGTTCATATGTTGTATATGATGTTTTTACTCGGGTGATATCTTGGTCAAGGTAGTGAAATGTGAAGTGAAAATGGGTGTCATCATGTTCAAAAGAGAAAAGCAAAGCTCATGGAACAAGTTAAGGGTCATCAAATCCTAAATATGCCTTCATGCCCAAATCTTCAAGAAGCAAGTCAAAGTGATTTAATCGGGATATTGAGGTACTCAAAGCCATCATATGTGAAGGATTGAGAAATCATATTTTTTTGATGAGAGGCATATGAGGGGGAAGGTACGTGAGCACCCCAAATATGATTTCATTCAAGAAGTAATTTGGAGTCAAGAAGGGTGAATGAGTGATCTTCACGTGAAGCACCATATATGAAAGAATGAGAAACCATCTTGGTTTCACTTGATGTCATTCGCATAATAGTGTTATTAAAAAATCATTCAACACTTGGTAATGTGATCACACCTCAAAGGAAGAAGTATGTGCAATCACCTCATTTTGGTTCAATGGATGACCATAGAACAATAATTTCATTTAAATAGTAATCCTCCATCTACAAAGTAAGCATCCATCTCGGAAAAGTGGGAAGAGAAGAAAGAAATGGTTCGAGCATCATGTCATTGATTCTTTATCATAGAGGAGATATCATAACAATCTTCTTAAACACTCATTCAATGCCTTGGAATGTTTCTACATCTCATCAAAGGAGGATTTTGCAACCATGGTGTTCCAATCCCACAAATGGTCATTTAGGCAAGATGTGAAATCAAGAATATCAGAAAGTTTATGAGGGTGTTGAAATATTAAAATTCAATTCATTAAGCCAATGGTCACATGAAGCATGATAGGAGGGGATCATCATAAGTAATGCTAGCATTCATTTAAGGTTCACATTGCAATGTCTCACAACAGTGTTTCTAAACACTCATTCAATACTTTGGATTGTCATTGCATCTCATAGAAGGAAGAAGCATACATAATCACACGGTGATTTTGCAACAAGTGGTCAGGACGTAAGGACTCTCATTCATGAAGCATTTCCTCAAAGGTCCATCAGAAGGCTTCATCTTCATCAAATTAGTCAACCCTTCTCTCTCTCTCTCTCTCTCTCTCTCTCCATATTCTAATTTTCTATTAAGAATGTACTTTTCGCTATTTTATCCTATTCACTTAAGTGACTTCCAAAATTAACATTGTAAGAGTCATTTTTCACTAATAATAAAAAGACTCACTTTTGTATCCTAGGAATATGGAAGGTCACAAGTGATGAAGGGAAGTGAAAAGTCATGTGGGGGTAGATGAAGAGACATTTTTAATGTTATAAATTGGAATGGCTTCTCCATTCCAAAGAGTTTGCAATTTTGATTGATTGTATATTATTGAGATTTACCACTACTACATCAAGCAATAAAAGTTACAATTCTTCTATTTTTTTATTATGTTCCTCTACTCTCTCTCTCTATTTTCCAACTTTGTATACATGATAGTTTTGTAAAACAAATAAAGGTGTTTGCACCTTTGATAAATGAATCAATAGAATTTTGTGTCTATGATTTGTTAGTCTTATCATTATTAACATTGTTGTGTTATTCTAATTGAATTTGGACCTACTTTGGTTATTATATGTGAATTTTGTAAGCCTACTCACAAAAGTAACCCTATATGTCCTAATTTATCCCACTCCCCTTCACCTCCCTCCACAAAAATTCCTCACTTGTACTACGTACAAGCACTTTTCCATAGGTATAGTCAAGTATTCATGTATGATCCCTAGCCTAACGACTAACCAAATTTCTTAGTTAGTTTGCATTCAACAATGAAAAACTCCCCATACACTAGAAGGAGGGACTTAGCCCCACAACCATTAGTGGAAATCAATAATATACACCACGAAAAATTATTTCACCAATTACCTTTATCCTTACCATTACTTCCTTCTTTTGATTTACCTTCCATTCTTTGTCTCCATTCTTGATATAGCTCTTCCACTATACTCTTCATTTCCATAAAATCTTAATGGAAGGCCATTTCTTCATCTAATCTTCTTGGAGATTCTATAGGAGACTCCATGGTTGTACTTGAACTTACACATTTGGAACTAATCTTTGTATTGTATTCCTCAAACGGTCCTTCACCTCGCCTTGATTTAGACATAGTAAACATTCAAAACTAATACTTACAAATTCTAAAATCAGTATTAAAATTTCCTTAATTGGTTGTTCGATAATAAATTGATCTAAAAATACATTTAATTGACTCACTTAACCAATTTTATCATTTTTGAATACTTAAAACTTGTTCTCAATTTCACGTAATTAATTAAAATGATTAAATTGGCTTTATAAAGATAATTAAACTATTAAAACAATGAGGAAATTGAGGGAAATATAGAAAAATACCAAAAACCACTTGTTAACGGAGTTCACCCGATACGAGTTATGTCTCGAGTCCATAAATACTTTTGAATCGATATATTATGATGCAAAAAGTTACTTTGTATAATAATATTACATCGAACACTTCAACATGGCTTGCTAAAAATCTTTACAATATCTCTAAAATTAACTCCAGAGAAGGTCTTTGCAAATAATCTCTCCAACCTTGCTCTTTCTCTCTAAATAGGATCTGTGATAAAACAAGTTAACCCCTTAACTATCAATTTGGCCCTTTTATAATACTTCTAATCACTAATGGGCCGAGTGGTTAAGGCTTATCCCTTTTCTCAAAATAGCTATGGTTTGAATTCTACATCATTCACATTAGTTTTGTTTGTTTTGGCTTTTTAACTACATAGTAAAATACATATTTTAGGCTGCATATGTTATGTTAGGTTTATAGCCTAATAGTTAGGACCTATAATACGTCGCGGTCGGTGTGGAGTTCCACGGGGTTTACTTAGTAAAAGTATGGTATAACAAGTTCGTTCAAAGGGTATTAAAGAATACCCTTAATGTTAGTTTTTACCTCTAATTATTCAATTGATAATACCCTCTCCTGTTATATTATTAGAATGAAAATACCACTTTTCCATGTACCTTACCCATTTTTCCATTACAATTTCATTTACCCCTTTCTATTTCTACCCTATTTCTACCCTAATATATCAAACATAAAATATACCAAGTTTCTCAATCAATTATTATTTTATCAATACGTATTTTCACCCGAAAGAGAGTTTGAAGCAATTTAAGACCTATTAAAATTTACCTTATAAATGTTAAGCTTTAATCATTTATAATAGTTCTTTAAACAATTAAGCTAGTGAAATAATATCTCATGTTGAAAAGAATATTTAATCCTATTTTTCTACCATCTTATTATTTCTTGGTTAAAAATATCTTAATTGATATTTCCTTATTCAAAAAGATCAAAGGTTGTTGGTGTGTTGACCTGCCTTGTCATCATCCACATCACTGGTGAGTCATCTCGCCTTGTTCATAGGTCTTAGGAGAACAAGTGATAAGTCAAATAACAAGTGTCCTATTTTGTCTCATTGTCATTTGTGTCGGTGCGTCATCAGGAGTTCATTCCTTATTTGGAATTGTAACTCCTCCTTTAGTGGTGTCATATGTGTCAGTCATGTCATATGCATTAGTGGCATCATAGGAGTTACTTTCCTTGTTTAGGCATGGGGGTTACACATCACCCCTATTTGTACTTCCTTTTTTTCGATCTATGAGCATGAGCAGACATGTTTTCTTATTTGCATATTCTTTCCATTGTTCAAATCTTTCTTATTGCGTTGGAGCTACGATGTTACCATCGGAGTGCAACTTCGTTGTGGTGCATTATTTTGACATCGGTTCTCGCGTATCCCTCTTTCATGTTATTAGAGCTGGTTTGGTAAAACATGCACTCTTTGTTTATCAGTTACTTATTACTTCTAGTTTCTTCTTATTTCCTCATGCAAGTTTTTTTATTATTACTTTGGAATTGTATTGCTCACCTCGCATTGAGGTTTTAGCAGTTGCAAGTTTGAGGGGTTGTTCTTGGTTTTGTGGTTTTGGTTTTTGAGGTTCACTTGTTTTCCAGCCCTTACATGCATGTTTTGGGGTCTATGTGAGTCTCGGGTTTAGGTTTGAGGTGGAAATTTGGTTCTTCTTGTTGTTGTGTTAATTTTTTTAAGAGTGATCATCTCAACATTGTCAGGTTCATAGTTGTACTTTGTCTTGCTGGTTTGGTTTTTTTCCGCATATGCTCATCGATTTTGTTGGCCCTTGACCTTTGGACCACCTATTCAGTTTTACTTTGGCGTGGACATGTGTTCCATTGGTGTCAACTCGGCTTAGCAACTTTTATCTGACTCGTGCTTTTTACATTCGACCTTGCAATATCTCGGTGGCTCGGTTGTTAGTTGTATCGACTTGTGCTTGGTTGGATATAGACCTCATTTTTTTTTGAATCCCAGTCTTTAGCTCTACATGGATAGTTTTGCATTTGAATCATCAGTTTGAATCTTCTCGGCTCATGCCTTGTCCTATTTTTCTTCATTTCACCTTGCAAAGCATCTAACTCTACTCCCACAAACTTCTCGGTCTTCACCATTTTTGACAGGTTCTTGCATCAAACGAACCCTTGGTATTGTCTGTGGACTCATTAACATTCCTTAAAGCTTGTTTCTCCTTGGATTAATCGTCCTCCACCTACCGTGAGAATTTTTCGACATCCATGCAACGTTGTTTTGTTCCTCGGGTAACTTTAACCAAAGCATGTGGTATCTACTTGCATATACACTCTGACTCAATTTTTTCATCGTGGAGCTCATGAGCCTAAATCCAACTCAGTTGGTCTAGGCCTCCATCCACGTGTTCGGGTTGACTTAAGTCTGGTGGTGCACTGCTCGTTTCCCTTGTGCCCGGTTTATGGGATCTCTTACCATGTCAAAACGGTTTCTGCAATATATCTCATTACCCTCACTCTCGGTCACTGCTTGCTCAGCTCACAACATGCACCTTCTTTGCTTGGTGTCGATTATAGTGCAGGATCTTTGTCTATGCTCGTACCTCTATGCACGGTGGTTGCAGTCAACATGTGGCTTAATTGGGGATATACATTTCCACCACACGACGGTTTACCATAAAATTAGAGCAGCTCAATCAACTTTACCCTAGCTTAGGTCATATCTTGCCCTTTTTAGAATTGATTATTGGTAAAATCAATCTCACCTTTTAATGTTTTAAGGTTAAAAACATTTATTTGGCATTGTAAATTTATTTTTTGGGTCTTTTTGCTTGTTTTATTGTCCTTCCTTCGAGTGTCGAAGACGGAGGGTGAGGTTTGGGGTTGGCAGGAGGCTAATCCCCCTCACAATAAAAACAAACCCTATCTAAAATTTGATTCCATTTCAATGAGCATACATATGACACCCTTTGCATGTGTTTAGGGAACTTTTTTAATCTGTTTGTAGGGCTTATTGGCATTTTCCATCAGTTGCGGGAATCATTTTTTTGCTATAACTTTTGACTCATTACTTGATTTTGAGCACTTCTTTAGTCAAAGTTGCATGTTTTTTCACACACTAGATGATGGGATTATCAGTTTTGTAAACACACTATTTTATAAAGTGCCACATTCTATGGGGGGTGTCATTATATTGCTTGTATCGGCTCATTTCGAATCATCTTGAGCATTGTTCTATCCCTTTTATTGCTTGTGGACTTGTGAGCATCCGCCACAGTCTTACAGCAAAGGGATTCTTTCATGTGACGTGAGACACTATTTCTCACAAGGCCTTCTCTTCCCCTTCTTGTTTTCACTCATTCTTGTGCTTGCTTACGGTGTGAACTATTGTTGTGCCCAATGAACCTTGATTGTTGTCTCCACTCTTGCGCGTTATTACATTGATTGCAAGGTGAGTGAGTGACAAAATGGTTCTCGACACACAATCGCATCTGATTGTAATCAACACACTAAACTATAAAGTGCCAAACTTGGGGGTGTGATATTGTTCTAGGGTGGTTGTTTCCTTTCTCTCTCCTTCCTTCTTCCTTCGTTGGTTCTATCTCTTCATTATGGATATCTCTAAAGTACCGGTGCTCACACCTTTTAATTTCTTTGAATGGAGATCTAAAATTATATTGGTTTTGTGAAGTAAAGGGTTATATTGTGTCACCATGGGGTTAGAGACTGAACTTGATGATGAACCCAAAAGATCTAAATGGTTCAACCATTGTGATGAAGCCTTAGGTCTTCTTTGTATGTTCATCTCTTGACTTGCTCTTCCACATGAAACTTCCTCGACACCCGATGGAGCGTGGAAAATGCTCGATGAGATGTTTGGGAAGCAAGATGACATGAGAGCTGCATGAGTTGGAGAATGAACTACTAGGGTTAAATCCTAGTGACTTTGAAAACTACTGCAGGCCTTCTTCTCAAAGTTTGTCCACACTAGACTGCTTCTAAAGGAATGTAAAGTGGAGAAGAAAGACTCTCAATTGATCTTGTCGATTCTTTCTAAGTTAGGTCTGAATACTCTGTCTTCGTTTCAACTTTCCATGCCATGAAAGCCACCTTGGGTAGTGCTGGAAAATGCCCTCATTTGACAGTTTTTCATCCCAACTCATTCGAGAACAGGACAAACTCATTCAAATGGGGACTCTAAAATCCAAGTCACATGCCCTTGTGGTGAATAAGGGAAAGAAAAATGAAAAGAAAGAAAAAACAAAGGACCAACCTAAGAAAGAAACCAAGACCAACCAACCCCTAGCTAAGCCCAACACTAACACTTGACTTCTGAGCCTAAAGTGAAGAAGGAAAAGTGTAAATGCTCCTATTGTAAGTATCTGGCCATGATGAGCATCATTGTTTTCAGAAACAAATTGATCACTTAACTAGTTTCTTGAGAAGAATAAAATAAGTGTTCTGAATCCATTAAAAAAAATGCTCAGAAGGGCGAGTCTTCAAAAGCAAAGGAGTCTAAAAATGAAAAGAAGAAAGGTAAGGCCCTCGTAGCTAGATCAGCTCCATCATCAACTTGGATTATCGATTTCGGTGCCTGCACCACATGGCTTCTTCAGAGGTTGAATTCTCTAGCATTGAACCATGTGGCATGTCCCAAATCACGTTGGGTGATGACACTCATGTGTCGGTTTTTGGTAGTGGATTGGTAGAGATAGAAGGTGGAACATTTAACCAAGTGTTGAGTGTTCCCAATCTCTCTACCAATATCCTATCGGTTTACCAAATCACCCACCTTGGTGAAGGAATGCGAGTGGAATTTGGTCCTAACTCGGTGATCATTTGTGAGCTTAACTCTGACTGCATTGTGGCTGAGGGAAAGGTGGATCACCATTCATGGTTGTATACCTTTTCCCACTTCTCTTCTGATTTGATGCCTAATGCCTTGCTCACTCATGCAAATGAGGTTAGCAAGCTATGGCATGAGCATTTTGGGCATCTAAATTATCGTTACCTTGAACAATTGAGCCAAAATGAAATGGTAATGGGTTACCTCGAGTTAATTTTTCTAAAGGTCTTTGTGAGGGTTGCACCCTCAAAAAGCACCCTGAAAAAACTTTGATAAGGGAAAATCTTGGAGAGCTACTTGTCCCTTGGATCTTGTTCATAGTGATGTTTCTAGCCCCTTTCCATCTCCTTCTTTCACTAGAGCTCTATATATACTAACCTTCATTGATGAATTTTTGTGTTATACTTGGGTATATTTTCTTAAGCTTAAGTCTGAAGTCTTTGAGAATTTTCAGAACTTTAAGGCTCTTGCTGAGAAACAAGTGGAACGGTCTATCAAGGTTCTTGAACCGAAAATGGAGGTGAGTATGTGAGCAATAGGTTTGAGGATTTCTACACTTCTGAGGGGATTGCTTTTGCAGCGTACATCTAATTACTTATAACCCTTCCCAAAATGGAGTTGTAGAAAGAAAGAACCAAACTCTAAAGGAGATGGCTACTTGTATGGTTCACTCGAAGTCCCTTCCTCCGTAGTATTGGGATGAAGTAGTGAATTGTGCTTGTTACATTTAGAATCATGTTCCACACAAGGTAGTAAGAGGGATGACACCCTTTGAAGCCTGGTTTGGACACAAGCATGATGTTGAGCACTTTCGAGTCTTTAGATCCAAGGTTATGGCTCGGATTCCCAAGAAGAAATACAAGGCATTGGATCCACAATCCAAACCTTGTATCTTTGTTGGGTATCCTGATGGCGTGAAGGGATATTGATTGTTGAACCCTACAACCCATGAGCTCTATATTGAGAGGAGTGTGAAGTTTGATGAGTCATCCTTGACTTTTACTTCCACTGAGGTTCTTTTTCCCACTGATTTTCAGATTCTGACTCATCAGATGATGATGTTGTTGAGCGAGTTCCTCCTCTCCCTGCTCCTCCCGATCCTCAAACTTTCGAGTCTTCTGATTTTGATAGTAGTGATGATGAGGACTATGTCCCTTCTCACTCGAGTGAAGAATCTTCCGACTCTGAGCTTGAACCTTCGGGACCTCTTTGGGCTAGGAAAAATTTATGAGTGTTAGAGATTTAGTTGGAGATCCTTCAGATGAGAGACGTACTCACTCAAGTTTGTTGGACCCCACTCCTTCTTCGCCTCTACTTCTGATCCACCATCTTTCCAGGAAGCTTCTGGGATTCTGAGTGGGATTCTGCTATGGATGAGGAGTATTCCTCACTCATAAAGAATGACACTTGGGATCTTACCCCTCTTCTGAAAGGAAGAAAAATCATTCGGTGTAGGTGGATATATCGAACAAAGTATGGAGCCAATGGAGAAGTCGAGAAGTATAAAGTGTGACTTGTAGCTAAGGGTTTCTCCCAGGTAGTTGGGGTTGATTACTCGGAAACCTTTGCTCGGTTGTGAAGATGACTTCCATTTGAATGACCCTTTCCATCATTTGCCGCTAATAGATGGGAAGTCCACTAGATGGATGTTAAGAGTGCCTTCCTTCATGGGGACCTAGAGGAAGAGATCTATATGAGAACAACCTCAGGTTATGTCCATGATCCATCCCTCATTTTCAAGTTAAAGAAGTCTCTCTATGGCCTTAAATAAGCCCCTGAGCTTGGTATGCCAAGATGGACTCCTTTTTACTTGCATCAGGGTTCACTCGGTGTCACTCTGACCCAAATGTGTATATTATGTGGTAGGATGACTCCATGCTTATTCTTGTTCTCTATGTTGATGACTTGTTGATCATGGGTAGCTCTTCCTCTATCATTGATTCTGTGAAGATCTCCTTGGCCAACAAGTTCTCCATGTCTGACTTAGGATTGCTTCATTACTTTCTTGGGATCCATATTTCACAATCTGACTTGGGAATTATGATCTCGTAGCCTAAGTACTCTCTTGATTTGCTTGCTCGGTTTCACATGTCTGATTGCAAGTCCTCACCTACTCCTTTTCTTTTCGGGGTCAAGTTGGTTTTGATTTCTCTTCCCCCTTGGTTGATGGTACCCTTTATGGCGTAGTTGGTGGGGAGCTTGATCTACCTTACTCACACTCGGCTAGATCTATCGTATGTTATCGGGATCATGTCCATATTTATGCAGGAGCCTCATGAGCTACATTTAAAAGAAAAAAAGTGGATCCTTCACTATGTTTGTGGCACTCACACAAGATGGTATTCATTACTTAGAGGGATTTGAGATTGACTTGGTTAGATTTGAGACTCAGATTGGGCGGTGATCTAGATCATGAAGTCTACCTCGAGGCTATAGTTTCACTCTTGGTTCAGAGTCTGTTAGTTGGTCAGCAAGAAGTAGAACACCATTTCCATATCATCGCGAAGAAGAGTACGGAGGATAGTTAACACTTGCCACAAAATTTGTTTGGTTATAGGGTATCTTGATAGAGTTTGGCATCCACTTTGGTGGCCTACCATTATATCTTGTGATAACATGAGCACTATCTTGATTTGTAGAAATCTAGTTCAGCATCAATGGATGAAGCACATTGAGATTCACATGCACTTCATATGGGAGCTGATACATGAAAACATCATCGACATATAATATGTTTAGATAGATGATAGGTTGCAGACATATTCACCAAGCCCTTCACTGAGGTGAAATTTCTTCACTTGTGATCTCTTCTTGGGGTGAGGTCTATTGCAGTTGCCCATCTTCTTTGGGCTATATAGTCCTCCTTCTTTCTCCTCTTCTTCTTTCCAGAAAGATGTTGTTTGTATATGGGCACCTTATCAGGCCTTTAGTTGTCGGGCCCCATTGACACATCTTTCTTAGTTGTCTAGGGGAGTCTTCTTTTTGTTTTGGCTTACCATGACCTCTTCCTCGGCTTTGATGAAGGGGGGTGTTGGTGTGTGTGACATGCCTAGTCATCATCCACATCACTTGGTGAGTCATCTCACCTTGCAAGAGTCATAGGTCTTAGGGAGTCAAATGACAAGTGTCAGATTCTGTCATAGAGATTCATTTTAATTTCATAGAATCTAAGAGTTCATTCCTTTTCACTCCTCCTTTAGTGGCATCATATGCGTCGTCGGTTGTGTCATAGGAGAGTTACAGGTTTCCTTATTTGGAATTGTAACTCCTCCATTAGTCAAATCTTGTTTATTTTGTTGGATATACGTTCATCAGTGCAACTTCATTGTGGTGCATTGTTTCATAGGAGTTACTTTCCTTGTTTAAGTACTAATTTTAGTATTTAGTTTTTCATAGGTTCAAATGTTTTAGGTTGGATCACCTCTCTAACCTACGCCTATATTCAAAATATTAATAAATTAAACTTCTCATATATAGCGGTATATTGAATTTTCTTTTATATATTTTAACTACCTCAATATGAATGAACGTGTTGGGATATTGCCTAGCCTAATGAACCCCATGTTTTGAGCCTCATGGCTAACATTTTATGGATTTTCTTTATGAGGAGGGTTAATCCCACATCAAGCATGTTAATAGATTTAAGGGGATTTTTATAGCCCATAGTAGGTAGAGCTCGTTGCAGCTATGGCCACGTCTAAGGCTTTGTTTTGGTAAGGAGCTCCCAAGCTCGACACTTTACTCCATTGATATTGAGCTTGTCAATGGTTAGTTTTTATGAGTTGTGTGTTGGTTGGTTACATCGAACTTGACTCACTAACAATTCGATGAGTTTTCTTATCATTGGATGTTATGATTTGCCTCATCGAGATGTGAAATAATGCTTGATGAAATGGCCTCCAACTCGGCAAGCTAGCTATAACTCGGTCTTTAGAAAACTTTGGGGATTTATCCTCACATACATGAAATTTGGTCTTCTAATGGGTTTATAAGAAAAACCCATACAATACAATGTGAAAAAGGTGGTAGGGGCCCCTCTTGAAAGTGGACCCCATTAGATGTTGGGCCCCAACTAGCACATAATATGGGCCCCACATCGGCTATCGAAGACCAAAGGATGAAACCAAAAACCATTTTTTTGCATGAACACACTCTACCACTTGTTATGTCATTCATCCACTTTTCCAAGTTTAATCATGCCACCTCATCTTTGTGCAAGCTGCTCTTTTATTTTTGATAGTTGGAGATAAATTTCAGCGGGTTGTATCTCTTGCAAACAATGTCCATTTTGTCCCCTTCAAAGCACGTTGAAATATCTCTATGATATCTTTTATATGTAAGTAGTTTTTAAACTTTTTTAGATCATGTGATTGATTTGGATTGAGTATCCTCCTAGATCACACATCCTCCCATAAGATGTACACGGATGCATCGAAATTGTAATGCCACAACTACGTGTACTACTAGTTAATACCATGTGATTGGTTTGGATTGAGTATCCTCGTGGATCACACATCCTCCCACAAGATGTACACAAATGCAATGAAAATGTAATGCCACCACTACCTATGTCACTACCTAAATAGCCGGATGCATAGCCACTTGAACCATCACAACTATGATGGAAACTATGATTTGCACTACTACCACTAGCTCGTACAATTTGAGAACTTTATGTACCCATAGTATGATTCCCATGGGAAATAAATGTATTTATTGAGATTGGTAAGTGATTGAATGGTTTCCCCTGCATGTATTATGATGAATTTCATTATGCATGGCCATGTGTACTTTTACCTCCTACACCTCGAAGACAATTCTACAAATTTTGGACTCACCTAGTACCAAGTCTCTCATATGATGACCTACCTCCTCTCTTGATATGTTCTAAAATCAAAATAATTTGTTTTCCTATTAAACAAAAACTCAAAATATAGTTTTTTGCACAAAATACAATGGAAACTCATTTTTGTTACACAAGAGCTCATCAAAGGCCATCTACCACCTGTCCCAATTTTTTTTTTTCATTTTTTTATGGATACACCAATTAATGCTAATATGTTTCCTTCTCATTAATGGTGGATCATTACTTTCAGAGCTTATGAAACAAAGTAAAAATTCTTGTTTTGATATTTTCATGCCCTTTATGGCATCATATGACAATCCATCAACATATAATTGTTTGCATGCATCCCTTTCACTTTGCATTAAATCTAATTGTCTCAAAACATTTTTACTTTGTTGCAAACACTTTCAAACATATTTGCAAGAGCACTATGTGCATTGTTGGTTGAGGAATCACACAAACTATTTATGATTATTTCCAATTATTGTTGGTTTACATTATAACATTGTAATAATTCCTCTTCTTCATGTCTATGGGCCTCTTGTGGATTTCTAGGGTTTTCAGGTGGGTTTTCTTGTGGATTATCAATATTTTTGCATTCTCTCCGCATTTTCCTTCAGACAATGCCTCCATTAATAGATATTTCTAAAAATCAAATTTAAACCATTTACTTTCTATTTTGAAACTTTTAATCTATCAAAAAAATTTAACAAAATAAATTGAAAAAATAAAATCCATTGATCCCGTGGGAGACATGTTGACGTATGGGAAGAAGTAAAATGTGCACAAGGCTTTACAAAAGGCATACATGTTTTAGAAATGAGCTCCAACTCCTACTTTCAAGTTGTGGGCTTGGTGATTTTGTGTAAGTATGTTTTTAATCTTCTACAATGGGCGTATGCCCTTTTTTGTCAAAAGGGTGTATTCCCTTTGTGATAAAAATGGTGCATGCCCTTTGTGTTAAAAAGAGTGTATGCCCTTTTTAACATAATGGGTGTACACCCTTTTTACAACAAATGGTGTACATTATTTCACTCCATATTTCCCGAACCTATTCAAAATAGGCTCTGGGAAACAATAGACAAAGTGACAACAAAATTAACCCCCAAATTTGTGCATCTACCCATATAATGTTTGTAGTTTAGATAATATAATCCTAATAACAACAAAAAAAATCACAATTTCGTGTAGACAATTTTAGGTATTTCGCTCCATGTGTTGAAGAACCTAAAAATCAGAAGAGATCAATGCAAAAATTTAAAATTAATTTTATAATCATAAAACATGATCCAAAAATAAAATGAATAAACAAAGTGTGAAAACATTACCTAATTGGAAACGCAAAGGCATATAGGCCACATGGAAGTTATGGAGGCAAAGGCATCCATATGGTAGCTATGAAGACAATGACATGCATCTAACATTAAAAACATTAGAAAATGGGTAGAGAATAACATTTTTCATCGAGTATGATCAAAGACCTTTCAATGATGACTTAATCAGGGCATTTGTTCCTCATAGTAAGAATTTAAAATGAGTTTTTAGGGGGAATAGTTTAACCACGATAGATCATCTTAGGAATTTTACCAATAGTTAACCATGGGTTACTTGTGATCGACGTATTATTTTTAGTAGTAGGAATTTGATAGAATACTTTATATGGGTAAATTTAATTTGGTAGAAGTAACTACGAGCTGAATTGTGCTGCTTAGTCATAATTTAAAGTGGAGATTTACTAATTTTAGGAGATATTTTGGGGTGGAATAGTTACGTACTGATAGGCGTTACATTACAATGGATATTTTGTTACACGCTATTCACATCGATGGCCCACATTGGCTATTGGGAATTGCAAGACCATCAGGATAATCTATGCCATGGATCTCGTGTATCACTATGCGGGATGATTTTCAACAAAACTTGACAAATTTGACTCAAAAGACGTGGTTGGCGCTTCTTGTGAAATTAATCGTATGCCACAATGATAGACATACCATACATGGTTGTACTTACAAACAAGAAGTGCTTTTCCTAGTTGAATTTATTTGCACACTATTTGTTAAAGGACGGGTTGCTATGCGGCCATAAAATCGTTGTCGGTCGTGTAAAGGGATTCATACTTAAATGCGGTCTTTGGGTTACTTACACCCCAGCTTTTTTCGCAAGAAAGATTCCATGTGGTTAAAGGAGAGGAGCCAGTGGTTTTGCACCCTAAGTTGAGGGTTGTACAACAACGGGCTCCTCTCACTTATTTTGAAAAAAACCCTTTAATATATATATATATATTTTTATTTTTAATTTAAATATTTTCTTTGGAGCATTTATATTATATGGAAAGTGGTTTTTAAGGTATTTAAATCAAGTAGTTTTCCATACAAATAAATTTAGGGGTGGACCATTTGTTGGGCATTATGTCATGCATTTTTTTCCACTTATGTGGCATCATTTGATTGGGTGATTGTTTGATGTGATTTGATGTGACACATTTTATTGACTACTTTTTTAAGTTTTAAATGAAAAAGTGATATGTACTAGTCCCTAAATTTACATCTATCCTCATAATTATTGGTCCATGCCAAACTATTGGCTCCTCTCCCTTATTAGGCATTGAAGGGAGGAGGTTTTCATTTTATCTTTTTTATCCTCACGTTGCTTATTTCCCTGTTTTGTTTGTTTAACCTAAGACTCTCACATGTTGCCTTTGTGATTATTGTTGGTCATCAACATTGATGTATTAAAAAAATTCAAGGCAAAAGGAATCATATTTTATACATCATGGTCATTTCAAATGTTATTTCACTATCTCTCAACAGCTTGAGATGTCACTAAAATTACCAAAGAAGCGAGAAAAAATCACTTCCGCTATATTGACAAATGAGATCTATTTGTTTCATATATCACATGATCATTGTAGTCCATGATCCCATATCCATTTCATGAATTTTGTCAAACAATTAATGTGTATGTTTATACCTAATGTTCCCTTAATTAAATTTCTTTATTTCTTTAAATTAGTTAGTTAGCTTGATTTTGATGGGCTACAAGGATTTTTTATGCTATACTCCACCTAAACATTTTGTCTCTTGTTGGCAAATTAATTTTTATCTTCCCATTTATTAAAACATTGGAATTTTTCCTTATGTATGTCATGTTGGTTTAAGGTTAATGTATCTTATTTCTTGTATCCATGAGTTGAATTGAGTTGTTTCATGATTTTTATGAATATTTGTTGTAAGGGGTAGGTTATTAAAGATTAGATTCTCTTTCGGTTTGTGTTACGCATATTTTGATATGTTGTTGTGCTTTTTGGAATTCTTGGTGTATAGATGTACTACTATTTTTTCAAAATTTTAGTAAGATGACATATAAAATATCTCAGTTCATGCTAAGTGCCAATTCAATTACCTTTACAAAGTCTTAGTGTTGGATTGAGATAGTTACGGTGAGACAATTGAGTGTCACAACCTTGAAAGATTGATGGTTCCTTGAATGATTTTCCAATCTTAGCTTGTGGTCCCCTGTAATTTTTCTTTGGGCTTGACACTCTGTGGACCACCTTGTCCAAGTGTGGGGATGATATTTTGGGCCCACATACTAAATTTCATACAATTTCCATGGCATTTTTTCCAAGTTATGTGCTACTTTTCAAACTAATAAAATCAATATATTTTGTGGAAATTGTATATAATGTCATGTATATTTGGTTAAGTTTATTCAATTTTGTTTGTTGTAAAATTATGGGGGTATATTGATCTGTATTCAACTAAATTTATAAGCACCCCTTCGTATATGTAGGATTTTGTATTTCTGACTTTAATACAAAGTTACTCAAAGCATGTTAGGGTTAAGCCACTCAAGATATGCTACTTTCATAATTCTACTCATAGCAAATGCATTACCAATATTGTATGTTTTGAATGATGTAATGCCTTCTTTTCTCAATCCATAAACTAACCCTAATAGTCAAATTTAGTGAAGTGGCTGAAATTTGATCTAACGTTCTTTGTAATTTTACTTTGTTTGCTTAAGTGGAGAATGTAATTTTTGATCTTGTGGACATGTTCTTCTAACACCCCTCCAAATTTGGGTTGGGATACAAAAATGAGAATATCCCTTGAGTGAGCAAGGAGGCGTTGAATACTTGTATGAGTATGTAGATCCTTGAGTGATTCATAAAGACTTCAAGAGTGGAAATATTCTCCTAGACATAAAATAATACCATGCCTAAGCTTTTAGGACATAGGGATATGTTGCCCAGAGTAAGTGGAATCTCGCATTTCTTTAGTGTTCTAAGTAAATTAGAAATGTTTCTTAAACAAATATAGATATGCGTTTGCTATATTCGGGATTTAAAATGCTTGGAACTATTAAGCTTTATTTTTCATATGGTCCTAAGAATATTGGAGATAAAGTGGGATTACAAAATTCCATCAAAATTCCTTTAATAGTAAGATAATTGTGGTTTACTAATTTTCAAATTATATAGACATGTATTATGGTATTTTAGTTAGACTTATTAATGTATCAGTTTATTTAATAAGAGACTTTGCAATTAATTATCATGTGCTTACAACTATTATTTGACATTATGTACATTACACGTAGATATGCCATTGTGCAAAGAACTTACCTAAAAATGTGATGTGTTCGAATTACAAGTTGAACTACTAGAACTATTAGTTGGAAGAGTTCTAATAAGTATGAAAAGACCACCTGGCCAAAGTGTCCTCATCTCATGAGATTTGTTTTATGGAAGAAAATATGAAATTCTTCCCTTATGTATACAAGTGTGCATTTTGGGACAAAGTCCATCCAACAACTACAACTTACAAAACTGTTTTAAATGACTTTAAACTGGCAATTTGTCTCATCTCTAAAATGATGTGAAAAATGGCAAGATTCAATCTGTATCTTTGTAAAATTAACAGAGGTATAATTTAATAAACCCCAATAGGATTATTTCAATTCTAAGTAGTTATCGATTCATGGTCCACAAAATCCCTCTAAGATCAAGTTTCCTTACATGTGTGACTTACTATTTAAGTAGTGTTTCAGACCCCTATTTGTAAGCTCTATTGTCTAATGTTCTGTGTTCCACTCTTATAGATGGAAGTATAGTTATGTGTATCTTTACCTGTTTGTAAAAAGAGTTTATAAGGAGTATTGATTGGTCACATACACGTTGCACCTTGAAAAACATATTATTTACTATTATTGCCTAATGACATATATTATGCTATTGTGCGAGGACTCTCATGTTGGACTGCTAACTACAATAATCATATTTCAAATTTATAATCATCATATTTTGACTATTAAATCATATATGTTGATTGTTCTTGGCTGGAAAATTAAGATTATCATTTCAATGTGTTGTTTTATAATACGATGTGCACTCAATACACTTTAATTTTTTAAGGAACAATGTTTCCATTTCATTTAGTCTATGTTTCGATTGGGCACTATCCTTTTACATTGTTGTTTTTCTATTCTTTTATCATTCTATCGGTGTTATCGTTGGACCTTTTGGTACAATTACTAGTTTTATGTTCTCATTTATATTTATTTATACATTTTAAATTATATTAACATTAAATATTATTTTGTTTTTGAATCTAAAAGCCTTATCTATTCTAAAAAATAATCAAGGGTGATGTCATATGAAAACGAATCTCGTACTAATATAATCAGATTTTGTCATTACCACACAATTTAACTTTTATTATGTATTTCTTGTAATTTTTATACAATTATTAAAATATATTATTACAATTTAAGCAACATAACAATTCTTCATGGTAAAAACTAGACAATCCCATCATATACTACAACCCATAAAATTAATTTATGTAAATTATTATTATGCCAAAGGGGTTCCCCTATGGGAAAGGCCTTTCAGACGTTTCGCAATGTGTTAAATTTGACGGTTTGACGGTCGTCTGAATGTTTTCCCTGCTCCATTAAAATTGACGGGCCTTTAGCTATTTTTTCTATTTTTAATGATGGAAATCGAGTTACATGTTGTGAAAGGAAATCCTTGGTGATGAACTCGAGTTGCATGTTGTGAAAGGGAATCCTTGGCGATATGGAGCACCATTATCTCGGCATTTGCACAGAATCGGGAGACCTTAACGACTCTGGATTTCTTCCATACAATGCTAGATGATGGTCTCAAACCCAACTTCAAAACTCTGGCGAGCATTCTCACTGCGCGTATCGGCTCTGAATTAGGGCAAGGAAATCCATGTTCAAGTAATTACATGTTGTGAAAGGGAATCCTTGGCGATATGGAGCACCATTATCTCGACATTTGCACATAATTGAGAGACCTTAACGACTCTATATTTCTTCTATACAATTCTAGATGATACGCGAAGGTGTCCCCTATGGGAAAGGACTTTTCGGATGTTTCTAAAAGCGTGTTAAATTTTGACAGTTTGATGGTCGCCCGAACGTTTTCACCTTTGCTCCATTAAATTTGACGGGCCTTTAGCTGTTTTTTCTATTTTTAGCGGTGGAACTCAAGTTGCATGTTGTGAAAGGGAATCCTTGGCGATGAACTCGAGTTGCATCTTTGTGAAAGGGAATCCTTGGTGATATGGAGCACCATTATCTTGGCATTTGCACAAAATCGGGAGACCTTAACGACTGGATTTCTTCCGTACAATGCTAGATGATGGTCTTAAACCTAACTTCAAAACTCGGTGAGCATTTAGACTACGTGCATCGGCTCAATTGGCAAGGAAATCCATGTTTAGGTAATTACATTGTGAAAGGGAATCCTTAGCGATATGGAGCACCATTATCTCGACATTTGCATGAATGAGAAAACTTAACAACTCTAGATTTCTTCGTACAATGCTAGATGATGGTCTCAAACCCAACTTCGAAACTCTAGTGAGCATTACGATTTTGTGCATCGGCTCGAATTGGGGTAATGAAATCCATGTTCAGGTAATTACATACTGTGAAAGGGAATCCTTGGTGATATGGAGCACCATTATCTCTGCATTTGCATAGGGTGGGAGACCTTAATGACTCTAGATTTCTTCTGTGCAATGCTATATAATGGTCTCAAACCCAACTTCAAAACTCGGAAACCATTCGACAGCGTGCATTAGCTCTAAATTGGGGCAAGGAAATCCATGTTCGTGTAATTGCATGCTTTGTGAAAGGGAATCGCTTAGCGATATGGAGCACCATTATCTCGCATTTGCACGAATCGGGAGACCTTAATGACTATGGATTTATTCCATACAATGTTATATGATGGTCTCAAACCCAACTTCATAACTCTGGCGAGCATTCTTACTGCATGCATTGGCTCTGAATTGGGACAAGGAAATCCATGTTCAGGTAATTGCATGTTGTGAAAGGGAATCCTTGGTGATATGGAGCATCATTATCTTGGAATTTGCACAGAATCGGGATACCTTTATAACTCGGATTTCTTCCGTATAATGCTAGATGATGGTCTCAAACCCAACTTCAAAATTTTGGTGAGCATTCGACTGCATGCATCGATTCGAATTGGGGCAAGGAAATCCATGTTCAAGTAATGAAAAATGGTTTAGAGACCAATGAAGTTGTAGGTAGTGCACTTGTAGCTATGTATGCCCAAGGCCATAGATTAGAAGGTTCCCTTCGAGTATTTAATAGGGTTTCTCAAAGAGTTGGGGTTTTGTGGGATGCATTTATTTCTGCATATTCCCAAAATGGGTGTTCAAATGAGGCCTTGAAATTATTTTGCCAGATGCTTCAGAATCCTATGAAACCGGGTCCGTTCACCATTGTCAAGCATTCTTCTTGCATGTGGCGATTCAGCCTCTCTCAAATAGGGCAAGGAGATCCATTGTTACACGCTAAAAAATGAAATTGTACAGAGTGCTCTTATAACCATGTATGGTCAATGCATGAGTTAAGATTGAAGAGGGATTGTGGCTGCCATTACACATTTGATGCAGTTTTCCCTGACTCAGTAGGGAAACAAGAGGTCTACAATACAAGGTATTCAACTTATTTTTCCTTCTTTTTGAGACCTAGGTATTTTACATGTGTAGAACCAAAGAGAATACAAAACAGGGCTCATAGTATTATTGTTTTGGATCACCTTATCTATCCTACCAGAAGATCAGAAAGATGAATTACATACCCCATGCTTCTCTTGTAGATTGACTGAAATATTTTAGTTCACATCAACATGCATTTCAGAGGCGTTTGTGCAGTGATTCTTTGCATGTAATTTTCTTAAGTGGTCATTGGGATAAAGGATTTGTTTGCAAAGCTTGAAGAGTTGAGATTTAATGGCGAACATGTTGTTTGGATTTCTTATTTTGAAGTGTACAATGAAGCTGTGAAGGATCTTCTGTCACCTGGCAAGGATCTTATTCTTAGAGAGGTTAAACAGGTGTGTTATATGCCCCTCCCAAGCTTTTTGTGTGAACACTTTCATTTCCTTTATTGACCTAAATGAACTGATCTTGGGCCTTTTTGTTCCAGGGTAATGTGTCTGTAGGGCTCACTCAGTATAATACTTATTCAACTGAAGAGGTATGAACAAAGTTGTTTCAATTACTTTGTTTTTAAAAGTTAAACTTTGGACATGAGTTGTGCAATTTTGAGTCTACCTATGGTTTGTTTGTAATTTTGTGGCACATAGGCATGCGTAATTTTCCATACTGTTGTTTTTTTAATCCTATAGTAAGGGTTCCTCTTCCCTTAGTCAATTATAAAAACACATCTTGATTGTTGCACCACATTGTATGGACATCCTGATTTTGTTTGTTTCACATAGCATCCTCTTGCTATCTTTGGTTTAGCATGCTAAAAAAAAATCTGAAAAAGGTGAAAATGATATTATTATAAAAAGGAAGTGCAAAGCAGCCTTGTTAGAACAAAGTTAGAGGAGAGATACATCACTTGCAATGGGGATCAGGCAATGACTGCAGAGTTGAATTTTCAGTCCTAATAGCCTATGGAACACTTACAAGATATTATCAAAATACAACTAAGATAGAACATAACCTGGTTTTTTGTATGAGAGCAATAAGAGAGAGAGAGAGAGAGAGAGAGAGAGAAGGCCCGCACAAACACAGAAACCAAAATTGTGAACAATGATCTACATATGGAAATGAGAGAGACATCAAACCATAGTGTTGCTAGGCCCTTCACCACGTGGGCTATTTTGTTTAAAGCTGCTTCGAATGATAAAGGAGGGACTGTTTAGCTTGTGTATTGTGGATAGGAACCTGATTTCCATGGAAACGAGCTCTAATGTTGACATATTTGTAGGCTTGATGCTGAGGTGGAGACTGAAGATAATGTTGTATGGCCCGTGCTTCTTCATGTCTCTGCTATTTCTTGGCAATATAGCTTCAAATTATAGAGGGAGGGACTGATCGATCAACTTGTATATTGTGGATAGGAAATTGATTTCCATGGAAATGAGCTCGATGTTGACAATGTCTATAGGCTTGATGCTTAGGTGGAGGCTGAAGATAATGTTGTGTGGCAAGATATCCATACACAATCCTTTCAATTACCATAATCCTAATGCTTTGTTGTTGTTGTATATTGGACAAAAGAGTGACGCATTTGTCCATGTTAGTGATTGTCTGATCCAGCATACAGTTTTGAATCCTTTACACTCGAATGTTGTCGCCAATAGTTATCAAACTCTCGTTCATGAACAAATTTGACTTGCTGATAAATTTGACTTGGTGATTCAACGTCTCTCAAACAAGGCAAGGAGATCCATTGTTACATGCTAAAAAATGAAATTGTACAGAGTGCTCTTATAACCATGTATGGTCAATGCACGAGTTCAGGGTTTTCACGTCGTGTATTTGATAAAATATATGAAATAAATGTGGGTTTGTGGACTTCAATGATTTCGCTTATCATGGGTATCCAAAGAAGGCCTTGGAGGTCTTTCGACGCATGCATCAGAGGTAATTTAAGGTCTCTCAAACAGGGAAAGGAGATTCATTGTTATGTGGTCAAAAATGAAATTGAGTCAGATGAATTTGTAAGGAGTGCTCTTGTAACCATGTATGGTCAATGCAGGAGTTAAGAGGCTGCACGTTGTGTATTTGATAGAATATTTGAAAAATGTGTGGTTTTGTGGAATGCGATGTTTATTTTACATGAGATATGTTTGCTTTGTATATTCCTAAGTTACCATGGCTTTATAGAATTTGCAGAATCACAAGATTGTTGATCCACTCTGAATTCACTTTAAAATGACAGTTTGGAATGTTTAATGAACTTAGAATTCAGTGTGGTGTGTTATTAGATACATAACCAATGCTTGCATAACTGAAACATGAAAGAAAATCAACTTGAATGGTAAGCATGACCCATGAAAACAAGGACAAGAATTTACTTGGGAAAACCCCAAGGTCAGGAAAACCTAGTTGGAAGTAGCATTGGCCCAATTTCTCAATCCTCTTAGGGCCAAAGATGGTGCACAAAGAGTTTGATAGAACAATTACAAGAAGCATTGTGCTATCTTTCTTGTTCAGATCCTCTATGTTCCTATTTCTGCAATCTTTTCTACAACCAATTGAACACTTACAAAATCAATCACACCACTTATCAACATCAACTACAAAAGTAATAACTATCCCTCTAAATCAAATAACATATACCATTTGGCGTTCACATTGCATTGTACACATGCGATTGCTAGTTATTATTATTATTATTTCATAATTTTTAGTTTTCAAAATTTTAAGTTTGAATAATAATTTAAAAATTAATTAGAAAAGCGTATGTTTTTAACATTGAAGATACACATTTAATAAAATTTATTATGTAAATAATTTAATCAAAAACATATGTATAAAAATATTTAATTATGACATCGTATTGAACAAATAATTAATTCCTATTGTTGTATATTTTTGGTAAGGGTTTAATATTTTTATTTCTTTAAATAGATTATAAAAATAAGCTTTACCAATTATAGAGTATAAGAAATATTATATTAATTCTTTAATTAGAATTTTATATTATATTTTTATTGGCTATATATTTATAATTACGCCAAAGGCATTACACCTATGGGAAAAGGCTTTGCGGACATTCATGGGACTATGTCAAATTTGACGGCCTAAATGACGGTTTAGCTATTTTTAACAAAAAAATTGTGGTTATTTTTGCAAATTTGAAATTTTTAACAATTTTAATTTTTTTAGTGGTTATTTTAGTAGATTTGATATTTTTAACAATTTTGCTTACAATTTTATTTTTTTAGTGGTTTTTTTTGCAGATTTGATATTTTTAACAATTTTACTTTTTAAAAGCTCGGATACTTCCGTGGAGCTTCCTCGGATTATCTCATCACAGATTGGGCGTGGAGGCTTGTAAGATAGGGCAAAACCCTGGAAGTCGTAGACACGAGAATCCACGAGATTGGGTTTCAAAGCACAATGGAAAGATTCATTTTGGTGGGTATTCTGTGTGTGCACGTAATGGTGGCATTCAGACCGAGTATTGCAGAGGCATTGAAAATGTTGGAAGGAGAGGCTGAAATTCCCGAATTCCAGACAAGCCTGTGCCTCTCTCCAGTCAAGGATCTGTCACCTACGATTATAGTTCCTTCCTATCGAATTCTCAAAATTCTCAACCCACTAATTTAACCGTGACGATCGAGTTGAGGTAAAAAGACTGCAATTCACATTACTTTCCTTGTGATCTTTTAAATCTTATCCTTCGTTCTGCGTGATTTTAATCACAGTCATCTACTTAGTTTTCTCTCTGGATTTATATATTTGTTTATTCCTTTCCTCCCACGCTGGAATATTTTTATGTTTCTAAATTGGGGATGATTCAAAATATAAATTAAATTAATGTTTTCTAATTAAAGTAACACCCTTCCCAATAAACGTGTAATTACAATAATACATTAAATACTATATTTTTAGTTTTCAAAACTGATTTAAAAACACGGCCGCACAAATCTCAATCTCCCATGGTCGTTGTCACCATTTGTCTGCGATATGAGTTGTAATTGCACAAAAATAATGTATACTAATTTCCACGTCAGCATGGCAATGTTAATCAATTATTGTGCACACATCACCTTAAGTAATTATTAAGAAGTGATGTTTATTACGTCAAAGGCGTTTCTATATAAAATGCATCCTCCCTGGCTCTTGACAGATTGGGTGAAATCAATGGCGCAGATTGTTAGGTCGTGCATGCGTTGAAATCTAAATGGTGGGAAGTGTTCCATGTCAAGGAGATGACAGCATGACTTTTGTCATGTCTGATCCAACTGTCACACTGTTTAGCATACTCCCAGCTTGTGCTTATGATCCGACGATGGAAACAAAACAACAACAACACACAATAGTTTCCTATCAGAGACACTTGAACTCGCTTCAGATACAGATACAAACCAGATCAATCAATTTGTACATAGTAAGATGATGAGATATTAGGTATACAAATTTATTTGTGTGTGCAAGTCTGATTTAGCCCTTAATAGTGTCGATTTTAGGTCGGCTATTAACAAGAGCTCTGTTTAGTACAGTTCCCCCTAACATTTTGTTTATTTATTTATTTATTTTATTTATGTAATTAATTTTTGGTTGCAACTATCTAATTAATGCTAAATTTACAACGTTAACTTGGGTTTCAACATGGTTAACGCCTCTCAATCTCAAATAAAGTGCTTCTATTGTTATGCAAAGAAAATGACAGGTCTGCAACGTTGTTTAGGATGTGTCACTCTCCATGTTCTGCTTTGGGTTTTGAAGAGCGGTTACCCTGGTTGGTGGGTTTGTTTGACATGGGTCTTTTTCCTCACTCAACTTTTATTTTGTTGTTAAATACATGGAGAAACAAACAACAAATATGATACTTTTCAATCTATATGATTCATATCGTATCTTCTCTACCACAATCTTATCAATCTAAGGAATATCTATATCGAATGTCCTTAAAAACAAATTTAAAATGTGTCCTAACTGTGCAAACCCTTAATTTCAACTATGTAGATTAACATCCGAACATCAATGCCATAATAATACTTTAATTTTACCAGGCCGAAGGGCTTTGCTTATAGGTGTTATGCATTCACCATTCATCTCCTTCATGCCAAGTACAAGGCTCTAGGTGACGGATGACATTTGATCATTGTCGTACGTCCCTGGAATAAATTCTCGTCGTCCACGTGAGCACTCAAGCAGTAGGGCGTTCACAACTAGGTCGAGGCTTACCCCTTTGACAACGGAAAGGATGTGGACGGCTTAGACTAACATCCAAGCATCGATGACGTAATAATAATTTAATTTGATCTGACTGAACGAATTTTCCTACGTAATAATAATTTAATTGTATCTGACCGAACAAATTTTCCTGTAGGTGTTTTGCGTTGTTGTTCATCTCCTTCGTGCTAAGTACAGGGTTGTGGGCGATGCCGCCATTTGATTGTGATCATATGTCTCGCGTTCTCCCCAACATAAATGTTGGTTTACTGATTCAAAGCTAGGGTTTTCTGTCTGAATTATCCGGTTGTTGGTTGTCTTCCTTTTGGGTAGTCTGTGGAGGTCGATCTACCAAAGGATTAGACAAATTCCAGGGAATCGTACGGGCTAAGTAGGTTGAATTCGTAGTTACTAATGGCCCATGTTCTGTATCCCCTTTCTCCGTAGCACATTTGGAAAAATATGCACATGTTCCATACGTTCCTCCTCCTAAGAAAGTTAGCTTCCTCGAAATAATTCCACCCGATAATATCATCTCTTGTTTGCTTCTCCTCCCTCTAACCCCCTCTTCTACACCCCTCTTCTTACTTTTATGTTTTCCTCCCTCAAATTCAACCTCATCTTATGCTTTGCCCCTTCGGTGTTCACATCGCACAGTTCATGTACGATTGCTAGTCTATAATTTTATAATTAAAATATTATAATAAAAATAAGGGTGGGATCTAATGTGTGACAATGTAAGGTTCTATTTCATACATTAAATTTGATGTCCATTTAACCATCATTAGGTAATTTTGACCATAAATTTGACATCATTTTAAATGTCATTTTATAGTTTGGTCTTTTAATTTTTAGAAATCAATTAGAAAATACTAATATATTGGCCATATACTAAAATCAATCAATATGACGTGTAAAATCTAAAATAAAAACTTTGAAATTTATATCTATTGATGTTTTTCAAATAAATACATTTCATATATTTGTACTAACAATACATCATTCTCATTTTAAAAATTAAGATTTTAAATTTGAGATTTATTTATACATTTTTGAAATAATTTAGTATTGTATTAAAGTATAAATTACAATTTACCTCTATATATGTAGAATGAGAATGGTGATACATTTTTTTATGAATAAGATCTTATATTATAATAATAAGTATAATGATACAAGATAATTTGGCAAAAAATGGGCAAAGTATGAGAGCACGTGCCAAAGTCATGAATAAACTAGGCCAAGCCCGAGACAAAACAACTCGATACATAGTCACATCAAGAAATAAACTAAGCAACCACTACAAAAAGTTAACCATTCTGCAAGTGGATCATGATCATCGAGACCGGCCAGAGCCAGCAGATCTAGGCAGATCTTGGCCACTATCGGGCACCTCCCAGCTAGAACAAGCACAACCCTCGTCTTCGTTGTCTTTTGTAGTGTTGTGAGTAGGTGAGATGGCTAAGGCCACATGCGGAAATTTATCCGGCTGGGGCGGAAGACTCCACCCAGCATGAGTGCACGACTCGGGGGGAGCCAACAAGCCCTAATTGAGTTGGCAAGTTGGCGGGGAGGATCCCCAACCGTGGTGATGAGCAGGTGGCGAGGGAGAAAAGCTCCACCTCAGAGGATAACTGTGAGGGGAGCGGCGAGCTTGGCTGAATGAGCGGCGCTGAGAGAAACTCCGACGACCACCTCGGGGACAACCTTCGTGGGGCGGAGAGGGTCGAGTAGGAGATGGCGGCTTCCGAGCCATGTTGCATGGAGCATCACCCCAATGACAGAGGAGAGTCTGGAGGTGCTCCACTTCAAGGGCCACTTTATTCGCTTGCACTTGAATCTGCATCAACACATTGGAGATAACCATTGACTTATTATAAATAGAGAAATGTTGATCAACTTCAACATGAGCAAATAAACAAGAGTTCCTTTCTTTCCAAATCCAAAAATAATTTCCCCTCTGAAAGCATGCCAAATTTGGTTAAACATGTGAGGCATCCTAGGATTGTCGTCTCAGCGAGAATGTGTACCGGGTGAAACATTTTGGTCTCGAAGGGGAGAATGAAAGAATGGATCCAATTCCAAGCGTTTTGGGCTTTAATGCAAAACCAAAAGAGGTGGGATATGGTTTCCAAATGCCCACAAAATAGACATTTGGGAGGTGGAACACCTATTTGAACCAGACATGCACCAACTAGCAGACCTTGGTGGAGTAGACACCATAAAAATGAGCGATATTAGGTTCTACGCACGTTGACCAAATAGTAGGGAAAGAATGGTAATACTTTAATTCTTTACTAAAAATTTTAAATAATACAACCATATATATAAATATTTAAAATACATCATTTTCAATTGAAGTTTTCAGATTTATTTATAAATTTAAATTATAATATTACTAAAGTTATTTTATTTTCTATAAATAATAAAAAAGGGATCGTCACTGTAATGATCCTGGTTGAAAGTTTCAAACGTGGTAAATTAGTAGCTTGACGTATAGAATACCACAATTTTGTTTGATGCTTCTTACCAAGTAACAAAACCATGCGAGGATTTGAATTTGAAGGCAGATTACTAGTTTAATAATAATCAGTCCCTTTCTACATCATCACGATAAATAACATATTCAAAGAAGTCGTTTCAGTTTGATAAATGAGATGTTGATTCAGACACATTTCTACTGTCTAAGTTGCTGTATTTCAGACTCATCTCTCCTGAAACTTCTCCGAATGTAGCCTCATATCTCATAGCCTCTTTAATTTCCACCACGACTTCATTAATGGTGGGCCTCGACGACGGTTCGTCTGCAGTACATTTCATGGCTAGTTTGGCTACATTGCTTATGGATTTCATGTTGGAATTGTTAGGGAGCCTCTTGTCTGCTATTTCTAATATTTGAAGAGGATCTTCAAGCTGCTCCACATATGGTGTGACCTGTTGTGCCAAACAAAGAGTTCATAAGCTTCTTATACTTCCAACAATTAGTTACAGCTGAAACATTCACTCCTATCTATGGAAGATCTTTGAGTTTTCTTACCCATTTAACAAGGTCGATTTTCTCTTCAGGGAGCGTAAAATCGATAGGTCGCCGGCCGCATATGATCTCTAACAAAACCACTCCAAAACTATACACATCACTTTTCTCCGTCAACTTATGAGTGTTGAAATACCTGTCCCAAAAACACTATACATATCAGTGGAAACATTGAATATGGTAATAGCATTAGCCAGTTCAATTGTTGACTAACCAATTCAATTTGCTAACATATGTGATTATTAAGAAAAGTAAGAATGGGTTATAAAAGAATTTAAAATCAGCGTGATTTATCCTTATATGAGCAACTTAGACGGAAATAATTACTTGGGATCTAAATATCCTGCAGTTCCCCTCACACCAGTAGAAATATGAGAAGCCTCTTCATCCATTGCTACTCGTGAGATTCCGAAATCAGCCAATTTTCCATTCAAATTGTTGTCCAGAAGAATGTTGGCTGTTTTTACATCTCTGTGAATGATTTTTGGGGTGCAACCTATGTGCAGGTACTCCAGTCCTTATAAAACATGACTAGTTGAATCAGATCAAGGATGTCGATCATTAAATATATGAAAAAATGTACCCACAAAAAGAAAGCTACCTTGTGCTGCATCCAATGCTATTTTAAGTCTGGTTTTCCAATCTAGTTCTGGATATTTCAATGGATTACTGCCTACAAAAACAAAATAATAATTTTGGTTAATTAGCTCTCTGTTGTGAATGCAGGAAAATGAGAGAAAAGTTTCAAGCAGTAATTTGTACCGTGAAGGTGTTGATTTAGGGATCCTCCAGGCATGTACTCGTATACAAGCATGAGGTCTCTTGATTCATTGCAATAACCTAGCAAAGACACCAAATTCTTATGATGGACTCTGGACAGAAGATCAATCTATTCATCAAATGAAGTTTAGCTTTCTTTCTTATGAGGGCAGGTAGCATGGAAGGTTCCAAAAATGAAAGATAGAGAGTTCCCTCGGGATTTTTCAGTATTACCTCGTTTAAGAACTGTGCAATCCCTAGCTTTGAGAACAAAGAAAGCACTTTGACAGCTATTTGCTTTTCATCTTGCAATTTACCCCAGAATACTGATCCAAAGCCTCCTTGTCCGATGTTATGGCTAAAATTTTCTGTAGTTGTTGTCATCTCCTCTAGAGAAAAGGATTGGGATTTCGATGGATTTGGCACCATGACCATTGAATAATCTGCACTAAGATAAATAGAGCTATTTATAAGCCACTTAACATCGCTGTATCTAAACCTCTTCAACCATACTAATTTATATGTGATGGATAGGCTCTTCCATGTAGTATCACTATAATTTTAAATAAGAAAACTTTTTCTTTTCTACCTGGAAGTCTGCCTCTAATGTCACTCTTTAATTTCTTTTTCGGTGAATCCTGGTGACAACTAAGAAAACTAAACCAATATATCACAAATCCGCTTACAATCACTCCAAGAATAACCCTCCATTTATGCCCCTTTGTGTGGGAGGAGCTGGGTGCACTCCCCTTATTCATACAAAGGTAATAGTTGCCACTGTATCTGTATCACAGCAATGCAAAAATGTAAATGTAACAGAGATTTTAAACACTGCAATTAGTATATTATAATGGAAATATGTGATAAAACAGCATTGGAGTTGGAATTGAAAATACCTGATTTCCAAGGAAGGTTGATCATCTAATACCTTCTGAGGAATTACACCGCTGAAATTATTGTTCTCTATAACTCTGTGACAATCAGAAATAATCCAATGCACATTGTTAACAGGGGAATCAGTTATAATTTGTAAAGGTAATTGCTGATTTTGAATAATAGCTGACCATTTCAGTAATGAAGAGTGAAGGGACTCACAACTCTCTAAGATTATTTAGTTGAGATATCCAGTCTGGAACACTGCCACTTAAGTTATTATTGTGTAGGTACCTGCATAGGTCAATTGTGGTCCATGATAATTGTAAGCTTTTTAATTTTGCAAAACAGGGATTTGTCATGTTTTGCTAAGTGTAACTTGTCAATCACAACAAATTTGACAGTGGTAAAATGTACAGTCTCTCCAACTTAGTTAGGCTTGACAAATTTGGCAAGGCTCCGGTTAGGTGGTTATTATCAAGCGACCTGATCACATATGCCAACAAGAATAGATTAATAACATATTATTATTGAGTGCAATTTTGAAAAGCAGCCATGATGCAGGGCACTTCAATTTAATGTCATATTAAGTGTAATTTTGAGAAGCAAAATGCATTTTCGTTGAAATCATGACCCTGATGCAGGGCACTGCAATTTTTATAAAGACACATATCAGCCTCATATCAAATTGCATTTGAGAAAAATTGTAAGGCAAAGAAAAGAAAAAGAAAGAAATTTATAAAACCTAAACAAACTATAAATTAAAAACAAGGCAACTCCAACACACCGGTTGTTTAAGCTTTTCGTTGGCAGTGCTAATATAATGGGTTTGCTTACAATAATTTGTAAAATTTCTGTCTAAAACATGAGATTTGAATACAGAATATGAGGCTTACATGAGAGTGAGTTCAGTCAACTGATCAAGACTTGGTGGTATTGATCCTGTCAGATTTCTTCCTGACAAATTGCTGAACACAGACATATAATACTCATTTCTTGAGTCCTTTTCCTTTAATCATCTTTTCTAAATTTTACAGGAAAAATAATATGAATCAAGCTTACATTTCGGAGACCCTTACAGATGAAGAGATGTTAGTACACTGGATTCCCTCCCAAGGCACAACGAAACAAGGATCCGAAATCCAATTTTGAATATTAAATCTTTGTTTTACAGCTGCCAGAGCTTGACCTGCAGATAGCTAATTAAACGATTTGAAACTAGTTTAAATCCAAATTGCACTATTTGGTAGAATATATGGTTAAGGTTATGGAAAAAGAAAAAAATTGTGTGCTGACCGTCCATTGGAGAGGTTGAAGGCTGCGAGGGTAGCAACTGGTGATGCTCAAAAGCGTTGATTAGAGGGCCGCGAGAAGAGGTAGAGTCTCTCTGGAGCGTCAACAATAACTGTGGTATATTAGAGGGAAATGCTATTTCTCTGGTAGAAAAATCTCTCTGGAGATTGATATGAGCAAGGCTGGTTTCATTATTTATCAAAACATCAAAAATTCTAGATTCAGAGCCATTAAGTTGTTCAATCTCTGCAAAATACAACAGCAGAACGAAAGATTTGATGATTTGGGGTATAGGATATTCTGGTAAGGAGAAATGCAAACTGTCGCTGTTGGTGACCGCCGCCGTTTGCATGACAACAGGTGGAGGATGGTTTAAGGTGTTGTTGCTTGAAATTGGCTTCACCACGCTTACATTCTGCGATCCTGCAATTGATAAAGGTAGCCACATGCGGTCGAATGGATCTTGGGGATACCTAAAATTATTTGAAGCAAGATGCATAAACAGTAAACAGAAAACATAACATTTTAGCAGTGAAATGTGGAAGAGCCTAAACATTGCATATGTTACTTATGGCTTACAAACCCCATAACCTACTGTTACAGAAATTTGTGGAAATTTTATCATGTTCACCTCACCTGGCCGTAGAGTCTGCACCAATATCATATCTTCCTAGCAATCTTAACATTTGCCCTGGCTTAAGCACATCATACATGCCTTTTTCAAGCCTTCTGAGCTCTATAGCAGACAGAAACAGATTATCTTCCTCTGAGCTTCGGATCAAACAGATATATACCTCTTCACCAGAAGTAAGTAGCACCCTCTCACCCCTTGGAATCGATTGTTCATCTTGAAATCTCAACTGTCTAAACGACAACATATCCACAGTCTCGATTGAGAAATCGAAACGCGGGAATTGTTGGAGTCCATTGAAAGTGCCGCCATTAAACCAAAGTCTCAACAGATGGGGGACGTTGGGGGTGAGGGGCAATCGATAGCAAGATTTGTTGTTAGGCTTGGGGAAAACTCGTGCGGTTTGCAAGTAAAATGGCGAAGCAGAGTTATTTATGTCTACTTTAAGGCCACTGCCTATTACATAATTATCATCTGTAACCCATGTGATATTGGTTTCAGGATCCGTGCGATTTATTTCTCCACCACAATCAATGCTCAGAAATCCTGCTGCCAAAAACACCAACCCAAACAAATAAAAAAAAAATGAAGAAACAGAGTATCGGTGAAAAGTGAAAAAGAAAGCAGTAGCAGCAGAACCTGGTTGAGCAACAATAAAGGATTGGTGCCACAGGACGATGAGAATCACCACGCCAATACATCTACTGCAAGTATTAACTTGCATTATTCTTATATCAAGGCATCAATTAATTATAAACTTGCAATACAAAAACAAGCTTATAATTCTATCGATCAGGAAGACAGCAAATATAACCAGATTGCATGTGGACAGGGCTATTGACGACGTGCTTCGGATTATACGGTATGATTCCACGCAACATTAAATAAATAATTTTTTACAATTGAAAAACATGGACATGGGCGATCAGAACCGCCTTTGATTTGCAACATATGAAAGTCTGCACTGCTGATGTATGTCTGATTTGTTCCCTGGAGTTTGATTGCTTTAGCAGGTTAAAAGGTCAACTATGAAGGTCTAACTTTCTTCTGTGAAGGTATTGCTCGAGTCGTCGTAGAAATGTTCTTGGACCGAAGTTTCTTATTCACTTTTGTATTATTATTTTGTTGGAGGGTCGTTTGGACCTTTACAACCCCAAAATTCTCTTCAAATGGACGTTTGCATGTAAGTAGCAAGGCTGCAAGTGCACCTCGAGACGCAGTAATAATGTATACAAAGTAACTAAGAATTTTATATGAGTTGTAAATTACTTTGAAGGGATGTCCATGTATAATCTTGTATGTGTACTTCAATCTCATACAAACATCAAGAGATGCTCTCTCCATCATCTCCAAACATACATTGATTTTACCTATCCTCTTTCACATTCATTTAGGATGCCACTTTACGACAAATCGTAAGTCAAAATCCTCTTCCAAATAGACAATTAGCGATTATTAGCTAATTAAGCCTATTTTACCCTTGTTTTGGTCAATATACCCTATTATTGGCTCAAACCCTCTTCCAACCACTCAAAATCACCCCACTTCCTCCACAACATCTCAAAAAGCTTCAAAAGCTTATCCTAGCCTCCTAATTGACCCTAAGTGGTTGATTAAGGCTCCTCACATCCTAATCACTTGTTAATTCACTAATCATGATTAAGAAAAGCCTTAATCATGATTAGCAATTCTTAATCTACTTTGTGCTTTTAGTCCCACATGCACCAAGATGCTAGTTTTCCTCAAAGGAAAAACTATAAAAAGGACTAACCACATACCTTTAAACTTTACACCATGCTTTGATTTGCATATCATATAAGAAATATGATTAATAGCCAAGCTCAATCCTTGCCTCAAGTCTTCAATGGGGTTAGTAGATGGGTATCCAATATGATCTTGTAGTCATTGTTGGAGAGACCATCTCACCTTCCTTGGAGTAGCAACAAACCCCCAATTTGATTGCTCCTAGATCTATTTAGGTCTAAGTTAGTTAGCAATTGAATATTAAGTAGGCATGTTTTAGCTAAGATAGATTGATATATCATGTTAGTTCTTTCAAGCATTCCATTAAGCTTTTAATCATTGATGTAACTATTGTTAGATTCAATAAGCATTTGTTAATTAGACTATGTGGTGTTAGTCTTGTTAGTTTAGCTTTGCTTGGAACTTTTAGTAGTCTTCATTTGGCATACCTGGTGGGACATATACCCCATTGCATTCATTTTTAAGATTTTTAACTTAGTTTCAAAGTTTTTAGATTTTTTTAATTTCAAGTTTTCTAGATTAGTTTCAAGTTTTCTAGATTAGTTTCAAGTTTTCTAGATTAGTTTCAAGTTTTCTAGATTAGTTTCAAGTTTTTAGATTAGTTTCAAGTTTTTAGATTACTTTTCAAGATTTTTTAGAGTAAATTTCAAAGTTTTGTAGATCAATTTTCAATTTTGATAGTTGTTTAAAACTAGATTAGTAGTAGATGTTGCATTTTGATGTTCTTTGTAGGATATAAGGAGGTGAAGTGTTGTCAAAATTCCTCAAGAAGTCAAAGATTTGATCTTTTTCAAGTTTTTCTTGTCAAAATCCATATTTTGACCACCTACAGGCAGGTGTGTGCCTACGCTCAAAGGGGTGTGCCCATGCTCTAAAGGTCACGCATATGCTGTGCTTTACTGATGCACACATGCTTCTTCATTGCTTCGATGTGCCTATGCTCACTTGGTCATGCATGTGCATCATGCATCATTGATTTTTTGTCCTCTATGTGTGTAATATGCATGTCATTGCAAAAAGTGTGTGCATGATGCCTCTCATCGGTCGCGCTTGTGCAACTGATATGGGATTTTTTGAGAGAGGCATGCTTCTGCATAATATATGTGCTTGTTGCTTCAAAGGGATGCACTCATGCTCTATAGGATGCACTACTGCACTAGGATGTGCATGTGCTGCACTCTGAGGTAAAGTTGGCTCAAAATTCAAAATTTCAACTTCTGGTTTTTAGTGTTTTTGTCATTTTTAGGGGTTTTTAGTTGTTGTTGCTATCAATTTTCTGATTTAGAGAAAGGTTTTTAAAAAAATTAACTTAGGTTTGATGAGTGATTTTTTTTTCATGCTTTGTATGAGTTTGGAATAGGGTTGTGTATGCTCTTCTCTTGCACTTTGTGTGATCTTGAGAATCAAAAGCACCTCTAAACCTTCTTTTGCTAATTTTAGAGTAAGTAGGAAAATCATCATTCATTTTATGCTTAAGGGAATAAACTTTCATTTTGGCATGTATATGATCTTTTAGTTTAAGAGATTTTCATTTGATAAATAACTAAGGCTAAGGTTTGTGTATGCTCTTCTCTTGCACCTAGTGTGATCTTGAGAACCAAAAACAACCTTAGTTTTTCACTAAAAACACTTGGATTAATTGGGAATAAACCTTGATTTACAAAGTTTTATGGTGGTTATTTGATTTACAAGATTTTTTCATTATTTATCTAGTTGGGTTACTTGTTGTGTATGCTCTTCTCTCGCATCCTTGGATGATCTTGAGAACCAAAAACAACATTTAATCCTCTTTCTATGATATTGTAGATCTTTTTGAACTACTAACCATTTGTGTGAAGGACCTAATGCTAGCCAAAGAAAGGAGAACTCTCTTCAAACCAAATTCTAACATACATGTGTGATGTAGGTTTCCAAATGGTGGTCTAAACCAAATTGCTTAATCCAAAAGATAAGAAAATACACCACTTTGCAAAACATTGTATGTGCAGGTTTGGTTAAGAGCTAAAGCTCATCCACTTAACTAGGAGAAACTTCCTTTGGCATAAGCCTTAAGATAACAAGAGGAATGCTCCTAGGAACCCCAAAGTAGTTCACACAAGAGGGAACCTTGTGAATGAAATGGGAAAGTGCTCCACACTACCCAATTGATTAGTATGCCTTGAGAGATTAGAGTCAAAGTTACCTCCATTTGAACCCCAGTGAAAATACAACTGAACACAATTCATTGCTCATTGTATTGAAGGGGGTAAAGTAAAGTTGAGATACTCCAAGACTAGTCAAGTGTGACTTTCTTGGTAAATCGAGCTCGCAGAGGTAGTTTGTGACAACCTAGGTGAGAGAACTAATAGGAAGCTTTCCGGCTTGGAGCCAATTTTGTCTTAGTTATTATACTTGAGAGCTCTCACAAAGTGAAAACTTTTTGGATTCAAACTCTTGTTTTTTGAACAAGGGAAAGAATCTCTTAAAGTTGAAACCACGTGACATTTCATCATGAAATCTATTTAGTGTTACTTTTCCTAGTTTTTCACTTGTCCTAAGACAAGGTGAAACTCTGCCAAAGTTACACCAAGTATTTTTCATCACCACTTGGTCTACTCCTTTGTTTTCTTGTTGCTCATTTTGAGACAAAAGAAGAAAAAACATATATGGATACCACTAGAAATAATCGTGTCCACCACTTTTTGTAGTCTACTTGCATGACTAGGTTGTAATGTTGGAATGCAAGTGTTGAAAGTGTGAATGGTACGTCATCAAGTTCTAGTAGGCCCTTTGTCTCAAACCCATATTGAGACTTATTATCATTGTAGTTAGGTTGTCTTATCACTAACTTTCTTTTGAGTTGTTATTGCCCACATTATAGCCATACAATTGTGATATTTACGTCTTGTTTCCATTGTGAAACTTGGCCTAAATCTCTAGATTGTATTGTTATCGCTCACGCACATGCATAGTAATTCCTTGATATACTTAGGCATAGTTTTTACATCCTAGCCTTGTCTTGAGTTTTTTGTGAGTGTTGAGGTTACTTTTTTAGCATCACTATAATGCCATTTTGATACTAAAATATTTACTTTCTTGCAAAATTTTGATTAACGTGTCCAAATAGCATTGTTATGCTGCTCACATTTGTATCTTCCATTTTACAAGACTTAGAATTTGTTAGTGTCTAGAAACTGGTTTTTAGTATACCTTGTTAGAGGATCGCGTCAACACTTTCTTAGCATTTAGGTCTTGTTTGTTTCAAACTTGGCCTAACTGGTGATATTGTGTTGTCACTATTTGTTTTAAACCTATCTCAAAAAAATCATAGGGAGTAAACTTTTTTTTGTGACTGGATTTGAGTTTTATACGTTATTGTATTGTCTAGAAATCTCATGTCATATATTACCTTGCTAGGGTAGATCATTCTTTATTCTTTTTATCCTTAGGTTCATATATTGACCTATTGGATTCATGGCTATTTTATAGTCACCATTTTTTTTGATGACTGACTTTAGCATCGTTACGCATGAAAATTTTCCTAGGGTCCATTTTTAGTAAACCTTAGTGGAAACCTTTCGTGTTGTACCCCTATTTCAAGTATGCCTACTATGAGAATGGGGTCCCAAAAGTTAGAAGTCGATCTCTTTGGAGGTGAAAACCCTCTTTTAGAGGATAATGTCATGATTGATCATAGTGGTGGAGAGGAGGATTCTCCTGTGGATATGGAGCTTCATCCCCCCATATTGATGATTACTTGTTTCAAAACAAACATGAGGTTTTTATGTGTGTTATAGAACTAGGAGCTAAGTTACCTTCCACATTGACCCTTCTCTTATCACCGACATGGTTTGGGGAGAAGAAGAAGTGGAACATCCTCATCACAATATTAATGAGATTTTAAACCCAGGACATGCCTCTACTTCTGGATGACAAAATAATGAGGAGGTACCTTTTGAAAATGATGAGAGACTATTATATACCTATGGTTAGAGTTCATTGTGAAGATCATGAAGACCATGCTCATCATGAACAACCTCCTCCTCATGAAAATCATAATGAAAGTACCCACTCGAGAGGTAACCTTAGAAGAACAAGTACAAGCTCTCACTCACCAATTGGAAAGTTTAGCCTCACATGTAAACAAGGAACAACCAAAACCATTAAAACAAGCCATACCAAAAGCCAAACCTAAGGCTTCATATCATGATTTCCAAACAAATACTCCTCGATCGAGAGACATGAAAAGACCCCTATGAGGAATTTTTCATAGAGAATAGGGGTGGGAATACACCTAGATTTAACCCTTCGTATAGACCTACGCCACCCACACAAGACCCACTCTTCAATCAAGAGTGGTCCACTATGAAGAATGCCCTTCTAGCATTGCAAGAAGGAAAAACTAGTAATAACAAACAAGAAATACCTAGTTTGATGAATTGTGCCCTTATCCATTTGATAGAGCCATGTTACAAGTACCTTTCCCATGACATTTTGATTGTCCAAAGTTTGATAAATACAAGGGAAAAGGTGATCCCCGAGATCATATCAAATATTTTTATATGGCATGTCAAGAGGTCATGTATAGTGACAACTATCTTATTCACCTCTTCCCATGGAGTTTAGGAGGACAAAGCGCTAGAGTGGTTTTTACACATCCCCAAGGGATCCATATCTACACATGGAACTACTAGGAAAATTTTTTTGTACATCACTTTTCTTTTAATATAGAGAGTGATGTCACCATGCTAGATCTATGCAATGTGAAACAATGAAACAATGAGAACTTTGTTGCTTTCCTACAATGGATGGAGAGGGTTAGCTAGCCACTTCCCTTGCTCCATACCTAAAAAATAGTTGATAAGTATATTTTTTCCCAACCTCCACCCTGACATCACATGTTCCACTTGCAAATGCATTGTGGCAAACACGTTCGAAGAGGTAATCAAAAAGGGAGTCAAATCAAAAAAACATTGTTAGCTAGAGGGACCCTAAAGCCCTTTTCACATGATCATAATGATTCCAAAACTAATGACAAGACAAATTTTTTCCCTAATAGGAAAAAAATGTTTTGGTGATGGAATAGTAGACTCTAAATGAGTACAAGCCATTCAAAACCACACTCCTTTGAAGCTTGCAAAGGAGCTCTCCACCTAGAGTATAAATGTCATGCTTTCACTCCTCTATCTGACTCAATATCATCAATACTAAAGTAGTTAGAGGTCATCAACATGGTTCGATACCCTAAATCACAACCCTATGGGGATGACACACCTAAGCCATCATGGTTTAGGGAAAATGAATTTTGTGGATTTCATCACATGTTAAAGGTCACAAAACCGACAAGTGCTTGAAATTAAAACATTACATTCAAGACTTGATTGATAGTGGTGATGTAGAAATAGATTTTCCACCCCTACCAAATCTCCAAACACAAATATGGGGATTTTCAAAGAACCTTTCCCCAAAAAAGGAAAAAAAAAAAGTAGGATCAGGGACAATCATCTCAAAATAAGAGTACCAACTATGTATCAAAGACAAACCATTTTGATGCCTTAATAGGTTGTGTTGATTCACTTGTTGAATCATATCAACATGATCAAAATCAGAGCAAGAGAGTGCATCATGGCAAAATGTGATGAGCTCACCTTGTTATCTCAGAACCTCCTCCCCTCCTCCTCAAGAGAGTCATTATGATGTGTTAGATCAATTAGAGAAGACCACAACTAAGATTTCAATCTTAGACCTTCTAAATATTTCTAATGTCCATAAGGATATCCTTTGCAAAACCTTACAAGGATCAAGAGTATCCATTGATATTGACCAACACACTTACAAGCCATGGTAGTGTAAATCACTCCTTTAGAACACATAACCTTTAGTCCACATGGAAGTCTTAGAAGAAAATCCCTCCCATAACCTACCCTTACATTGAAGTAATAATCAAATGTAAGAAGGTCAAGAGAGTGCTTGTGGATGGTGGATCGGGTCTAAATATTTGTACTCTTAAACTAGTTTGACAACTAGGGTGCACAAAAGTTGATTTGGAGACAAAGGTCATCACCATAAAGGTGTATGACAATGAAGAACAAAAATCAGCTAGAATGATCACTTTCTCATTGGAAGTGGGTCCTATAAACCATGATACAAAGTTCCATGTCTTAGACTTGGAGCTCCCTTATAACATATTCTCGGTCGCCCATGGATTCATGCCATGCAAGCCATACCTTCAATATATCATCAGTGTTTAAAGTTTACAACATGAAGGACAACACTTACTATACAAGGAGATCCCCAACCATTTTCTCATTGCAGAGCATTTGGGCTATTTTCCTACCATCTACGAGTGTCCCTCTATGAGAGATCATTGTTCTATTCAATCAAAGGCCCTCGCTTCATGAGTGGATCCAGATACCTTGTCTACCAATGAAAATGGTGCTTCCACCTCAAAAACTCCTTTTCTACATGGGAGATGAAGGTTAGACCAAGTGGTTGTGGAGAGAATATGATCTACAACAAGCCCTTATGGTTCAAAACATTCCCTATCTGCCAAAGCACATGGTAGGCCATGTTACAAGTTCCAAAGATCAAGGGAGAACTACCCTTTTGACAATTTCACTCTGTGGCTTACTAGAAGATGAAAGGATACTCAACGATATTATTTTTTTCCTCAAGATGATGAAATGGATTTATGTTACCAATCACCCAAGTATGTTATTCCTAACCGAATAATGCTTACTATGGGATATAAAGGACGTGGTTGTGGCCATCAAGAACAAGGTTTCATTGGAAGCTCTTCCAATACCTCATCGTATAATGGGTAAGTCTGGTATTGGCATCCATCTGTATGAGTCTCACCCTTTAGATGATGAGGATGCCTTTCGAATGTGAAGATAGTCCATCCGAAAATGAAAGTGAAATAGATTCCTGGTGTAGTCTTTACGAAGACCTTGCCTCCATGAACCTATTTTTTGACATGGCTATCCTAACCATAACACCCATCATATCCCCTATAACTCAAACACTAAAACTCATCTACCCATCACTCATGAATTGGGACCAACAACAACATGTACCCATCGACGTCTTTTCAGAATGATGAGGCTATTGGTGAGTTCCTTTGGTATCCATGACAATGTTCCCAAGAAATGACCACAAGAAAGGATTCTCCATTCAGCTCAATGCATGCATGTACTTTGGAGAGGAGGAAGAGTTGTGTGGTCACTTAAGTAAAAAAGTAAGCAAGGGAAAAATTCCTATAAAAATCCTTGTGGAAAGAAAAATTCCAAGTCCTATAGCGAAAACCTCTTTGAGGCGCTTGTGGACAAACAAACAGAGAAACCTATGGACAAGATAGTGTACCCACCTAAAGATGAGGATCTCCTTGAACCACCTTTGGTAGAAGAGGATCTCAATCTCCCTCCCGATCCTACATGCATGGAAGATGAATCCAAGTTACTGGTGGAGGAGACAATAGATGTTAACATCGGCATGGAGGAGCTGCCTAGAATGGTTAAGTTGGGAGCTTCACTCTCAGCTCAAGAATAAAAAATTTTATAGGAATTTTGAGAGAATTTGTAGATATCTTCACTTGGTCTTACGTAGACATGTCAGACTTGATCCTACATTAGTGGTGCACAATCTTGTTGTACACCCAGATGCCAAGCCCATAAAAAAAAAGCTCTGGAAGATGCATCCTCGTGTCACCTTGTTGGTTAAGGAAGAGCTAGAAAGGTTATTAGAAGTAGGCTTCATCAGGCCTATCACTACTACTCAGAGTGGATTTCTAATGTGGTCCAGTTCAAAAAAAAATGTTGGTATTAGAGTGTGTACCGATTTCGAGATATTAATAAAGCTTGTCCTAAGGATGACTTTCCTCTTCCCAACATCGACATGATTGTTGATTCGACAACTGGTTATGAGATGCTATCACTCATGGATGGCTTCTCAGGATATAACCAAATAAATATTGTTGAGGAAGACCAACACAAGACAAATTTTACTACCCCATGGGGGACATTCTGTTATCAAGTCATGCCCTTCGGCCTCAAGAATGCAGTGCTACCTACCAATGGGAAATGATGGTTATTTTTCATGATATGATTAGTGACATCATGGAAGATTACGTAGATGACATATTGGAAAAGTCTAGGACTCGAGAAGAGCACCCAGAGATTTTTATGTGATGTATTTTTTAGTGTTCTAAGGGACTACAAGGTCGACTAAACCCAAAGAAGTGTGTCTTTGGCATGTTATCTAGAAAATTACTAGGATTCATTGTTTCAAGGAGAGGAATAGAAGTAGATCGGAAAAGGTTGCCGCTATAACAGAAATGCCTCCTCCTACCAATATCAGACAACTGTGAAGCTTACAAGGAAAGATTCAAGCCATAAGAAGGTTTATCTCTCAGCTTGCAGAAAAGTGTCATACATTCACGCATCTTCTCAAGAAAGATGTTAGTTTTCACTGGGGACCAGAGCAACAACAAGCATTTTCTTTTCTCAAAATCTATTTGGCTAAACCCCTATTCTAATGCCACCCATAATAGGTGAACCCTTGTTACTCTACATCTCTACCACACACTTTGCAATTGGGGCACTGTTGGCCCAATATGATAAAGAGAAGAGAGAAAATTTGTGTACTACTTAAGCAAAACGTTGATAGCTTACGAGCTCAACTATCCACAGATGAAAAAAGGCTTGCTTGGCCATAGTTTTTTCCTTTCAAAACTACGTCACTATTTTCTCAACAATAAGGTCAAGCTTATTTCAAAAGGTAGATCCATTAAAATACTTATTGTCAAAGACCCACACTCACAGAAAGATGGCTAATTGGATCATCTTACTCAGTGAGTTTGACATTGAGTATGTACATCAAAATTCAAGTGAAAGGACAAGTTCTAGCAGATCAACTAGCAGTAGAAGCTCCACTACCAAGTACCAAACCTTTGAGTCTGGAGCTCCCAGATGCATCTATAATGTACCTTGAGGAATCAATCATATGGAAACTATACTTTGATGGCTCTTTTACCTTTCATGGTTTAGGTAGAGTTGTGTTGATCACTCCTACAGAGACTTGATCCCCAGGCATTTTGACTTGGATTCCCATGCACAAAATAATATAGTGGAGTATGAGGCCCTTATTATGCAGGGATGAAGCTAGCTATTAAGTGGGATATCAGATGAGTAAATATAATTGGTGATTCCATGTTGATTATAAAACAGATGACAGATGAATATAAAGTAAAAGATGAGAAACTTCTTCCATACAAGAGAATGGTTGATTCTTTGAAGGAGTTCTTTGAAGATAACATTTGAAAAAATACCAAGATCCCAAAAAAAGCAACAGATGTTATGGCTATAAGTAGGATCCATGTTGAGTATTCCACCTACAAACAATGATATGCCATTTTTTGTGGAACACTTACGAATGCCAACATATGACATGCCAAAGTCTATGTTTGGTGTGTGAAGTTGTTGGTCCCTTTTCCCCATGGTATTGTGAAATATTTAATTACCTCCATGATGGAACCTTTCCCCAAAAACATTTCCCATACCGAAAAATGAAACCTCATCCAACGTATAGCCCATTATACCCTACTTGGGGGCACCCTCTTCCACCGAGGCTATGATGGGAATTTGTTGCATTGTTTAAATTCAGATGAATCCATCCAAAGCAATCAAAGAGGTGCATGAAGGCATCTATGGGGCTCATACTAATGGGATCATATTGGCAAAGAAAATACTTAGAGTAGGCTACTATTGGCCTACCATGGAAAATGATTGTTGCAAACATGTGAAGAAATGCTTGGATTGTCAAAAGTATGGAAATTTGATACATGCGCACACAATCCTTGCAACCTATCACAACACCTTGGTTCATTCTCAAAGTGGGGTCTCGATCTAATAGGAAAGCTTAACCATGTATCCTCAGATGGCCATAAGTTCATCATCACTACTATAATACTTTACAAAATGGGTAGAGGTTGTTCCTCTTACCTATGTTGAAGGTGCCCAAATATCTAAATTTATAATGAACCATATCATCTATCGATATGGTATCCCTTTTGCCATTATCACTGATAATGGTAAGCCATTTAAAAATAAAACTGTGAAAGCATTATGCAAACATTTTCAAATATCTCTCAAGTTTTCAACCCCTATTACCCTCAAGGTAATGGGAAAGTCAAAGCTTCCAATAAAACCCTCATTCATATTATGGAGAAGATGGTGAATACAACAGGCCATAACTAGAATTTACAAATTCACCCTACCCTTTGGGCATTAAAACATCTATCCACACTCCTATAGTGTGCCACTCCATACTCCTTAGTATTCGGCACAGAAGTCATGCTACCCCTAGAGATCGAGATCCCCTCTTTGTGTATTGAGCTAAGGGACTACCTGAATGAAGAAGAGGACTACAAAGTAGCTCGATTGGCAGAGTTGGAGCTATTAGATGAGAAATGACTTCACCCTCAATCACCTTAAAGTGTATCAGGATCGAGTGTGGTGAAGCTACAATAAAAGAGTAATACCTCATCAATTTGAGGTAGGAGACTTGGTGTTAAAAGAAAATCAATTCAACACCACAAAGGACCGAGAAAAGAAGGAAAATTTGAGCCTAATTGGCTAGGGCCATATGTTGTGGTTGCCAAGTTTGGTTCAGGTGCCTATAAGCTTTGCCTATTCAGATGGCCAAGAGCTTTGAGAACCCATGAATGCAATGCATCTTAAGCATTTCTATGCTTTAAGTGTGGGGTCCCTAAAATATCAAAAATGACAAAAAGTATAAAAAAAAAAAAAAAAAGAGAAATAAACAAGTGTGTCCAATAGTGAAAACCACACAATGGTGGCACTTTGGACAAGTCCTTTGGTGAAAACTAGTTTTGGCGCCATTGGAGGGTCCATTGTTCACAAGCATTTCAGGTCTAGGAGTATGATAGCTTTGTCTTAAGTTGGTCTTTACCTTTTCTTGAGTCCCTTGTGAGCATGTCCCTCTTTTCCCTGATCCGACTGATCCTACTTTTGAATGTGAAGAGTTTGACTTTGAATATTCCCATCTCACGTTGGGGAAACTTCACATCATCACCTTCTTGCACATAACATGTGGCATTTTTTGCCCTTGTACATCCCATCTAATGCTGGGGCATCCACGTTTCTTCATGTTTCTTGCATGTTCACTTTGGAAAACTTCTTAGAAAACATCAAAAACATTCATATAATAACTTTTTGAAAATCTAAAAAAACATATAGATATTTTAAAAAAAAAAACATTCAAATATGTTTGTAGAAAACTCCAAAACAATAGAAAATTGTCTCGAGATAATACCAAAAATAATGAAAAACATCCCAAAATTGTCCCACAAAAACAAAGTAGTAGTTTGCTTACTTTTAGTTGTTGGTTTGTATGGTTTTAGTTGCATTTTTTTCGTATTGTGTGCTTTAAATTGGATTCATTTGCTTACTTAGATTGAATGTTACTTTAATATGTGGTGCATTGCATTGAGTTCATTTTATCTTGCATACTTGTAGATAGTTGTGTTGCTTTGATTAGATTTGTTTAACTTGTGCTTGTTATTTTACTTGTACATTTTGTTATCATTTCATCATCATATCAAATAAACCATCACATCTATACATCATATATCAATAAAAGCTAAGTCTACATCACACATGTATGCTAAAGCTAATCATCAATACCATATCATCAATGGGGAAAGAGGGTTGCACATGATCAAAATCTATCCCCCCACACCAATATCAAAAATAAAAACATGTTTTACTCAAAGTATCTCATCAACATGCAATATGACATCAGCTAAGGCTATCTCATAAATCTAACAACATGTGATACAAACATAAACATATAAGATTAAGCATGATATCTCATAAACAAAATGTGATACATCGGTAATCCATCAATCATCATATATCATCATAAATATCAAATTTCTGTGTACAAAATCAATGTGTCTCGATACATATCAGATACAAAAATCCATCATGGGCATGGATCAAAAATCCTTCATCACGAGGCATAACAAAAAACAATACATAACGTACATCTATACAAAATGTGCCTTCATCATGAGGCATAATAAAAAATAATACATAAATGTACATTTGTACAAAAATGTGCCTTCATCATGAGACATGATAAAAAATAATACATATACATCCATACCAACTTTAAAGCACTCAAAAGTTCCTAGAGATGGCTTCATCAGATAGGATTTTTCTTCCCCTTTCCAGAAAGGTAAAGAAGTCCTCCTAACTCCTTGTAGTTTTTTGAGTTATGGCTTGGTGGAGTTTGGAGGGAAAATTTTCTAAGGCGGACCGCGGGAAAATTTTTGGCAATTAGTCTTTGGCTAAAAAAGCAAAGGAAAATCTGGCCCAAGAGCCCATGGATGAAAAATATTGTTTGAGGCCCGTGCCTAGTTAGAATGCACCACATGTCGAGCGCAGATGGCAAGGGCGGAAGGACTTCAATTTTTGGTGGTTGATCAAAGTGCGTTAAAGGAAAAATTAGAAGCGCATCCCCGCCGAGAAATGAAATGATGCCACGTGTCCTCTCGTGGCGGGAGTCGGGAAGCGGAAGGATTTGGAGAAATTTTCCAAAGTTGCAAAAGGTGCAAAGGTGAAAAGTTGAGGCACATTCTCCAAGTAACCGAGAGGTTGCACGTGTCTTGGAGTGGCGGACCGGCGGAGGATTTTGGGAAATTTTCCCAATTTCGCGAAAAGAGGCAAAACGTTATTTTGAAGCCCGCGATCCCATCAAGGAACTAGGTGATTTCACATGTCTCTTGGAGCGGTGGGGGTGCGGATATTTTGGGTAATTTTTCCAAAAGGGAAATTTTAAAGTTTGACCCCGCCGACCCCGATTTTGACTCTGTTTTTACTAGTTTTTCCCTAAATCTTCAGAAGGGCATATCTTTCGATCCAGAGCTCGGATTTTCACTTTTTGGTATCATTGAAAAGATGTTGAAATTATCCTCACGATGGACTATTAAATTTTGAATTTTGGTGGAGATTTGTGGGATAAATTTGAAGAAACGTCTCGGCATGGGAAAAATTACAAAACCGACCCCCAACCACAAAATTGATGAAGTATGGCACTCGTTTCTTCTCTAGCATGGTCAAATGCCTCGAAAATGGATTTGTGAGGGTGCCCTTTCTGTTTTAATGCATGTTGTCGGTTGGTTGGTGTAAAAACAATTTTCCCACATTTTTCCCTTTTCTTCGTTTTGCTTCATCGTTAAAAGCCAGTTTTTGCTCATTTGTAAAGGGTTGGATTTTTTTTTCTTGCAAAATCCCCTCTTCCCCTTGGCACGTGAATTCATGGAGTTTCAGGCCTCCCATTAGAAGTGCAATACTTTTTTGCCTCCTTTCCATTGTAATGCATCATATCAAAAGTTGGGAATGATAAAGCATGTTATGTGAATGAATTTTCAATCCTTTCTTGTGTTTATTGTTTCCTTCTGATCCTTCATTATATTTTGGTAATTTGTGCATGTTCTAGTATTGCATTCTTATGATCTATGTCTATTTTCAAAAATAGAGGTCCATCACTCCTTTGGTGTATCATCATTTTTACTTAGTTTTGTTTCCTTTTACATCTTTTAACTCTGTCTCCTTGGAATCTAGAGTAGGATTTAGCATTGAACCTCTACAAAATTCATGCATACACCTAAACAGAGGGGTAAGAACTAGCTTTCTCTAGAGAGTTTTTTCTCGCAAGGTCCCGGAGATTTTTCACACCTTATAGAGCACTAATAGTCCACACCTTAGAGAAAACTCAATGTTGTGTAAAAAGCCCGATTTGCACATCACACTCCAAAAATCGACCCAGCCCTTGAAGATTCATGAGAAGGATCCAAACAAGGTCATATAGAGAGGAGAGGTCATTTAAAGAGGAGAAAGAGGAAGAAGGATTCAAAGGTCTCCATCTGAACTCTATCAACTCCTCCAGACCTTTCATCCAATCACAAGGGTTCTCGTGCCAATTAGCATGGGACCCTTATCTCAACTTTCTTGGTAGGGACACTTAGAGTTCTTCAACTTCATTACAACTTCATTGAAAATCGTAATCAGAGCATTGAGGAAGGCTCTATCGATTCATGAAATTGTAATAGTTGTGCATATCCCTCCAGGGAAAGCCAATGGTTGGACGGAAAGGGGACAACATTTGTTCATATCCCTCCATAACCAATTTGGAGAACTTGTCTCGGCAAAGAATCGACAACTATCAAGAGAGCTCCCAATGAGCAAATTAATAGACTTCAATTTCAGATTTCAAAGAACATGGGTTAGAATCCCATTCAAGAAGTGAGGCCATCGGATCAAGGTGCTTTCTTATACTTTCTCAAGGCTTTAAATTCTAACATTTCTATGTTGATCCAATCCATGGGAGGTGCAAATCTACACTGCAGCCTTACAACATCGCCATTAGGGCTGATAATTGTTTGATCCAAGTGGTAAACTTACACCTACGCCTCATATGCCCTTATATCCGAGTTAGGAAGCCCAAGTACTAGTCAAGCACTTACTTTAGCTCCTATTCCCACCCCTAGAAACTAGAGTTCAAATGAAACTTCTACTTCATCCTCTAGTGTCTCAAATGAGCTTCAAGAAGTTATGAAACAATTGTAAAATTTGGGCAATGAGTTGGTTACACTCAAGAGGCAAGTAAGCTCAAAGTTTTAGGCCTTCTTATTAGCCTCAAACTCAGCCTAATAGATAACCATATCAGCCTAATAGGCCACCCAACCCAGCCTATAAATCAAAATCAAGTAAGGCCTCCTGTTAACCAGACCATTTCAGCCCTATAACCCCAATGTTGCATCTACCTCTAAAGCCTTAGTGCCAGTGAAAAATAATATAGCTCAAGGGTATGACTGGTGTTTCCCATGTAGTGAACCTCACAACCAATCTATGTGCTTTAAAGGTGCTTTGAACCAAGTTTTAATGGTGACAACAACCTGGTGTAGAGAGTGAGGCGAGTCAAGAAACAAACCAACAACAAGGGACATTGCAATAAGATACAACTCCAAATGAGACTACACTTATGAATTGACAAAGCAAGATTTTTGTGGTATGAATCAAACACCTTCTCAGAGTGTATCAGCTAACACATGGTCAAAGAAGAGGAATATTGGTGAAGGGTAGTCATTAGATCTAAGTGATTCACAACCTCCCATCACCCCACAAGGTGTCGGCAAGAAAAATGTAGTTCTAAATGTGCAAGGACAGACAAGCCACCTTCAGACCAACTCAAATGCCATCTATTGTAGCCCATGTACAAGAAAAGAATGTGCAGACTAAAGGGCAGCAAAGATATGGTTCATCCCCATTTAACATCATTGAACAAATGAAGAAGACCAATGTGAACATATCTATGTGGGAGTCACTATCCATCCCATGACAAAGGGATCTATTATAAGCTGCCATGAAGAATTGGTCAACCTCAAATCAGCTAGCTCATATGCAAGAGAAGGTACTTACAAATACTACTCAACCTAAATTTTGAAGCCCCTCCATTCTATGTCTCATTGATCATTAGGATAAACTAGTACATAATTGTATGATTGATTCTAGTGGCAAGTAGTTCCGTGATGCCCAAGCAAATAGCTGATCACTGGGCCTTCAATATGAGGTAATATCCAAGGGGGTGGTCTATTAGATGGGATAGCAGTAACTATAGTTAGGGTAATTAAATATTTGAGCCTTACTTTGCATGCATGTCCCAATGTCATTGTTTTGCAAGATGTGTTAGTGATAGATTTGCCACTACTCTTTGCCATATGTTTGTCAAGGGATTTCACAGCTAGAATTGGAGGCTACCTATCTGCTGATTGGTCACACATGTTGTTTAGGACAAGGTATGGAGCTAAGGCCATAATCAGGTCCGAACCTATTGCAAACTTTCACATTGAGCCTCATACTCCAAGCCCAATCAATGTCAATTGTTCAGCGTTTGATCAAGAGGATTATCCAAGAACACATGAAGCTAACACCAAAGTTGGAAGCATTCCAGATTTGACTCTTGATGAATGGGAAAGCAAGGTACATGCTTTTGATCCCTACAAGGAAATAGAGGAATCTAAACTAGGAGTCTATTACATGCATGAAGAAAATCAGCCTCTTCCTAGCATCACCAAGCTAGACCATAAAGATGACAATGAGGTATGGTAGTTGTTCTTTGATGGATCAAGAAGTAGACAAGGTGCAGGAGGAGGAGCTATGCTTGTTTCACCTCAAGGCATTAAGTATTATTCATCTTTTAGATTTCAGTTTGCATGTTCTAACAACACTACTGAATATGAAGCTTTGATACATGGATTGCATTGGTCAAGGAAAAGAGACATCAAAACTTACAAGTCTTTGGTGATAGTGAGATGATTATTAACCAAGTTAAAGGACAACATTATACCAAAAATGACCTGCTCAAAAGTTATAAGAATAGGGTGTGGGACCTTATTGAGGATTTTGAGGAGCTATGGCATTAACTCCATCCCTAAGAAAGAGAACCAAGTTGTTGATAGGCTTGTAGCTATTGGAGAAAGTTTTGATGTTGTAGAGAGTATCAAAAGGGATAAAATGTAGCCAAACATCCATTGTGATTGTGAGGCTATCAGTGCCAAACAATAATGCAAGTTGGCAAGTGTTTGAAAGTGACCAAAAATCATAAATTTCTTGCAAGAGGAAGCTTGAGTTCTCAACCAAAAATCGGGAAAAGTTGGAACAACAAAGATGGTGATCAAGTGGTACACCTAAGAACCAACAAACCGCCAAAAGTACTTGTGACTTTAGAATCCATCTTCAATCCTAATGATCAATTTAGGAAGGAGAAATTAAACATCCAAGTCAAGGGAGAGGATTCAGAGCCAATCTCGGTAGGAGACGACAAGTCACTTCAAATTGGTAAAGTGGCAACCGAGCAAGAAAGGTATGAATTCATGCAACTTTTCCAAGAGTTCTTAGATGTATTTGCTTGGAGCTATGAAGATTTGAGAGTTTTCAATCCCAAGCTAGCTCAACACACAATTGAACTAGATCCAAGTGCTAAGCCCATCGGAAAAAATAAAGACCCGGTCAATCCATACATTGAGCCTCTCATGAAGAAGGAATTAAATAAGTTAATAGAGGCAAGTATCATATTCCCCATCAACATTCAAGATGGGTTACAAACTTGGTTCAGTTAGAAAGAGGAGTGGAGAAATTAGGTTGTGTGTAGACTTTAGAGATTTGAACAGAGCATCCCTCAAGGATCACTACCCACTTCCTTCTATGGAGCAGATTTTGCAAGTTGTTGTTGGCTCTGAGATGTTTTCATTGCTAGATGGTTATTTAGGGTATAATCAGATCATGGTAAAGGAAGATGATCAGTTCAAAACAACCTTCACCACCAAATGGGGAACCTATGCATATAGAAAAATTCCATTTGGGTTGTCTAATGTCGGAGCTACTTTCCAAAGGGCAATGGATATGGCATTCAAGGGATTGATCAAAAAATAGTGGTGATATACCTAGGTGATATTCTTTGTATTTTTAAAAGTGCAGTAAAATCATCTCTTTCATTTGAGACAAGTGTTCCAAAGATGTATAAGATTTGGGGTATCCTTGAATCCCAAAAAATGCATTTTTCTAGCTCATGAAGGCAAGCTCCTAGGCCACATTGTTTCCAAAGAAGGGTTAGCAATTTATCCTAAGAGGGTTGAAGCAATAAGAGCATTGCCATTTCAAGGCATAAGAAGGATCTTCAAAGTTTCTTGGGAAGAATCAATTTTGTTGAAGGTTTGTTCCAAACTTTACTGCCCTTGTCAAGCCAATAATTATGATGTTGAAGAAAATGGTGGAATTCAAATGGACACATAAAGGTAAGGTAAGTTTTGTGGCAATTAAAGAAGCTATCTCACATGCTCTAACTCTCATTAACCCAAATTTCTCCAAAGACTTCATCCTTTATGCATTTGGCGGTGATGATACAATTTCTCGCAATTTTAGTACAAAGTGTAAGCGAAGAAAATGCAGAGCATCCAATTGTCTTCTTTAGCCAAAGCTTGGAGGACTATGAAGTAAGGTATTCCTTCATTGAGAAGCATGTTCTTGCAGTGATTAGTAGCTTGAAGAAATTCAAGCATCTAGTTTTAAACAACAAGGTTCAACTGTTGGTTTCTCATGTGGGAGTTAAAGACTTCCTCCTCAACAAAGATCTAAATGAAAAACATGCATGGTCGATTACTCGTGTCATGGAGTATGAAATTGAGATCAAATTCACCAAGCTGGTCCGAGGAAAGGGATTGTGTGAGCAATTGGCCTTGAGTCAACTAATTGAAGCAAACAAAGAGAAGAATGTTGTTTTGGTGCTGCAAGACAACCAAGAACAAAGAGATATTCAAGAAGAAAATGGTGATGTGCTCACTCCTTGCTGGACCCAAGACATAATGCACTTCTTACAAAAAGGCCTATGGCCTATAAGAGATGAACAAAGCCAAAATAAGACACTTTAGATTGCATGATATTCCATATGCACTTGTTGATGGTGTCTTGTTCAAAAAGGATATCAATGGAGTGTTCTTTGAGATGCATTGGGAGAAATCAAATTGAGAAAATGTTAGAAGAGTTCCATGGTGGATCAGTGGGGTTCATTTTGCTCCAAGATTGATAGCTCTCAAGATCATGAAGGCTGGTTATTATTGGCCCGAAGTGTTTAGTGATTGTTATGCATGGATCAAGAGGTGCAAGAATTGTGCATTCTTCACAAGCAAAGAGATATTAGCAACACTTCCATTGCACCCAATCTCCGTTGACCAAACATTCATGCAATGGGGTTTGGAATTTATTGGATTCATTAATCCAAACTTGAGCCAAGGGCACAAATGGATTCTAACAGCAACAGACTACTTCACCAAATGGACTAAGGCGATGACACTAAAAGAGGCAAATGAATCTAGCATTCTAGACTTCTATGGGGATAGCAGCCATATATTTGGTATACTGTCACTATACTATCGATAATGCGTTGGCATTCATATGATCAAAGGTAACTAAATGGGATATTAGAAATGGGATCTATTTGAGCACTTCATCAAATGATTACCTCAAGGTAATGGCCAAGTTGAGTCCACAAACAAGAATCTATTAAGGATCATCAAGAGGACTCTTGATGAAAATTAGATGACTTGGCACACTAAGCTTAAATCAGCTCTATGGGCTGATAGGATAACTCCCAAGAGATCCACAGCAACTCTCCATTCAAACTTGTTTATGGGAAAGAGGCGAGTTTTTCCGATATCACTTGAGTTGCCAACATTGGAACTCATGAAGAAATTGGAATTGTTAGAGTTTGAGCCCATGGAGGTTAGATATACATAACTAATGGAACTCCAAAAATTAGAGAGCATGTAGCCCAAATAATGGAAAAGGACCAAGCTTTGATCAAGAGAAGCTTTGATAGGAAAGCTAATGCTAGAACTTTCCAAGTTGGAGAATTAGTGTTGAAATGGGATGCAGGCGAGGCGAAGCCGGAAGGCATTCAAAATTTGATGCCATTTGTAGTGGCCCCTACATGGTCACAAAATGCAAAAAATAGTAATGCCTTCCAATTGTCTACATTGGATGGTGAGGAACTGCAGATTCCAGTTAATGGAATCCATCTAAAGCATTCTTACTAAGGAAACTTCTCACCTTGTACATATTAGCTTAGATTTTTCTTTCATTTCTCCAAGTGCTTATGTACATTATTTTATTATAGCTTAGATTTACATTTCCCTAAGTGCTTTAGCACAAGTTTTGTTTCCCAAGGATGCATCTTTTGAGATCATATTCAGGTCAAAGTAATTTTTCTACTCTCACAATCTTCATCTTAGAGATTTTCTAATGAATTGAGAGTAACAAGCGGTTAAGTTCATGACTCCAGTTCCCAATGGATTGCTTCAGAATGTCACTTCATCTAGCAGGAAGATGACCCCTCTGAGTCACCAAAATTGTTATCCAAAATAAGCCCATGCTTGTTTTGGTTAACTTGCCTTCATTCTTCCTTCCTTTTGCTGCAAATAGATTTTTGCAACTTTAAAGCACTCAAAAGTTCCTAGAGATGACTTCATCAGATAGGATTTTTCTTCCCCTTTCTAGAAAGTTAAAGAAGTCCTCCTAACTCCTTATATTTTTTGAGTTATGGCTCATGCGGAGTTTGGAGGGAAAATTTGCCAAGGCGGACCCGTAGGAAAATTTTTGGCACTTAGCCTTTTGGCTAAAAACACAAAGGAAAATCTCAGCCTGAAATCCCGCGGAGGAAAAATATTGTTTGAGGCCCATGCCTAGTTAGAATGTGCACGTGTCGAGTGCAGTGGTGGGGGTGGAAGGACTTCAAGTTTTTTGGCGGTTGGTCAAAGTGCATCAAAGGCAAAAGTAGAAGTGCATCCCGCCGGAAATGAAATGATGCCACGTGTCGCATGAAGGAGCGGGATTCGGGCGCGGAAGGATTTGGAGAAATTTTCCAAATTTTTAAAAGGTGTAAAGGTGAAAAGTTGAGGTGCATTCCCAAGAAACTTGCCGAGAGGGTGCCACGTGTCTCGGAGTGGCGGACCGGCGGAGGATTTTGGGAAATTTTCCCAATTTTGGGAAAAAGAGGCAAAATGTTATTTTGAAGCCCACAATCCCATCAGTGAACCAGGCGATGCCACATGTCTCGGAGTGGTGGAGGTGTGGATATTTTTGGGGAATTTTTCCAAAAGGGAAAATTTTAAAGTTTGACCCCAATGACCCCGATTTTGACTCTATTTTTACCAATTTTTCCCTAAATCTTCAGAAGGGCATATCTTTCGATCCAGAGCTCATATTTTCACGTTTTTGGTATTATTGGAAAGTTGTTGAAATTATCCTCACAATGGACTATTCAATTTTAAATTTTTATGGAGATTTGTGGGAGAAATTTGAAGAAATGTCTCTGGCATGGGAAAAAATGCAGAACCGACCCCCAACCACCAAAATTGATGAAGTATGGCACTCGTTTCTTCTCCAGCATGGCCGAATGCCTTGAAAATTTTTAGGTTCCCTTGCCATTTTAATGGATGTTGTCGATTGGTGGGTGTAAAAATCAATTTGCCCACGTTTTTCACCTTTTCTTTGTTTTGCTTCATCGTTAAAAGCTAGTTTTGGCTCATTTGTAAAGGGTTGGACGTTTTTGTTCTTGCAGACTCCCCTCTTCCCCTTGGCACATGAATTTGTGGAGTTTCAAGCCTCCCATTGGAACTACAATACGTTTTTGCCTCCTTTCCATTGTAATGCATCATATTAAAAGTTGGGAATGATAAAGCATGTTCTGTGAATGAATTTTCAATCCTTTCTTGTGTTTATTGTTTCCTTCTGATCCTTCATTATATTTTGGTAATTTGTGCATGTTCTAGTATTGCATTCTTATTATCTGTGTCTATTTGCAAAAACAAAGGTCCATCACTCCTTTGGTGTATCACTGTTTTAACTTAGTTTTGTTTCCTTTTGCATCTTTTAACTCTGTCTCCTTGGAATCTAGAGTAGGATTTAGCATTGAACCTCTGCAAAATTCATGCATACACCTAAACAGAGGGGTAAGAACCAGATTTCTCTAGAGAGTTTTCTCACCTTGGAGAAAACTCAATGTTGTGCAATCACACTAAATGACCCAATTCTAGACCGCATATCCGAAGGTCATTTAGTGGGTTCTATAGATTTGAACTAATAGGAAGTACTCTACCCAATCAAAAGTTGTACTCCTAAAGTAGTTCCTAGATGCTTAAGCATATCAAGCTCTACTCTCATGTTATCTAACTCTATCTACAATTGGGCTTTGTCTATCACAACCTAATCCCTCTCCACTTGCATCTATAGCCCCTCTGCGATCACCCGATCTTGCTTTGTCATAAGTTATACTCTCTTTGTTACGGCCTAATATCACTATGTCATGAGCTGATCCCTCTCTATGATCACTTGATCTTGCTTTGTCATGAGATGATCTCTCTGCCTTAATCTGGTCTCTCTCTGCAGTAGCCTAGAGTTGTAGGCCTATAACATGTTGTAGTTGTTACTATAAGGCAAGTCACCTGCCCACCAACCTGTACATCCTCCTCCATATCCTCTCTACCCTTGCCATCTCCTCTATCTCTGGTGGACTCACATGAGGGGGTGATGGAGGTGCCTACAATGGTTCCCATAATGGAACTCGAAGGACATCCATGGTGCAAATACCGTGGCTACACCACTACCAGATGTTGCACTAAAACCTTCGTTGAACAAACACCTATTGTATTAGTACCCCTAGCTACGATCCTACCTATGGACCTTCATGTGCCTATTTTTGTGCCCCAAGATCTGGGCCATGTAACCCCTACGTTGTTGTGTCTAATACCTCATGTGGAATGGTCAACTATCGAGGAAGCATTATCGCATACCACCCTGTATAATCCAGGTTTGTCTCTAGATCCACTATATGTGATCATTGCACCCAAACATGTGGAACCACCTATAAGAAGCTAGTACAAGCTTGGCCTAGCCTAATCCGAGGCCCCATGTGGAAGGTCTCTCTATATCTATGCTCATACCACATCTCATCACCAAGAATCCCTGGATGAGACCAAACTATCACTAGACCATGTCCACTTTGTACCACTCCATGATATGAATCCTACTCCCAAGGATAAAATGATCTACTATAGCAGTGCTCAACTCAACTACATCCACGAGGCCACCGGCATAACTCGATGTAAATCCGCCATATAATCATGTGGGGTTGTAGCTCTTCAAAATCACATTTGTAATCATCTATCTCCCCGTGACTGTGAATATCATCTCCATCCAGAACCCAACCCATGATAGATGGCTCTCTAAGAACCCAAGCTCTCAATGCTCCTGCAGGGCATCCAATCGCAATATGGTCCCAAGCCCATATCTTGTAGCAAAGTGGTAGAACCACAGGTCTTCGGAATCGTGGTAGGCTATCAAATGTAAATCTGTGTATAAATGAGCCAGAATGCACTTTCCCTAGTAGTAAACCTCTCCTGGAGGAGGCCATGAATCACTCCAATAAGGCCTAGAGAAAATCATGCACTAGTCTTTCCAGGTAGCAATATGCCACCGACAAGAGCTAACAAAAATATGGGAACCCATCCCAGCCACTAATTTTCCATGCACCTAGTAATGTCAATGGACATACCCTAACGTGGTATGTCTATCACTCCAAACATCTCGGCTACACTCTCTGCCAAATACGATCGTAGCGGTTGTTGTAGGTAATCAACCGAGCCTAGATAGGAACTCGCAGAAGCCACCACACATCCTCCAATGTAATGCTCATCTCACCGGTTGAAAGGTGAAATGTCGACTCTCCTATGCCACCTCTCAGCTAAGGTTATGAGCAGGATGTGATCTAAAGTAATCTGTGGAATGTGAGCCATGTGTAATAGACCAGTCACCTCCAGTGTGATCTCCAAGAAAAGTTGGGCTCACGTCCGAATGTCGCCTCATAATCTTAGAGCCACCTATGTCACTCTCGCATCTCTACCCACTCTAAATCCATTTATATGATTAATTAGGACATTTATTCTTCTATTCTACCATGTTATTCTCATATTCCATCTTCTAATTCTTCTATCTTGTTATCCAATTCATCTATTCTACTAACTAGTTTTTCCTAAGAACCTATTTTTCCTTCTAAATTCACTCCAAATGAATTTTGTGCGTTAGCACCCCTTTATCGTTCTAAGTGCCCCCCTATGGTGTGAGCACCCTCGAGCACCAAAGACCCCTCCGTGCATTAGCGCCCCAACTGCGTGAGCTCACGTGCCCTAATTTTCACCAACCCTCGACGTGTATAGGAGCATTTCATGGTGCTAGTGCACCCCTTTTTGCATTTTCGTGCGGGGACCCATGCCTTTTTAGCCAAATGACGTGAACATCCTTTCATGGCGTTAGCGCGTACATAGAAAAATTTCGGTTTTCCTAGTTTTAAGAATTGATCGGGTAATATACGATAGTAGTATCTGTGTCGAATGGGGCATGTTGACAAGCCTCGTGAATTTTGTTTTGTGCATCCAGTCTTTAGGTGTATCTTTTAGTTTCATCAGTGTCATAATCTGAGGGCACATGATATTTTTATTGGAATTTAGAGGTAAGAGTAACTATGGAACTAGCCATTATTGAAAGCTTTGGAAATTGGTGTAAAGTTACAGGAGAGGGAGGGGAAAGACTGCAGGTGCACGTTGGTTTAGTAGAAAATTGGAGAGAACGTTGTAGATTTGTAAAATTTTATGGAAAAAAGTAAAGAAATGAACCTGAAGGTGATATATAGGGCTCGGGTTCACAGGAGGACACATGGTGATAAACGATATGTGGAGAATTTCAAGGCAACACATGTCTGGAGACTCGTCAATTTTAGAATAAAAATATAGTTAAGAGATGATCGTCCTTCTCTATCAGATGGATGACTTAGATATGAAGATGGTCGTCCAATAAAGAAGAGATGATTGCCCATACTAGTATGTCCAATAGCTAATAGAGGGTTGTCTATCATGGTCCGTCTAATAGGGAAAAGACAACCATCCATCTTAAACCATCCAACAAGGAAGAGATGGTCTTCTAATCTGACCCATCCAATAGGGAAGAGATGACCATATAATAGGGAAGAGATAACCATCTAATAGGGAAGAGAGGGTCGTCCAACCATCCATCTAATCGGGAAAGAGACAGTTTTCCAACTTGACCCATCTAATAGAGAAGATACAGACGTCTAATAGTGAAGATATGGTTTTACAATCTTGTTCCCATCTAATAATAAATAGACGACCGTCTAACATCCGTCCAACTATACAAAACCACATAAAATTGCGGCCTACCAAATTGCATTTGCCACAAAATGGTTTTTTGGATATTTACCACGAAAGTCCATTTCGGAGATTCGTTACCCATTCTATAATAATTTTTTGGAGGGGGTCTTAAAATGAACCCTATTCACAAATCCTTGGGCCCATAAATCTTTTCCTAATTTTTTCAAATAGCTCATTGGTTATAACCCTTGTTTAGTTTATTATTGATTCTTTGTTACTTTTATGTTATAGAATATAGTGGCTATGTGGTTAATTAGGCTATAGATCTTACTATTATATGTTTCCTCGAGAAGACATTTTCCTGATTGAATCTTAATTGAATAAAAATACATAATAAGGATCTAGAGAGTGGTATATGAATATAGAATTTTAAGCACAAATGTAGGTGGCCTATCACAGACTACTATTTATTAATTTATTTCTATGTTTTTATACTTGTAGTGTTATCGTAATAGTCATCCCTCTCCTATCTCAATTTTTTTGAAATTTTTGTTACCTCAAAACTCTGTCACACTAACCCATATTCTCGGGTGCCTATGCTAAAAGCTAAGTTATGCCTACATGTTTAAATGTGTTTTGGGTTGAAACTAAAATTTCCCGAGAGGTAATAACGGTGGATCCATTTGGCTTTATCTCTCGCTTATTGCATTTGACAAAAGAGTTTCAAGGATTTTTGATGTCTCCATGGTGGCCATATCCTACAATCATCAAATTTTACACCATGATATTCTATAAGCACTTTCATCAAACACTTTGCATGCATTTTTTATGAACCCACATCTTGCATATACAACAACAAGTACACTCCTTATTGTCACATGGTACTCAAACCCAAATCTAACAATGTGGTCATGGATCTCTCTAGCCTGTTTTATAAATCTCAAATTGGTACAAGCCTATAGTGCAATGCCAAAGGTGAAATGGTTTAATTTTGTAACACTCTATTGTATTTCACAATAGATATTGATAACTTTTCCATCATACCCATTATGTACATAACCTAAAATCATAGCGATCTGATGACAACGTATTCGGTCAATCCTTCATTAAAAACTTTGCAAGCATCCTCTAGGCTCCCACATTTAGCATACATAGTAACAAGGGAACTCCCTACAAACACATGAGATTCAAATATGTGCATACCTTGAGAGTGCAAGAGAAGGTCTGTTGGTCCATCTCAGAAAGTTATCTTCCCATCTACCTAAAAATCTCAACACCTCTATCCCATCTCTATCATGGGCATGTCCTATTATCAATATCCTTGCACTTGATTAGACATTTTTTCAAACATTTTGTGTGCATAAACCAAAACACTAAGTTTTGGCTAGACATTTTCCAAACATTTGGTGTGCATAATCCAAAATACCAAATTTGGCATACATATTAAGAAGATTGTTTAGCAGTACCTCATACTTTATTCATTTATTAGTAGGAACTCCCTCTTCTTTTCATCGCTTCATCATTAAATACATAACACGTGTTTTTATGTCTACATTAATGTTAAACTTATTACATATGTATTTATGTTTAAATGCATTGAAGTATTATTTTGGTTTGTGATAGACAAATATCTCGAGAGAGAAAAGTTGAAGGAAAAAAATTATATTGCAATTATCTAAAGAAGTGAGTAGATTTTTGAGAATTGGTGCAGATTTCTATTTTCTCCATGAACTGCAAGAAATAATTTTTTAATGAAATTATTTTTTTCCTTCTAAGAATTGATTTATCTGTTGAAAATTTCTCTACTTGTTGATCATTTCATTTGTGTAAGAATTTTTTTCTAATAATCATAATTGCTTTGAGATTTTGGGTGTTCCAAAACTGAACAAAAATTATGAATTGATTGTGAGTAAAATAAGAGTTCTATCCACTTTTCTAGACAGTATCATTTTTGGGCTTTAAAAAAATTATTTTGCTTTAGAGGGTTAGGAACTTTCCGAGCAGGGGGAGTTTTCTAGTAGATGATTGGAGAAGTAGGTTAGTTGTATTTTACTTTGGGAGCCTATTTAATTTACCCTACCTTTTTTTTTGGATGGTGGTTGGACCTCAAGGTTTCTTCATGCGGATCCTTAGGCCCATAAATAGTGTCTTTGTTTTGTAAAATGGTTCACTTTGGTTATAACCCATGTTTAGTTTATTCTTGATTATTTTTTGTCTTATAGAATATTGTGGTTGTGTGGTTAATTAGGCTATAGATCTTACTATTGTATGTTTCCTTGAGAAGACAGTTTCCTAATTGAATCGTGAATTGAATAACAAAGACATAATAAGGATTGAGAGTGGTATATGAATATAGAATTTTTAAGTACAAATGTAGGTGGCCTATCACAGACTACTATTTATTAATTTATTTTTGCATTTTTATACTTGTAGTTTTATTGTAAATGATTGTCCCTCTCCTATCTAAAAATTATTGAATTTTTTTGCGCCTCGAAACTACCCCACCATCCCGAGTCTTGGGTGCCTATGCTAAATGCTAAGTTATGAATGCGTTTTCAAATGTGTTTTGGGTTAAAACTGAAATTTTTACAGAGGTAATATTGATGGATCCATTAGGATTTATCCGCTATTGCATTTGGTAAAATAGTTTTAAGGATTTTTCGATGTCTCCATAGTGGCCATATCCTATAATCGTTGAATTTCATGCCATAATATTTTGTAAGCACTTTCGTCAAACACTTTGCATGCATCTTTTATGAACTCACATCTTGCATAGACAGAGACAAGTGCACTCCTTACAGTCACATGGTACTCAAACCCAACTCTAACAATGTGGTCATGGATCTCTCTAGAAATCCAAATTGGTACAATCTTGTAGTGCAATGCCAAAGGTGAAATGGTTTGATTTTGCAACACTACACTCTATTTCACAAAAGAGATTGATAGCTTTTCCCTCATACCCATTATGTAAGTGACCTAAAATCATATCAATCTGTGACACGATTACAGTCAATCCTTTTGTTAAACACATTGCAGGAATCCTCTAGGCTCCTCGCATTTAGCATACATAGTAATAAGGGAACTCCCTACAGACACATGAGATTCAAATATGCAGACACCTTGAGAATGCAGGAGAAGTTCTATTGGTCCATCTAAACATTTCTCTTCCCATCTACCTAAAAATTCGCAATACCTCTATCCCACCTTTTTCACAAGCATGTCCCACTATCAAAATAGTCCATATGTATGCATTTGGGTTAGACATTTTGTGTGCATAATCCAAAACACCAAATTTTAGTTAGTATTGGTGAAATGATTTGTCATGTGGAAAATTATGTGTTTCCCGACACTCACAAGGCTACGCCTCCTTCTTATGTATGGGGGGGCGGAAGATCCCATTATTGAATGTGAAAATATCCTAATTATATATAATACTATGGGGTGGCTTGTAGGTTGGGGATCACATAGGAACACTTCATTGAACTTGTGGAAAAGTTCTTGTATAGGGTACAAGGGAGGAATTTGCAACAGTGAGGGGTGAAGGAGAGAAATTAGGAAAAGGAAGGCTATTGTTGTGAGTAGGAAATAACAAAGTTCACACATAACAACTAGAGTAGTTCATCATTCAATTAGAGGAAGACAACAATGTAATTAGTGAGATTGACAAACTAGAGACACACAATTCTTTAGGTTCATCTATCAAGGACACCAAGTTCCTTCTTGATCACCATACTTGTAAAGTCAGAGAGAGAGAGAGAGAGAGAGAGTAGAGAAAACATGAGCAAAGGAAATGGAAGAAATGTAGCTTTTTATTTCTTGTGTAGTGATGAATACAAAGCTCAATCAATCTACAACAATCCACAATTGCTACCAAGAACTAAAACTTTCAAGATCCTTTGGAATGGAGAAGCCATTCCAATTTATAGCCTTGTGAATTTTCTTCTCATCTACCCCCACATGACTCTTCATGTTCCTATTCCACTTGTGACCTTTCAATTTCCCTTAGAAGAGAAAAATTAAGTACCTCTCTTATAATTTTGAGAGAGTACTTTTACAATTTACAAATATTGTCACTTAAGAAAATAGGAAAAATACCATGATTGTGTCAATGGAGAGTTAGATGGGGGAAGAAGAGAAAAAGGAAAGGGATTGAATGATCATTGTTGATGAACTTGCTGATTTGAGGCATGATGATCTCACTTTCCTCCTCCTACCATATGCACAGACACCTTTAACTATCAAATGATTGATTAGAAACATTGTGGAAAGACCTCCGATGTGATCTTGAGACAAACACAGACATCACCCATGATGACTCATACTTGATCTCACAATGAGATTAAGGATCGCTCTCTTACTCCTTAAGATTTCACAATTGGCATTGATGATCACAATCCTCTTGATGTTTGTATCCCTTTCCTACATCCCAAGGAACAAGGGTGACTTTGCACCCAACTCACTTGGCTCACCTTTCACTTGTTGGGATACATGACATTCCTCAAGTGAAGAACAAACTCTGAATGTTGTAAAAAGATAAACGGCGCCACAAGATGTCAATAATGTGGAGGTCCAAAGTACAAAGAATGTTAAAATGTCGTAAAATGTTAAAATGTCAAAGTTTGGGTAATTAGAGAAGTAGGGTCTACATGATTAGGAATTAGAAATATTATATTGGTAATAAGGACAAGGAGTGAGGTCATAAATATTTTGTGTATTTTATTTGTAAAAAGTCTAAAAATGTGGAACCCATGTAAAATGATAAGGTTTATCTTATCTTAAAAGATAAGCTTACATGTACAGTATAAGAGTTAAGGTATGGAATATGATTCGTCAGAGTGGATTTCTTATCCTATCTTAGAGATAAGATGGATAAGCCTGGAAGTTCTATAAATAGAGAGGCCACCCCCCTCATTTAGCATAGAAGGAAGTAGTGAGAAATATCAGAGGAAGTGTGCGAAGGAAGCCATCGCTTAAAGGTGTGTCAAGAAGCCATTAAGAGGTGTAATTGTAAAGTTTCTCCCATAGTCTTGGTGAAAGGCAAGTGAAGTCAATAACACTCAAGTACCTCATGGGTGAGATCAGAATAATTTCATGTTAATATTATAATTTACTTTGATATTTCAGATTTGTCATCATTCCGTCTTATCATAGTCGATGGTATTCTTGTGTTATGTTGTTGTTTTGTTTCAGATTACATCCACCAAACTAAAGGGTGCATTAGTAAATAATCATAAAGACGAGGAGTTCCCGTGAAGAATTATCATAGTGCCGGATTGGTGATGACATTTTGGTTCCGCTGCCGACCATTCCTCGTTGGTGGATTTTCTCGAGAGATATTCCCACTTAGTCAAAAATCAATCGAGGGTAACCTTGTTTTTTTACTGCGGCATAGTAGCATTTTTACCATGGTAAAGTCATTTTTGCCATGAATAGTAGTTACCATGGTAAAGTCATTTTTGTCGGGAATAGTATTTACCACAAGAAAGTCACTTTTACCGTGAATAGTATTTACCGCAAGAACTTCACTTTTACCGTGAATAGTGTTTACCACAAGAAAGTCGCTTTTACCAAAGAAGTCAAGTTTTACCATAGTTTACCGTGGTCATTTCTATTTTACCGTAGAAAGGTGTAAAGTCACTTTCTAGTATAGTGATTCCAATTATTTGTGCACATAAGTCTTGTTGATCAGATTTCTTGTGGGTGGTATTTCACTGGTGGTTACTTTTGAAAATGGGAAAGATTCCTATTTTTTCAGCTCAATCTAATGAAGATGCTTCTTCTTTCATTCAAGAGTTTAAACGATCTTGTATTTGTAATGGCCTTATAAGAAGGGAACAATGGACTGAATTTTTCCTACTTGATGGTTCAAGACTTAGTGGTTCAAACACTAGGTGATAATGTGAAAAATTCATGGGATTTATTAATCGAAAGTTTTCAAGAATTTGGTGAACAACAATAAATATGCAGATCTCATGATCGAGATCACAAAGCTATCCCAAGGAGAGAAGGAGAAGATAAGGGATTATCATGCTCGTGTTCTAGAGCTAAGGAGGAAGCTCGATGCCCAGATCCTAAGGAAGGATTAGCGGATGGGTTGATGAATGGCGTGGATAATCTCCTCTCGTAAGCACTTCATTCTTGGGATGAAGCCAGAGATCGACAACGAGTGAAGTATGACCACCCAGCCTACCATCAACAAGCAAAGGAGATTGCAAGAAGGCAAGAAGAAAGCATGGAAGAGGAGCCCAAAGAAATTGTTGCTAAAGTAGAGCCTACACCAAAGCACCTTTGGTCCGTAATCCACAACCACTCCCGGTGAGCACAAATATTTCTCCTAGTACATCTACCGAGTATGAAGATTCGCTCAAAAAGATGGGTCCGCTTAACTATTAATCTTCTTCAAGGAAAGGAATTTAGTTCTCAGGAGGAGATAGAGGTCCAAAAAGAAATATTTTCAAGTCAGATGTTATGGTTGTTATAAAAAGGGTCATTATAAGTATAATTGTCCAGATAGAGCTTCTACATCCGGTAAAGGAGATAATGATAAAGGAAAAGCACCGTGAATTCTTTTGATGTAGTAGATAAGAGCAGTAAATAATGAAGTAGATGTGTTGTCAGAATAAAAAGAAAGAAAGAAAAAGATAATCAAGATGGAAATGATCCTAAGAAGATGAAAGAAGAAACTAGTAAGAAACATAGAGAAGAAAGTTGGGTGTGCAGGATTTTCTCGATTTCACATGGGGCAAGGACCATACTCCATCTTGGAAGATCTGTCCAAAAGGCCTCGCAAATATTACATATGGTCAACTCTTGGCTATGTCTTCTCTCGAGAAGAGGCGGAGTGCGAAGTGGACTCAATGCTCGAAGAAGGAAGGAGGTCGAGGTCCCCTTTTGGGAGGCAGAGGCGGATCCCTATGCTCCACAAGCCGAGGTATTATGTAATGGTATTTCAATTCATGATGTCTTAGTTGATGGAGGTGCTGCAGCTTAATGTAATGACCGAGTCTCAGTAATGAATATGTTGGGTTTAAAATTGATCGCCCTTCAACACTTATGTTAAGGTCATTAATAAGGGAAAACTAAACCGTAAGGTGTAGTTTCAAATGTGGCAATATCTCGTTATGGGTGTCAGATGTGTGGTAGACTTTCAGTGATGAAAATGGTACTGTATGCACCCAATGTGCCGGGAAGACCATGGCTAAGGAGAGTTCATGCAAGAAACTACCGGAATGAAGGTTTCATGACACTTGGACGTGGTAGAGAGAGGGTGAAGATAAACGTGATCCTCGACATCATAAAGCGTAACCGTGGATTCAAGTGATGAAACCGATGATGGACATCCTCTCGATTACTCTAGTACCAAAAGTGAAGTGGACATCAAGATGAAGAAAGTGAGGTGGATGTTTCAGCCATGGATATCCTTCCACCACACCAACTCATGACCCCATAAAATTATCTCAAGAAGAAGTTGATGATCGTCTCCAACAAATAAAGATTGGTGATGTCGTGATGGAGAGTGAGAAGGAATCCTACCTCAGCCTCTTTCAAGGTACATACACCTATTCACTTTTGATTACAAGGAACTCCGTCAAGTAAGTTGGGTAGAACATTCTATTGAGCCGGGTAGATGGTGCTAAGCCCATAAAGCAAATGCCATATGTAATGAATCCTAATTTTTCCAAGACCGTAAAAGAAGAAATAGATAAGTTGCTTGATGCAGATTCATATTTGTCATGGAGAATTCGTAATGGGTTTCTCCCATTGTGATCTCAATAAAAAGAATGGGAAGCTACGCATTTGTGTTGATTACAGAAGCTCAATAAGGCAACAAAGAAGGATCATTACCCTCTTCCATTTTCGATCGATCTTGGACGAAGTAAATGGCCAGAGTGCTATAGTTTTGCTGATGGATATAACTGGCTACAACCAAGTTCGTATAGCAGAGAAAGATCACCAAGACCACGCTCACCACTCCTTGGGGAACATTTGCTTATAGAGTTATGCCTTTGGGTTGGTAATGCTCCAAAGAACATTCCAAGCTTTTGATGAATAGGGTGTTCGAACCCTACATCGGGACCTTCATCGAGTATTTCGGATGATTTTTGCATCTATGGGAGCAAGTCGACCACCCGCACCAAATGGAGACAACATTTCAAAGGTTAGATGAAGCACAAGCCTCACTAAACCCTACAAAGTGTGTCTTTGGATGTTCTAAAGGTGTTTTGTTAGTGGCATGTCAGATCCAGAGATGGTATTGCACGATCCCGATAAAGTTTCAAAATCAAAGATTTACCATTTCCTATGAATAGAAGTAAGTTGAGATCATTTTTAGGCCATGTGGGTTACTATAGAAGGTTCATCAAGAATTTCTCAAAGATCGCATACCACTAACCCAGCTTCTTCAAGAAGGATGTTACTTATGAACCAGAAATAAGGCGCATGAAGCTTTTGGACAATCAAGGAAGCCCCGTGTCTTCACCTATTTTGAAGAATCCAGATTGAGCAAGCCATTCATCAGGTACACCGATGCCTCGATGCAAAGACTAGGAAGTACTTTGAGCCAAAAGGATGAAAATGGGAATGAACATCCAATTTACTTTTGGGAGCAGCATAAATGAGCAAAGGCATTGAGGTAAATTATATCAGAATCAAAAAGAGGCTCGCTATCATTTTTTTGTAAAGAAGTTTAGAAATTACTTGCTAGGGCAAAAATTTCTAGTCAGAATAGCATCATCGTGCTCTAAAATATATCAGTAAATAAGCCTAACCCATCGTGGAGGATAAAGCAAGATGGATAATTTTGCTACAAGAATTTGAATTTGATATTATGATAGGCCAGAAAGAAGCATGTCAACGCAGATGCACTCTCTCGAGCCTATGATGGTTTAGGATCATCTTGTGATGATGATGATTTCCCGATGCAAAGATTGTTATCCTCGACACAATCCCTAGTGAATACATAGATATTTGGAATTATCCGAATGAATTCAAGTTTCCCGATGGTGCCAATGCAAAGACTAAGAGAAAGATTACTCAAGCCAAGTACGTCCATATTCTATTTCGCATGGAGTATTATTTCGAATAGACCTCGATGGACAAGACAAGAGGGCAAATGGACGTGATCAAGGGAAGGAATCTGCTAGAAGAATTCCACAATGGTACATGTGGAGGGCACTTTTCTCTGACAACTTACAAGCAAGAAGGATCTTGATGCAGTTATCACCGCCCACTCTTTTTAAAGATTGTTATAATTATTGTAAGACATGTGATATTTGTCAAACACATGGTAACCGTAAGACTTCATCACTCCATTATGTCCTATTCTTCCCTGGTCCCTTTCAAAAGTGGGGAATAGACATCAGAGTCCACTTCCAACTACATCACGCCAAAATAAGTATATCAGAAGTTGCACATGCATTATTTAACCAAGTGGGTCAAGCTAGGCCATCAAAACAACTTCCATGGATGAAGTGGCAAGGTTCATATATGAACGCATTGTCACCAGATTTGGTTGTCCATTAGAAATGTAACAGATCAAGGAAGCCACTTCATTAATGAGGTGGTAGAAGCCCTAGTCAATAAGTTTTCTATTAAGCACAGAAGGCAACAACATACAAGCCAAGCACAAATGGACAGTGGAACGAACAAATTTTGTGTTGTGTCAAATTCTAGCAAAAGATGCAAAGCCTCGCAGTACATAAATGGGATAAAAGGATTCATGCAAAGATTGTGGGCATATAGGCAACATCAAAGTCAGCAACAGGATACTCCCCATTTTCACTGGCCTTTATGGCATTGATCCAGCTTCTTCCTATTGAGTTTGATATTCCCACCGTGAGAGTTATGAAAATGAAAGGATGGATGAAAGTGATTCAAGAAAAGAAAGGTTGGTACATCTTCATTTGCTACGGAGGAAATGAGAGAAAAATAGCAAAGGATACAAGCCATAAGAAGAAAATGAAGCAGAAGGAATACTTTGATCAAAAGATCCGTGGTCTCCATTTCATGTGAATGACTTGGTTCTAGTATATGATTCCGTATACAAAAAAAGAAGAGAAAATTTCTTCCAAAATGGATGGGGCCCTACAAAATAAAGAAACAGGCATGAAAATGGTACGCACTGACCGGAGGAATCGATGGCACTCCCATTACGAAATGGGTCAACCACGACAAGTCAAGATTTTCCAAGCACTGTAATAGTCTACTCCGAGGACTGAGTAGAAGCTAGAAGGGGGAAGATGTCGACACTAAAATTTTCCTCCGTAATTTCTATTTCATTAATGTATGTATTAGAATAGGATGTTGTTAAGTATAATTAGTAGTAGGCCTCGATAGAAGATAACGGCGCGCGCCACAAGACGGTGCCGCCAATAATGTGGAGTACGGTAACAGTCAAAGTACAATAGGAATGTTGTAAAAAGTAAATATTTGTCGTAAGTGGTCCGGTAATGTTAAAATGTCAAAGTTTGGGTAATTAGAGAAGTAGGGTCTACATGATTAGGAATTAGAAATATTATATTGGTAATAAGGACAAGGAGTGAGGTCATAAATATTTTGTGTATTTTATTTGTAAAAAGTCTAAAAATGTGGAACCCATGTAAAATGATAAGGTTTATCTTATCTTAAAAGATAAGCTTACATGTACAGATAAGAGTTAAGGTATGGAATATGATTCGTCAGAGTGGATTTCTTATCCTATCTTAGAGATAAGATGGATAAGCCTGGAAGTTCTATAAATAGAGAGGCCACCCCCTCATTTAGCATAGAAGGAAGTAGTGAGAAATATCAGTAGGAAGTGTGCAAAGGAAGCCATCGCTTAAAGGTGTGTCAAGAAGCCATTAAGAGGTGTAATTGTAAAGTTTCTCCCATAGTCTTGGTGAAAGGCAAGTGAAGTCAATAACACTCAAGTACCTCATGGGTGAGATCAGTAATAATTTCATGTTAATATTATAATTTACTTTGATATTTCAGATTTGTCATCATTCCGTCTTATCATAGTCGATGGTATTTGTTATGTTATGTTGTTGTTTTGTTTCCAGATTACATCCACCAAACTAAAGGTGTGCATTAGTAAATAATCATAAAGACGAGGAGTTCATGGAAGCCATTAATGGTGGATTGAAGCTTTAATAGCAAGAAAAATGATCCAGGTACAAACACTTATTTCTAGTTGTGTTCCACCTCATACAGGGATCTCATGCTTCGATTTCTAGATGAAGAACTATGAGGAAAGCTTCATTTCTTGCAACCACAGATGTCTTTGGAATGTGATGGGAAGTATAATTTATTTTTATTGATGCACTTTCAGGTTTCATGGATTCCATGGTGGTAGAAAGGTCAAACCAAATGCAGAGATGGAGTTGAAAGTTAGTTTCTTCATGTTTACAAGCTTCTCGACCGTCAAATTTGCTCACAAAAGAGTAGAAGCAATTATGGAGAAGTTATGGTTTTCAAAGGGTTCATTATTTCTATCCCCATTATCCCATTATGAAATGGGACAAGAGGTGTAAGAATCACCTCATCTTGGGCTTGCCGAGTGTTACTACGAGTGTTGGATGAGAGGGAGGATGAGAAAGGCTAGTCTAAGCACCCGTGAGCTGATTTTTGGTCGCATGAAGAACCAGGGAAGGGGATAGAGGGGTGAAATTTTTTGTCCCCTCTATCCCTTTGGGATAGGTAAAATAGAGACACTATAATATTCCTTAAGGATATCATGCCAAGTGTCCAAATTAGGTGCATCTAAGGGGTAGGGTCTTCAGTCAATTAAGATCTCTGGGGCTAAGATTTTGTCATATGAGGGTCTAGGAAGGGGAGATGGTGAGGGGTGATTTTTTTCCCTCTCTGTTCCCTTGGTACATGGACAAGATGCACACAAAATTTATCCATGCACTAGGATTTGACACTTTTCCCTCAAAAAATTGACTAACTGCGAAACACTTACCTCTAAGAGAGACAACTTAAATAGACGATTGTCGGAGGTCCATGAGGTCGTTTTTTTATGAAGTATTATATTATTTTGACTACAAGATAATTCTAAGAACAATGAAATTGGTATCATCCTTTAATTTTTCCTTAAACTTCTTGAAATCGATCATTTTCCTTTGGGACATCAAGGTGTGTCTATGATTAACTAAAATGTGGATATAAGCACTAGTTAATCTAAGATATAAACAATGATTGTAAATGAATTAAATAAATACAAAGTAAAGAAGTATGTAAATGACCCAATCAAATAAAAAAATGGAAATAGAAACCCTAATGTGCAAGAGAGAAGAGGAAATAACTCAGTTGGTTTAATGATCTTGCAAAGACCATTTCACGAGAGGTGTCTAGAGAATCTAGAAGCGAGAATGACTATGCAGATGTCCTAAAAAAGATAGATCTAGAATAATTCCCCTGGACTAGGGCACTAGAGAAGGATCTGGGGTGCCTACGAGTGCTCTAATCTATAGAATGGGCACCTGGTCTATGTAAAATCTCTAGAACTGATCTTCACAGGTTCAGCAAGTGGCCTGAAACCCTCATTGTGTGTCGCATCAAATTCATTGTACTGTGCCAAGTGTCGTTGTTAATCTAAGATGAAAGGAAGACCTACAAAACCCTAAACAAGCATCAATCCCTAAAAATAAAAATGCATATGATAGGGTCGGACTGACCTCAACTTCCACAATAATGGACTTACTAACTAAGCATTGCACTAAATTCTAGACCCAAATGTAGTTCTTTGTGTGTGTGTGAAACATGCCCTAGGTTTCTCTGTGCCAATCACACTTTGTGAAGTAGTGAGCTAACTATGTGTAGAAAAAATGTAATATATGGTGGATGGAATAGAATAGAATCCTCTCCTTATGCTTATGTGATTCATATATCCCAGCCTTGTCCCAATTGATGGAGCTATGTGGATGCAAATGATATCCAAATGTTATAGATGGATGCAACTCTAGGTGAATGATAGTAGTGACTAGTGCTTGGTCCCTCATTATGGTCTCATAACTTTATATTTATAGGGTTCTCTTGATCTAATTTCATAAGTAACCACGAAATGGTTGACCACTAAAAAGATAAAGACCTCAAATAGCTAGAAAGAGTCCAAAAAGTGTCAGGAAAGTTTAAAAAGGATTGGGGCACCCTTGGTGGGACCATGGCGCCCATGGGCACCCCAATTAGAGCTAAAATGATAGAAAATGACAAAATGTTACTAGGCATATGTGTGGTGCAAGTGGGAATGGTGATAGAAATAAAATAAAAATGACCAAGAGATGGGGGTTGATTAGTAATTTCTTCACTCAAAAACCCTTTAAATAATAATATGAAACCGGACTAAATATAACCCAAAGTGCATGATTTAGTGACTATAGTCTACACATTTTGAGTTTCCTGAGATATGCTTGAGTCTTGTGAAAGATTTGAAAATTCAATCATGTATAGAATTCTTATAGATTTACAATTACTAATTATTTGACTCCTAACTCCTTACAGAGCTCCCATAATCATTCGTGAAAGATCAAGTATTTGTTTTGACCTACTCCTTGCACCTCAAAACCTAATGTTAAATTTTTTTTCCCTAAACCTCCAAACCTTTCTTGAAATTTCATGAATCAATTCAAACATGTTCCTAGCTCTTAAATACCACCTCCATATGAGTTTGAGCCTTTCATTATGTCCTAGAGGATGCACACCAATCTTGGAAAGATCAGAATTATCCTTTCTAGGTTTATTGAGAAACTAGTTGTTGGAAGCATTTCACTTGAATGAAATTATCGACCTTGTCACATAACTCTAAACATGTGTACTTATTTTTCACCATCTTGGAAGTACCTATAAGGTAAAAATGGACATGACACAACTGACAAAATGACTAGGAGAAGGTTTTGGGAAGACACGAGAGCAATTTTTTGAATTTGGATTAGTTGTCATGCTTGAAAGTTTAAAAAAATTATGCAACACATTTGCATGACAACAATTAGAAATTTTTCCAAACATTTTGTGTGCATAATCCAAAACAAAAATTTGGCATACATATTAAGAAGTGATTAACTAAAATTGGATGTATGCACTAGTTCATCTAATCTATGAGGGCATATAAATGCAGTAAATAAGCATGTAAATGACTCAAAGAACTACACTAATAGAAATGAAAACCCTAATGCGCAAGAGAGAATAGGAAAGAACTCAGCTAAATATCATATGCTCATAGGACTATGTTACGGTGGTTGACTAGAAAATACAAAAGCAGGAACGATTGTGCAGGAGCCCCAAAAAGGATGGATCTGGGTTGATTCTCTAGACTAGAGTGCCTAGAGAAGGACTGGGGTACCTATGGGTGCTCTAGTCTGCAGAATGACTTACCTGGTTTGTGTAAAATTTATAGAACTAATTTTTATAGGTTTGGTAGATGATTTGAAACCCTCATTGTTTGTCGTGTCAACTTCACTTGCACCGCTTGGATGTTGGTGATATTCTAAAATGAATAGAAAGACTTGCAAAACCCTAAACAAGCATCAATCCCTAAAAAATAAAAATACATATGCAAGGGTCGAAATGACCTCATCTTCCATAATGGTGGCCTTAATAACGAAGCGTTGCACTACATTTCAGACCCAAATGTAGTTATGTGTGTGTGAACATGCCCTAGGTTGCTCTTGTGTCAGTCGTACTTTGTGATGTATGAGCTAACTATGTGTATAAAAATGTAATAAATGGTGCATGGAATAGAATAAATCCTCCCCTATGTTGTGTGTGATGCAGATAATCCTTGTGATGGATCTATGTGGATGGAAATGATATCTCAATGTAATAGATGGATACAACTCTAGGTGGATGATAGTAGTGATTAGTGCTTGGTCCCTCATTATGGTCTCATAACTTTATATTTATAGGGTTCTCTTGATCTAATTTCATAATTAACCTCGAAATGGCCAACCACCAAAAATATAAAGACCTCAAACAGATAGAAAGAGCCCAAAAAGTGGTGGGAAAGTTCAAAAAGGACCAGTGGTACCTCAAGTACTAGCTTGGGTGCCCTAGTCAAAGCTAAAATGATGGGAAATGATGAAAACTAACTAGGCATGTGTGTGGTGGAGGTTGGGAATGACGATAGAAATCAAATAAAAATGACCAAGAGGGGGTTAATTAGTACTTTCTTCACTCAAAAACCCTCTAAATAGTAGTATGAGACTGGGACTAAATATTGTCTAAAGTGCATGATTTTGTGTCTACAAGAAGATTGTTTAACACACCTCATACTTTATTTATTTATTTATTAGTATGAATTCCCTCCTCTTTTCATCTACTTCACCTTTAAAAACATTACACGTGTTTTTATGTCTACATTACTATTAAAAATGTTACATATGTATTTATGTTTAAATGCATTAAAGTATTATTTGGGTTTGTAATAGACATATATCTCACAGGGAAAAACTGAAGCAAAAAGTATATTGCAATTATCTAAAGATATGAGTAGATTTTTGGGAATCAATGCAGAGTTCTATTTTCTCCATGAACTATAAGAAATAAGTTTTTGATGAAATTTAGAAAAGCATTTTCTTCATTCTAAGAATTGATTGATCTATTTTTTGATCATTTCATTGTGTGTAAGTGATTTAATAAAAATTGAATTAAATCTATATTTTAGAGTAAATTCTGTAATGAATGATATACAAATGCTAATATACAGTAAGATGCAAGAAAATAAGCATGTACAAATATGAAACCCTAAGAAAAAGAGGGAGATAAAGGGATTTAACTATTTCTAAGTAGTTTGGAAGTGATGCGGGTAGATGGACAATTGAAATAGACTCGAGAAGAGTATTTTCAATGCTCGTTGGAGGTTCGAGACTTGGGAATGTGTCAGGACAGAGCTTCCACAAGAGGGTTGTTGGTGTAGCAAGCCGGTTAACATGATGAGATCCCTCTCCATCACCAGCGTGAGATTTTGGTGTGATGAAAAATTGTACATGGTATCGAGCTAGGCAAGCTAAGCGCGCCCAACCTAGAGTAGTACTTGGGATGGGTGACCTCCGGGAAGTCTTGGTGTCATTGCCTCCTAATGTTGTTGGACCTAATTTGGTGAATACATGGTGGGCCCAGGGCTCACGTGGTTGCATCTGGCTCCATCGTGTGGGGGTGTGTTGGCGTAGCAGCTAGTTAACACAATGAGATCCCTCTCCACCACCAGTTTGAGCTTTTGGTGTGATGGAAAATCATACAAGGACGGGGAGCACCTAAGGACTAGTGTTCGCTCTAGTGCTAGTGTCCGAGTGAATGATCCAAATTTGGCCTCTTCTGTGTAGGAGGATATTCATTGTTAGTCCCTCGGTTATTTCTCTTATTTTTCTCCTTAATCGTTGAATGTATATGCAACTTGTAAACCACATTAAATATAATAAAAAAATATGCAAAATGTGGAGTCGGAGTCCCGGCGGTCACCCGAAGATTGAACTTAGCACCAATTGTTTCACTACATTTCATACTCCATGTAGTTCTTTGTATAAGTGTGTGTAATGATGCCCTAGAATGCCCTTGTACAAGTTGCACTATGATAGCCAGTTAGATCTAGAATGGTCCATATGTAAATGTGTGTAATGGAATTGAATAAACTTGCCCTCTTATGTTGTGTATGCAAAATGATGCAACCCTTTTCCTTGAATGATTGTGCTAGATGGATGCTTTGAAGTGCTTTTGTGCCTTTGGATGAAAGCTTAGGTGATTATATGTAATGTTTAGTGCTTGGTCCTTTATTTTGAAAACATAATGTGTATTTATATGATTCCCTTGTTTGAATTTTGTAATTGACAACTGAAAGGCTGACCCAAAGTAGTAAAAAGTAATCAAGAAGTGAAAGGGGTCCAAAAGGATAATAAAAGGTAAAGAAGGATAGGAGTACCCAGGAGGACAAGAGCACCTGGCACTAGTGTCCCAACTAGATGCTTGTGTTTGAGGCCATAGAAAAATAAAACATTCAATGTCAGCAAGAAGAGTGCATTATAAATCCAATAAATGTCCGTAAGACAAAGCAAAAGGTCAAAGGAGTTGTCAATTACTATTTTTCTTTCTTAAGAATCATGTAAATGATAGCATGCTTTTAGGACCTAGAAATGTACCCAAGTGCATAGATTTTGTGTCTACATTTTACCCCCACTTTATGTTTTTGAGTGAATACTCAATAGCATAAAGTAGATATAAGATGTGTACCTTGTAACCTTGTAGAGGAGTGTGTAGTCAATAGTCCGCCCAAAGTGGACAAGTGAAGCATGAAGTGATCACAATTTGAAGCATGGAGATTAGGAAAGGGAAGTGGACCCTAGGGATTGAAAGGAACGATAAGAATATTGTTCCAAGCCATGATCTCAGATGATAATAGCACACCACATTAGATTTGCAAAGCAGAAGAGCTAAAATACCATATATGGAAATCCATCATAATCCATAATGCTCAATACATTACAATAGAATGACTTGAATTATTCAATAAGAAAGATGTACATATAAGAGGAGGGAAGTGCAACTACTACCACTTGAAGAACTCCCACTAACTAATATTGGTAGTTAAGTTAACTCCAAAAGACTAGTAAGCTAACTCCACATAACTGAGAAACTAACTCAACACAACTAGTAAGCTAACTCCACACAACTAGTACACCTAAGCAAGCTAACCCAATAAGTGTAGGGCTAACACAAGTGTAAGAATTATCCTAATAAATAAATAAAAGGATAAATAATAACCTACACTAACGGGCATGAAGTGTATTGGTATCAAAAACATTCTCCCTTTCAAGGTGAGCAACAACACGTATTAGGACGTGGAGCTTAGGAGGAGATAGATCATAGTGTGTGTTGTTTTGTAGTCGGGGATGAGATCTAACAAGCCCTTTATTACTCATATTTGTGGAGAGATGGATAGCACCTTTAAGAGGATTTGATATATACTCACTACTTTAGGTTGTGCCTTTTCAACCAGGGTGAGGGGACCGTTAGTGTAACCTCTGTTTGATGAAGGAGATGGAGATATCCTTCTTTTGCACAAATTTTATGAAGAGAACCTTGGGAAAATACGGTCAATACTCCATGATTTAACTCTTAAGAGTTGTCACTTCTAAACTATGGAGATACTTTCAACACAAGGCTAAGGTTACTTAAGACATTAAGAAATCTTGATTGTTTCGCATATTTTGCAAGTAGATTTTGTTCCTTTGTTGATACATAGGACAAACAAGGGTAATTTGGGGTGTATTCATGGTTTTTGAAATGATTTTGGTGGTAAATGAAGCAAGATAAAGTTGATTATACCATATCTTTGAAGGGACTTCACAACAATGAACAACTCATCCATAGAATACTTGTAAGCTTAAGACGTTCCTTCAACCAGAAGGTGTGCTTCAATGGAGGCCCAGATCAGCACGTTTTCACATAATCTTGATACTCTAACATGAAGGCTGAATTGAAAGACTCAATTAAACACCAAATTCTCTAATCAATCATGCCTAAGGTACACCCAAAGACTTACAAACAATATTTATCAACAAATGACAATGAATTGATTTTAAATTTGTTTATCTCATCCAAGATGAAGGCTCTTCTTGAAATGAAATTGCAAATACCATTAAACTGTCATAGGGATGAGATCCTGTGTGATTTCACAAATATTTCAATGTAAGATTGCAATAGGAATGAAAGAAACTATTTGTAGACATTCTAAAATAAAGCAGACACAAATTCCTGGAGATTGGACACAAATTAATTTCAAAATTGCTTAGATTCATCAAGAGGGAAAGCTTCCAGAGCAATCTCAGTGCTCATCAATGGCTATACATCTATAACCAACTTGACATGATATAAAATCTAACATAGAAGAAAATAACAGGTTATCTCGGCTTTGGTCTCTCACGAAGACGACTTTCTCAAATTTTCTCTTAGGAATTCAAACTCCACCATTTTGCAAGAGTATTCTCATTGCATTTATACATTTTTCTCACTCAATTTTCCCCCAAAAGAGAAGAATATTCAAGGGACCTTTGCTTGTTAATAATTTGTTTTAGAAAGTGATGTTTAACAATTCAAATCCGAAAACTACCAGGTGGACCAATTGTGAATTGATCATGTTTCTTGGGCCCTCAATTAATGACTAGGATGCCATGCCACAACTTTTTGGGAGTCCTTTCTAATCATTCTAATTATGTCATATGGGAAATCCCAATTTTAATCATTTTCCAGAGACTCTACACAGCTAGATATGACAGGTAATCTTTTTCACTCTCGTGGCAACACCTTTTTTATCTTTTGTGCCTGCACTTTCATCATTTCATCCCTTTTCCCTCTTTTTCCTCTGCATTCTGCCCCGCATCCATTTCCTATGGTAATTCCCATTTTTACAGGTGCCTGAGTGATTCCCTCTTCAAAATATCGACCTTAACAATCCTTGGACTCATAATTTAAGTTTCAAATCCATTCAATGGCACCTTACAGATAGAGATGACAAGGAATTTCATCAAATAACGATGAAAAACAATGCGTATTCGCATCTCCAGAGTCTTGGAGAAAAATGGTGGAAAAACAGGTGAAATGCACAACAACTATTGATTCTTCCCCTTTTCCACTTTATATCATAGCCGTCCACGTGTTTCTTAGGCACAACTACAAAGGAGAAACACAAAGGCAAGTCCCAAACAAGGAAAGCCTCCACGTGTCTTAATGGCACATTTTGAGATGGTCCCCAAAAGCAAAGACCCCAAACAAGCACGGGCTCAACACGTGTCTCAGTCCGGCAGAGTCCATTTAAAAATTTGAAGGATCAGCGGAAGGCGCCAAGTGTCCAGGGTCCATGACAGTTCTCCTTAGCTATTGAAAAGTCCAAGCAAAGGCAGAGTGAGTGGAAGCCTCCAAGTGTCCTCCTGGCACTTCTTCAAAATAAAACTTAGGGGCTGGTCCCCAAACAGGCGCAGTCCCTCCACGTGTCCCAGGCCTTTAGAAAGTTGCTTGAAAATTCCAAGTATGGGAAGACCCGGTGGAAGCCTCCACGTGTCTTCATGGTGCAATTTCAAGATGGTGCCTAAGAGTAGAGACCCTGAACAAGTGCGAGCTCACCATGTGTCCTAGGCCTTAGAAAAATGCTTTGAAAATTTTAAGTACAAAGCGGAGCCGATGGAAGCCTCCACATGTCTCCCTGTCACAATTGTTAAGGTGGGACCCTGAGGCAGATCCTCAAATGAGCGCCAGCCCTACACATGTCCATATTCCGCCAAAACTATACCGGCTGCATGAAAAAATTGTCTAAGTCTGGGAAAAGCAGTGGAAACCTCCACGTGTCCCCCGACGTAACTCTAAGACCAAACCAAAAGGTGAATTTTCAAATGATCGTCATTCCTCCACGTGGACAAGTTTTGGGTTGAAGTGAGCCTTAGAGTTTTTAAAGTGCCTCACTGAGCTACATCCAACCAAAAAGGGACACATTTCCATTGATGCTGAGATGTAAATTTGATTGGGAAAATACACCGTCAAACCGTAAAAACAGAAAACACCATTTGAGCCCAAAATGAATCTTTCTTCAAGGACAGAGAATTTAGAAATGTTATAAGGCTCAAATATGATCCTCCAAGCTACATCCAATCATGTTTCCACAGTATTTGGGACAAAAATGATAGGACAAAAACGTGGATCATGGAAAATGGAAGGAAAGGAAAAACCGAGTTTTACGCCCAAGTTACAGAATCTTTCACATGGATAGAGGAATGAAAAACAAATTCTAGACTTTTAAGTGATCCTTGACCAAGGAAGGGACTGATCATGGCAACCAAATGGAGGACAGAGTCTTCAAGCATCAATACAGGAGATAGAAAACATGACAGAGGCCGTAAACTGAGGAATTTCAATGACAAATGGGCAAGACTAATTTGAGCACCAACAAAGTGTATGTGTAATAGTATGTTGTGTTTGTTAGTGTGAGTTGCTCTTTTGTGTATTAAGGATAGAACTGTAAAGGAAGAGTGAAAGAGTAGTCAAAGTTTTGTATATGAGAAATCAAAGTAACATGTGCACAAGTAAGTAAGAGTGTGAAAGTATGTAAAAGGAAAGTGTGCCCCTGATGTATAAGAATTAATAATATAAAATAATGTTTGGGTGGAATAATCCTAAATGAGAATCGCAATAATAAGTAAGTATGAATTAATAAATAGAATAATTAATAAGAAATGAAAAAACAAATGAAAAATGCACAACACGAAGACAATATTTAACGTGGTTCACCCAATGTGGGCTACATCCACCAAGAAACACTTGCTCAGATTTTATTACAAGCCAACAATCTTCACAATTACAATAATCAGATCTTGTTTTGAGAGCTGCTCAACAAACCCCCTCCCTGAATTCACACTTGAATTCACACACACTATTCACCTTCACAAACACACTCATATAAATCCTATCAGTATGTCCATCTATTTATAAGTACATCAATAGGTAGCCAAGAGGTGGTTTTACAAAACAATGGGTACCAAAAACCATGGGCCCAAAAACAGCCCATAACGGTTACCCATTACCCATGGGTTAATAAACCACCCATGAAAATTTGCTTTGGGGGCTTCCTTTTCGAGCTTCCCCCGAACCCCCGCCACTCATGTGAGTGGGACCACCGTAAAAATATCCGAGTGTAACACATGGAAGGTGTACCAAACTCTAACATGAAAACAGGCTCCATAAACATAACAATCTCCCACTTGGAGACTGATTTCCACTGAGCAAGCTTCTCAACCCTTCACTGTCATCCGCGAAGGCCAACCAAAGCTGAACATAGCTTTAGTTTATCCCTTGTGACCACCTTGGTCATCATGTCTATAGGATTTTGACTGGTATGAATCTTCTCCAACTTCAACTTATCTTCCTCCAAAGTTGTCCTGATGAAGTGATATCTCAACTATATATGCTTCATGTCCTAGAGTGGAAAGCAGAGTTCTTAGCTAGGTGTATAGCACTCTGACTATCACTATGCAGCTTACATTCCTCCTGCTTATGCCCCAACTCCTCAAGCAATTGTTGTAACCAAATCATCTCTTTGCTTTGCTCTCGTGGCAGCAACATACTCAACCTCTCCATGGTCGACAAAGCCACCACCTCTAGTAGTCGTGAAATCCACTCACCGTTGTCCCACCTACAAGTGTAAATATAACTTGTCGTGCTCCTCCCCCTGTCTACATCTCCACCATGTCTGAATCTACATAACCACGTAAAGTGGTGTCTCGATCCATCAGTAGCACAAAATTGTCCCCATGGTCCCTCTCAAATACCGAAGGATCCACTTTACGCTTCACAATGCTCTTTACCCGGATCACTCATAAATCTACTCACAACTCCCACCGCATGGGCAATATCGTGCCTAGTGCACACCATAGCATACATCAAACGCCAACCACCGATGAGTAAGGTACCTGACATCTGGTTTTTTCCTCGCTCTGTCTTGGGACACTGCTCCTTTGATAACTTAAAATGGCCTGCCAAAGGAGTCCCAACCGGTTTAGCATCCTGCATGTTAAACCTATCCAATACCTTCTTAATGTACTCTTCCTGAGATAAAGTCAGCTTTCATTCCTTCCTATCCCGAGTTATCCTCATACCAAGGATTTGTCTGGCTACCCCCAAATCCTTCATATCAAAGGATTCACTTAGTTGTTTCTTGAGTACTTTTATTTCCTGCATGTTTTTACCTGCAACCAACATGTCATCAACATACAAACACAGGATAATATAACTTCCATCCTCAAATTTTTTGTATACACGCAATGGTCATAATGACATCTAATATAACCTTGCTCCATCATGAAGCTATCAAACTTCTTATACCATTGACGTGGAGCTTGTTTTTGCCATACAAGCTCTTCCTTCATTTTGCACACCATCTCCTCTTTACCTTTGACTTCATATCCTTCTCTGGGCATGCTGCTACATATATAGCTCCTCCTCCAAATCACCATGGAGAAATGCAGTCTTTACATCTAACTGTTCTAAGTGCAAGTCTTCTCGCGCCACTATTCCAAGAAATTCTCGATAGAAGTCATTTTTACTACAGAGAGAAAAATCTCATCAAAATCTATACCTTGTTTTCGTGCAAAACCCTTGACCACCAACCGGCCTTATATCTTTTCTTTCCTCCTTCTTCATCTTTAACTCGTACACCCACTTGTTCTCGCAATGCTCTTTTGCCTTCCCGTAGCTTCACCAAATCCCAAGTCTGGTTCTCCATGAGAGACTTATGCTCCTCATCCATGGCTTGCTCCCACTTCTTACCGGCATCTACCCGCATTGCTTCATCAAAGCTCTCGGCTCTCCACTATCAAGTGAGTAATAAATAATAAAGAGAAGGAGAAAACGTTCTGTGTTCTTTTCTTACCCTAGAAGACCTCCTCACTGTAGGAGTTTGGGGTTCCTGTTGAGTAGGTTCCTGAACTGATTCATGGGTCACTATCCCATCCATAAGATCCTCTACCACTGCATATTCTTTCTTGGATTCTTCCCTGTTTTCCTGCAACTGTTGCTTATACATGACTTTCTCATTAAAGACCACATCCCTAGACCGAATGATTTTCTTGTCCTTAATACTCCAACATTTAAATCCAAAGTCATCACCACCATAACCAATAAAAGTGCATTTTTCTGATTTAGCCTCTAGCTTGGTCCTATCATCCTTGTCAATATGAACAAACACCTCACATCCAAAGACTCTAAGAAATGAGTAATCAACTTTCTTACCATACCAAGCCTCCTCAGGTATGCCTCCATCCAAGGCACTTGAGGGTCCTCTGTTTATCAAGTACACAACTGTGCTCACCGCTTCTGCCCAAAAATAAAGAGGTAGTCCTGCATGTATCCTCATGCTCCTAACACATTCCATTATTGTTATGTTCATCCTTTTTGACACCCCATTCTGTTGCGGGGTTCCTGGAACCATCTTTTGCCTACGGATTCCATTCTTAGAACAATAATCATCAAATTCATTGCTGCAATACTCCCCTCCATTATCTGACCTGAGACATTTTAACTTAAGACCTGTTTCATTCTCTACCAAGGCTTTCCATTTAACAAAAGTATCAAATACATCAGATTTGTTTCTAATACAATAAACCCAAACTTTCCTTGTTGCATCATCAATAAAAGTAACATAATAACTTGAACCCCCAAGAGATGATACCTGAGCTAGCCCCCACACATCAGAATGTATGTACTCTAACTCTAACTTACTCTCTTTCTTCGTAGGTCCAACCTTGAGAAACCTTACTCGCTTTTGTTTCCCATATATGCAGTTCTCACATAAATCCAAACCTGTTTTTGTATATCCAAGAAAATTCTTCTTTATGATGTCCATGCCCTTATGGCTCATATGACCGAGCCTATAGTGCCATAATGTTGTATCTGCATCTGAAGCCACAAGATTACAATCATTAGTACTATCAGTGGATAAATACAAGGTTCCAACCTTCTTACCTCTTGCCACCACAAGAGCACCCTTGGTAACCTTCCAAGAGTCAGCTGTAAATATCACAGTACAACCATCACTTCCCAATTGCCCCGCCGATATCAAATTTCTCCTTAATGTAGGCACATGTCTGACATCCTTCAATAGCCATGTATTCCCATTCTGCATCTTAACCCGAAATGTAACCTTTTCCAACTATACGCAAGGCTCATCATCACCAAGAAAAACATGCCCAAAATCCCCTCAACATAATCAACAAAATAATGCCTATGTGGAGTAGCATGAAAAGAAGCCCCCGAATCTAAAACCCAAGATTCAAGTAATATTATGCAAAGAAAGAATCAAAGCATCCCGCATACATTACCCGATGCCACATTTGCCTCCTCCTTGTTTTCTTCCCGTTGTTTCTTCTTATCCCGAAGCTCCCAACAATCCTTCTTCGTGTGCCCATACTTTCCACAATTCCAACATACAATCTTGCTCTTGGATTTTGACCTTGCCCGATCTTTCGATTTTCCATTTCCTCTATTCTTTTGTCTCCTCTAGTTTCCACTATCAAAGCATTCCCAAGTAGAAGATTCCCTGAGCTTTTTCTTTGCATTTCTCACTTAGAATCACCCCTACAACATCCTCAAACTTCAACTTTGAGTTAGCTGAACCGAGTTGCTTACCGCCATTACTGTGCTATTCCAACTTTCGTGTAAAGAGCACATAATTAATAAAGCCCTAACTTCTTCATCAAATTCTATTATAATCAAAGCTAGCATATTCACAACCGTATTGAAATCATTTAAATGATCTGCTACTAAACTATTCTCAGACATCTTCATATTAAACAACTTTTTCATTAAAAATATCTTGTTAGAGGTAGAGGGTTTTTCATACAACTTCCCTAATGCATCCATTAGATCTTTTGTAGTCTTTTCCTTTGAAACATTAAATAATACCGAAGATGCAAGACACAGCCGGATTGTCCCAAGTGCCTTCCTATCCAACAAATCCCATTCCACATCTGTCATGCTCGAGGGTTTGTTCACCTTCTCAGACAACGGAGTATAAAGATCCTTCTGATAAAGGTAATCTTCCATCTGCATCTTCCAAAGACTAAAATTCTACCCGTTGAATTTATCAACCCTAGATCTTCCATCATCTGCCATAGCTCCCACTCAAGCTAAAAACTTTCCCTGTGATTCAACACTTCAGCAAACCAAACCAGCTCTGATACCAATTGTTAGGAATTAATAATATCTAATGCGGAATAATTCCTCATAATCACAATAATAAGAAGTATGAATAGAATTACATAAATGAAAAATGCACAACACGAAGACAATATTTAACGTGGTTCACCCAATGTGGGCTACATCCACCAAGAACACTTGCTTAGATTTTATTACAAGCCAACAATCTTCACAATTACAATAATCAGATCTTGTTTGGAGCTGCGCTCAACAAACCCTCCCGAATTTGCACTTGAATTCACACACACTATTCACCTTCACAAAACACACTCATATAAATCCTATTATATGTCCATCTATTTATAAGTACATCAATAGGTAGCCAAAGAGGTGGTTTTACAAAACAATGGGTACCAAAACCATGGGCCCAAAAACAGCCCATAATGTTACCCATTACCCATGGGTTAATAAACCACCCATGAAAATTTACTTCGGGGCTTCACCCCAAACCCCTTGACCCACCTCCCGAACCCCCGCCGATATCCGCCACACATGGAAGTGGGACATGAAAACCCATAAAATATCCGAGTGTAACACATGGAAGGTGTCAAATCTATAAAACTCTAACATGTAAGTATGGAGGAGGCAGTGGAAAGAACCATGTGTCCTAAAGGTGCTTCTCTAAAGATGAATCCAAAAAGGTAAGCCCAAATGAGTGCTAGGCTGCCGCGTGTCCCAAGTCAAGAGATATGCCCCACCGAGCAAAATATTTAGCTAAAAAGTTACAAAATGGGCCGTAACTCGCCCAAAGGAAAAAGTCAGCATTTGGGCCCGAGTCAAGGCCAAAGCGGGGCGTTGAAGGAAAAGGTGAAATTTTCCTTTTGACAAAAAGGCACAGAGACAAAATTGAAGCGCATCTCCCCAACCAACCAAAGGGTGCCACGTGTCAGGGAGGAGCTTGGGGCCATGGGATTTTTTCACGAGTTTTGCATTTTTGCGAAAAGGGGCAAGAAGATAAATTGCGCACCCATGCAAGCCGATTTTTTCTCTAATCTGGCTACACATGTCCCATATCAAAAGGGAACCCATTTTTCAAATTGTTTTCCCACCCATTTGTACGGATTGAATAAACTTTGAAGGGGCATATCTTTCGACTCATGGCTTGAAATATTGCAAATATGACACCGTTGGAAGTGTCTCGATGTCTTCTACACCATGGAAAGATAAAAATTCATTTTTTAGGACTTGGTAGGTGAAAAATGGAGAAACATCTTCAGGCCTTTAATGTAGGATCTCCTTGCCTCAACAACCAGATCAGATTTGATCTATGTTTTCCGTTTCTTCTTCCTCAAGTGCCGAACCAAGGATTGATGCAGTAAAGACAAATTTGGGGAAGATTTTTCAAAGGCATTAATAGCAGTGGTTGAGCTTCAACCTACTTTTCCCACTCTCCCTCTCTTTCTTCTCTCTGATTGAATCTATAAATACAGGGGCGGGATTCATTGTAAAGGGTTGGACATTCTTGTTTGCTAGGCTCCCCTTTTCTTCTGGAAAAGAAACTCGTGGGGTTTCAGACCTTCCACTAAACTGTAATATGTTTCTACCTTTTGGCCACTTTGTAATGCATTGTATCAATCTGCAGAGCAATAAAACACGTCTGTGATCGACTTTAGATCCTTTCTTGTCCCTTTTCTTTCATCTGATCTTTCATTATAGATTTGATTATATGCTTGGTTATCGTATGCATTTGGTTGGTTTGTGTCTATTGGAAAAACTAGTGTTCATCATTCCTTCGGTGCATCACCTTGTAGCTTAGTTATTTCTTATTTCTTATATCCCTTTTTCCCTGTCTCCTTGGCAAGTTTTAGATTAGGTATAGAGAGAAATCCTCTGCAAGCTCTCACGTATGCACCTAAATAGAGGAATAGGAACCAACCTTTAATCTGGAGAGCTTTCCCACTTTTACAAGGTCCCACACCTTGGGGAAAGTTCAATGTTATGCAATCACACCAGATGATTCTGCCTTAGAAAAGTAGATTTTTAGAACTCATTTGGGGTGTTGTGATTTTGCACTAACAGTTTTGGCATGCCTGGTGGGACAGAGAAGTCTCCATTTCATCGCAGCAAGATTGATGTGCACTTGTTGCAATCTTCAGCTTATAAGAAGCTTTAAATTGTATATCTGGTGACTCAACGAGAGGAAGAATCCTTTGGTTTTTAGCCCAAGCTTGGGAGATTTATGAGAAAAAGGTCTAGAAGCAAGGAAGAAGGTATATTTGAATACTTACACTTATATCCAGAGAGAGAGAAAGGAGAGGAAGAAGAGTTCAGAGGTCTCCATCTCCACCAAAAGAACCTTGTCAACACCTCCACCTGCAAGGCCTTTCTTTCAAACAAGAAGGGTTCTTAGGCCAATCAGAATGGCACAACCAAATCCATATGTCAACTTCATTGGCAGCAGCCCACTCACCCTGAATGCACAAAATTTGGTCCCGATTGCAGCATTAAAGAGCATCCCATATTTCATTGGGGAAAACTAGACTTCTCCTGGTGATCATGTCCAAGATATTGCAAATGTCTATACAATCCATGAAATCCATGAGATGGACATTGCAATCAAGTTTCTAGCCTCTTCACTCAAAGGTAAAGCTTCACAATGGTTCAGAGCCTTGAAGCAGGCTCTATTCAAAACTGGAACCAGTTGTGCACAACTCTTCACAACTAGTTTGGAGAAAAAGGTGATAACTTGTCTTTGTTGGAGCAATTGACAACAATCAAGAGAGCCCCGAATGAGCAACTGATGATTTCAACCTCAGATTTCAATGGACCTGGGACAGGATTCCAATAGTAAAGCCCACTAATGAAGGTGCCTTCTTATACTTTCTTAGGGCTTTAAATTCTGATATTTCTTTGATGATTCAGTCAATGGGGGCACAACCTTACTTGTAGCCTATAGCCTTTCCATAGGAGTTGAGAACCATTTGATTCAGGATGGAAAACTTACCCCTAGGCCATCCATGCCCCTTTACCCCGAGTTAGGAAACCCAGGTACTAGCCAAACACCCACATTAGCTCCTATACCCACCCCAGGAGTCAAAGTTCAGCTGAAGCCTCCACTTCATCATCTAACACCTCAAAGGAGCTTCAGGAAGTGATGAAACAACTAAAAACCTAGGAAATGAGCTAGTAACCATCAAAAGATAGTAGGCTCAGAGTTCTAGGCCATATCAGCCCAGGCTCAATATCAGGCCAGACCCCATATCAGCAAAATAGACCACCAACCAGGCTATAAATTAGAGTCAACACCAAGGGAAACCTCAAGCTGCTAGACCTTTCAGGTCATATGACCCAAACATAGTTTCAACATCAAGGGGATTGGTTCCAGACATAGAATAACATGGCACAAGAGTATGAATGGTGTTTCCCATGTAATCAGCCACATAATCAGTCGATGTGCTTCAATGGTGCATTAAATCAGGCTCTGATGGTGCAAACCATTGGTGTGTCACAAGAACCTAGCCACAAAGAAATTCAGCAACAAGGAGCTCAGCAAGAGGGACCCCCAAATGAAACTATGCTTGTCAATTGGCAGGCTGAAGACTTCTGTGGAATGAATCAAACTCCTTCTCAAAGTATAGCTGCCAATACATGGTCTAAGAAGAGAAATATTGGAGAAGGACATTCACCAAGCTTAGGTGATCCTCAACCCTCTTTGTCACTCAGCAAGGTATTGGCATTCAAAATACAACTCCCAATGTGCAAAGTCAATCCAAGCCACCTTCCAGACCTACTCAGGCACCGGTTGTAACAACCCAGGTGCAAGAGAAAAATGTGCCTAGGAAGGGGGTAAAAAGGATAGCTCATTCAACATCATCGAGAAAATGAAGAGGAAAAGTGTGAACATTTCACTATGGGAGTCACTAGCCATTCCAGGGCAGAGGGATCTATTGCAGACTGCCATACAAAATTGGTCGAGCTCAAATCAACCCCCTGACCAGCAAGAGAGAGTGTTTGCTAATGCAGTTCAACTTGGGAGGAACCATGGAGAACAACAAGGTAAGAGCCTGAGACCTCCTCCATTCTATGTCTCATTGATTATTGGAGACAAATTGGTGCACAATTGTATGATTGATTCTGGGGCTAGTAGTTCTGTGATGCCCAAACAAATAGCTGACCAATTGGGTCTCCAATATGAAGTCATCTCTAGAGGGGTAGTGCAATTAGATGGGACAGTAGTGACAATTGTTGGAATCATCAAAGATCTCAACCTCACTCTGCATGCCTACCCCAATGTGATTGTTTTGCAAAACGTATCCATCATAGATTTGCCACCACATTTTGCTTTGTGCTTGTCCAGGGACTTCACTACCAAAATTGGAGGCTATCTATCTTGATTGGTCACATATGCTCTTTAGAACAAGGTATGGGAAAAGGCCACAATCAGATCTGAACCCATTTCGATTATCATATTGAATCTTATGTGCCTAGCCCAATCAATGCCAATTGCTCATCTTTTGATCAAGAAGACCTCCTAAGCACTTGTGAAGTAGATACCAAGGTGGGATGTATCCCAGACTTGACTCTCGATGAGTGGGCCAACAAAAGACATGCTTTTGACCCCTATAAGGAGATGGAAGAATCTGAGCTAGGTGTCTACTTGTCTACATGAAGAGAATCATCCTCTTCCTGACCTAATTAAGCTAGAATATAAAGATGACAATGAGGTATGGCAATTGTTCTTTGATGGCTCAAGGAGTAGACAAGGAGTTGGAGGAGGAGCTATGATTGTGTCCCCAAAGGTATGAAATATTATTCAGCCTTCAAATTTCAGTTTTCCTGCTCAAACAACACTACTGTTGAATATGAAGCTTTGGTCCATGGTCTTCATTGGGCAAGGAAGCTAGGAATCAAGAACTTGCAAGTGTTTGGTGACAGTGAACTGGTTGCCAATCAAGTCAGAGGACTTAATGTTATCAAGAATGACCTGCTCAAGAACTACAAGAGTAGGGTATGGGATCTCATGGAGGATTTTGAGGCCTTCACATTGTGTCCATACCCAGGAAGGAGAATGAAGCTACTTGATAGGCTTGTCAGCAGTTGGAGCAACGTTTGATGTGGTTGACAACATCAAAAGAGACAAAGAACAACCACATATCCATATAGTTGTGAGGCCAGCAGTGCCAGATAACAACACATGCTGGAAAGTGTTTGAGAATGATCAACAGATCATTAATTTTTTGTAAGAAGAAGCTGAATTCTCAGCTAGAAATCAAAGCAGAATAGAGAAGCAATATGGGAATCAAATAGTATAGTTGCATACAAACAAGCTTCCCAAAGGCTTAGTGACATTGGAGTCTATCTTCAATCCTAATGATCAGTTTAGAAAAGAAAAGGCTAACATACAGATCAAAGGAGAAGATTCAGAGTCAATCCCAGTTGGAGAAGACAAAACACTTCAAATTGGAAAAGTGGCCACCAAGCAAGAAAGGTATGAATTCATACAACTTTTCCAAGAATTTCTAGATGTGTTTGCTTGGAGCTATGAAGACCTAAAAGGGTTCAATCCAAAGCTAGCACAACACACAATCGAACTAGATCCAGTTGCTCAGCCCATCAGGAAAAAAGTAGAGAGACCAGTCAACCCACACATTGAGCCTCTGATGAAGAAAGAGTTGAACAAGATGATAGAGGCAAGTATCATATTTCCAATCAAACACTCAAGTTGGGTTGCAAACCTGGTCCCAATCAGGAAGAAAAATGGAGAGATTAGGTTGTGTGTAGATTTTGAGACTTGAACAAAGCCTCCCTCAAAGATCACTACCCACTCCCTTCAATGGAGCAGATCTTGCAAGTGGTGTCTGGATCAGAGAGATTCTCCCTCCTAGATGGCTACTCAGGGTACAACCAGATCATGGTGAAAGAAGATGATCTAGTTCAAAACAACTTTCACCACAAATGGGGCACCTATGCCTACAGAAAAATGCCATTTGGATTGTCCAATGTCGAAGCCACTTTTCAAAGGGAAATGGATATGGCATTCAAAGGACTGATCAACAAAATAGTACTGATCTATCTGGATGACATTACGGTGTTTTCCAAAAATGCAAGTGAGACCACCTTTTCCACCTAAGGTAGGTGTTTGAAGATGCAGGAGTTTTGGGGTATCATTGAACCCTAAAAAATGCATATTCTTGGCCCATGAGGGTAGGCTTCTAGGCCATATTGTATCAAAGGAAGGATTGGCAATTGACTCCAGAGAGAGTTGAAGCAATAAGAGCATTGCCATTGCCAAGCCACAAGAAAGCTCTTCAAAGCTTCCTAGGAAAAATCAATTTTGTCCGCAGGTTTGTACCAAACTTTGTTGCCCTTGTTAAGCCAATAACGTTGATGTTGAAGAAGAGCTTAGCATTTAGGTGGATAAGCTGAAGGAAAGGCAAGCTTTGAGGCCATCAAAGAAGCTATATCACAAGCCCCAACTCTCGTGAATCCATATTTCTCTAAAGACTTCATATTGTATGCCTTTGGTGGCAGTGACACAATTTCTGCAATCTTAGTTCAGTAGAACAAAGAAGGTATAGAACAACCAATTGCTTTCTTCAGTCAAGGTCTGGAAGACTATGAAGTGAGATACTCCTTCATCAAAAGCAAGTCTGGTAGTAATCAGAGGATTAAAGAAGTTTAAGCATCTGGTGTCAAATAATAAAATCCAATTGTTGGTCTCCCATGCGGGAGTTAAAGAATTCCTTCTCAGCAAGGATCTGAATGAAAAATGTAGGATGGATCACTCGTGTCATGGAATATGACATTGAGATCAAGGTCACCAAGCTGGTCCGTGGGAAGGGGTTGTGTGAAAAACTAGCCTCAAGTCAACAAGATGAAGCAAACAATGAAAAGGAGGTTGTTTTTGTTCTACAGAATAATCAAGAGGAAGGAAATGATGATGTACCTACTCCTTGTTGGACTCAAGACATGGTGCACTTCCTTAGACAAGGCTGTGTCCCATGGGATGAATAAATAAAAAAGGAGACATTTCAGACTACAGGCCATCCCATATGTTCTCATTGATGGTGTCTTGTTCAAGAGAGACATCAATGGCATTCTGTTGAGATGCATTGAGACAGATCAGTTGAGAGTGTTACAAGAATTCCATGTTGAAGTAGTTGGAGGCCATTTTTTTCCAAGGGTGACAACACTCAAGATCATGAAGGTGGGTTATTATTGCCCGAGTGTTTAGTAGTGCTGCTATGCATGGATCAAAAGGTGCAAGAATTGTGCATTCTTCAAAGGAAAAGAAAGGCTAGCAACACTTCCATTGCACCCAATCTCAGTCGACCAACCTTTCATGCAATGGGGATTGGACTTCATTGGAGTCATCAATCCAAATTCAAGCCAAGGCCACAAATGGATTTTGACAACAACAAATTATTTCACCAAGTGGACCAGAGGCAGTGGCACTCAAGGAAGCTAATGAGTCTAGTATACTAGATTTCTATGAAGGGATAGTGACCAGATTTGGAGTGCCAACCACCATCATATCAGACAATGCATTGGCATTCATAGGTTCCAAGATCATAGGATGGGTTGTTAAAAATGGGACTTACTTGAGCACTTCATCAAACTATTACCCTCAAGGTAATGGCCAAGTTGAGTCCACAAACAAGAACTGCTAAAGATCATCAGAAGAACTCTTGATGAGAATCGAGAGAACTGGCACACAAAGCTCAAATTGGCCTTATGGGCTGATAGGATAACACCCAAGAGATCTACAAGCAGCTCTCCATTCAAGCTTGTCTATGGGAAAGAGGTAGTGTTGCCTATATATCACTTGGAGTTCCAGCATTGGAGCTCGTGAAGTAGCTAGAGATGTCTGAATTTGAACCAATGGAGGCTAGGTATGTGGAGCTGATAGAATTAGAAGAAACCAGAGAGCATGCACTCCAAGCAATAGAGAAGGATCAGGCCTCAATCAAGAGATGCTTTGACAAAAGGGAAAAAGTAAGGACCTTCAGGAAGGAGACCTGGTTTTGAAATGGGATGCAGATCGAGCAAAACTAGGAAGGCATTCCAAGTTTGATGCCATTTGGAGTGGCCCTTACATGGTCACAAAATGTAAGAGTAGCAATGCTTTCCAATTGTCTACATTGGAGGGTGAAGAGTTGTAGATTCTAGTGAATGGGATCTATCTTAAGCACTGCTACTAAAGGGAAGTTCTCACCCTGTATATATTAGTTTAGTCTCTCTTTCCTCTAAGTGCTTGTGCACATCGCATTGTTGTAGTTTAGGTTGTTTTTCTCCTAAGTGCTTTGCACATGCTCTGCATGTTCTATTTGGAGCATGTATGATTTCAAATTTTGTATATAGTTGTGGTGTTGTTTTGTTGCTCTTGTGTAGTCCATTCGAGAGACAGATGAAGCCCGGGTCAAAACAATTTTCTACTCTCAGAAACCTTCATTTCGAGATTTCTTATAAAAATTGAGAGTGCAAACAACCGGGCTCATGAGTCAGAGGTAGAATCAGTATCAGACCATCATTCTCGACTCCATGCCCAATGGATATGACAAGGCAATTGGTCTTTTCATCTAGCAGGTAGATACCCTGTGAGTCGCCAAATTGTTATCCATATTTCCCCCGGGCCAAATATCGGATCAGCTATGACCCCGCATAGAAAGAACTTGAGAAAACTCATTCAGATCTATAAATAGGTCATAGAGGGACTCAACAATGGAATAGCGAGGGGTCGAGAAAAAAATGACTCTATCGAGCCATTTCCATGTCTTAAATCCATTTTCCAAGAGGACCCAAACCGAGGAGCAAGAAAGGGGAAGAAATGATGAAGATCTGAAGTCCTCGGGTTCAAAATAGTTTAGGAAAGGTCCGAAATCGACTAAGTATGGAGGAGGTAGCGGAAAGAACCACGTGTCCTAATGGTGCTTCTCCAAAGATGAATCCAAAAAGGGAAGCCCAAATGAGTGCCAGGATGCCACGTGTCCCAGGTCAAGAGATATGCCCCGCCAAGCAAAAGATTTAGCTAAAAAGTTGCAAAATGGGCTGCAACTCCACCAAAGGAAAAAGTCAGCGCATTTGGGCCCGAGTCAAGGCCAAAGCGGGGTGTCGGAGGAAAAGGTGAAAATTTCCTTTTGACAAAAAGGCATAGAGACAAAATTGAAGTGCATCTCCCCAACCAACCAAAGGGCACCACGTGTCCAGGCGGAGCTTCGGGGCCGCGGGAGTTTTTGAGTTTTGTGTTTTTTTGTGAAAAGGGGCAAAAAGATAAATTACGGACCCGCAAGCCAATTTTTGCTCTAATCTAGCTGCCACGTGTCCCATATCAAAAGGGGACCCATTTTTCAAACTATTTTCCCACCCATTTGTATGGATTCGATACAAACTTTGAAGGGGCATATCTTTCGACTCAAGGCTCAAAATATTGCAAATATGACACCGTTGGAAGCGTCTCGACGTCTTCTACACCATGGAAAGATAAAAATTCATTTTTTAGGCCCTGGTAGGTGAAAAATGGAGAAACATCTTCAGCCTTTAATGTAGGATCTCCTTGCCTCAACAACTAGATCGGATTCGATCTGTTTCGCGTTTCCTCTTCCTTCAAGGTGCCGAACCAAGGATTGATGCAGTAAAGATAGATTTGGGGGTAGATTTTGTCAAAGGCATTAATAGTAGTGGTTGAGCTTCAACCTACTTTTCCCACTTCTCCCTCTCTTTCTCCTCTCTGATTGAATCTATAAATACAGGGGTGGGATTCATTGTAAAGGGTTGGACATTCTTCATTTTACAGGCTCCCCTTTTCTTCTGGCAAAGAAACTCGTGGGGTTTCAGACCTTCCACTAAATTGTAATACGTTTCTACCTTTTGGCCACTTTGTAATGCATTGTATCAATCTGTAGAGCAATAAAACATGTATGTGATCAACTTTAGATCCTTTCTTGTCCCTTTTGCTTTCATCTGATCTTTCATTATAGATTTGATTATCTGTGTGCTTGGTTATCGTATGCATTTGGTTGGTTTGTGTCTATTGGAAAAACTAGTGTTCATCATTCCTTGATGCATCACCTTGTAGCTTAGTTATTTCTTATTTCTTATATCCCTTTTTCCTTGTCTCCTTGGCAAGTTTTAGATTAGGTATAGAGAGAAATCCTCTGCAAGCTCTCACGTATGCACCTAAATAGAGGAATAGGAACCAACCTTTAATCTGGAGAGCTTTCCCACTATGCAATCAAGGTGATTCTACCTTAGAAAAGAAGATTTTAGAAAGATTTTCTAATAGGATGTATGGTGAAACCAAGGCACATGCAAACAAGATGATAGTAATCTATTAGTAGTAAAATAACATGTAATGTGTAAACTATGATAGTAGTAAAAATAGATGCCCCGGGAGCCTCGGTGGGACTAGTAAATATTTATGTCAAGCATCATGCATCGTGTATGAATCTGTGATAGGTTTTTTATTCACCTCGAGATAATAAAGTGAACACATATGTGTATAAAGAAAAAAGATAATGACATACCAAGAATCCAACTATCATAGTAAGAAAAATGATACATGTAAGTAGTATAAGCTAACAAGAGTAAATGCAATCACAATATGCAAATTTTATATGAGTGTGATGGTGTGATATGCATGGTGTGTAGATGGTAGAAGTAGTATTTCCCCAATGGATGTGTATGAGATGAGGTTTGTTAATAAATTCTCCCTCAATGATCGAGAATAAACCATAGAAAAAGAGTGTTTCATCGGGAAATGAGTGTGTTGCGTGAGAGTAGATGCTCGCAACAATCCGCAATCCACAATAACATATCATGCAATACATCAATACACCTTCATATCATATAATTCCAAAATTCTCCAACACTCTGCAATATACAATAACATTATTTTTCACACACAATAAGGCAGTACATCACACGTGAACTCTTCATAGAATCCATGAAAAGGAGAGTGAATACTCTCATCACAAGCACATCAACATGATAACAAATATGCACTAAGTGACATGCACCACATGTGCATTCATAAGGTCACAATTACAACGTTTTCACATTACAACATATATCACATTACTCTCCCAATATTTACCACCACCACCATGCAAAATCATCATTACTCTAATTTGTCCCAGAGGTTCGAGAGCATGAACCTTTGCTTTGATACCAAATGTAACACCCACATTTTACACACCTAGATACAACCATTAAAAAAATACCAAGATAAATTTTTTTGACTTACATTTCTCACTACACAACACCACAAGGGCTCCAAGTAGAGAAACTCAACAATGCATAAGACACTTACATAAGTCATCGACTCACATAGACACATGACAACACCATATACATGTTGATGCCACACTTTCCCCAAAGAACGAATGCTAGTAATGACCCAACCACAAAAAAGGGACCAAAGGATTGGCAAACCCACAACACATCATTTCCATGATTACATATTAATTATGATAAACATTCCAAGAACATTATTATGCAAGGATAATTTTCTCTTCTTTTTTTTTCACCTACAGATTCTAAAATTCATTTCACATTCAACTTACAGTTCATCCATTTAAGTTGGTTCTTTATCCCTTACAACAATCTCCTTAACTTACATAATTAATTGGCATATTTCAAATTGCATACAAAGTTCTTAATTCTCTCGTTCTTATGTTAAGAATATGCTTCTCAAATGTTTATACAATGTTTAATAATTACCCTTACTACATAAGTGAATCGACGTGATATCAAGAAATAATTCTTAGGATTTGAGGGAGATTTAGATTCAAGATACCCTTTCCCCATAAACATTCTTTGATCACGGTAAATTTATTTCCCTACCATAGTTAATATAGATCAATAACTTGTTGAATCCATTCAACATTTCCACATCAAGAAATTTTATTTGGATTTATATATATATTTGGTTTCCTCGAAGTTGATCTCACCAAGGGCAATTCATATTCTTTCTAACACATGAAAATGTTTAGTTGAGTTATAAGGACTTTGTACGATGGAAAAGTAACATGCGAGCATGGGAATCTACAAGTAACTCTTCCTCGTACCCGACCTCTTGAGGTGATTTACTCTGCCGAGAGGCAATATGTTCGGTGAATGTGGAATATATATGGATACGAGACAAACTAGTTGGGCAATTTTATATCCTCAATAACGCAATAATGGAATATGTGAATCTAAGCGAAGAAGGCCCTCCTAACCTGAATTGGTCTAATGGATCGTTCAGATATAAAAGCTATTTAGAGGCTCCAATCAATGTCGAGCTCTATCGAGATCCTATTTATTGGCTTATTGGATACGTGGGAAGTGACCTGTAAGTGCTTCATGTATATTTCCAGTACAAGGTCATAAAAATGGTGATGGGAGGTGTAATGGATTTCTACCCAGATTTTATGGATCGATTCTCTAGTATAGTCCAAAATCTTTAGCTTGATTCTAGCTATGATTAATAAGGAGAATTGTGTAATGATTAAGGTGGGAGAAGTGAGGACTTAAATACTAATGTTTGTAAACCAACATCAATGTCGATTGATTAGTAGGCCATTTAGGTTGTTGGACTGTGGATCACAACCGTAAGTTCGTGGTTGTGTCGGACCTCCTATGGTCATGTGAAGAGTTAATCTCTCCTTCGATTATCAATAATCATATGTATTTTCAAGCCTCTATGTTTAGAACTAGAAGTTGTGTAATTTTCTCATAATACCTTACACGTGTTTGGCAACTTGAATGCGTAAGCTAGTATCTATGTCAACGAGGAGGTCTCCTATGTTAGGTTGTGGAACTAAAGGATCACAACCAAATACTTGTTCTCTTTCGAGTCCTTGTAAAGTCATACGGATGCCCTATCAAGGCAATCTATAGTTAGGATGATTTGACCAAAATGTGTATGCCTTGTCATCTTCAATATTTAACTCTCTCAGTTGTTCACTAATTACTCGTAGGTTTACCGTTGCTCGAAAGACCTGTATCCTAAGGTCTTGATCTATATCAGCTAGTGTTGTGGGGAGATTTGGTTGAGGCACTATTGGTTCAAATATGTATTCTCTGGGCTCTCTAGGTCCCATGATTGTCATGTAAAATGATTCAACTTTTAACTAAAACTAATAAACTAATTATGAAAGATGTATCTACACTATGCATGTATTCTTTTATTTTTGTATTTTCGATGAAGTATTTTAATAAAATTAAAAGAGCAACTATTCTAATATATTTAGAAAATGGACAACTAATCTAGTAACAAAATTAAAACAAAAGTAATGTGTGGTAGTTATTTTCCTTGACGTAAAATTGTGAATTTATCCTAAATATCTAAGCAACTAATTGATTTAAATTAAAAGACTCTCGATCCTACCTCGAGTAAGGAATGAATCATAGTTTCTCAGAAACTATAAATCCCCACAACTTCCTGGAAATATCGAGAGCGAGCTTTGACTGAAATAAAGCAATTTACTACTCTATTTGATATGTTGTAAGTAGAACTTTGATATCTCAAATCTAGAGTTTACAGAACAGTGGTAAATCTAGTTGTGTGTGACTTCGTCCCCTTAGTGTGATCTCCTCATTCCTTTGTGTTCTCGTGAATCTAGAAAAGCATGTATATGATAGCATAGCAAAGAAAAGAAGGTACTGGAACAATGGAAATTTTGGATATAGACCGAATACAATGCGAGTAAGAAAGGGATAGTGCAAGTGAACAGAGCTTGACTATGTAATTCCTAGCAATTTATTACGGGAATACAACACAAATACGCCAAGAGTTTTAGAAACTATCTTTTGTGACCAGAAAAACCTGCAACTCTAAATGGATTCTAATCTAAGAATGAAACTACCTTACTCTAAACTAGTTTTCATGAAATAGAAATGAAGCAAGATTGAAACAAGAAGATCAAATGACCTCTAAACAGCAAAGGAAGACTAACAATGGATGCAAAACATGAAACTATTGGAATTCTAAGAAAGAAACTCAAAAGACTGAATGATTAAACAGAGAAGGAGAGGGGCCATTTTTTTGAAAACAATCTGGCTATTTATAGCAAATGCATTCACTAGAAGGTAACTTGGAATGGAACTCTTTTAGCATTAAACAAAGTGAAAACACTATTCACATGGCGGCCAAAACATAAATGCAAAGCAAAGTAGCTGAAAAATATGGATAGAAATTGAAATTTTACGTTTGACGTGATCATTGGAACTTTCTGGAAAACACGCACAGACCGCCGCCTATGCGGGGGCGAGTTCTGGGACCGCCGCCATGTCCTAGGCGGTGGTCACAGGACCGCCACCCAGGTAAGGCGGTGGTCTCATCACTTAAGACTAAAATGCAAGGAAAAAGGGGGGTAGAGGGTAAAACAAAGCACATAGGATGGGTGAGGCATACGGGATACAAACGTATACTTGGCGAGCTTTTCTAGATCCTGAACACCTTACGAGGAGACCTGTATCATCATTGGGGCATGTGTAACATCTTTTCGGTGGTGTAGTACCTTACAATTTTGGGTACGTATAGACTCCAAGGGTGACATTATTCCTAACCTCGAATCTTGTTTTACTCTTATATGATTTACTCTTACATTGCAATATGGTCTCATTATTAGCAATGTTTTATACAAAAAAGGTATCGGGAATATTTGACTAACATCTTGAAGAAGTACATGATTGGAAGCATTAGAACCACACATGAACCACAAGTGATTTGTTTTCAAAGTGAGATCCCATCTTTCCTAATTTCATGATACCGCATGTGAAATTTCTTTTATTCTTAATGTCATAAACAACATAACAAGGGATTACAAAACCAAGTTTTTAGTTTCTTGGTTTCTCTTAAGTAAACATCTTTCAAATCAATTTCATTTGCAAAGAGTTACTTATAATTTTCTACCCACAAGATAACCTTCAAATCAACTAAGGTTTAGTTTAATTCTAGTTTACACTTAGGGATCTATGCCCTATTATAGATCAGATTAAGGTGTGAAAACATATTTACCCTATAAACCCTCTATAAAATATCAAGGTGCTATATTGTCACTAGTAAAAGTAACACATTTATTTGTGAGGAACTAAAGAGATCTTAACAAGAGTTTAAGTCATAGTACAACTATTTCACTAGGTCCATTTTGTGGCATCTAGATCCCACAAGGAATTCATTCAAAGATGAAGTTAACTTCTAGGTATAACTTCGTAAGACTTGGTAGATGACTAGGATACTAAGGAGGTGTTAGTTCTACTTACTCCAGATAAAATTTGTCCAGGTCACTCCTAACCATCGGGTTCACGACGGTAATGCTAAACATACCGACCATGATGATAACACAAACTAGGGTCTTATTTACCTAAGCTAGGAGGTTCCATCGAGCACAAAATTTTAAGTTCATTTTACGGTTTCAATTTCTTTTGGGCTAAGAAAGATCATGCGAGACGGATGACATCGAGTGTAGAGATTGAATTTTATCCTAAGGTTTTAGTTTTCCACACTAAAAGGATTCACGCATGAAAGGTAGTTATACACATGAGTCCTATACTAGGGTTGAGTGTTTCATTTAGATCTCTTTATTACATTTACAAGGTAAGAATACAACACACTAATTAATTAATCATCTATTGAACACTGGAAATGCACTACAATATTTTAAATTCAAATTCATTTAACATACATATCCAAATTTTACAATACAAAATTTGAGGATCAAAATAACACTCATGTGTAATGAACATCCCCTTGAACACGACATCTAAAATATTACATAACTTCAATTATAAACCTTTTCATACTTCACAAATGTTGGAATTTCCTCTACAATTTCATTTAACATATATATCTAACCCTCTTTTTCCCATATGTAAATATGAATCAAAAGAACACCTTTAGTTACATGCACATTTCCCAAAGCACCCCTAAAACTAGCATCTCATTCATATTGCCAAATTTCAATAAATAACTTTACTGTAACATAACAATACATGAAAATTTCCTTCTCTTAACATACATAAATTCTAACAATATACAATGAATCACACCCACGTTGTTTCGCCATCTTACTTGCATCCTACAAAAACATGTGAGCATGAAATCAGCGATAAATCGTTGGCATGGCATCCACCTAGATCTAGCATAATTAATATTTTTTAGTTTCCCATTTACATATAATAATAATTATAATTTGCATTTGAAAGAAAAGGTTTAGAGACATGTATTCATTTCATTTCGTTTCACTTCATTTTGTAACCAAGGAGAGAGAAAGAGAAAGGAAAGAGAGAGAAACACTATTTTCCCAAAAGTCAAATTTCACACAAGCCACAAGATAGAGTTCCAAATAGTTATTTACAAGTGTCAACAAGTTTCCATGGTGGTTAGGTAACCCAATGGGGGTCCTACAACTTTCTTTTTACATTTTCCTGCTAGTTGTCAAAAATGCCCATTTTAGGCTCAAAGGCTAAGAAACCACTTTCAATCATTGTCTTCCGATGAGAAAACACACCACAAGTAAATTTCTATGTGTCCTCCTATACACCAATAAGTCACATTGACGGAATTCAGAACTAGTGAATGGTTCATGATTGGCGGCTAGTTTTCCGAGGCCATCGCTCGTATTTGGCCTAGTTGCAAACGATCAAAGGTTAGCTCGATGGCTCAAAAAATCATGTCCAACACTGATGTTTGATGGATGAACGTGCAATGAGAAAATTCCTAAAATTTCCACTATATATGGAGAATTCACTAGAGTTGATAGGACTAAGAACTAGCAAACGATTTCCAAACGGCGATAGGTTTTTTGGAGCCACCGGTCGTAATTGGTCAAGTTTTGACCTAGTCAAACTACAACCGGAGGCCTATAAAATGCCCTTGTCAAACTTTCAAGAAGAGTGTTTTCCCCAAACTGAAGGTTCTAAGAAATTGTCTAGTAAAAATACTAGAGGTTTACGAAGGCAAATATGTATTTCATTGTCCAGGATTCAAACGACGAGTCGATATGAAATCACACTTTTCAAATTTAACATCTTCCTACAGCTGCAAAATGGTGTAACAGGGCTCCTATAAGGGCATCAAAAAGATCACAAATGTTCATTTGGGGTCGGTCCAAATATTTAAGTGATACCTCACATAACAAGGTACACGAGGAAGCTTAACCTCCCCTTTCCGGAGTTACGAAGGTTACTTTGCGAGTCTCCAAAAATCACAATTTATCTATTTAAACAAGGAGATGGTCAACATATTTACCAGAAGTCAACTTCAACTTGTCAATAAAACAATACTGTAGTGATCTAGTTTGGTCAAGAAGTTTTCTAAATCACCTCAAAATGAGGGTTCAAGTTCATGGTTGACTACAAAATGGTTATTTTGATTGTGTGAGTTACGATACGACATTTTATTGTTTTTGCAACAAGTTAATATAAAAAAATTAAATTTATGATAATCCTAAGCTTTTAAAATTATATTTCATTGCAAAATAAAAACTAAAGTATGAGAATTATGAAAGATAAGGAGAGATGAACCATGCCTTCTTTAAGCAAAATCAACATCACATTTAATGAGACCCCACTTCCTTTGCATTTTGTTGAACAATTCACAAGATTCACATAATCTTCCATACTTTGCTAATGGTCTACCAGAGCACGAGAAGCTGCAACATCAAACAATGTTCCTCTAACCTTATCCGTGTATGGAATGCACATATCCTGTAGAATCCCTCAATCTAAATCACAATTCTTTTCAGAATTTTATCAACTTTTCACATGCCTTATTCTTTCTTCCCTTTTTTGTGTGAGCATATCTAGCATGAACTTACAACTAAAACATTTGACAAATTCTCATCCCCATAATTCTTTGGTGGATGCCCAAATCTTATTTCAAAACCACTACTATTTTAGCACTAGGTTGTGTGGATGTTAACAAACATGGAGTTGATCAGGTTGGACACTTGTGGGTTGCATATGGTCAAACGAGCTGATTTAACAACCCATTTTGTGTATATCATGTATTCATTGTTGCAGTCCATGAGTCCCTTATTTCATGCATTTAGTCAAACAGTGCACATGCAAAGCACATGCTTCCACATTTTGCATGTTTATCTACCAGAGCGCTTCCAACTAAAACCTCTAACAAAATTCCTATAACTCTTATGCTTTGATGGATGTCCAAACCCTATTTCAGAGCTCACATTTCTTGTAGGCATTTAGGTAAGAGTACCCTACTCCAAATCTCCTATTCTAGGCAGAAGCAAGGAGGATGCCAAAAAATTTACATCATTTGGCTTTACACTAGTCCAAGCATTAGCAAAATTCACAACGCCTTTTTAATAATCCATTGTGTGCATAACCTGTAATCGTTGTAGTCCACACAAAGACATTTTTTTATATCTTCAATCAAACGTTTTGAGAGCACACCAATGCTTTCACATTTTACATAAATGTCTACCAGAGCCAACGCAGCTACAACATCTTACAACAGTCAAGTTTCCATTATGCCTGATGTGCATTGAATGTCTGGTCCCAAGTTTCCAAGGTCGTTTAAACAAGCCTGCAGCCACATCAAAAATTCACCGCCATAAGGAGTTCTGAAACAAGCCACAACAAAAAAAAAACTACAAGATGATTTCTTCTCGGAGAAAAAGAATCTACTGCAACGATCCATTTCTACTAAATTTACAATGTTAACTAGGGTTTCAACATGGTTCAAAGTCTCAAGATCTCAACTAAAGTGATTTTATTATTCTACAAGGAAGTGGCGGATCTAAAAGGATGCGAGGAAGTGTCGTTATCCATGTTTTATCAAGCGATAGGTGTGCGGATAGAGGATTGGAATGGAGGGTACTCCGTGAGGGGATGGCTAGGGCAGCGTTGAGCCAAAGGAGACCTAAGATTATGTCTGACTTACAATTGAATATGTAACATGGAATGGCACAAGAATGGTAAGGGGACTAGCATTAATGGGAAGCTTGACATGACCATAAGAATTAGGAACCAAAAATGTGATAATAGACGTTGGACATTTGATAGCTAGGAGGAGTGCCATGGAGCATACATTGGAAATAGCCAATGGATAAACCATAGTATTGTTGATGGTATAAGAACCAATAGAGGCATTGATATGCAATGAATCAGAAGTAAATGTAGCATGATAATCATGATCCAAGAATGTGATAATATGTGGTGACACATCAATAAAAGAAACAAGAAATTCAAGAGGCCTCGATGAAGGAGGCATAACACAATATGTATGGTTTGCAGAAGAATCGGTATCTTGCTTGTCATGCTTTGGTAAAGGGTCATTAAATATTTTTAACTTTTGATTATCATTGACCGGTTTGGCAGTAGATGGCTCAAGGAGCTTGATTACATTTTTATCAATAAGATATTGAATTAGATGTTTAATCTTAAAGCAACGATCAGTTTGATGCCCAATGCATTGGTGGTAGTCACAGCGTGCATTTTCATCATAGTTACGGCCATGGGGCGGGAAGGATCGAGATTGAGTGGTGGAGGAAGAGTAATAAGATTACTTTTGATAAGTTGTGGTAAGAGAAGCCGGTGGTAAGGTAATTTAGTAAAAGTACATTGCATGGGTTGCAATTGAAGCTTATCATGTGTAGAAACAATGTTAACAATTTTTTTAGCTTTAGTGGGCTTAGGAGATGGTTTGAAAGTATATTTTTCTTGAAACCAATTAGAAGATGAAGATGAAGAAGCATCATAGTATTTCAATTTTCCCATAGATAAGAGTTTGCCTTCACGTAATTTGAGTGTATGACATAGTTGATCAAAGGAGGGAGAGGTCTCAAAGATGACACTCTCTTAAAGTGGAGGTAAGAGACTTTGAATAAAGAGGTCTTGTAATTTGGAGTCAGCTAGTACATTAGTCATCTTAGCAAGGTTGTTCATTAAATCCTTGTTTAAGTTGAGAAAGTTGTGCATAAGAGATCTTGGTGCCGATATTGATAGAAAAATGTGCAAGGAAAGCATCAGCTAAGTATGTAAAAGAGGTTACCGAGTGAACAAGTAGATCATAGAACCAACATATAGCGTAATCTTATAAGCTTCTAGGAAATAGTTTAGCTAGTAATGTAAAATCATCCACATAATCAAGACATGCCACATGAAAAGATCGAAGATGCTCCTGAGGGTCGCCATGGCCATTAAAGGTAGGAAGCTTGGGTGTGATGAAGTTGGGAGGTAGTGGATGAGAGGATATGGCAAGTGCAAAAGGGTTGTGAAGGAGAAGTGAGGAATCAAGAGATGGAGAGGAATGTGAAGTAGTTTGTTGTAATTAGCAGATTTGAATTTGGAGATCCTAGTATAAAGAAGCTAGGTCTTGGGTGCCTGAAGAGGAGACTTGTCATGTATGCGAAGTAATAGGTTGGGTGAAATGATTGGTAGGAGTAGGCATAGAAACAAGAACAATGGAGGTGGGTGGGAGGGTAGAATTAGGAGGTTGTGTCATAATAGGAAGAGAAGTATTATTAGAGACTGATGGGTTGAGCTCAGCTAGGTTAGTGGCTTCCTCACGAGAAGTGAACAATAAGAGATCTAAATCTTGAGGATGTTCAGTAATATGGGCCTGGAGGTCACAAAGATCTTCATTGGTAAAGGGGTCATAAGTCTCACCATGGAAGAATAATCAAAAGAAATCCTAAAAGCAAGGTGGGGCTTGAGCAAGTGGGTTCACTAAATGATTTAATATAAATTAAACTAAATTTATATTTCAGAGCAACTACTATAATGAATGATATAAAAATTCTAATATACAATAAGACGCAAGCAAATAAACATGTACAGATATGGAACCCTAAGCAAGAGAGGGAGATAGAGGGACTTAGTTTATTCCTTAGTAGGTAGGTGGATGGTGAAACCAGGCTGAGAAGAATGTCGTCAATTCTCATTGAAGGTTTTGAGACTCGGAAATATACCAAACAAGAGTTCCCATGGGAGGACAAGAGTGCTTGGGTGCTAGTGTCTGTGTGAATGATCTATATTTAGCCTCTTCTATGCGAGGAGGAGGATTTGTTGTTAGTCCCTGGTTATCACTCCGATTTCGCTCCTTGATCACCGAATGTAATTATAACTTGTAAAACAAGTTGTCTACCTGTACATGTCCACAAACCACATAAATTTAATAAAAAATATGTATAATGTGGATTCGAATGACTCAAAGATCACTCGAAGAGTGAACTTATTATCGAGCATTGCACTACATTTCAGACTCCATTTAGTTCTTTATGTAATTATGTGTAATGATGCCCTAGGATGCCCTTGTGTAAGTTACACTATGATAGTGGGCTAGATCTAGAATGCTCCATATACAAATGTGTGTAATGGTATAGAATAGACTTCCCCTCCTATGTTTTATATGTAGAATGATGCAACCCTTGTCCCTTAAATGAGTGTGCTAGATGGATTCTTTGAAGTGTTTTGTGCCTTTAGATGCAAGCTTAGGTGATAGTATGTAATGCTTAGTGCTTGGTCCTTTATTTTGAAAACATAACTATGTATTTATATGATTCCCTTGTTTGAATTTTATAATTGAAAATTGGAAGGTCAACCCAAAGTAGTAAAAAGTAATCAAGAAGTGAAAGGGGTCCAAAAGGATAAGAAAAAGGTAAAGAAGGACAAGAGCGCCTAGGAGGATAAGAGTGCTTGATGCTAGTGTCCCAACTAGGCACTAGTGTTCAAGGCCATAGAAAAATAAAATAGTCAAATGTCGACAAGAGTGTAAGATGTATAAAGCCAATAAAAGTAGAAGACAAAGCAAAAGGTCAAAGAGAGTTATCAATTACTAGTTTTCTTGCTTAGGAATCATGTAAATGCTAGCATGCTTTTAGGACCTATAAATGTACCCAAGTGCATAGATTTTGTGTCTACAATAGGAGTTATTGTCTAATAATCATAATTTTTTTAGATTTTGGGTGTTCCAAAACCGAACAACAATTATGAACTAATTTTGAGTAAAATAATTGTTCTATTACTTTTAAGGCGGTATTATTTCACTAACTAGTTGAAAATTTGTCAATCTTAAGGTTCTACTCCTAGATTTTATGTATATTGTGATCATTAATAATTTTATTGCATTCTCTTCGTATGCTCCACTTGCTTGTGGAAAAAAAATCCCATAAATTAGACATTATTTTATGCTTAGTAAAACCTTGTTTTGTAGCAGTTTGTGAATTTGTATAAAGAAAATTTTGATCACCCCTCATTTTTGTCGTTGGTTTTCCCCTTTACAATGCATGGTCATTATCGGTCTAAGGTTTTAAGATGGCGGGCCTTACATTTTTTTTTCTTCATGTGAGTGCATTGAATGAAATAAGCCTACTCATCTTTATTGGTATCGACTCTCGCAAATCGTTGAGTCTTATTTACTGATAATTGTTTGCAAGTCACTTATTCCATGTTAATTTAGAATGTAGTTCATCAATTTTTAAACCACATATTATTGAGTTCTTGCACTATCAAAATTAAGATGGGGGCATCGCATATAGCTTGTAGCATAATTTATATCTATGGAATTGTCTTTTTCCTTTCTCAATAGACAATGAATGAGATTTACCTACCTTGTTGTTGATAAAATATTTTCTTATTGCTTCCCTCGCCAACCTTTTTGTCATTGGAGACATGCAATAGATAGTATAAATTTAGAAGTAATTCCAAGAACCACCTCGCCAATTAACTATTGGCAAAATAATGGCACTGTATTGGGTTTAAATATTCGGGGACCAAGATTTACAATCAATGAAAAAATTATTCAAACTTGGGGGAAGAAAGAATGGTATGTTGAAATATATAATAGATTGAGTTGGATTCCAACTTGTTTTGTATTGTTTTCTGTTGAGGTTTTCCTTTTTTTGCAATTATTTCAACATCTTTTAGTATGTCAAGTTTTACTTATTTTACTCCTTTATAATTGAATTCCATTTAGACTTCAGGTTTGTTTCTCATTACTGTGAAGTTGATAATGTGTAATTTGGTGTGATTATGATGTCATAGATGTGAGGAGTTGGACAATGTCATCCTCTTCTTATGTGTTCTATTTTCTTTTCGTTCTCATGGTGTTGGAAAAAATTGGATTAGAAATTAGATGGGCTTCTCCTCTATTCACATGGCATTGACACATTAATAAATTCTAGAATTGAAATGTTGCTTGATGTGATGCTTGCATTTGAGGAGTTTGTCCAATGCTTGTCTCTAAACTTTCTTGCATTTTTCTATGCATCGTAATGAATATTTACATGTATATATGCATCTTAATGGATATTTTATATGTATATATTAATTGTGTTGGATTGTGAGTTTTTGGATTTTGTCTCCGTTAATGTTATTTGGATTGTATGTTTAAATGCGTAAAAGAATTCATTGTTTTTAATGTTACTTATGGTTATAATTAGTATTTTCTTTGTATTTTATGATCTTTAATAATTGATTTTTCAGTTTAGTTTGTGCATTACAAAATCTTCTTGTCAAACAATAGTAATTACAACTCATCTGCACTTGCTTTCTAAGAAAAAAATGTTTGATTTTGCTGAATTGCCATATTTCACTATCCATCATTGTTGGTTACACCAACCGAAACCCATTTCAAAACAAGAAGGTGTGTGTCGCGATTTTTCCCTTTTCTTTCCAATATCCTCTCCTCCATTTCTTATGTTGTTCCTAACTTTTAAATTATTTTTTTCCCCCCATTTTCAATAATTGAGAATGTTTACGGTTTGTTGATGTCGTTTATTGAGAATTGGAAAGGTAATCTTCTTGCTAAAACTGAAACATTTCATCCTGGCATAAAAGCTTTGGCAAACTATGTTCTCTCTAACAAACTAAAACTTCAAATCTATGCTCGTTCAAGGTGAGCATATTATGTTCGGATCCATTGAAAATCATCTATTCCTAGATTATTTGTAACATATATATCAAAATATTATTTAGCTTGTCCCGATTTCCTTTCTATTTCTATTTTCTAGTAAGGGTTGGCTAGCATCCGTCAATATATTGCTAGATATCATGGCTAATATCCATCACCAATACATTGCTTATGCAAGTCCGACCCGTAAATAAAATGGTCTTGTTATTGCTCTATTCATATAATATTTTTCCTAAATTGTATTACTCATTCCAAAGTATATTGAAATAATATTGTTTTGTTTTACTTATCCAAATCATATCCTCATGTATTGTTGGTTGGTGGAGGCCTGATAATTGATGGTAAATATAGGTCACAGTTCAACATTCGGTCTTCAATCAACGTTTGCAAGTTAAGGTCCCTTTGTATGGCTTTCTTATATTTTAGCTATTGTATGTTTTACATTAAATAAATTCATAAGAGTTGATGATGTGCTTGACTCAAATATTCTTCACATCCTGGGTTTCAGTGTTGTCCTTTCTATTCAGCATATGATAATCGATTATCAATTTCACTTACTCCTTTGTGGCTATGTTTGATGTGAAGGGCTACAACTTTGAATCTATACCAATACAAGATGAGCACATTACCTTAGGATCAATTAAAACCATCTATTCCTAAATTGATTACAACATATAAATTGAATTCATGTTTAATAATATTGATTGCAAATTTTGGTTTCTATCATTACTCCATACGTCAATATTGTTTGTTATGAAAAGGGCTACTTACTAGTGACAAATACATATTACGAGTTCAAAGTACGAGCCTAAATCAAGGTATGCAAGTCAAGGAAGACTGCATTTTCATCATCATCCCCAATATCTTTATGGAAAGCTCAAATTCAAAAGGAACTCAAGGGCCCATAGTAAGAAAATGAGGGAATCTTAAATTTTGAGAACTTTAGACTTGTAGATTAATGATCTAACAAAATAATGAGTCATCCACTTTATCCTTACGGGTAGTTAGGTTCTATGTTGGTTAGATTTCAAAATGCTATTGAATGATTTCAGCTAGATTTACACAATCCAAACATTCCAAATATTTATACATTTATGTTAATATTTTGTTCTTTACTCGAGATAAAGAAATGTCACGAGGCCCATAATGATAATGTAGATGATTGTCTTCATACATTTTAAATTGGTAATATATTTTTATTCCTCCTTTTTCGCAATGGAATACCTTATTATACCTATTGCAATTTTTATTTCTTGATTTTTACGTGTATGCACGGGAAACTTGTAAGGCTTTTTCTTACAGAGAGGAAATGAGATCGAGACAATACTTCATTACCTCCATTTGTTTAAATGCACATCACAAAATCTGGGCACACTCTTCACAAAACTCTAGGGGGCATACCTAGCCACCACCGTAGAATAGTCATTTCTTTTTTGGTTTTAGATCATAATCTTGTCAGGAGAAAATAAGAAACAAAATGGATTGTTCTTCACCTAATATCCTACTGCTTATGTGGACGAGAAAAAACATAATGCAAAAATATGTTGCAATATGTACTTCCGTTATCAGATATTAATGAAAGACTTTCAGCAAAATACAAAACTAGCATGTTTAGCAAATACATAGATATTTTGAATTTCTTAACAATTGTTCCTATCTTTAAATGTGTTAACTAATTCTAAAATTTAAACTTATTATGTTACTTCTTCAGATAATATGTCTAGATTTTGTATTTCCTCTTTAAATGAAATGAATGTTATTTATGTTATTTCCACCATAACATTCAAATTAAATACACATGGACTTCTTAACAATGATCCACACAATCTTCGGAATTGTTTGTATATTGTTTTCCCGATTTAAAGCTTATGTCAAAGTTAGTAAATATTGAGGGCTTCATTTTCTTACATTGGCAAGAAAATGATTTTAATGCATCTTTGATTGTTTTCCTCCTCCCTATGTTCCAATGTGCCACTTTACACAACTAGTCCTCAAACATCCGTGTGTTGCCCTATCGGTGTCTCCATTGCACCTCCAGTGCAATCTTAGTATATATTTGGGTGTACGTGAGTTGTGAGAAAAACTCGCTATTAGATAGGTGTGAGAAAATAAAGGTGGAGAGAATCATGTTGGAGAGATAAGTGGGGATTGGGTAATTGATATGTGATATGGTTTGACTCCTTATATTAAAGATGTCATTATGCCGAGAGGCATCTTCATATATATATATATATATATTGAGTTGAGGAGTCTAATGTCATGCCCGTGTAAATAATTATTTATGTAAATAATTAATAAATAAAAAAATCGTGTAAATAAAAACCAATTATTTTATTATGCCAAGAGGCATCTTCATTTATATATATTGAGTGGAGGAGTCTGATGTCGTGCCCATGAAATATAAGGGCCCTCACTTTTAAATAATTACATAAGAATAGGGGTCTCGCTTTTAAATAATTACATAAGAATATGGCTTTTAAATTAGATTATATAGTTAAATAATTTAAAGGTAAAAAACACTTTAGTAAATTTAATTTGTTAAATTCTTGAGTGTGGGGAAGTAAATTATTTAAAAATTAAAGTAAATAAATTGTTTAAACATGTAAAAAACACTTTAGTAATTTAATTTGTTAATTTAAAAACTATATAGTGGAAAATTTAAAATATTATATTTATAAGGGCCCTCACTTTTAAATAATTACATAAGAATAGGGTCTTGCTTTTAAATAATTACATAAGAATATGGCTTTTAAATTAGATTATATATATTATAATTTTAATTTATAATATATATTAAAATTTATAGTATATATTATCATTTATATTATATATGTTTTCTAATTTCATAATATTAATTGAATAAAATTAATACTAATAATTAATAATTAAAATAATAAAATATAATATAAATTAAAATGTATATTATATATTATAAATGGATGCACTAAGATATTAAAGGTATTTTATATAATATTATATACATCAAATCTAATTCACGAGGTGAATATATAGATAAATTATAAGTAGATACAAGTACATTATATTAAGTAAATATAATAAATATTAAATAAGAAAAATTAATTACCCGTAGTACATATGAATTAAATAGAAAAGGAAATGGGTTAAAATAATTAAATAGGAAAACTATATATGGGAAAATCTAAATTATTATATTTATAAGGGCCCTCATTTTTAAATAATTAATTTGTTAAATTCTTGGATGTGGGGAAGTAAATTATTTAAAAATTAAAGTAAATAAATTATTTAAACAATAAAAATAACTTTAGTAATTTAATTTGTTAATTGAAAAATTGTATAGTGGAAAATCTAAAATAGTATATTTATAAGGGCCCTCACTTTTAAATAATTACATAAGAATATGGTCTAGATTTTTATATATATATATATATATATATATATATATATATATATATATATATATATATATATATATATATATGTATATATATATATACATATTAAATTTTATAGTGTATATACAAGTTTATAGGGGGCTCAGTTTTAAATAAATAATAATATATATATATATAATATAATATCGCTTTTAAATAATTAACAAAATTTATATAAGGAAAAACCAAAAATAGTTAAAATAGTATATTTATAGGCCCTCACTTCTAAAAAATTATATAATAAATATTATTATTTTAATTTATGATATATATTAAAATTTATACTATATATTATCATTTATATTATATATGGTTTTAATTTAATAATATTAAGTAAATAAAATTAATAATTATAATATAAATTAAAATGTATATTATATATTATCATTTATATTATCTATGGTTTATAATTTAATAAAAGTAAATTAAATAAAATTAATATTACATAATTGTCATCAAGGATGTGATGATGGCGTAGGAGAATGACCATGATCAAGAAGATGGTAATCATAATGATGATAATAATGGTCAAGATGATTAAATCCATCATGACAATGATGAAAATGACTAAGATTATGATGAAATGACAACCACGTCGAAGATGATGACGATCATTATGACGAGGATGAGGAGAACAATGACAATGACCATGATTAAGATGAAGATAACCATAATGATAAGGATGATGTTTATGATGCATATTACTATTACTCTTAATATAATAATAATAATATAGTTATAATATAATATAATATTGCTTTTAAATAATTACATAAAAACCTAAAATAGTATATTTATAGGGGCCTCACTTTTAAAAATTATATAATATATATTATAATTTAAATTTATAATATATATTAAAATTTATATTATATATTACATTCATATTCTATATGGTTTCTAATTTAATAATATTAAATAAATAAAATTAATGCTATATATTAATAATTAAAATAATAAATTAAAATTTATATTATATATTATATTTATAATTTAATAATAGTAAATTTAATTTAATTAATACTACATAATTGATATCAAGGATGTGATGATGACGGAGGAGAATGACCATGACCATGATCAGGAAGATGGTGATCATAATGATGATGATAGTGGTCAAGAAGCTTATATCAATCATGAAAATGTTGAAAAAGACTAAGATTATGATGAAATGACAACCACGTCAAAGACGGTGATGATCATTATGACAAGGATGAGGTGAACTAATGACAATGACCATGGTTAAGATGAGGATAACTGCGAGATAAGGATGGCATTTATGATGTCTATTACTATTACTATTAATATAATAATAATAATATAGTGTTAATAATAAGAGTTTTTTATTTTTATAAATCATAATAATAATATCAATTTTAGTAGTAAGATTAATATTGATGATAATGATGACGATGTATGAATGCGGCAGAGAAAGACTTTGATGATGGCGGTGGTAGTGATAGTGGTGATAATAATGACGAGGATGATGATGATGACAATAAAGATGAGAATGATGATGACAATGATTATATCGATCGTAAAAAATGATGACAATGACTATGATAACGATGAAAACAAAAACAACACCGAAGACGATGACGATTGTGATGATGACGATGAGGACAATGATGATGGTGGAAATGATAGTGGTGATAATAATGATGGGGATGATGATGATGACGAAAAGATGACAGTGGTGATGAAAATGATTATATTGATCGTGAAAATGATGACAATGATTATGATGGCGATGAAAATGAAAAAAACACTAAAGACGATGATGATTGTGACAATGATGATGATTAAGATGACGATAACGATGATATTACTAATAATATTAATAAAATTATAATAATAATGACAATGATTATGATGATGATGAAAATGATGATAATAATGATGATGATGATGACGACAATGATGGTGGTGGTAGTGATAGTGGAAATAATAATGATGAGGATGATAATGAGGAAAATGAAGATGATAATGATAGTGACAATGATTATATCGATCATGAAAATTATGAAAATGATTATTATGATGATGAAAAAGACAACGCCAAAGATGATTACGATGATGACATGATGGTGGTGGTAGTGATAGTGGTGATAATAATGATGAGGATGATGATGATGACAACTAAGATGAAAATGATTGTATCAATCATGAAAATGATGATGATGATGTCGATGAAAACTAAAATAAACCGAAGACAATGATGATTGTTACAATCACAAAACGATGATGATGATTGTGTTAATGATGGTGAGTAGGGATGATCATGATGATGAAAAAGACAATGATGATGACATTGACAACAATGATAAAGAAAATGATTATGATGATGATGAAAAAGACAACATTAAAGATGATGATGATTGTGATGATGACAACAATTAAGATGATGATAACCATGATACTAATAATATTGTTAATAATATTGTAGGACGATGATGATGAAAATAATGACAATGATTATGATGATGATGAAAATGACAACACCAAAGATAATGATGAAGGTGAAAATGATGGCGATTAAGATGTAATGTCCCCTTTTCTACGCCAAAAGCCTGAGGGTCAAGTCGTGGTCAAACCCAAGGGGTTGTGGATGCTGAGAGCTAATGGGAAGGGGCCACGTGGTTCCAATATTATAATTTTGTGTTGAGGGTCACTTTTGGACCATGGTGACTTAAAGGGGAAAAACAACTTAAAGTTATTTTTATTTTATTGACCCCTCCGTGGAATGAAATGCGTCTAGGTCTTTTGGGGCTCTTTTGCCTTGGAAGGTATATAAGGAGCTGGGAGAGAAAGGAGAGGGAACTTTTGATATACATTTTATTGACCCCTTCTCGTGTAGATGTTGTTGTTGCAGCATCTACAACTTGTGGAGTCAAATCCCATAGGGACCCTAGCTTCGGTGGTGAGAGACCCATCCCTAGCTAGCAGAGCATTCTTTGGTACTGAGATATCTACCCTAGTCTGTCATTTAGGAGCTACTTTCACGGTTGTGTGGCATAGACATTAACAGAGGTTTCAAAGCAAGGACCTCGAGGGTCTTGGGGGCATTTGGGGAAGATAAGCGAGAGGGCTCTAGATCAAATTCACGGCACCCATTTGGGTTGGGCGTGGCAGCTCGTTGAAGGTGCCTCCATCATTTTCCGACCCCATTCCAAGCGAGGTGACTTGCAACCTTTATTTGGGGTTTTCCAGTTGGTCATTTTCAGATCTGAAGGTGGAACTATTATTGCCTATATTTGTTAATGTTATTTCCAAAGACCCTTATTACTGCTCTTGTATTTAGAGGGTTACGAACCTCGATAGTTTTCCCATTGTCTAGGGCATGTTGTGCTTTTTCTAGTAGTAGTTTAATCTCTGTAAAATTCCAAAAACAATTTCCTTATGTCCTTTATAATAATATCAAGCTCTATTTAAATTTTCAAGTATTTCGGGTGGACATTTTGGCAAATATTAAGTTTCTTTAGTTCGCTGCCCCAACTGTAAAAATCGGTAAAATCAGTATTTTATGTGGCTACAAGTTTCAATATTTTGTGCATTTTTAAGTGGTATCCCATTAGGGATATTTCAGTGGTATCAGAGTTGTTGTTCCTCCAGCTTGTGTGGGTTAAATATGGTAGTTTGGAAAGATCTCAATGTGGGTTTTATGAAGGAAATGTTCACCAACATGGTGAAACAACAGGAAGCCACTAACCTTTATTTGAGCCAGCTCACTTAGAATGTGAATCAAAGCAGATCTAGGGACAATAAGGAACATGGTGAGAACAATGATAAGAGGGCAGCCAATAGAGGTGATTGATGAGGATTCTTGTTGGAGGAAATACCAATATTTGAGTAGGGGTTTCAGAGATAATATGTCATTTCCAGATTATTGCATGATGAAGATTGGTAGTAAGCCCAAGTGAGGTCATCATATGTCGGGTACTGAATTACAAAAGAACTCATTTGTAGAAGAAGCTTCTAGACAAAATGGTATGATTACCATTGAGCAAAATAATTTCATTAGTGAAACTTTGCTTGTTAGATAAATTATTCCAGCTTAGGAGAAGAAAAAAATTATGCAAGCAAGTAGGATGTAATGGAAACTCTTTAAAAGTGTGAGGAATGGAATAGAAGAGCTAGAGTTCTATTAGGTTGATAATGACTCAAGCAACACATACAAGAGTTCAAGGAAATGATGGGGAAATTGATGCAAGGAAGTCTACACCCACGAAAGAAGACTCACATGGAGGAGGAGCCTCACATGGAAACTTGTGTAAAATTGTAGCCTGCTGTAATTTCCAAACCAGCAACTTTTGGTCATCTTTCAGATGCTTTCAACAGGAACTCAGGCAACAATGTTGGGGGAAGCTCAACATATGTCTATCTTGAACACACGGAGGACATTGTTGGCCTTGAAAGGTATGAAGAGCACACTAAGGTGTCTTATTTATTGTTTCCTATTCCAATTTATTTCCATCATGAGATGCATGGTATGGTAGATGATGAAGTCTTCATCATGGAGTTTGTTGGACCATTGCTCCAACTATGTGTATATGAGCATCTTGTGGATGATATATGGTGGCAAGTTTTAGCTCACTTAACAGATACAAGGGCTCATGGGCATTATAAGCTATGGGATCCTAGTAATATGTGGCCATTATCCAAAACTATCAATTCTGATTTTGAAAACTTTGTGACTAATTTCATAAGAAAAAGAAGGAATTCCAATGTGTCTTTTGGGATTACAAGTGTTGGCAAGCATGATTTCTTCATTGGAGACTCCGGTGCAAGAAGGGAGAGTACCTCTCAAGGTACTAGAGTTGGTTCTATGATTTCTAAGAAGGGTAAGAGAATATTTTTTAATCATCTTCAGCTTGCTAGACTATGTATAACAATAGTCATAATGAGAGGAGAAAATAACAATATGGGACAACATGGTTAAAGAGGTGAGAGTGGACATTTAGGGTAGTGGCCTCCCCATTCTTCTGCCAAGCTTTTGGGGCTTCACAAACCTTCTTTCTTGAAGGATCTGGAAGTTTCACAGGTACAATAGCCAGTAGATATTTTAGATGAGGAGTCTTGTTGGGAGAGGAACCAAACCTTGAGCGAGGGCTTTCGTAACAACATGCCATTCTAGGAATATTACAAAATGAAGATTGGCAGTAGACCCAAGAGAGATCATCAGAAACATGTACCAAAGTTACAGAGGAGATTAGGATAGATCTCCATTCCACACTTTGATGGTTCTAAGAAGTGTACTGCACCATCTTGGGTCCAGAAGTTGAATAGATACTCTAACTTGATTCGTATGTGCATGAGGAAGATGCAATTAAGTTTGTAATCTTGCATCTTGAGTGAGACACTCATTATTGGTGGCATTATGGGTTGATTACATAGGGATACATACACATTACTACTTATGTAGAGTTCACACAGAGGCTGGTGAGTAGATTTGATAGGAGGGACCCTGACAGGTATTTTAGGGAGTGGACTCATTGGAGACAAACCGGTCCCCTGGATCGACATACATTCAGATTTTCAGAGATTATAAGTCATGGTACCGATGTCACAGAGATGAGGTTGATTTTGTTGTTTATAGTAAGTTGGATAGATGTTTTCACTTTGGGTTTTGAAGGAATTTTAACCTCTTCTTTGCACGAGGTCATGTTAGGAAAGCTCGGGGTGGAACTATCCACTCCAAATTCAAGGGCTCCACCTTTCTTTGAAGATGATCCAAAACTAGTGTACGCCTAATACCATAGAAAGCACCTCTTCAGTTTGAAAATAATGTTAGACAACATGATATTCTATATGAGCTACTCAATAATCCCTTATTAACTTTGTTACCTGCTCATTACTACCCCCACTATCGACTTACAAAACTCAAAGGCCAATCATTTTGTAATTATCATGGAATTAATAGACATTGTGATAATGATTATTGTGTTTTACAAAAATGCATCCAACAACTCAGCCATAAGAGATTTATAGCTTTTTATACATGGCATTCTCTTACGCAATCATCCCAAGTTCTAAAATCTCATTAGAAACCAAAAGTTATAAAGAACTATATCTCGATGAGCAGTTATAAGGCCATATACTAAAAGTTTATCTATATCTCGGGTTCATGAGCATCACTACGATGCTAAATGATTCATGTTACAACAAGAATCATATAATCAAAAAATGGATAAGAATACAATACCTCCTTTGTTAGAGCCTTCACCAATTACTAAATTACATCATCCTATTTTGCAAACAACAATGGTAGATATACTAGTTGAACATGAACAATTACACACCACCTCATAACTCTTAGAGCATACACAAGCCTAGTTTGAAGATAACATAAAAATAAATTCTACATCTAGATCTCTAATCGTCCATAACACAATGAGACATACTCTAATTCAAATGATGGTATCGGATGGGATGTTATGTATAAAGCATATATGAATGACCTAATTACTATGAACAATTTGATATGTCAGATGAAAATTTGTGCATGTTATATTTCAATCTATTAGGGAACCGAATCGAGTTTGATGCAAGTGATGATGAACAACTTAATACCCTAAGTAAGCCTTCTGTGGATATCTCTACTTCTCCACAACATACACAAAGGCACTTTACATGTCTACCTTGTGCTCCACACATTATACTTCAACAATTACTCGAGTCTAACCTCATGTCTCTCCCTCTACTACTTGAGATTGATACGAGCAAGCCTAATACTAAGAGATTTGATTTTACTTCTTATTACGACTATTATAGTTACATGGGTCACTTCACTAATCAATGTGTCATGCTTTGTCACATCATCCAAGATCTTATAGAATTCAATGCAATTGAATGGGATGAGCCCACTAAATCTTAATCATGCTTCACTTCTTACTAACAATTCGCTTTCGAAGTGTCCAAGTTCATCATGTTATATCACATCAATCCAATTACAATCACTATCGCAAAAAAACTAACATCAATATCAATTAATTCTAATCTTTTGAAGACATAGTATTTTGATCACAAATCTCAATTCAAAGTCTTCTACTTCACACACTACTCATCTATCTCCTTCCTCTCCCAAGCCTTCATTGGCACCAATCACTACTACAATACCATTAACACTCAATTCACATTATTTGGCACAATCGAGGCCTAATCCTGCATCCCCTTTGCCACTTATTACACCTCCTTTGGAGGCTCTTATTAGACAGCTCCATGTTACCCCTATTTCGTGTATATATTTAAGCACTTTGAAAATACAAAAACATTTATATATTTGCAAAATACAAAATCGGGACTTGTAAACTTAGTTGGAGTTGTTATCACTTTATATTATACATGTCATTTGTCACTTTGGTTTGATATCTAGTATGCTTCGTTACTCATTCCACACATACATTCATGATGTATTTTTAGCATTGATGCGGGACATACACAAAGTGGTACGTGATTATAAGTGTTGGTTAGCCCCTTTACTCAAACTTCCTTTACATCGGGGGCATATATTTTTACTACATCTAGGTGTTATTGTTTTATTATAGTTCCTTTCCACTTCCTCATTATGTTTTATTACATATATTGTGTACATGTTATCTTTTGAGCTAACGAGACTAACACATGTGTCTTTGAAGTGTTGACATCTCTTATTTCACATATTTTCACATATATTGGTTACTTTATCATATTATCATGTCTTGACACTCTTACTTCATGCATATTTATTTTTGTGTGTGTATTACTACTTGTTTATTTTCATTGTTTGTGGCCTATGTGCCTTGATTATCTTATGACACCATGGGTGTCCCATGTTTGTTGTATCATTCCTACCTTGTTTACTCTCGGCTTTTTCTTGTTTACATAAGCCTACGAGCCTTGATTGTCTTACAACACCATGGGTATCCCATGCTTGTGGCTTTACACCTTTATGTGATATAGTGTACATAATTCTCACATCCGATTTCATCATTATTGTACTTATATGCATTTATAATGTTCTTGTAATCATCTAAATGGTTTCTATTTCTTATTATCATTGTTTTTTTTATTGCACGCCATGATTTTCACCATGTACAAACACCTTCCTTTCTATAAGTACGGGTTATTCAAGGTGGCCTACCTCTCCGATATTATACAGTCCTCTACAACTTCTCAAACATCTAATGCATGGGAAAATATATTTTATTTTAAGACAAGTGCTCAACATTATTTTCACACAAGCCTCAAAAAGAGGGGCATTCATCCGGCTATATTCTACACTTACGGTAGATACATGCACAATTTTGTGGTAAAATACATGTACAAACAAGGCATGTGTACTCAAAAATCTAGTCAAACACAAAAATTCAAAAAAATGCACATGTTTGGAATCCTACAAATTAGTCAAGACCACATGGTACGGTCCTAACCCTACCACACATTTTTACCTAGGGGAAGTTACATCATCTTTCTTAGTAGTTTCAATTTTCCAACTATGATTTCTTTTGGCATAGTTTCAAACTTAGTTCACTTTTGGCATAGTTTCAAACTTAGTTCACTCACTTATTTAGTTTTAATCTGGGGCATGATTCTCCTTTCTCCATCAAATCTTTATAACATTTCAGCTTTTATTTCGTTGTGTGGCACATGAGAAGGGCATGGGGGCATTCATTCTTATTTTTATTGTGTGTCCTAATTTACAAAATTAGGCCTATATTTTTACTGAGTAGTGTGGTATGTGGGGTTATGGAAGGTATCAAAGCGACTAATTTCTTCATAGGTAGACTTTCCTCTCCTCTTGCAATCAAAGGGGAAGATATTGGAGTTGTTGAATAACTTTGATATTTGGTCTTCTTCCTTAGTGGGTGCTTCGACACTTCATTTTTATTCTTCTCTCCTCATCATTTCATGTTGGGTTACATACACCTAACACTCTGGTTTCTCCTCGGCACACTTGAGGATCGATCACCCCCGATTCCTCGACAAAGTTCAATAAATTAAATAATGCATAATCTCCAAGTACAAACAAAGCATGAGAGTTTCTCCCTATGCAAACAAACATGTGTATTCCTTCCTTGTTTATATCTCTTTCATTTCATTCTTATGCAAATGCAAATATTTTGTATTACACTTTACATTTAAGTTAAAGTTCAATTATTTATCATGGATATTGACTACACTTTGTGTTACATGTTTCACCATAGAGCATGCTAACACCAAACGTAATGAGATTATGTAAAACAAACATTTGACCGAAGTCAAAGTGTGTCTACATACTCGGTATATTTTCCTTTAAGTTGTAGACACAAAATCACACACATACTACTATTTTACTATGCCATCAAGTATGTTGTTATATGCATGGATCTTAAGTAAGAAAAATATTCACTAGTGACATAATCCTTTTTCCATCTACTTGCTTTGATTGTTTATATTATCTTTCTCTCTCACATCTATCATTTTTACACCCATTCTGCAAGTTGGAGTCACGAGGATCCTGTCTGTCAATCTTTTCACATTTTTCTTCATTTTTCTCAGACACTAGCACCCATTCTAAACACTAGCACTGTGCACTGTGTCCATTTTGGGTGCTCTTGTTCTATTTATTCTCTTTACTTATTTTGACATTTGTGGTCGGCCTTTTTAGTTTTCTTATCCTTATCCCGAGCTCATAGTCATCCTTTTGGGTCACTAGTGTCGAAATTCAAACAAGAGATCCATATATATACACAACATACACTCTATTATTCTGGTTGGAAATTCTAAGGGGAATCACATCTACATATTATCACTACCATCAAAGGGACTACATTTTTGGGCTACATACACTGCATAGGAAGGGGAAGTGCTCAATTCCATATCACACATTTGCATCTTATCTAGATACAAGCCGCTATCTTGGCATCATTGGTGCGAGGGAAACCTAAGGAAACTATTTCACACACAAACACAAAGAACTACATGGAGTCTAGAATGTAGTGCAGCGCTCGGTCATAAGTTCACTCATCGGGTGACCATCGGGGTCGATCGACTTCACATATTACATTTTTCATTCTCGATTTGATGTGTTTTTGAGCTTGTTTAGGTAGCTAGGATTTTATTTATATGATAAAAGTACCCTTGTTGACCAAAGAGAGAATATCATATGACTAACGAAAGTGGCGGTGAAACCCCTAAAGCGACACGTAAAAAGTGGATTTTGAGTTTCTACGTAGTCACCAATGCCGAGAAATAGTCACTAAGCCCCGACGCCCCTATCCAACATCGGATGCTTGTGTCCGGTATTATTCTCATATTCTATATTTTATAGAGAGTAGTTGTGACATTGTTTTAATCATGTTCAACACTTTACACTTCCCGAGATAGTTCCAGTTACGCAAGATTCATGAAGTCATTTATCTCTCCTATTTACTTATAGTCTTGCATTGCTTGAGTGCTTAACATTTGTATCTTTATTGTATTTTACCATATCATTTACTCTACAATTAGATTTAATTCATTTTTTTATTAAATCAAAAGCATGTAATTTCATTTCATACTTAAAGGGGGCAAATGTAGACACTCAAATTTGGCAATTCACTCTTTGACACTACTAGTTTTGACAATGCACTCTTGCTAAGATAAGTACAATCTTCTCTTTCCCACTTATCACATTTTGAGGTATTTTTTTTAAGTTATCTATCCTTACACATTGACATGTCATCAAATTCTAAGAACATAATGCATAAAATCCATAAACAAACATCAAACAACAAGTCTCAAACTTCAATTTGCATGTTTTCCTTCCTCAAAGTTAGGTCATAAAATTTGGTCAGGATAGTACATATGATCATATCTTACTTGTACGGTCTTGGACAGACATTTCCTCCAACTTTTATTTAAAATTCATATTCTTTGTTGGGTCTTATAATCTCTCGGGTTAACCTTCATCGATAAATTGTCTATGAAAGTCAGTAAAAACTGTTGTTACACCAAAACCTCAAGGCATTAGTGAATCCACACACTAGGATCATAACATCCCACCACACTTTTGCAGAGCCTAGCCTTGGGCTACGTCTATGCCCACACTTCTATACGTGTGAGCCTTGCTTCACAACATTTAAGTGCCCCATGGGCCCCAATTTACACTGTGTAACCAACCGAGTGGGATTCAAACATGGGTGGTTGCTCTAATACCAAATGCAATGAACTGTTACACAAAAACCTTGAGGTATTGGTGAATCCACACACCATGATCATAACAAAACTTTATATAAGCAAGTAATCACTACCTCATTTGCTAACCTAGAAATATCATGGCACTACATTGATACACTTATTTCCAACACTTGCAAAAGGAACCCAAGGCTCCCTAAATCTCATAATAACATACCTATAGTCATTAGGTCGTCAATCTCTACAGGTCTAAAGCTCATTACTAGGTCAAGACATCAATCTCTCTCTTATAGGAGCACTCAAACATCCATTTCCCAAGTATCTTAGCAAGAACAAACTCAACTCAAGCATTGTCAAAGGTGGTTGTCAAATCTAGTTACATTCATTCATATATCACATACTAGGTGGAGAATGACATGTAGTTTGAGGCCTCCTCGGAGTAGTTCTAACATCACTGATGCATGAGGGTTCTCACAACCCAACTAATGTTTGTTTTTTGGAATTCCCATCCATGGTTAGGGTTTGAGGTGATGATCAAAATATTCGAGAGTTTCACAACATGATTACAAATTAGGGTTTGATAGCAACAAAGAGTTTCGCATAATGACTAATAGTGTCAAAAAGTTACATAATCCCAAACCGAGTAGATATAAGACCTGCCTCAGAAGGGTTAAGAGTGTATGGTATGGCCTTAGCACGCTTGCACAATCTTGCCCAAGTTGATTTCTAGTGACAGACTCCAAAATGAAGATAGTTCAAGTACATATCTCCTTGTTCATAATGCATCCTCCCATAACTTTCTAAAATCATATGCAATCGATAAGTGCACTGATTCCTTTGTATTGTTAAAATTATATCTTATTTATAATTTCAGGTATAAAGGTAGAGTGATAGTTACATTTGTTGGTCCTATGGGAGTTCAGTCTAACCACTTCGCGGAAGCTTTGGCTTCCCTTTGGGGTCTTAGGATTTCTAAGATAAGTAAGGTTTCTAATATTATTATTGAGGGGGAATTAATGAATATTATTAAGAACCCCTAAGATAACTCCCCTACTAGATGGACCGTGAAAGAAATCATGGATGAAGCTTCCTTTCTCCTCTCAATATTTTCTAATATTATTATTTAGCACACTTACTGTGAGGGTAATAAGATGGCAAACCTCTTAGAAAATTATGGGGTTAATACTGAATTTAAATTGAATTGGCTTGAGTGGGATGAGAACCCCATAAATATGTGTGTCTTTATGCATAATGAGGTGGATAATCATAAGTGATATCTTGGGCATCTACCCCTGTGTAGGAAAGATTGAGAAGTTTCCAAGAACATATGGTAATCAAAACATGGATGAAAACACAAGTGTTTGGGCATACATTTTTCTTTATATCTTACATATTTTGGTTGTACCCTCACAAAAAATTCACATAAATATTCTATGCTCCCTAGATTTCATTGTTTTTTCCTTCATTCTAATAGGGACAAGTATGAGAAGAGAGTTATGGGAGGAGACATGTGTAAGATTGATTTGGTCTACAACGAAGCTTAGAAACATGAATTAGAGATGTGGAACACCATCAAAGAAGGTGACTTCTACAATTTTATGGAAAGGGTTAGGGGCATGACACACATATCTCTTTAGAGTTTGTGAAGAACTGGAATAACATATTAGTCTCCTTCAAGGGAAAGACTTATGAGATTAGTGAGGAGTTAATTGTCAAGATCACTGGGCTTCATATGGGGGTTTGAAATTTCACAATAATAATTTTGACCACTTAGATAAAGAGGGTAAATTTCTTAAAGGGGATGAATCCCTTGTGTATGCTAAAGGAGGTTTTTGATAATCTCTTTGCCTCATTCATTTGATGATGCCGACCTACTCTTGTTGAATTCCATTACCTTAGAAGGGAGGTATCAAACCATGCTTTATTTCCACTTGGTGTTGCTTAACCATTTCCCTCGTCATATCCAGGTGAATTTTCCCTTCTTAATCCTTCATTCACTCGAACACTCTATTACGAAAGTCCATTGGGGAAAGAATGTTTTCCCTTTACACAGTGCTATTATTCTCCTATTTTGTCAACATTTTGAGCAAAGTTAACCCCTCTCCCTTCCCCCTGTTACCTCGCCCCATGTGGGAATTCTATCACCTCCTCTTAGAATTGGAACTTTCAAGAAACATCCTAGAGATGACCCTCCTCATAGAACCCTACGCAACCATACTATAAAAACTTATATCTCTTAAGGTTCCTCCCCTTATAAGATTGGAGAATATGAATTAATATCCCTAAGTCTTCTTTCCTTAAAGAAATTCTATTGTTGGACCATCCAATGTGCGGGTACTAACACTTGGGCTAAGCTTGATTTACATATGGCCATGATTAATTGGATTCAAAATATTCTTGAGCCTTCAAAGACAAGGTTAGAGGTTGTAATATTGTTATGGATGGCACCAAATTGGACATTAAATTTGGGGAAAATATTCCTAATAGGCTTTTTATTATTAAGGAGTTAGAGGTGATAAAAACTAGCCGTGTGACTTGGTTTCCATTTGCAAAGGCTATTCTAGACTTTATCTCTCTTCAAGTTTCTCAGGCTGACATGACTCAAGAAGCCCACCCTTTCAAGGGGATAAAAAGGCAAAGGAAAATCTCAAGACAAGTGCAAGGCAGGTGAGCCTCATCGGAATACTCACATGATGCTTCTTAAGGGGTTGGAGAAGCTACAAAATATTTTACTAAGATCCTCAAGTAGATTGTAGTAGTTTGTTTCCTTTTCCCCTCCGTTGGGGTGGTTTTGTGTTGTTTTTGTTGTGTTTTAGCTACGGTTTGGTTATTGTTTTTGTTTTTATTTGGTTGGCGTTCATTATTTTTCTAGGTTTCAGACCCTTTTTGTACTTGGGTAGAGTCCGAGTCAAAAAACTCCCATTTACCCTTATCTAAAAAAAAGAATATCACTTATAAGTATAAAAACATTATTCTAATTGTGGTCATTAATGTTGGAAGTTAATTAATCAAAATATCAACCTATTGCTAACCTTTTCATCATTTAGTGTATTGTTTCACTAAAATCAATTAGGTTTCATGTTAAACCCGATTAGGTGTAAACACTAACTTATATATTCCAACACCGCTTTCTCATAAATTGACCCATTTCCCATATTTCATTTTAGTTTTTGCATGTGGGTGAGGAATAAAAGCAAGAAATATAACTCGACATGGATTGGTTGTATTAATGTTTAGGAGTTTTCATTGACAATAAAATTTCTTTTCTTTTTTTGAAACACTACAAGTTGAATCCCTTCATTAATTAATAGTAGTTTCATCAAATGAAATTGGTGAGCTTTTAGTGGATGCTCCAACCCATTTTGCATGAACGTGCATATTGGTATCCAATAGAAATGTGTTCAATTTGAATTTGAGGAGCAATTGTAATTACCTTTAACCAGCACAATCTATCATTTTTATCTTCTTAGTGTTATAGGTTTAGGAACTACCTCAATTATGCACCTAATATCTAAGTAAATTTTCTTTGTAAATGGATATATAAATACAAATTTGTGTTCTCTCTACTCCTATATCCATAAAACACATTTTATAAGACAAAGGAAATTTCTCACCGATTATTTGTCACCTAAATTTTCATTGAAATACATTTACATTAATTTTCTTGGTGTTGGGGTCATTTCAGCCATTTAAGTCGCCTTAACTCCATCACCTACTACAAATTTTGGTGGAATGCCACGATGGAGCCTCGTGAACAATGCAACATTTTTTTCTACCACACATTAATTCACCAACTCAACAAAGAGGGCCCGGTTTATTCGAATAATGCATGCATGGTGTGAGGAGGTATGTGATGTTTTTTACACCAAAAGGTGTTTCTATATATGGGTAGGTGAGGTGGGTGTCGACAATAGTTAGAGAAATCGATGGAGGAAAAGAAGGGGAAAATGGTGTCGACGCATGGATCAATCTGAGCCGAGTGGAAAGTGGGGAAAACCCTAAAAGGTGTAGAAACCCTAATTTTGAAGTGATTTATGTATATTGGTATCAAGTTTTGAAGTGATCCATCTATAAATGGAGGAATTTTTTGAAGAAATCTATGTACAGATGGGAGTGGATAAAATATAAAAATGTTCTCAGACATTTTCAACTTACACTATAGATTTTTCATTTGGTTCAATGTAACAATTCATTATCCCTATTCTCATCCCTACTCTTATAAGTTATTATCCGCTAAACCCACATGTTTCAACTTATCATTCAGCTTTTTTCATATTTTTATAGTTGGTTTATTGTAAAATATAGTTTCATACTTGTAAGTTTCTGCTTGAATAACTAAACTTGATAAGTAGAAACCTTACAGCAAAGGCATGTCAGAAGAAAAAAGACATCGATATGTCATTTTTAAGTAAGGCAACTTGTAATCTTCAAACCTCAAGTAGAAAAACATGTTGTAGGAAAACAACAAGGACATATGAGGAAGGTTTACAAGAAAGACATCTTGTTTGAAATATACAGATAACAATTTTTTGTGTTGAATTTTTAAGATATTTGTTAATGTTTGGGTATTTGTTATAAGGATATTTATTGGATGTGGATAGTAGACATATGGTTTTTAAAGGATATCGTAGCTAGGCATATGGTCATTCATGTTAAGTGTATGGCTTGAGAATTTTGAAAAGTTGCAGAGTATCAGAGTAAGATTACGTGTTAAGGCAGTTAGGTAGGACTACCGAGTGTGGTCACCCTATTTTTCACAATGGATTTGACCCTAAATCATTAATTGTGTAGGTTTTTGTAGATTCTCATAGTTTATAAGGAATTTTGTGGGAATGGACCTTGTTTTTGTATCTAGTTGTAGATTTGGTGTTTATCCTATGAAATCTTCTATTTCATACTTGTTGGTTGCATGTAGGCGTAGTTACCACTATGTTTATAGATAATTGGTAATATAACTTCTTGTTTTGCAAACAAAAACATATTATTTGTGTTTTATGTTTTTCTCTTTGTTCTATATTCTATTAGCACTTTTTATTCATTGTTTTTATTAATGTTATGCTCTAGATCGATAAGTCTTTGCAAGATTTAATTTGGGTTGAGTCAAAATTTGAGGGTGAGTATATAATTATTAGAGGAAAAAATTCATACTAGTGGAATGGTTTGGAAATCTAAAACAAATCATAGATTGAGGGGGTGTTTTGGAGCCAACAATCTAGACCATGTTTTGTCTTGTCTCCTGTGTTGTCCATGTTTCTGGTTATAGATGTGATGTCTTAATGAAAATATCAAAGCGGGATCTTCAACAACATACTTGTATTGATATTGGGGTTTACCATTATGGTTTAGTAAATTTCTAATCTCCTTTCAACTCAATATTGCTCTTCATCTTTCATAGAAGTTACATGCAAATAACCACCTCGTTACATGTGGATTTTGTAACTATTAAATAATGGAGAATGGCCCATCAGATCTAATTTTTAGATGTATGGGGTGTCACTAAAGAAAATTATGATGGGTGAGGGATGTCATACCTAGAAAAATGGAAAGAAAATAGCCTGCATAATACTAGAACATTTGGCAAAGTTGTATGCTTCCAGATTCCCAACCAATCACAATTTATCTTTGAGGGATGTCATACTTTCCTAAAGCATATAAAGGGATAAGGAAATTGGTCAGAAAATAGCCCACATAATACTGGAACATTTGGCAAGTTGTATGCTTCCAACTCCAAACCAATCACATTTTACCTATGAGAGATGTCATATCTTCCTGAAGCATATAAAGGGATAAGGAAAATGGTAAGAAGAACCCACATTTGGTAGGATTCATGCTTCCAACTCCCACCTAATCACATTTTATCTTTACCTACAAAATATCACCTCGCTTAACCCTTGGTTTTTATAAGGACCAAACTATAAGATTATAAATACAAAGAAAAGTCCAATAAGGTCAACTCCTCAAACATCTCCCCCATTTCAAAAAAATTAAACACGTGGTTTAAAGGTCAACCATTATCACAAATTCTACATCCATCTTTCATTTTTTTAAATGAGGTTTGCCTTCACACCCATACCTTATTTGCTACATTATATACCCCGTAAGTCATCTACACTAATTTGTATTACAAATAAAGTACATTTGAAGATCAATATCATACTTAGCAAATAATTATTTGTATTAATTGTTAGAGAAGCCTCAAAATTTGTCACATGGCCTTGCAACAAAAGACTTTAGGTGCATGTCATAGAGCAGCCAATTTTATTCTACACTGCCTTGACAATCCTACCAAGTAAACATGTCTCTTGTGCTCCCATTTATGCAAAAATAAATAGACACGATATTGCTAAGTTTTGTGATAAGACCACAATTTTTATTTCACAAATGAAAGGAATTCTCATTTTTGTAATTTTTAATTTCTTGTTATAAAATGAGTATTTGTACAACTTTGTATGTGCATGCAAGATGCAACATTGTCGATGTTAGATGCAGTGAGTAAAATAAAAATATGGCCCATGAAAAAATCAACTCTACTGACATGATACACGACAAAGAAAAAGGGTCGCCACAACTAGTAAACTACTAGGTTTTTTCCCTTCTCCCATCACGAAGATTCCATAATTTTCCAAAAGGAAAAAGAGTGATGAGATGAGTTTTGTTTTTAGGGCTTTTACCTAACTCACCTTGCTAATTGTGTTATGATTAAAGTTGACTAGGTTCAGCTTAACCCTCATCTTTTGCCACATACCTCGAATGGTAGAGTTTTTGAAATGATTAATCATTGCAAAAAATTTTGCATAAACATTATTGTTACTTCCAAAGTCAATAATTCACGTGGTGGGAGGGCCCTTAATATTGACCAATGAGACTATGTTATGCAAAGTTGAAGGATAAAGTCAAAAACCTTGTATATTTAGCCATGATGAGTCATGCATCATATAAAGACAAAACAAAAGCACCACCTTTTGTATGCACTTGCTAGCTATAAAGTTGGGCAATTGTTCCTTTTCCATGCACTAGGAGTTAAAAATGGACTTTTGGAGGCTAATAATACAAGGTACATACCTTATTCTTTCAAAAGCTCGTACATCACCTTAATATTAGCTAAGAATGAGTTAAAAGGTAGTCAACATCACATTGACCAAGGTGGAGAGTGAAGTGGGCAGGCTATTTTTAGCCTTGTGCTCATTTAAATAATGGTATTTATGTAAATTGATTGAAAGGATGCATGTACGGAGCTATTATTGATGCATGAGGGAACTATTGTTAGGGGGTTTCTTTTTCGAGAAGTGTGAATGGATTTTCCTATAAGTGCATGGCTTTCACAAGCATGTAGGGGGTGAGTATTTTGCACATTTATGCTACAAAATTCATTGTACTTTTTCACCTTTGAGCAATAAAAGAATAGTTATTCCTCCATATTTGAAGCTTTTACAAGTGTGTCACAGACATTGTGTGGTGTGTCAATAGTGAAATTTATTTTTCCTTGCATGCTCATGATTTTCCAACACCTTTTTCAAGCAATTTTTTCAGTTTTACAGTTCACTTAAGTGTGTCAAACACCTTTTGTGAATGCAAAGTTTGTCAAGAAATCATTGAAGTGAATTATAGACTTTTATCTGTCAATAAGTGTGTTTCTGCAAGCTCAGCCCCACAAATTTTGCTATCACCTTTACATGCTTTAGTTTTACATTCCTTCTAACTTCCAACTCAATCAAATACATATTTTCAAGTGATTCATCAAAGGGAGCCAACCCTTTTTGGAGGTTTCCCTCATTCCGAGACACCCACAACTCAGAGGGAATCCCATTGTACAGGCAAAAGCAGAAGTCATATTTCCATCCATAAGAAGGTGTACTTTGGAGTGATAACACTTTCTCTTAGAGTGTTTAAATCCACAACTTTCAAAAAACTCAAGCACATGTTCTCTTGGTCCTTGGTAAATACATCAAAATACTTTTCCATATGGGAACAAAAATTCTACAGGGCATTCAATAATTTGATATCTTATAGAACTATCAAGCCTGTGAAAATTTCATCCATGAAAAAAATTGTTTTTGGCCCAACAATCATCTCACCTACATGCAATGGAAAAAAATCATTGCCAAAGGTTTAATTTTGAAACACAGAAAAACAATATAAAGCATTATTTGATTAGCATACCAGTTGAAACACGTTTTTTCTGTCCACCAAAAATTCCCGTAATAATTTCATCTCCTATAATAGTATATGCACGATAACAAAAGAAATGGTGTACTCTAGGGATAGGAGACCACCATAGATTAAACAAAAATCATATGAAATTAGATTACATTAAAAATTAATATTTTAACTTTATTGAAAAAGAAATTAAATGTGTATATTTACACTTTATTCAAACGTTTGGAATACACACGAAAACTTGCAATTCTAGTTTTTGTATTACTTTTTGTTGCGAACTAATTTGCTTTTAGTATATCTATTCATTGGCGTTTATGCGGGGTTTATAAAAATTTCAATGTTATTATTTATTTATTGATTGTTGATGAAGTTCAAACTTCTAAATTTAGTTTCCTTTGTTGTCATGAAATCATTTACTTGTTTCCTCTTCTTTTCGCACTAACATATCCCTTTAAAGATGGAAAAACAAAAATCATGGGATCATGTGAATTTTTTGTTTCACTTTAGTATGCGGGAGCATGTGCCTTAGTCACAAACAAGATTCATTATGTGTCGAGGGGTGTCTATCCTTATGATGTCGCTACGAAACACCCCAAGTCGGGCATCGACTACTCTTTAACAAGGTTTTTTTAAGTTGCCTACCAAATAAGAGGACACCTTCTTCACTTACTCTCCTTTTTTCATCTTTCATATGGATTCTAAATTGTGCCCTCTCCTCTCCCCTAGGAAGAAAGAGAAACAAATCATTTTTAACGGGTTTTGCTTCATTTCTTGTTTGATAAAGTGTTTTCTTGTTTTTTTGTTTTCATCTTAGAGAAATGAATACTAGAAACACAATTCCCCCTCCAATTGGTGTAACTCTCACTACACCCCACTTGTAAAGGGAAGAATAATTTAAAAGGATTCAATTTATTGTTAATGTTTTGCATTGCAAGAAACCCAAACCAACAAAACCAATGATAGAAGAAATGGCCAAAGAATGCCTACACTTGATGCCAACATCCTCTTTGTACCTTTCTAAGTTCCATACAGTTGACCCCCATTCACGAGGATTTGGATTTTCTTACGATTCCAATGAGTATGCAATCAAATATGAACCTCCACACAAATTGAAAAAGATGGGTGTACCAACTTTGAAAATGCATTCTAGAAAACAACTCAAACGATGCGCCAAGAAAATTCCAAATACAAGCAACAAAAATTTTGAAAAGAAAAAAATTGTTATTGTCTTGTTTGTTATGTCTATAGACACAAAAATATAGTTATACAATGTTGAAGACTATAAATTTGTCAAATGTTTTGGCCATAAGTTTATATTAGGTTATGTTTTGAGATGTTGTATTTAAATTGGATTATGGGACTAGTCTTTTGTAGACACATGTTTATGTTACACCCACAAATATGAAATAAAAAAAAAAACTTGACAACTTCATCTTCATATTTTGTTATTATTGTTTTGTGTATCTAAGTTTGGAAAAGGAAAAATTGCAATGACCTATTTCATTATGGGCTCATATGTAAAAACTTTAGTGATATAATTTAGTTAAGTATACAGTTTCAAAACTTGTCACCAAAACTTTAAACATAAAAAGTTCTTATCTTATATGTAACGTGAATGTTTATAAAATTTTCAAGCATGGCTTGTATGAGACATATTTTTCAGTACATTGTTTACATAGTAGAGAAAATATAGAAAAACACATGCTCGTACTTTTCAGAAATTGTTTTTGTATTTTGTTATTAATGTTTTATGCCTCTTCATTTCAAAACTGTAAAAAAATAGAATTGTGTTGGCTAGATTTTATGTTTGGCTATACACACAAACCTAGGTAGTCATGGGATAAATCTCCTTCATTTAACGGTGAAGCTCCCATGAAAAATATTTATTTATTTTAATTATTTTTGGGGGTATTATTTTAATCACAAAGCTCATGAACCAAAGCTTGGAAATTCTGCAGTAAGCAATTGTGTTTGGAAAAGTTTTACATAATAGAAAAGTTAAAAGATGTAGAATTATAACAATAGTGAGGAAAAAGACAAGTACTTCACAATAATTAGATCACAGAGCTTATTTCCGTTGTTGTTTTTGATGTTGTTTTTGTTGTTATTTCCCCCATTTGACTACTTGTTTCTCATACGGTCGGACCTGCAAGGAGAAAATGATCAAGTAGTCAAATATTTATGTATGTATGTATGTGTAAAAATGCAATGTAAAAGACACATGCATATGTATGTAAATGTAAAATACGTAAATGAAAAATTGTAAATGGAACATGTGCACCTGATCCATGTCAAGAAAGAGAGTGTAAAAGGATATCCTGTACTATCAAGGTTTTTTTGGCGATCCGACATCATAGGTCAAAGAAGTGTAGGGAGGAATTTTGTTGTATCCTCCAAGCTCTAACTACTTCCCTGAATGTGTGTGAAGAGACATCGTATATGTTCTAGTTTTATGGGCAATCTAATGCCACTTTGGCTGAAGTAGTATAGGAAGGCACACCCATTGTAACCTCCGAGCTTGTAACTACTTCCCTAGAATGCTAAGGACACCATGTCCTATAAAAGTTGTTATGTACGGGGTTCATAGACTGGTCTAAACCCACTCGTTGTATGTAACCCACAATTCCAAGGGTGGAAAGTGCATTAAACGAACCGATGTAAATGTGTTGTGTTAGTATGTAAACCCCAAATGATGCCCCCTATTTGGGGGGTGCATGCAACGTCATTGATAGGAGAATGTGGCCCCAAAAGAGGACCAACCGCATGAACTACATTTTACCCTGGAAAGTGCTTGGTAGAAACCAAGGCACGCACAAATAAGAGGCTAGCCAAAAATAAGTGTGATGAACAATCATGCATGTATAAGAAAATGTGTAATCTACGGAAAACACTGTGTAAGCTACCAAATAAAGAAAAGTAATGAAAACACACAAGAAGACAAGTAAGCCACACAAAGTGGGTTGCAAACATGGGACATCACTCATGATGTTGCAAGACATGCAAGGCCATCATGGCCACAAACAACAAATAAGTGTGCACACCAAACATAGGGCAAGGCCCATAACTAAGAAAACAAATAATGGCAGAGATAATGTAACAAACAAGTATGGAAGAAAATATCCTTGCATAAAAAATGTTGCACATGAAGCACCCGTTAGCATGTTAGAAAGATAACTAGTATGTCAAAAGCATGTATAACCAAGTAATGTAAAGTGATAAGTACAAAATGAAACAATAGCACCTATAAGAGATGAATGTGGATGCCCCCAATGACCAAAGTGTAGGAAGGGTAGAAGGTGAGCATCCATGTTGTGTGTAAGAGACATGTATCTGTGAGCACAACTAGAAAAAAGACATAAACATGCATGTGTGGATGATAGATAAATGACATATAAGTAATCTAATTAGCATGTGTAATAAAGTGACATGAAAAGGAAAAAGTAAGAAAGAGTACAAGGAACCATAATATGTGTATGTTGTGGATGGTGGAATGGAATGCAAGATGGAATGAGGGAACCATGTATCCCTTAAGTGAATGGAAATGTATGCAGTGAGGTTCATTTTGTTTTCCCCCTCAGTAGTCAAGAATGAACCATAAATGAGAGTGCGTCATGGGAAATGGTCGAATAGTGTGTGTTGTGTCTAGCACATTGTGATGAGTATGTATGCGTAGTGATGATGATATGCGACATATAGAAGAGATGTATGTGTCAACCCTATATTCAAAGCGTATATATGATAACAAGATGAATGTATGAGTGATGATTTAGCCTAAAGTGTATATCACTATCAAATGAATATAAGGGAGTGGTGATGTAGCCTAAAAGCGTATACCACTACAAGATGATAGTGTAAGTGACAAGTTATCCTATAGTGTGTGTCACTATCCTAGAAATATTGCATGATGAAAGGTGAAATGATAAACACGTGATGAATGTAAGGTCCATTTGATTTGTAAACCCTCGGCATTCAACTATGGACTGAGGAACTAAAGTGCATCATTGGGTAGGGAATGCAGTGTGTAGAAGACGATATAGTATAAGTGATGACCATTTTATGAGTAGAATGTGTACACACACTATGTGTAAAATGCAAATGCAAGATGTGTAGAATGTGTAAAATGGCATGTATGTAGATGGACTAGTAATGTAGTATGTAAGATGATGCAATGTTAGACTCATATGTGATAAAGATTAGTATAGTATGTAGAATATGTGTGAAAATGTGTGGTGTAATATGTATGGTATGTAGATAAATGAATGATGCAGTATGTAGGATAAGTAGTGTAGGATGTAAGACGTGTAGACAATGGTGTATGCATAATGACAACTAGCATGATGTATGATGTATAAATGCACAAATGTCAAAATGTTGTAGAATAAATGTAGAATGTATGGTGTATGATGTGTAATGTATTAATAGTGTGTATGCCTAGTGTGCAATGTGTGGGGTTCATGTGTAGTAAGCCCTCAATAGTCAAGTGTGAACTGAAGCACAAGAGTGTGTCATTGGGTAATGGTGACGCTAACATGTGGGATGAGTATGGCTATGTGAGAAGATTGATGTATGAAAAATTCAAAGATGATAGATGTGTAGATGTGATGGTGGTGGGGAGATGTATTAGATGTTATGCCCCCAAGTGTACATGAATGAGCTAACCAATAAGTATGAAGGACAAAGGTCCTCCATCCAATGCATGTGATGATGAAAGCATATGACCATGTTCTAATAGTGGTGGTATAGTAGATAAGACATTGTGTTAGTGAATGAAGTCTATGCACATGTGAGGGATGAATATATGAAGAAGGTCATGGCATCACAAAATTTGTCGGTGATGGAGATCTGATGATGTTGAATATGAAAATGATGAATACCCATGTGGAATAAATCGAGGTGGTGACCTATGTTGAGATGTAGTAACTATCCGAGGAATGGGCCTATACCTATGTGTAGGGCTAGGAACGATGCAATTATGGAGATAAGCTTCAAGTAGGTGAGCTAGGAGTAGACTATTCTTTAAGCAACATAGAATGTGACATGTTAGAAGAAGTAGATGGTGTGCTAGCTACTATGCGAGGAGATGACGACCATGGAGTGGATGGAGGGACACCGTCGATAGAGATGACTTGATTGTTGTGAATAAATTTGAGTCACAAATGGTTCATAGAAATAATAGATTGAGATCGATGAATCCAATTGAGACCAAGGAGCATGTCGCAGTTATCAACTGTGTTTCAACAAAGAAAGGCACAAACTATTGTAAGAGGACCAATGTAATATGAAGCATAACAACACCAAAGGGTTTGTTGAAAGGGTATTTAATTTATGATGGAGGATAGTATAGCCTTGAGAAGTGAAATAGAGCATGCACTAATGGGCCATGATGGGTCAACCTTAGTTTTTAATGGAGGTTAAGCCAATAGATGCATTGATGTGTAAATGATTAGATGTGAAATTTTCATGATAATCGATGTTGGAGAAAGAAATGATTAGTGGTGAAGCTTCAGTGTTAGCAACTAAGAAGTCCAAAGCTCCGATCCAGGAGGAGGTATTGCGTGGTATGCATGATTGTAGAAGAGTTAGATGTCTTCTTGTCATGTTGTTGAGATTCATTGTTAAAGAGCTTGAGTTTACCCTTGTCATTGTTTGGTGGAGAATTAGCAGATTCTAGAAACTCTAGTTTGTTGTCATCAATTAGGTCTTGAATGATTGTACGGAGTTTGAAACACCTATTTGTAGAATTTCCCACACATCGATGATAATCACAGTGAAAATTCTCATTGTAGTTCCTACCTTTTGGTGTGATGGGTCTAACTCGAGTGGTGGGGAAGGGTAATAAGATTACTTTGAGAAGTTACTTCAATATAAGATGTGGAGCCATTGGAAGGTTGTTAAACATGTGTCGAGGTTTTTGTGACTGAACCTCCTTAGTGGGGGTGACTATATTGACAATGATTTTAGTGTCATTGGTTTAGTTGTAGAGGGTTTGAATGGTGTCTTGTTTGGAAAACAAGTGGAGGATGAAGCCTGCTCCTGATATTTAAGCTTTCCTATAGATAGGAGTTTGGTCTCATGAAGCTTAAGAGTATGAAAAATTTGATCGAATGAAGGAGAGATTTTCAAAGAGAAAACTCTCTTGAGAGGTGGTAAAAGACTCTAAATGAACAAGTCCTGAAGCTTAGATTTTGTAAGCACATTTGTCATCTTAGCTAGATTGTTCTTATATCTCAAAACATAGTTAGCTAGGTGTTCATTTGATCCTTGTTTAAGTTGTGTTAGCTAAGTGTAAGAGATCTTAGAGCCGATATTGATGGAGAAATGAGTAAGAAAGGCATTGGCTAGATGTGTGAAGGAAGTTACCGAATGAACAGGTAGGTCATAAAACCAACGCATCACATAATCGTGGAGACTATGAGGAAAGATTTTAGCTAAAAAGAATATGATCATTGATGAAATCAAGACAAGTTACATGAAATGCTCTAAGATGCTCCTACGTGGTCACCATGCCCATTGAAAATGGGAAGCTTAGGGGTGAAAAAGCTAGGAGGAAGTGGATAAGTAGAGATGGCAGGTGTGAATGGAGTATGCAATAATAAGGTAGAATCTAAAGGATGGTGATGCATGTGAAGTGGCCTACTGTAATTTACAAATTTGAGCTTGAAGGTCATGATAAAGAGAAGTTAAGTCTTGATTTCCAAATGGATGAAACTTTCTATATATGAGAAACTAAAGATGGCATAAAATGATTGGTAGGAGTAGTAATAGAAATGGGAATAGTAGAAATAGGTGGGAGGAGTAGAAGCAAGTGGTTAAGTAGCAACAAAGTGGGTATGGCCACGGAAGCATTGAGTTTTACCAAATTAGTAGCTTCCTCATGAGCCACATGCAAAAGTAAGTCTAGATCTTGTGGATGTGCAGCAATATGATCATTAATGGCCTTAAGATGTTCTTCAGTAAAATCAATATGAGAGTGAGCCATGGTGAAAGGAGAATAAACCCTAGAATGATAAGGTATGAATGAAGAACCTAGAAGCGTGAATGATCGAGTCGGGTTCACCAAAATGATTAACTAAAAATGTGGAGAATGGGGGTATATCTATAGTTAATCTAAGCTATGAACAATTGTAAATAAAATAAATAAATGCAGTAAAGAAGTATGTAAATGACCAAACAACTATGCAAAAGAAATGCTAACCCTAATGTGCAAAAGAGAAGAGAGAAAATAACTCAGCTAAATAGAAGATGCTCATGGGACTATGTCGCAGAGGTGACTGGAAAATATGGAAGCAAGAAGAACGACTATGAAGAAGCCCCAAAAAGGATGGATCTGGAGTATATCTACTAGACTGGAGCACTGGAGAGGGATTGGGGTGCCTATGGGTGCTCTAGTTTGTAAACTGGGTGCCTTGGTCTATGCAAAAAGATCCAAAATTGAGTCTCACATGGTTGGGAGGTGGTCTAAAACCCTCGTTGTGTGTCACATCAAATTCACTACCCCATACTGGATGTCGCCAATAATCCAAGATGAATAGAAAGACCTGTAAAACCCTAAACAAGCATCAATCCCTAAAAAAAAATGCAAATGAATGGGTCAGACTGACCTCATCTACCACAACAAGTGGACTTACTAACTAAGCGTTGCACTACATTTCGGACCCAAATGTAGTTTCTAGTGAGTGTGTGCATAATGTGCCCTAGGTGCTCTTATGTCATCACACTTTGTGAAGTAGCAAGCAATAACTAGATGTAGAAAATGTAATAGAATGTGTGCATGAAATAGAATAGAATCCCTCCCCTATGAAGTGTGATGCAAATGTCCTAGCCTTGTGCCTTGATGATGGAGCTATGTGGATGTAAGTGATCTCCAATGCAATAGATGGATGCAACTCTAGATGGATGATAGTAATGACTAGTGTTAGGTCCCTCATTATGGTCTCATAACTTTATATTTATAGGGTTATCTTGATCTAATTTCGTAATTAACCCGAAATGGCTGACCACCAAAAAGATAAGAAGGAGAAATGGCTAGAAAGGGCCCAAAAAGTGGGGGAAATTTCAAGAAGGATCGATGGTGGTGCCCATAGTGGGACTAGGCACCCTAGTCGAGGATAAAATAATGGGAAGTGATGAAAGCTTACTGGGCATGTGGGTGTAAGAGGTTAGAAATGATGAAATAAAATAAAACTAGATGGCCAAAAGATGGGGGTTAGTTAGTATTTTCTTCACTAAGGAACCTTCTAAATAGTAGTATGAAACCGGTATAAATAATATCTAAAGTGCATGTAAGGGCTTTTAACAGATTACTTAAGTTTTACAATTCAACTTGATTACTTAATTACATTGTCTGGAAAAATGAGAAGAAGAAGAATAAGCACAAGAAGAAGTTCTTCCAATTAAAGAACCGCATCTCATCCTTGCTTTTTTCCTCAACCTCATCATTACTTTTCTCCTCATCCTTTCCTTTATTTTCTCTCGGTATATAGCATGTTGATCCAACATATATTGTATTAATTTCTCTATAGCACCTAGTGGTTTAGCTTTGTGTATTTTTGCTAGAGATGTTTTTTCCATTTTTCTCCCGACTACTCCAATATAAATTTGATTTTCATGATTTCGTGTTGGAGAGCATATTGATATCTTTCCAGAAAGTCTAAGATCTTGAAAAATGGAACACATGGTCAAAAGTTATGGCCATTCAAGTTTCCGAGGTGACATTACTTTACGAGTTTTCACCCCATTCATTACTACCTACTTCTCTTCTCTACAGGATTTTGACCCCCAACTACTTGACTTGGGATTTTGGAACTACTTTTCTTTTTTATTTTGGGAAGTAAAGAAATATCATTTTCTCGAGTTAATTGCCTTCTCCTTCTTTTTTCTATGGGATTTGGGGATGCCTTTACTTTAGATTTTTTGTGAGATTTTCTTTGAAGTAGTCCCACTTCAAAACTCCACACAACTCCAAACTTTAGTTTTTTCATTTTGTCATTGGATTTATTTAGTTGTTTGGATTTCTCTTGGACTGAGAAGTTAGAGAAATAGAATGAAGTGCTCCAAAGCCAAATTTTCCCATCTTTCCATTTTTCTCAATTTGGCTAAGTATTGAACTCTAAAGCCAAGGGAAATGCCTTCAAATGATTCCAAGTGCCCAAAATCAAGTGCAAGTTCCCAAAACATAGAAATTACCTAATTTTTTTGTAGATTCTATATTGGGGCTCCATCAATTGCCCAAGTCCATTTTGTCAAGTTGTCCATTTTTGCCATGGGATAAAATTGGATAATAAAAACCCGATGGGATCAAGAAAAAAGGAGTAATGTGGGGTTTATGTTCAACTTTTCTTTACTACTTAACAACATTTGAGCAGTAAAGTAATTCCAAAAACCTGTATAGGTAAGATCTTGGCTTACGGGGTTTAGGTTTATATTTACTACATGTCTCAACTCAAATGAAAATGTTGTCTCTGCTGACACTTCCATGATCTATCCAAAGTTTTTCAAACAACCAAACCCACCATGCCCATTACAGATTATAGTGACCCCTTCTTCATCACCTCACCCACACCTAAACCTTTACCATCAAATGAACTTTTTCCTATACCTAAAACCTTACCTACATCTACATGTTCCTCGCGTCCTGGACCCATTACCACATTCCATTAGGAATCAGTCTCCATTCGTTATTTTTGAGTGAAATTTGATAAAAATCAAAAATGGGGTGGGAAATTTATAAATTTGAAATTTGGGTAAAAATGAATGAAATTGGGTACTGGGGAGGGTGAAATGTAGGTTAAATAGGTGGGTAAATGAATTGGGGTGGGTTCTAGGTGGGATTGGGGTAGAATTTAGGGTGTTTTAGTAATTTTTTTGAAATGTGGGGCATGGGGTTTAGCCTTAGGGCCAAACTAGAGATCGACATCGTTTGGATTTGACAATGTTGGCTAGGTATACCGATGTTAGTGGCTAGAAAGGGACTAGTACGTTAAAGGTGATTGATGTCAATTGAATGTAACCGACGTCAGTCACTGTTAAAAGTGACCTACTTCAAAAAAGGGTAAAGTAGCTGGAAATGGGCGAAAACTAGGAGGTAGTTAAACACAAACATATAAGATGTAGGTAAAAGTAGATTTATGTGAGATATACCTAGGAAAAGGTGGGTATGGGTATGGGTGAAGATAAAACAGATGATAGATGAGGTAAAATAGTTAGGGACTAGATATTAGGTAGATCAATGTAGGTATGACATGACCGTTGGGATGGGGTAATTAGGTTTGAAGAAATTAAAAAAGTAGTTTAGTACTTGACATTGTTAAGTTGTATGGATGCATGCACAGATTCAATCGATTGACGATGTGGGATAGGGTCCCATCGTTATTAGGAAGCATATGCATCCCAAAGATTACTAAGGACAAGTGGACACACATGTGAGATGTCAAATTGGTGGGTATTGGGCACTACGCATGATCCGACGGGATCATAGTCTCATGATCACTCTCATTGATAGATGGGATGCAGATGACCAACATCTTCCATCTACCCACCATCGAGATGATGATCACGTTGGAGGATGTTTATAGGATTCTTTGGCTACCTATTTTGGGAGCCAGTGTATTCACTATCAGAAGATGGAGCCTTTGAGGTGATGGTTGCAATATTTGGGGAGATGATGAGTGACTTGGACCGAGCACGCGCCGCTCTTTTTATGGGGCTTTGTATGTTACACACCCACATGAGACGCGGTTAGCAATATTGATGATGGTAGTGGTGGGGTGCTATGCACTTCCATATTCATAGGTGGTTGGTTTCCCAGAAGATTGATAGGAGTGTTGTGAGATATGATTGAGGATTAGGTTTTCTTTGCATGGGCACCTACATATTTAGTGCAACTATACAGGGAGTTGTGGGCTTACTAGAGGATGTGATGCTACAACATCTATTGTACATTCCTACTACACTGTTGGGCATATGAGCATATTGTGGTAGTGTGGCCATGAGGACTACCAGTACCATATTGGCACTATGGGGTACAAAAGGAAGGTTACAGAGGTGGGTTGTTGTAGGTGGTCATCCTCGAGTAGAGGAGGCATCTTATGACATAGTATACTAACAGAAAGAGCTGGAGATTCAGATGTGATGGACATAGTCTAGCAGCCCTATGTCGGTTTTCTAAATTTTAGAGGGATGGCTCAGGAGCTACGGGGAGTTCTGATTATTGTGGTGGATACAGGGTAGACGTGTTGGCAAGCACGAGATAATCCTAATCAACAAAGTCCGATGCCAATTTGAATTACAACAAGATGTACCACCACCCTTCCCACAATACTACATGGATGATGTGGAGAGACCTTTGTCTCCACCCCGACCCATAGACCCAAGACAAGAGGAGGTACCAGTGGATATGAGAGGATGATGCGGGGACCAATGTGGTATAGTGGTGGGAGAGTTTGGAAGCACCACCATGCCACGGGGACCACTTGTGGTGATGGTTTAGAGGGATGCCCTACATGGATAGGTGATCGCACTAGGAGTTCAATTGATAGTGGCACCACATGTAGTTACTTTGACAGGAAGGTGACTACATTACAGGTCACCTAACTATTTCCCTGAGCATGTGCATGCATAAGCTCCCGTAGGGGATGGTGCACATGTGGAAGGTTCATGCGAGGTCACTAGTTTACATGGATAGGTGATCGCAGCAGGAGTTATAGCCTTACACGTGGAATAGTCACATGTAGTTACGTTGACAGGAAGGTGTCTTACATTACAAGGTTAACAACACCAAGATAGGGTCCTCCATTGGTAGGGCAGAGTTCACAAGTGGCAATTAGGCCGATGGCACCACCCTAGACCATATCTATGGTGAGGTTTAGGGATGCCTTGAATGAGGCCCGCTATTACCAAGACCATCTAGCCACTGCAAGTATTGATGTTCCCTTTTATGTCGAGCATAGGGCCCAAAAAGTAGCCAATGAGCGGACCAAATCTAGGACTCATAGCTTGGGTAGCACAGGGGGTCATCAGCCCCAAAGATAGGGTCAGGTGAGGTTATGGCCTCGAAGACTGGGCTCTAAAAGGGCAAGGAGGAGGAGATGGAGGTCGACATGGACCAAAGAGAGCGTGGAGAGATGTTGACAAGGTGATTGACAGGGAGAGAGAGAAGAGACAAGTGAGAGTTAAGAGGAGGGCCTCATGAGGGGTTAGTTGGTCATGATATGTGATACTGTATTATCATTTTGATTTTTATATATATACCCTACGTCAAGATTTTTGAGATTATATATGATATTTGTAGACACCTATAATTACGCCCAAGCAATTTAAATACTTAAATTGTGCTAATTATCCCCTTTCTCGCAAATCAACGACATATCGTCAAAGGCACTCATTTTCCTCATATCATCATTAATTAATTACACTAAGCTAATTAATTAAGATGCCTATCCAAATGAATCCTAATTAACGACCTTACGTTAATAAATCACCCATCTACCTAGACTAATTAATTATTATTAATTAATTAGCTTTCCTTCCATTCAACCAATAAATCAATATTTAATTGATTTAAAAAGTTTAATAGCCTAAATCACACTAATATTCTTCTAATTGGCTTCTATAAGCTTACACCTACCTATTAATTAATCACCTTTGATTAATTAAAATACCCCCAACTCCCATGACTTCTAAACATGTATTAAACTCTTCTAAAGTAAGGTTACCTTTAATAAAGCAACCTTATCCATTCCTAATCATGTTTTACCTTTATCCCACATTCATGAGAATGTGTTGAATCCTTTATCCTTTGGGCTATATAAAGATCCCTCCACCTACCTTTTTAACGACACCTAAACTTTCTAAGAGAGCAAATGCAAAGCATATAGCAAAGAGACTAAGAGCTTGCACCTTGCCCTTTTGAGAGTTCATCATCTTGAAGAGTTAAGCCTCTTTCTTAAAGTGCTTGGGTCATATGGGAGGTGTCAAAAGGGTGATCCAACTTTGATTAGCCCCCAGAAGTTCTGGAGCATTAAGGACAACTATTTTGATAGCCATGGAGCTTACTTAGGTCCATTCATTTATTTGTTGTTAGAGAATAGAGGAGTTTAGATATTTAGCATATGTTAGTTTCAAAGTTTGTATTGATGAATTATCTAACCCTTGTTTAATTCTTATCATGATGGTGTTTATGCTTTGTTTTAGCTAAATGTATAACTATTTTAGGTGGTAGTTCTTGCTTCATTTGATTTAGCATTAATCAAAGTATACATGCACACAATATTTTTGAGACACTTGTATCCTTGTGTACATATGTATTGATACACAAACATTCCCCTTATATAGGTGATGATTATTATTCGACGGATGATGTACACTTTTTAATTTCCATTGTTATTGTGTACCATGAGAACTAAGTGAGTTAGGCATGATTGATTCAAGGTCTTGTAGGCATGATGGAGTCATTTGTAGGCATGATGGAGTCATCTCGGGCATGGTTTTTTCAGGTATAGGCATGGTGGAGTCAGGTATAGGTATGGTTTGGTCAAGTATAGGCATGGTGGAGTCTAGGTAATTTCCAAGTTACTGATCTTATGGAAATAATGTGTTTTATGTATTTTTGTTTAAATTTCCAAGTAATTAATATCATGGAAATATGAAATGATTTAAGTAGAAGATGACTTTGTGGTGATAAAATGCTAGGTATGTATGTTTTTATGATATATTAATTTCAAGTTTTTGTGTAAATGGAAACTACCAGGGTAGAATGTGAATGTAAAGGGGGAAACTTGGGGGTAAAATTGTTCGAGCTAACCTCCAAGGGCACCATGCCCTTGTAGTGTTGCCTACATAGCCCCAATGAAAAGGGGCCTCAGGCCGATGTAGTTCTCCCATAAGCTAGGGAAGAATATAATAAGGTAGATGAATGAGTCAATAGGTTTTAGGTATGATTTCCTCTAGGTCATTTACGCATGGTTGAGTTTAGGTTGAATAGGCATAGGTGATCTTGGTGGGAGAGGAATTCCTAGAATGTAGGTGTCGAATGTCTAGTCTAGTGTAGTAGAATCAATAAGTAAGAAAAGAGGTGAACAAAGAAGAGGAGACAAAAATTTTGCCTAATTGGTAAGAACCATTATGAGTCTATCATACCAAAGATTGGCTTATGAATGTAAGACCCTAAAGGTGTTGCATGATTGACTGTTCTAAGGGTGAAGAAAGTCACATGATCATGAAATGTCGCATTTGTGGCACATCCCTTGAGTAGGTAGAAGATTAGAAAGGAAAGACGGTGAGGTGAAATGGGTTGTTTTAGAGTAACCTTGGTGTGAGATAGCATGCCTCTTCTACAAGATACCCAAGACCAAAATAGGCAAGTCCATGATGAAAAATTTATCTTTTTCTTTTGCTTTTGTTTTATAGATTGATCAATGTGGGAAGTCTATGTGGGATGAATAGAATATCTCCTTGAGGTCTTCGTGAAGTTGATTGATGCGAGAAGATTTAGAATATTTTTATTTCATTTTTTGTAGAAATTTCTTCTTTTTTATAGACTATGTACAATAGGGCTATCTTTTATAGTTTGTCCTTCAAGGAGCATTCTATTTATAGTAGCAAGATGGTAAGATAGATGTCCTTTTTAAGGAGTCATCTATTTATAAGAAGTTTGACTCAAGGAGTTTGAATTTGAAAATATCATATATTACTTTTGAATGTTTTGGACTTTTAGGTCATGGAAAAGACTATAAAGGAGTATAGGCTTCTTTTATGAAGATAAAACCATAGCACACAAAGGTTAGCTATGAAAGAGAATTTTTAAGTGATGAACAAACATGGGATTCCATCATGAAAAGAATGAAAAGTATCCATGAAAATCATGCCATGAGTAGAGTCGTGGTACTCATATTTAAGATAAGGCTGAAAGGTGATGGATAATCACACAATTTTGGTGTAGTTGTTGGTCCTTAAAAGAGGTAGATGGAAGGTGAATGTTGCTCAAGGGATGAGTGTTTAATAGATAGAAGGTGATATAGGACTTGATTCAATAATAGAATGATCAAATATGCAAGGCATTGAGGGGCTCAAGTTCAGGTTTACCTTCGAGTGAAGATAAATAATAAGCACTCGATCCATAGGCATGAATAATGATATAGGGTCCAAGCCGATTAGGAGTGAATTTTCCCATTTGTTTTTTTTTTCACTTTTGTTACATGTTGATTTTCCTTCAGGACAAGTTTTCGACCTTGAAGGTTTGTTCTTGGACACATTTATCATAGGCACGTTTGATACATTTTTGGTATATTTGAAGGTGATCGAGAGCATTTAGATGACATTCATCTAATAACTCAAGCTATTCCAAATGGTCTTGGTGAAAATCATCATCATTGAGCATATCTTTGAGTGAGATATGAAGAGATGGAATTTAGACTTCGAGAGGCAAGACAACCTCTATACCATAGACCAAAGAGAAAGGTGTGGCAGTAGTTGAGGTACGAATACTAGTGTGATAATCCCATAACACAAAAAGAATGTGCGTGTGCCAATCCTTACCAGTATTGTCAACCACTTTCATAAGAATTTTGTTTAGGGTTTTGTTAGTCAATTCAGCTTGGCCATTTGTTTGAGCATAATAAGGTGAAGAAAAATTGAGTTGAATTTGAAGGCGTTCTGAGACTTTCCGTAGGGTTTTGTTTTTGAATTGTTTTCCATTATCAGTGATGAGGAAGTGAGGAACACCAAAGTGACAAATAATGTGATGGTTGATGAATTCATAGATTTTCTCATATTTTGTAGAAATAACAGGTACAACTTCCACCTATTTAGTGTAATATTCATTAGTGGTAATAATCCATTGATGACGTTGGGAAGAATGAGGGTTAATTTCTCCAACAATCAGCATATCCCACAAAGTTATCAACATCAACATCTGTGTACAATACTTCATAAGAAGCATTATTAGGATCCTCAATGAGATATAACATTTTCTTCTCACCGTACAAATTCACAAGGTTCACCTCAATTGGTATGGTTGTGTATGACATGTCCATTTACACACTTCCACCCATACTAGCTACCCATTTTTTGGATAATAACATCCCCCATTTGGCAGGACAATCCACAATAACCACATTCATGGTTAAGCACTTTCCTGGAAAAGCTACCAACTGCACTACTAATCCCTTGACATACCCAACTACTGGCACTTCTCTTGAATCCATAGCATTACATTTCCCAAAAGTTGTTGTTACCTTGATATTTAACTCATTCATGACCTTAAGAGGCATTACATTACATGAGGCTCCTAAATCAAACATGCAGTTATGTACCAACCTATCTTTAATAATCAAAGTGGTAAAAAATGGATCCACATTAAGTTGAGATTCAACCAAAGAAGTTCCCAAATACACCTCAGGTGATTCTCCGGTTCCTCCAATACTTGTGGTATTTCTGATTCTATAATAATGGGAGGAACCTCTATATTATTAACACTTTTTCCCTGGGTAATTTTCTCTTCTTTACATCCCAAATATTCAAATGCCCTTTTCCTATGCTCAAGAATTCTAAGTAATTCAACAATGGGAATAGTGAATTTGATCTGGCTTAAGATTTGGGCTATGTCACAAGGAATATATTTGGGTAGGGCAGTATTAGGAGGGATATTCACAACTTCTTTTGATAGTATGGGAGTTTTCATAGTTTGGGCATGGTCGGAGTACCAGTTTTATTTGGGGTAATTAGGCCTTTGCTAAATGTATCTTTCTTAGGGGTTTCCTTCGGGATATTGGTAAGAACTGGAACTTTTGGCTTGGTTTGTGGCCCTCCCCTTTGACAACCTTACTTCTGGTATTATATTCTTTCTCTTGAGTAACTATTGCATTCATTAACAATTACATGTCTTATTCAAAATGAATTCCCCCATTATATTTTTTAATCATCAAGGCCCTTAAGTATTCAAAATCATGATTAGGCAGATCAAATTCTTACACCATATCAATTTCAAAAGTATTAATGGGAGGAAGAGGCAATACCGGTGGACACAATCCCATAAATCTTCAAGAAGCTTATGGCACTTATCAATTTAGTTGAGGTTCCCCCGCTGTGAGTTCGTAGGGCTTTCCATCATGCACAGATCATCATATGTCTCATCATCATCTACTTCCTCAACTTCTTGATCTACATCACATGGGGAGTGTGGTAAGAAACACATATCACACCACTCGATAACATTGGCCTCCTCCACAGTAGCAACCCTAGACACCAAAGGATCGAACCAATCTATTTTCTCGGGGTGAGGCTATCATTTCCTAACCCCATTGGCCCTTTCCCTCTATCATCTGGTCTATGATCACCTTTGGGGTGATTTCCAAATCTCTCTTGACCATGTGGCTTGTGCTAACCTTGGGAACTTTTTCCTATCCCTTTTTCTTCTCGCCAGTTTATTGGATATCTTTTTAATTGCTCCAACCAAAGTTTTTACAACCTCTTCCAGATCCATAGCTTTGTTTGATTGAGGCTTTTCAAGATTGATCAACTTAACACCCTCCCTCTTAGGAGGCTTGTCAACTGCCTTAATATTATTCTCAATTTGTAAAGCCATAGTGAAGGCTTGCCTCAATGTTCCCGAGTTCTTATCTCTCAAGTAATAAGTAGCCTTTTTATCAAAAGCATCATAATATTTAATCAAACAAGACTCATCACTTGGCCTTAGGATTCTAGGTAGCCTATTCAAGGTCTTATTGAACTGAGTATTGAAATAAAATTTAGATTCATTTGGATTTTTCTTTATATTTTCGAATTCAGATAAAAGGAACATGGGATTTGTATTATCACCATATTACAATCTAAAGGCATTTTTCATCTCGGTCCATGAATCTATTGAATTATCTAGTAAATCCTTGTACTAGTCATGTCCATCCTCCTCAAGAGTATGAATAAACAACTTTACATACATGTCTTCAAACTCAATTTCAAAATCTTCCATCATATTGACAAAGAGTCTAAATAGGTCTTAGTGTTAAATAATCCTCTGTAATTCAAATAATCCCGGCAATGGTGCCACTTAGGTGTTGGTATCCAAATTGATTCTCCTATGAGGGCTGAGCAGCATCAAAATGGCGGCAGGATGCTTAGAGAGAGATGAATGATGATATGAGTCATTTGTAGCCAGGGAGGGGATTCAGCTAACTCTTTGTCACTCAAGCGTTGGAGAAATGGATAGCACCTCACTGAGGGTTTGATCTACCCTCACTACTTTACATGTGCCTTCAACCAGAGTGAGAGGACCCATTCTATAACCCATGTTGGTGAAGGATATCAAGAGATCCTTCTCTGCACAATTTTCATGAGAACCTTGAGAAAATATGATCAATACAACACAATATAACTCTCACAAGTTGTCACACTAGAGAGTGGAGATGTTTCTGGAAAAGGTTCAGAGTTACTAAAGACAATAATTGAAACCTGATTGTCTCGCATACTTTGGCAATGGAATTTGTTCATTTGTGGATACACAGTACAAACATGGGTAGTTCATGTAGGATTCATCATTTGAGAAAATTTTGGTGGGAAGTTAAGCAAGATAAAGTTGATTATACCAGATCTTTGAGAACCTTTACAAATATTGGAAAACTCACAGACAAAATGCTTCAAAACAGCCAAAATATTCCTTCAACCAGAAGGTGTGTATCAATGGAGGCCCAAAGATGCATGGTTTCATACACTCTTCAAGAATTCAACACAAAGGCTCATGCTAAAGACTCAATTAAATGTTGAAAGTCCCTAATTCATCATGCCTAAGATACACTCATAGGCTTACAAACAATCTTTATCAACATAGTGAAAGTAAAGTGATTTTAAATTGTTTATTTCATTACCAGATGAAAGCTCTTCTCATAATGAAATTGCTAATTCCACAATACTAACACACGGACAAGATCTTGTATGATTTAGAGGGATTTTACATAAGATTGCAATAGGAATAAGAAAAACTACTGGAAAACATTATAAAATGAGACAAACATAATAATTCTCATGATCCACATAAAGTCATTCAAGGTTCATTAGATTCATCAGAAGGGGAGAGTTTCGTAAAAATCTCAGAGCTTGTCAATGGTTATACACCTGCAACCACCTTGATGTGATTGAATCCAAAAACACAGAAAATGAACTAGTCTCTCAGGAGACGGCATCTCTGGGAAAATGGTTTCTCTCAAACTTTCTCAAAAAATTTAACCCCCTCCCTTATGCAAGAGTATTCTCATTGCATTTATACAATTTCACTCGCTCACTCATCCCAAATTTTCCCCCCAAAAGTCTAAAGCTTCAAGAGAATATTCCTCTCTATTTTTGCTAGGTGGAAAAGTTGTGAGCCATTCACATTTCCTACTTTCATCAGATATGATTGGGGCACCATGCCATAACTTTTGATAGTCTTTTTAATCATTCTTTTATTTTGTCATGCAAGAAATCCCCTTTTTAATAATTCTCAGGTGGCTCCATATGGATTGAGTGAGAATACACCTTGAGAAATGAGTGCCCTGATGGCTATCAAAATTCATGACAAGCAATGAGTTCCTCATGGATTTATCACGAGTCTAAGTCGGCCAAGTGAAAAGAGAACGAGAAACACCTTGAGAAATGAAGTCCAGAGGTAGGTTCCCAAATGATGGGCCCTCCACATCGAACTAGAGAGTTACATAGGTTATTGAAAATTTAGAGTATGGGAAGGCAAATAAAGCTTCCACGTGTCATGCTCAACGTAACTTCAAAATGGAATTCCTCCTCAAATGGATTATACCCAAGAAAACATAGTCTTGCTTTTGATATGGTGCCCAAAAGTGAAGACCCCAAACAAGCGTGAGTCTAAGTCGGCCAAGTGAAAAGAGGAGCTTAGGGTAAAGAAACCTCCACGTGTCTCCTCCACGTCCTTTGCACTCTTAGTATAACTCCAAACTACAAAGGTGAAGTCCAAATGAAGAGGTAGCCAAAGTTCCCAAATGAGCGGCCGTTAAAAGCGAGTGTGGAAACCTCCATGTCTCTTCACCGCTCCTTGATATGAAGCTCAAAAGAAGGAATCCCAAACAAGCGTGGGCCTTCCACATGTCTAGGGTCCAAAAAGTTACACTAGACACTTGAAAAGTCTAAGTATGGGAAGATCCAACGGAAACCTCCACGTGTCTCTTCGGTGCTCTTTCAAAAGTAAAATTCAGGCTGAAAATCCCCAACAGCGCAGCCCTCCATGTGTATGGGCTTAAGAAAGTTACTACATTTGTTGAGAATTCTAAGTATAGAGAGGATCCAGTGGAAGCCTCCACGTGTCTCCTTGGCGCAACTCCAAAGGTAAGACCCAGAGGCGGGACCTCAAATGAGCATGGGCTCTCCATGGAAAAATTTGAGAGCGGGCCTAAGAATCTGGGACCTCTCACTTTTAGCTTTTGATGTGGGCCCCAGCGGAGTCACAACTCACTTTTATACTTTTACTTCATTTCAAAACAGAGCTTAAAAACTCCAAAGTGCTTCGGTGACCCGCCTCCCCACTTTTGATGTAGAAACGTGACTCTTTTGGGCCGTGCTTTATACTTTATTCCTTTTTCACAAAACAAAGCCAAAAAACTTCAAAGTGCTCCGATAGCCCACCTTCCCGCTTTTGACTTTTCAATGCTGACTCAAACATGTGACATTAATTTTCCCCGTGGAGTTGTGGATCATTTTATAACTTTGCTCCTTTTCACAAAAAGGAAAAAATCTTCAAAATGCTCCAACGATCGCCTCTCCACCTTTGACTTTTCAAACCGCCACGTGTCCATCTTCGAGGTCAAAGTAAGAAATTTTCCTTTACCACTTCATATTGTTTGAATATCCAATTAGAAACTATTAGGCTACGGGACCAATTTGGCATTTTTACAATTGTGACAAAAGTGAAAAGTTCACCAAATAGACCCACCGTGCCACATCCAATCGAAAAGACCACGTATCCATGGATGTTGGGACAAGATTTACAGAGGAGACACAATCATGGAAGACACAACAACAAAAAAATTTCCCACAGAGAGAATACTGTAAATAAAACCAAGACTAAATGTGATCTACGAAGGAAGGATCAATGGCAACCAAATGAAGGAGAAAGCTTTGATGCATCCATACAGGGAGACAAAGAATACATCAAACCATGCGGACTGAGAAATTTTGAACAAACAGGGTGAGATTAAATTGAGCACCAACGGGATGAATTTGAGATATAGGTCTACAAGAAGCATGAGCCAACATACAAAGATGTTGATGTTGGTAAGGCTTAGCATACATGTAATCTAAGGGGTCAGTATTTGTGACAACAAAGGTTTTTGGTTGAGTAGGTAATGGAAAAGTTTAGTGGCGAAAAATACTAAGGCTAGGAAGAGTTTTTGGCATGAGTATATCTAGTCTCATAGTCTAAAAGTGTATGGATTATATAATAAACCACTTGCTCCCTGTGTTGCTCATCGTGATGAGTGAGCATAACACCCAGGGAATGATCAATGGAAAAATGTAAAGGTAAAATGGTTGGTCATCCTTAGGTGGAATGAGCACAAGTGGTTAGAGGAGGTATAGTTTTAAGGTGAAGGCTTTATGGCATTCATTATCCCATTTAAAGGAGACATCCTTTTTGAGAAGATGATGAAATGGATGATAACGGTCATAAAGCTAAGCAATAAAGTGATGAATAGATTACAACTTGCCTTGTAAACTATGAAGTTGATGAAGGTCAGTAGGTGGAGGCATCTTAAGAATAGCCTTGATTTTAGCAGGATCAACTTAAATGCCAAGAAAAGAAATGATAAAACCAAGGATATTTCCTGAGAGAATGGTGAATACACACTTCTTAGGTTGAAGGCAAACCTAGTATTTGATGAGACGGTCAAATAAAACCTTAAGGACTACTGGTGTTTGGCCCGATGTTTAGATTTGGCAAGAATATCATCAACATAATCTTCCAATATGCTATGTATGATGTTGTGAAATATATAAATCATAGCCCGCCGATATGTAGCATCGAAGATTTTAAAGGCCAAAGGGCATGATAGGATAGCAAAAAGTCCCCAAGGAGTGATGAAGGTGATTTTGTGTTGATATTCAGGGTGAGTAATATTTTTTTATAACCGAGAAACTATCCATGAGTGATAGCATCTCATGGCCGATGACAGTGAGATCAACTAGTTGGTCAATACTAGGTAGAGGAAATTCATCTTTGGGGAAATCCAAGTTAAGGTTATAGAAATCCATGTAAATGTAGAGTCCCCTATCACTTTTGTGACAGGAACAATGTTAGAGATCCATTGGGGATAATCAATGGGTAGAATGAAGGAAACCAAAAGGAGGTGCTAGAGTTCTTCTTTGATAAGAAGGGATGCGAGGATGCATTTTTCGCAGCTTTTGTTTCACGGGTTTGGCATCAGGAATGGTTATGATATTGTGGACCACAATATTTGGGTCAATCTTTGGGCATATCACCGTAGGACCAAAAAAAGAAGTGCTATGATCCCAAAGGAAAGAAGTGAAAGCTTCATGTTTAGTAGCATCTAAAGATTGGCCTATTTTTAGAATGTGCGGGTCATCCTGAGTGTGAATGTTGATTTGATGGTCGATTCATTCAACATAGGTAATGACTAGTGAATATAAGAATCCTCTACACCAAGGTAGGTGAGAATAGACTCATCATCCTGACATTGAACAACGTTAATAGAAGGTTTATTGTCATCGATCATGTTAAGATATAGGAAGGGAAGAGAAGAGGGAGCCTCATCATCATGTTGATAAGTCGAGGTCCCAAGGAAATGGTGTTCACGAAAAAAAAAAAAATTTGGAGGAATGGATTATGGATCCATAGACTTTGTAGGTGAAGGTGGTGAGGTAGGTGAATGGGGTGGGGAATGTTTATCATCCTCAATGAGTTCAACTCGGGCCTTCTTGGAAGGTGGTTCAACAAATCCAATACCACTGCGGTCTTTATGCTTATGAGTGGTGCAAGGAATGACAGTATGGCGGCCTTGTTCATAGAAACCAAAGCCAAAGCCCTTCCAAGAACAACGATGGAGGAAGGTGTGGGCAAAGTGGCGGTCGATAAGAGATTAAAGGTCGAGGAAAATGGTTGAGTTTGGGAAGGTGGCTCAGGCGAGTAGGTAGAAGCATCAAGTCCCCCATACATTAAGTTAGTGCGAAGGTGGGGAGGACCATAGGGGAAAACTTCACCTACATGGTGATCATAACAGGATGTTGGTGAAGGTTACCATACTCTTGAGGAGTAAGGAATGTGTCAATGTTATAAAGGTGGTACTCCCCTAGAGTGAGACATTGAAAAATACCTTCTAAGGGATCAGTAATTGGTATGTGGGTAGCGGGAATGGATGAATCACTAGACAACTGGGAAGAAGAAGAATTGGATGTTTGAGAAGTAGATGGGTTGGCTGATGGGTCACCGCAGATGTGGCAAAGAAAGTGGGAATAGAGGAATTAGTTATGGAAGATGTAGTGGAAGAAGTGGTGGATGAGGCAATGCTAAAGAAGAAGTGGTAGTGGTGGTAGATGCCTTAACTAGTATAAGGACATCATTGGGTCGATACAACATGTTACATGTCTTGAATGGTGAAGGGTCGGTTGAAATGGTATAGTTGTGCCCTTCATGTTTGAATTTTAAACAATGGTGTAAGGTTAAAGGAACACAACCCATGGCATGAATCTAGGGTCGGCCAAGCAACATGTTATATTGGAATTCCCCCTCTAAGACATAGAATAATTCAAGAATGGTACGAGGGCCCACGCGAATGTGGAGAATGATCATACGAGGGTGGAATTCATGGCATCGTTAAATGAACACAACATAACTAGGTTATTATGCATGTAATTGGTAGGGATGTGCATTTGGTTGTACGCATGGGAAGAAATTATGTTGATATTGGCACCTCCATCGATCATAACGCATCGAACACATATATTATCAACATAGATGGAAATAAATAGGGTGGGGTCAAGATCATCCGATTGGAGAGGTATAATCTCATCATTAGAGAAACTGAGAGGCTACTTGATGAGTGGTAGAGGGATCAAAGGAAGGGGGTGAAGTGGTGAGAGAGGCAACATAGTGAGGATTGATAATGGGTGTAATAGGCATAAGTTCATTAGGTAGAACCTCAATATATTGTAAGACCTCAATGAGGGCTTGATGATGAGACTCAGAGGTTTGGACGAGGTCATACAAAGACATTTTAAGAGGAGATTGGTGTAATTGTTTAAGCATTGTATGATGGGAAACCCCATCATAAATAGGGTATGCGGGTCCACAGATGGTGATTTTGGGTTCATGTGTAGATGGAATATTGGGTAAAAGAGTAGTGGATGAGTTGGTTATTTTCTCCTTTCCTTTTTCCTTTTAGGCTCGAGTGGCAACTTGAACCATATTAATATGCGGTGAAGGAGAAGGTGAGTTGTGAAAGGTGTAGTGACATGATGAGCAAAAATATGGTGAGGGAATATAATGATTTTGTGAAAGAAATGTGATGCATTGGAATTTTGGTGGAGGTTCAGATAGCTCTCTTATGCGGACCATATTGATCTCAAATGTTGGAGGAGGATAAAAGGGTTTTGGAGGTGGAGATGGAGGTGGAGATGGAGGTCACTGAATAGGTAAGGAACGAGGATGTGTGGTGATAGGTGTAGGTGGAATAGGGTCCTCATCTAAAATTATCATCATTAAAGTTTTCTTCGAGAGGACATAGTTGGAGAAGAATAGTCTTAAGAGCCTTACAGTTTTCCACATTGTGCTCAGGAGGCACACAATGATAAGCAAAATTTTGGTATCATCAAACCCTTATGGTTTAGGTTTGAGTGGTCATAAGGTTTGAGCGATGGCAATGTGATGACAGAGGTTTCCAAAATGTTAGCTAAGGTGTTAGCGTAAGACCCCGCCAATGGATCACAATGTGAAGAAAGTGTGGCTTGGATGAAAGTGTGGGTGAATTTGATGGAAGATGCATCATGGATATGGAATAGAGTTTGAGTAAGTTTGACTACTTGTTTGGTAGCTAGTACGGTTTTAGGTTTGGATTGCACCTTTTTGAGTAAAGGTGTAGCAGGTGAACTAGTTATTGAGGGTGGTGTAGGTTTAACTACATATTTGGAAGGTAGTGGGTTTTGGGGCTTTGGTTACACCTTCTTGGGCAAAGGTGAATAAGAAGTGTGTGATGTAGAAGGGAAGGTATGGTGGAAGGGGATGGGTTAGCTAAGGCGATAATGGAGGTGCGGTGAAGGTTGTGGTAAGAGGTAATGTGAAATGGAATGGTTGAGGAGAAGGAAATGGCATGGGTAATGATGAGGATACAAGAAGTGGTGTAGGTCAGGAGGTAGAAAGAATGTAGGTGATGGCAAAGGTGTAAGTTGTGTAGGTAAATTGGGTGTGTGTGAGGTGGGCTATTGTGTTTTTTTTTACTTTGGGTAGGAGGCTGCTTGACCAAGGTTGATGGGTGGGGACCTAGGATAGAGGGAAGTGGTGAATGTGACAAGGGGTAATGGGCAAAGCCGCAGTGTATGCGGCCTAATGGGTTGGGTCTTCTTCTTAGGTGGGGGAATAGTATTTACGATGGCATGTGAGGACATGGCTAAATCTAGTTTGACAGGAGGATGGACTAGGCTTGATGTCGACATGACTCCTAATGTGGTAATGGGTCTAGACGCAGAGGAAGATATAGATGTAGGTAAGGTTTTAGGTATAGGAAAAAGTTCATTTGATGGTAAAGGTTTAGGTGTAGGTGAGGGTGATGAATAAGGGGTCGTTAAACCGGCATGGGCATGGTGGGTTTGGTTTTCTAAAACACATTTGGATAGATCATGGAAGTGTTAAAGAAACAACATCTTCATTTGAGTTGAGACATGCAATCGAAGGTGTCCTCAAAACATGGAATTGTCAACATAATCCAAGTGGTTGGCCAAACATGAGAATGACACTCGATGTAGGGGGATGATGTTGATTTGGTAGTAATCCCTATAAAGAATTTTGTGAGATAGGGAAATGGTTTGCTTCAGACTTTGTGGGTAGAAGAGATAAGAGCATATCAACAGGATCCTTGAAAGCCAATGGAGAATTGTCACCAATAAGAAGGGATGATGCTAATGGATCCCTTGTGGGAAGGGGAGATGAAAGTTGGATGAGGTAAGTTCATCTTTTGGTGAAGAAGAAGGTAATCATGACTCTCCCGTGGGTAAAAGAGTAAGTATTGCAGGTTGTTCATCAGGTTAAGAGGTGAGTGGGGAAACTGCATCGGTAGATATGGTGGACTCCTCCATGGGTAAAGGAGAAGATAAGGGAGAATCCTTTGTGGGTAAATGTATGGATGAAACAAGTCCCTTGATAGATGGAGTGGGAGGAAATTGAGTAAAGATATGGTATGATGTTGAAAACAACATGAACCTCACGAACGTTACTATCATTGGTCGAGGTTTCGTCGGTTTTAGTTGACAAATGAGGTGTGATTTGGGAATGGCTTCTTGAAGATGTGAAGCTTCTGATTAGCTAGTGTGTTAGGGTTATCCAAGACGAGATCTCCATTATCTAACATTTCTTGGACAATGTTTTTGAAAGTTATACAATTACCGTCGCTATGACCTCTAACGTGATGATAGTTGTAGTAATCATTTTCTTTGTACCATATGCAGGCACAGACAAGAGGGGTCAAAACTAGTATGTGGTTTGATGGGTGGAAGAGTGACTGCTCCAAATTTTAGAATTTTTTCTAAAACTGAAGAGTAGGGTTCTCCTATGGGAGTATATTTTCGTTGCTCCCACTTGAACTGAAAATCCTGAATAGGAGAAATATTGGAAGAAGGATTTGATTGGTTGGATGGATGAGATGGGTCGACTTTCAAAACTATTGCGTTGGCATATCCTTTTGTTTTAGAATATTTATTTTACGTTTGGAAGAAGAAGAGGTATCATTTGATTTAAACACAATGTTCTCATTATGTAATTGTATCTTCTTCTTTTCAATGACACGAATTTCAATTTTCTGGGCCATGGTGAACACCTTGTCAAATGTTTGTAAGGTTTGAACTTAGAGATTTGGTGAGATGTGTCTAATACAAGCTCTGGTGAACAACTCTATTAACTCAGTTTGAGGAAGTTGGAATGTGAGTTGGTTGATCAGGATCTACCAACAAGAAAAATCTGTGATAGATTCGTCTTCATATTGGTGTGTCATGTACAAGTCGGTCATTGTGACCTTCTTGACAATGTTGATAGAAAAGTAGTCTAGAAAATCCTAAGCTACCTGATTAAATGAAAAGATGGAATTCTGGGTAGAGCACTATACCAATCTAAAGTCGGTCATGTCAAGGACATTGGGAATGTTTGTAAGAGAAAAGCATCATTGTGAGCGATCGATAACACACATGTTTAAAAGACCGCAAGTGTTGTTGTGGGTCTTCTTTATTGTTGAATCGGTTGAATTTAGGAATTTCCCAATGGGGAGGGTATGGATGAATCAAATGGATATGTGAATGGGCTCATTGCAAATCTCATCGTATGTCATAGAGTTACGTGAGCCAGAGACAGATGCTTCTAATGTCTACATCTTGTCCATCATCATTTTGATAAGATCATTGGTAGGTTGTGATGATGGGGCACCCCCTGTAATATAAGGGGTAGATAAGGTGGGTATGACATGGATGGCATCCCAATATGTGGTGGTGCCACATAAAAAAGTGTGATGAAGGACCATGGATCGAAATAGATGTAGAGGGAAAGTAACTTGATTAAGCGGTTAATGAAATAGGGGGTTATTAGTGATAGGTGTAGGTAGGCAGGATGGAGGTAAATTCCCTCGTAGAAATCGGAGGAAGAGACTACGAGATGGAGAGGATGATGTTTTGGAAGGGAGTGTGGGTTGCCGACATGAATGGTGGTTGAGATGCAATAGGTATATGAGAGGTGGCGGGTGCAGATAGACCTACACTCAAAGCGGTTGAGAAAGGCATGGTTGAAATTGTAGGAGAAACAAATGTCAAAGGCATGACAGATGTCATAGGTGCAATAGATATCGATCATGTAGGGTCAAGTTGGGAAACCACAGGTGGTAAGGTGGAAGAGGGTAAGGCCAAGCTAATAGTAGTTGATGCAGAAGTGGGTGCGAGGGTAGGAGGAATAGACATTGTTGGTTGTGGAGCCTGATAGTGACGGGGTTTGGGGGCAATGCCCCCTCGTAAGCCACATTTTATATGTATTTATGCATTATGAAATCTGGACCATTCCTTATTAGGTCACATATCTAATGGGTGGTTTTCTATGTTTTCCCAAAATGATAAAAACCCTAATATGTTTAAAGGGTCAAAAGGTAAGAGGCTCATTGTATCAGTGGTTGCACTGTGTGAGAGATTTTTAGCTGGACAAAATAAAAGGATTGGTTGTTTCTAGTGGATGTAGCCCATTTTGGGTGAACCACGTTAAATCTGTGTCTTTGCTTTATTGCATTCTTTTTGTTTTACATTTTTCTGCGTTATTAATTGAATGCTTGTTTATCTGTACAACTGGTATAATCCTAACAACTGGTATCAGAGCACATTTGAGATTTATTTGTTGGTAGTATACTCACAGAGGGATTTTGTTTGAGTGGGAGAAGCAACAATGACAGAGGAGAATAAGTTTAGAGTTGAGAAGTTTGACGGCTGAAGTTACTAGCTATGGAAAATGCAGGTGGAAGATTACCTATATCAAAAGGATCTATACCTACCATTGGGAGGTGTAGAAGCGAAGCCCCCATTCATGTCTGATGAGGAGTGGAAGGTTCTGGACATGAAGGCTCTTGGTGTGATTTGATTGAGTCTGGCATCATCCGTAGCTTCAAATATCTCACAGGCGAAGAGTATGGTAGAGTTGATGAAAACCCTAGAAAATTTATATGAAACACCTAGTGCATCCAATAAAGTTTATTTGATGAAAAGATTGTTTAATCTACAAATGCAAGAAGGTGGATCTATATCTAACCATCTTAATGATTTCCACACTATTGTAAATCAGTTAGATTTAGTTAATATCCCATTTGATGAGGAGGTTAGAGCATTATTATTCCTATGTTCTTTTCCAGAAAGTTGGGACAACTTAGTAATGGCAGTTAGTAATACATCATCTACTTCTCTTAAATTTGAAGATGTAGTAAGTGTCATTTTAAATGAGGAAATGCGCAGGAAAAGTACAAGGGAAAATTCTTCTTCTGGAAATTGAATATGGAGAGTAGAGGGAGGAGCAAGGAGAAATCAAAGAGTAAGGCTCGTGGGAGATCTAAATCAAATATGGGCAGATCCAAATCTAGGAGTAGAGGCATTACTTGTTGGAACTGTGGAAAGAGAGGACATGCTAAAAAGGATTGTTGGTTCAAAGGAAACAAAGAAAACCAACCTAAAGGTATTAAAGAGGAAAATCGACATGTAATATTGTTCAGGATGCTCTTATACTTTCTCTTGATACTAGAGTAGAATCTTGGGTAATAGATTCAGGTGCCTCTTTCCATGCAACCCCTGATAAGGGATATTTTAAAGAGTATGTCCAGGAAATTTTGGACAGGTTTATTTAGGTGATGATGAGCCATGCAACATTTTCAAGAAGGGCAATGTACACCTGAAATTATAGAATGGAACTACATGGATATTGAGAGACGTGAGGCATGTACCTAGTCTCAGGAGAAATCTCATCTCTACAGGACAGTTGGGTGGTGAAGGTTGCACAATCACATTCACTTCAGATGCTTGGAAGGTTTCCAAGGGTGCCTTGGTAGTGGCACGGGGTAAGAAAGTAGGCACTCTTTATTTATCTACTTGTATATCTAATTCTTCTACCATATTGTCTACTTCAGATGAGGATGCCAACATGTGGCACAATAGATTGGGACATATGAGTGAGAAGGGCATGAAAATTCTAGGAAAAAGGTAAGCTTTCAAATTTGAAGCATTTGAACTTAGATTTTTGTGAGCATTGCATTTTTGGGAAACAAAAAGAGTCAGATTTCTCAAGGCAGGGAATACCAAGAAAGAGAAAAAGTTGGAGCTAGTTCATATAGATGTGTGGGGGCCGACCCATGTTGCATCTCATGGTGGTTCTCTATACTATGTCACATTCATAGATGATGCCACAAGGAAGGTATGGGTATATTACATTAAGCGTAAGTCTGATGTCTTTGATACATTTAAGAAATGGAAAGCACTTACTGAGAATGAATGTGGTTTTAAATTGAAATGTTTGAGATCTGATAATGGCGGTGAGTATTACAGTAAGAAATTTGATGATTATTGTTCCTTGAATGGGATTCGTAGAGAGAAAACAGTTCCCAGGACTCGCAACAAAATGGTGTTAGTGAGAGGATGAATAGAACAATAATGGAGTGTGCATGGTCAATGAGATTGCATGTGAGGCTGCCTCTTCAATTTTGGGCAGAGGTCGTAGATACTATTGTGTACTTAATCAACCTATGGGCCTTCGAGTGCATTAGATGGAGGAATTCTGAAGAATCCTGGACCGAGAAAGAGGTAGACCTTTCATTTTTAAGAGTATTTGGTTCAAAGGCATTTGTGCATGTTAATAAAGAAAACAAAAAAATGGATTCAAAATCCAAATGTTGTACATTCATAGGCTATGGCTCCAATGGTGATTATGAATTTTAGTTTTGGGATCTAGATGAATCTAAGATAATTAGGAGTCGTGATGTTGTTTGGCGTGAAAATAGAATGTACAGGATGCACGGGATGACAAAAAGCCCAAGGAAGATTTAGTTGAGGATATATCTCCTAAAAATGAACTCTCGGATGGAAAATATCCACCTATAGGTATCGAGGTTGACAGTTTTGTAGGTCGAGCATGACATCCAGTGTCAACATTGGCACCTCTATCAAAAATTCAAGAAAATGAGCAATAAGAAAATAATGATCCCGAGACACCCCCATCTTTGGTAAGAAGGTCACAACGTATTAGTAGACCTCCAGAAATATTTTCCCCTGCTTTGTATTATTTGTTACTAATAGATAGTGGTGAGCCAGAGAGCTTTGATGAGGCAATGCAGTGGAGTCCACTAAGGAGTGGGAGCATGGCATGAATGAGGAAATGGACTCCTGGAGAAGAACCAAACATGGGATTTAGTCAAATTATCGGCTGGGAAGAGAGTACTACAAAACAAATGGGTCTACCGTGTGAAAGAAGAAGAAGGTGGATAGAAAAGGTACAAAGCAAGGCTTGTAGTGAAGGGGTATGAACAAAAGAAAGGTATCGATTTTGATGAAATTTTCTCCCCTGTTGTAAAGATGTCTTCCATTCATACTATATTAAGTTTAGTTGTTGTTGAAGATTTACACTTAGAGAAACTTGATGTCAAGATGGCATTTCTCCATGGTGACTTGGAGGAGGAGATTTATATGCAACAACCACTTGGATATGAGGTGAAGGGTAAGGAGAAATTGGTTTGCAGGTTGAAGAAGAGCCTATACGGGCTCAAGCAAGCTCCCCAACAATGGTATCTAAAGTTTGATAGTTTTATGCATGAGCATGGTTTTACTAGATGTCAATCAGATCATTGTGTATACTTTAAATGGTTGGATAGTGGGAGCTACATTATTCTTCTATTATATATGTAGACGATATGCTTCATAGCAGGTCTAATATGCAGAAATTACAAAGCTTAAGGAAAAGCTTACACAAAAATTTTCAATGAAGGATTTGGGTATAGCAAAGAAAATCCTCGTATGCAAATCAAGAGGGACAGAAAAAATAAGAAATTGGTGTTGTCCCAGGAGGACTATGTAGAAAATATTTTAGAGAGGTTTCAGATGTAAAATGTGAAACCAAGTTAGTACACCATTGGTGGGAATTTTAGATTAAGTAAAAGAGTAATGCCCAACAACACAAGAGGGAAAATATTATATGGCACGGGTTCCATATTATTTAGCAGTTGGGAGCCTTATGTATGCCATGGTTTGTACTAGGCCAGACATTTCCCAAGCAGTGGGAGTTGTTAGCAGGTATATGGCAAATCCGGGTAAAGCACACTGGAAGGTAGTCCAGTGGATTCTCAGGTATTTGAGAGGGACCACTAGTAGGCACTTGTGCTTTAGAGGGTCAGATTATACTTTATAGGGATTTGTGGATTTAGATATGGTAGGAGATATGGATAGCAAGAGGAGCACTACTGGATACGTGTTTACAGTTGGTGGTGCGGCAGTGAGTTGGATCTCAAAGTTGCAGAAGGTAGTTGCCCTATCTACTACAGAGGTAAAATATGTTACAGTGACTGAGGCAAGTAAGGAAATGTTATGGATGAGCAAGTTCATGGAGGAGTTGGGTAAGGAGCAAGGGGATTGTAAGTTACACAGTGATAGTCAAAGTGTAATTCACCTGGCAAAGAACTCAACCTTCCATTCAAGAACAAAACACATTCAACTAAGATATCACTTCATACGACAAGTGTTGGAGGATGGGCAACTTGAGTTAGTGAAGATTCATATAGATGATAATCCTACTGATATGTTTACTAAGCCAATGACAAAGGAGAAGTTGGATTTACATTCAACTTCTGTGGGTCTTCAAGATTGATCTTGAAGTGGAAGAAACAAGCCAAGAAGAAAATTCCAAGAAGAGTTAGTGGTGGAGTTACAACAATCAGTCTCCAAGTGGGAGATTGTTGGTTGTGGAGCCTGATAGTGATGGGGGTTTGGGGAAGTGCCCCGTAAGCCACATTTTATATGTATTTATGCATTGTGAAATCTAGACCATTCCTTATTAGGTCACAGATCTAATGGGTGGTTTTCTATGTTTTCCCGAAATGATAAAAACCCTAATATGTTTAAAGGGTCGTAAGGTAAGAGGCTCATTGTATCAGTGGTTTGAACTATGTGAGAGAGTTTTAGCTAATGGAATAAAAGGATTGGCTGTTTCTGGTGGACGTAGCCCATTTTGGGTGAACCACGTTAAATCTGTGTCTCTGCTTTATTGCATTATTTTTTGTTTTACATTTTTCTATGTTATTCATTATATGCTTGTTTATCTGTACAACTGGTATAATCCTAACAAATATAAGTATGCCATATACAAGTTGCCCTAATGAATCATGGGTAGATGAATGAGCAAAATAATACTATAGAAGCAAACAGGATTGTGATCAAGGAGTCTCGTGAACTCCTCATCACCAATGGGTATGGCAAGATCCTGATTGGGGTCCATAGGTGATAAGATGGAAGGGGGATGGGTTAGGTGGGAGTGGATGTTGGCTAGCATGAAACATGAGAGCATTGGCTTGTCTATGAGTCAAAACCATGTGACTGATAATAGAACAGGTATTTTGAGTTTTGTTGATAATGTAAAAACACGAAGGAATGGAGAAAAATGGGTCTAAAATGTGTGATTTGATCGTTGTTCTGATTGAAAAATTAGAACATAGAGACCGTGTCGGTTGGGGTAACCAATGCCAATATGAGGGGGTAACCTCCACTCGGTTAGATAGACCGATGTCGGTGACTTTGGGAGAATGTCAAATTGGTAACTCTAGCAATAAATGGTGAAAACGAGATAAAACTAGACTTTGAACATAATATCAAAGACTCGAGACTAATTAGATGACCAAGGAAGTCACAGAAAGAAAAGAAATAAAGATTTGCAAAAATGACCAAAACAGCCTAAAACTGATGGCGATTAGTGAACCGACGGTGGTAAGATGATGAAACCATTAACGGTAGCTGAATCGACCCTAACGTTATTATGAAATCATGAAAGATGGAAAAAGTGAATTTTTGGTGATTTAGGTCAAATAACAAGACCAACTCAGAGACTAGGTATGGCAATGATTAGCCATAAAACACTCAGAAATAGTTGAAATACACCAACTATGATGGTGGAGTGTGTAGGAGAGAAAAATGAAGAGAATGAACTCGCACCTCAAAACACAAATCAAGCAAAAGCTAGCAAAATGATGATGTATATTTTTATGTTGTGGCTTATGCCATTTAGGACTAACTTGTGAATAAAGTAGATTTTTTGGTTACTGAAGGTGCACTACAAAAACTAACAACTATGGTAGGTTTCAGGTAAGTTTTGGCGTGAGAATCCTTCTCGATATGATAACCGGCCGAAAACAAGTCGGAGCCCACTATCAATCCTCCGATCATGTGATCATTCGACAACTTCTTAGGAAAGAATTTGTTTAAGAAATGTGTAGTTTTTTTTTCAGTGATTTGGTATAAAGAGTGTGCAAAATGTGAACTACGGTTTAGTTTTTCAACCATTAGCTGGGCATGACTTCCAGCATATAGGTTGCCCACAATTTAGATGAGCTAGAATGCAAGATACAAAAATGAGATGCAAAGATTTTAAAACCAAATCCATAATGAAATTTGATGAGAGCAATAATGAATAGGAAAGAGTATGTCTTTCAGTAATGTAATACAGAATAAAAAGAAGTTTTCTTTTTAATCCAAAATACAAGTTTCACTAAGATCAGTAGGAGAAGAAGAATTTTTCCAAGGGAGAAGATTTTAATGTGAACTTTATTTTCCCTAAAAATGAATACACAATGCTAAGAATGAATAACAAAAACCCCAAATGGGTCCCACTAGCATGCCAAAATGTTTCACCAAATATTTTTACGCTTTCTGTGATGAAACAGGTAAAAGGTAAATGGTTAAGGAGGAATACATGTGAGGCAAAGGTGGATGGTAGAATGTGCGCGTTGTTGACATTATCTAAGCTGATCATAGACAAATCATTTTTGTCTAGGAAGGACTACCTGTAGATGCAAAGAAAGACCACAAAAGAGTATTAAATAACATATGACAGTGGATTTCCTAGTGTATGCTAGATCTAAGAAGCGTGGTGCTTCCTAGAGAGGATGATAATCCACATTGTTTAATAAGAATTCAATGTGAATAAGAAACTGAAATAAATAGGTCCTATTGCAATGTAATGATTTAGGTTTCTCATACACATAATACACAAGATTTTATGTTAGATATCAAAATAACACTAAATCTAATTAGAATGGGGTTTGTTCAAGTCAGACAAGTGTGTCAAAGGTCTAGTAAGGGTCTGGAGATGATTGGTTGAGGTCTGGGTTGGTTTTGGGTGAGTGGGAAACTTACTAGTTTGAGAATATAAAAATGACACAAAGACCGATATCGGGTGGCCGATGACCGTCGGGGATGAAACTGATGGTGGTAGGGTAAACCGAGGCGTTGTAGGGGCAGTTTGCAATAACTTAATAAAAATGGTTTTTGGGCTTCTCTATGATTACACAGAGAGTGAGGAGGGTGTGGTTAGGTTTGTAATATAACTGAGAAGACTCGGGAATACAAAGGGAGAGGTCACAAAGGGTGAAAGGGCTTGAACTGGTTAGGTTGGTGGATTGGTGAGAAGATGGAGATATCCGGATAACAATAGAAACTAAAAATAATGGAGGAAAGAGATTTGTAATAAAGGAAGCACAAATGATTAAGATCATGTTACTTACTTGCTACTATGAAGATCTTGTGGCTAGATGGAGGTTGGTGATTGATTGGTGAGGTGGTAGTTGGTTCAGTGCCATGACAGTATAACATGTGTGTTCTCGTGAATGCTCCAATGATCTGGAAGGGAATCCTTGGCCTATGTTGCTCTCTAGTGGTGTGTAGATGTCATTTGGATGAAGCAATGACTCGAGATCTTCATTTGATTGCAATAAAGCACTCTCAAAACTCAAAATGACCAACCCGAGTAAAAGGTTGTAAAGTTATATATAAAGGAACCGATGGCGGTTTAGGTAACCGATGTGGCCGAGGAAAACTAGCGTCGGTTAGGGAGAAATAGTCCTATTTACCAAAAATAGGCAAATCTTCCCAGATTTGGTGTGCTTTCCTCATTGAGTCCACTTATGAAAGTGGATTTCACGTGAGAGAAGGAAGAACTTAGGAGAGGTCCAGTTAGGTTTAGGAAAAAGTCTTAGTTAGTTAGGTCAAGTTAGTGACTCAACACTGGGAGTAATGACTCAGTGTTGAAGGTGATGACTCAATCACTGTGAGTTAAATGCCCCTGGAATGGGTCCAGGGTGAGGTGTCATGATGAGGTGGAGGTGTGAGGGTGAAATTAATTTAATTAAAATAATTAAACTAATTAATAATGTGAGGGTGAATAATAATATGGGGTAAAGGGTTCATGGTTAGTTAAATACATTACATTAATTAATTAAAAGGGGACCAAGAAAGTGTGACCCAAATTCGGTGTCTAAAGTAAAGTAATTCCAAATACTTGTATAGGTAATATCTTGGCTTATGGGGTTTAGGTTTACATTTACTTGACTATTTAAGCAAGCAAAGTAGGCCAAAAACCCACATAAGTAAGTGCTTATATTGTGGAATTTTTCTAAAGAACTTAACTTGACCGCTCAAAGAAGTAAAACAACTTCGTATTCTCGTAATGAACTAACAAGGAAATCGGGTTTTGGGACTACTTCACTTAATTACTTTTAGAGAAGTAAAGTAGTTTGCATTCCCACAACACATTGTTAGTGCAAACCGGGTTTTAGGTGAGGACTTACTACAGATTATGAAGTAAAGCAACTTGAAAAACCTGAATTGATCTAGAGTGAAATCCTAGCTTTTTAGGGATTTTGGGCAACTTTGAGCAAGTGGGTATTTTGCAATTGCAACCAAGTAACCTCTTACAATCTCCTAGAGAAATCCTGAGCAAATCTTAACAAGGTAAAAGACCCAAAATTTTGAAAGGGTGTCCTAAGATTTCTAAGTGAAATCTTTGGGACACCATATTGCTTAACAAAAATGTTGTGGTTGTATATTGAAACAAGTTACATAATGTTACATATATCTTTATAAATTCATGTCTATATGACATATCAATATTGTATAACAAATCAAAATTTTGGAAGTGCATGCTCCCATTCTATTATTCTTTCTTTTTTGTTCTCTTTTTAGACGTGGACCTTTCTTTTTTATCACTATGTTTTTAGGTGTGCGTACCTTTACTTGGAATGCTTTGCTTTTTATTTCATGCATAGAAAAGTTGTAAGCCCTGTTCTGTTAATATAAAAATTAAGGGTCTCTACATTATTTCCCTCTGTATATGCATAACTTTTGTTTTTTGGGAGTTTTCATTCTTTATACCTTGTGTCTATTTAAATGTTGAGAAAAATATTTGGTCAAACTTGTGTTTATAATGCCCTTTTTTAGTTGTACTTATTTGTATACGGATGGTGAATTTTACTAATCATAACAATTTTATCCTCCTCTTACATAGGTCCAAACATAGTTTGTTCATTCATGTTTTTTTGTTTGTGATTACTTCATATTTATGTCTTTGCAATAAATGTGTAGAAATCCCAAGTTATGGATTGTTATTCCCATCATGGACATGAATTTAACATGTGGGGCATTACTTACCCGATTGAGGAATGTTGTGATACCTAACCGACATTCCAATTGTTGAACTTGTCCCCCTTCTATCAATGTTGAATTCTAGGGTCCAACGCCATAGAGACCTTTTGATGGAATGTACTTTCAAAACAGCAATACTACCCTCCAAATTTACAAGTCGTTTTAGACAGACATCGTTAAGAAGGCGCATTATCCATTTGCAAAAATCCCTCTCGCAGAATGATAAAAATGAATCATATGCTTTCGCCTTATGTCATTAATAATGTGTTCACTTCCCTCTTTAGTATTTCTAATTTTATTCATTTTCCCCTTTCTTACATGTAGGATTGTTCTTGTCATTCGACATGGATATTGTTTAGAAACACATACCAAAATTAGTGCTCCAACTCGAATTCCAAGTGATGTTGTTCATGGTAAGAAATCAACTTCTTGAGGTAACTCATGGTCTTGATAATGGTATCCTTTTTGCAAACACCCCCTCTAAAAATGTGTTCCTTTAAATTGTGTAAGCATGTCTATACAAATTAATTCATGAATACAATCATGCATGTATGGTATGCGTAAAGGGACATGCCCTTACAAAAACAACTCTCTAAGAATATAACAACACAAAGGGGAGTGGTTCCTTTTTTGGATTTGATTTTGTGGATAGAAAAAAGGAGAAATTTGTGTCACCTGTTTCAACGAGATTGCTGAAATGTTCTATGAGAAAATAGAAAGTGGAAAGATGTACACCATCGCAAATGACATGATTGGAAAAGCAAAACCATGTTACAACCGCTTGAATAGCCCTTTGATTTTTTTTTTGCAAACGTCCTCATCAATCATTCCCCGCCATAATGACGAGGAAGAAATACCTCCACATCACTTTCACTTCACAAAAATCAAATATATACATCAAATGCATGTCAATGTAGTCTTCTATTGACATCATTGGCATTGTGTTTTCCATTTCTCCATGCTCCATTATTAAATATGCCGCATGATTAGACCGATGAAACTATGAAAATAACACTTTTTGTGCATAGATGATGAAGCATGAAAGGATATGTTAACAACCATGAATATAGCATCTCTATTACTTTGTGGTGTGGAAACATAATTTTGTATGGTCTAAGAAGAGAGCTTGAAAGACATTCTTTCTATTCCATATCTCCCAATGTTTTGCAATAAAAGCTACACGTGTCTCCAATTTCAATGGAACATCCGTAGACACTATCTCAAGTATCATGTGTTTTTTTTGACCCTTCGATTTCAAAAAAGATACAATTTGTGTATAGGTTAACTCGATGGTCACTCCATTTTCAAAGTGCCCTCTATCACAAACAAATTTCTAGGACCTCCAAAAACGTAGTATCTGTCAGGCACTAGAAAGCAACAACAATCTCTCAGATCCAACAATTGGGAAACACCGAACATAATGAATGGGCCACGCTTACACTTGTAAATCACAAACATCATCATGGATAATTTATTTTACATGGCTTTCCCTCTTATAAAAGGTGACAAACAATGCAGGAAGAAAGTACGTGAACATGAGAATGGCTTATGGTTTTACATCAAATGCAAGGTAGTATGTTGAACAATGTGATTATAGATATGCACTGCGGATTGATTTAAATGATGCCACTAGAGAGATGCATCACTACAACATTTGATGAATCGATCATGGTGTCACAATGAAAGACTTACACTTTTTGTGCATAGATGATGAAGCAATAACCTAAATCAGTAAACCACGTTAACAACCATGAATTCATTTTCACTCTCTCCCGAAAAAATAGACATACCATGGAAACAAATAATTGAAATGTGTTATTCTCAATTAAGAGAAATTAGAGAATTTTGAGTCTCCTTCTTAAATTATGTTACCTTTTTTGTGTTTGCCTTCCAATGATCGACATGATTTCTCCTACTGTTTTCGCTTCGCAGCTTAGCCGAGGATATCGAATGTGATCATGTTTGCATATTGTAATGACTTACATCAAAAAATTTCTTTTCCAAATAGTGGGTTTTAAAAGAGGTTCAAATGAAAAATCATGTTTTTCATATGTATAGCATTATCCAAAAAATGCAATCACAATAGCCATCATTCCACAACAAAGTGAAGAAGAAAATATATATGTATTATGATGTTGTCTTTTGTTTATATATATATATATATATTAGTGTTCATCGAGACTATGTAAAATGATGAAATACTTTATATTATTATTAATGCTTTCCTTATACAATAAATAAAACTTTTTTCATTGTCAATGTGTTTCTTTCTAATACTTTTGAGAAAAGAAACAATGTTTTCCGCAATGAAGACTTGCATTTGTTGTGCATAGATGATGAAGCAACAACCCTGAATTGAAACCACGTTAACAACCATGAATTAATTTTCACTCTCTCCTTAAGGAAAAAAAGAGACATACCGCAGAAATAAATAATTGAAATGTGTTATTCTCAATTAAGAGAAATTAGAGACTTTTGAGTCTCCTTCTTGAATTATGTTAACATTTTTTTGTGTTTGCCTTCCAATGGTCGACATGCTTTCTCCTACTATTTTCTTGCTTCTGCAAGGGATATTGAATTTGATTGTGTTTGCATATTGTAATGACTTACATTAAACTTTTTCTTTCCCAAATAGTGGGTTTTAAAAGAGGTTCAAATGAAAAATCATGATTTCCGTATGTATAGCATTATCCAAAAAATGCAAGCACAATAGCATCATTCCACAACAGTAAGAAAATATATATGTATTATGATGTTGTCTTTTGTTTTTATATATATTAGTGTTCACTGAGACTATGTAAAATGATGAAATACTTTATATTATTGTTAATGATTTCCTTATACAATAAATAAAACTTTCTTTCATTATCAATGTGTTTCTTTCTAATACTTTTGAGAGAAAAGAAGCAATGTTTTCCGCAATGTATATCATTTCCCTAAAGCTAGTAATGAAAGAAATAACACTCATGCATGATTTGAAGGATGTATTTGTAATTGATTTTTTCACTATACACATAAGTTATTGAACGATAAATACTTTCTTACTTCTCCTCACATGTGGTGGTTTTTACAGTGGCATAGCCTTCTCTCTAATGGCTACTCCTCAAGAAGTGAGCACAAAAGAGACAACACTCGTGCATAGAACAAATTTCAAATTAACATGAACAACATCTTCATTACCACATTCGAAAACATACTACCAACAATGCTTCCTTCGACTTGCACTTCCATCAAACATGCCCTCTTTCAATTCTTTTTCTTCCTTGTACTCTAGTTAATGTCCAATTACCTGAAAATGGTACACATGAAACTTATTTTAATCTAACTTTCCACAACACTTTGTACACCTTCCTTCCTTCTTCATCTTTATCTCCGTACCATTCAAACAATCTCCCTCAAAATTATGTGTTTAGTCGGCATGTCCCCAACCCAATTTAACTTAAAACCACACCGGCCTTACAAATGGATTCCTCCTCTTGTTCGCTCCTTTACTTCAACCCAATATTCTTTTCAACCTTTTCACCTTCAACATATTTCTCATACACAACCAATTGTTTTGAATCCTTCAGACCATTATCATCCTAGTTTCCAAACAACCCCACCGATTTAATTTAAGTTTAATTAAATCTTAATTTCAGAATAACTACTATAACTAATTATATACATATGATATAATATAGTAAATAGACAAATAACAAGTAAGCAATAATATGAAACCATAAACAAATGAGAGAGATGGATGGCTTAGTTGATTTCAAGTGATCTCGGGGCTAAGGAACCGCTAAGACAAAACCGGGAAGAGTATTTTCAAGGCTCACTCGAGGTACATATGCATCACGAAGCACCCATGGGAGGATAGGAGCACCTGGGTGCTAGCAAGAACTCTTCCGTGTGCTAGTGTCCACCTAGATGCTCAAGTTCTAATGTTTTTTTGTGCAAGAGGAGCTTCGTTATTAATCATCTTTTATCACTCGGTTTTGCTCTATTGACGTCGGTCATATGTGTAACCTATAAAAGCGATAGCTAGCTGCACATACCCATAAACCACATCAAACCTAATAAATAAGATGTAGAATGGGGTGTCGAAATGACCCCAATGGTCACCCGAAGAGTGATCTTAATGATTTAATTTAATTTTGGAATTAATTAAATATGATTGTAGAGTAATTGATTGTAATAAATGATGTAGAAATGTTAAAATACAATAATGACACAATCAAATAAACATGTAAAGTATAAAACCCTAAGCAATAGAATTATATATTAAGACTTGTTGATTTTCGAGTGAACAAGAAGTGATTTGGGCATGGTAAAGTGTTGGATAGGATGCAAACAAGTCATATTTGCTCCTTGTAAATTTTGGGACCTAGGAATAATGTTAGACAGAGGCGCCAGGCGTTGGTGATCGAATATGGGCACTAGTGACTTTGAAGGAGCTTAAGATTTACTTTCTTCTATGTCACAAGGTCTTCATTGTTGGTTCTTATTAGTCACCTTATGTTCACTCTTTGATCACCAAAGGTACTTATAACCTGTAAGGAAGAAGTTCACCTACACGTACCCACAAACCACATCAAACCTAAAAAGGAAAACACATAATGGGGAGTCAGACTAACCCCGCCAATCACCCCAAGAGTGAACTTGCAACTAAATTTTTCACTACATCTTAGACTCCATATAGTTTTTTTGTGTGTGAGAATGATGCCCTTATGCAAGTTGCACTAGATAGTGGGTGCGATAAAACTAGAATGTAGCAATGTAATAATATGTGTGGATGGAATATAATAGACTTCCCCTTCCTATGCAGTGTATGTAGAGTTGATGCATCCCTTTTCCCTTGAATGGATGTTAGATAGATGTATTTTGAGTGTTTTAGTGCCTTTGGAATGAAATCTTAGGTGATGATAGTAATGTTTAGTGTTTGGTCCTTTATTTTGAACACATGACTATGTATTTATATGATTCCCTTGTTTGAATTTCGTAATTGAAAACTGGAAGGTCAACCCATAAGTGGAAAAATGCCTAAAAGATAAAAGAGACCCAAAAAGAGTGAGTAAGATGAGAAAAGGTCAAGCTAAAATGCGCCCGGGTCCTAAGGGACAATAGAACTTAGTTGTTATTGTCCTAGATGGGCACCTTGGTGTTTCAAGCCATATAAGATAAATCACTTAAATTTTGAATGGGTCAGTAGGGTGTGGAAGACTAAAGAGAAAACAAGAAATAAAGAAAAGATTCCAAAGGTAGTTGTCAACCACTAGTTTTGTTACTTAGGAATCATATAAATGTTAGATGCTCTTGGGACCTTAAAATGTACCAAAGTGTGTGATTTTGTGTCTACATTTTCTCTCACTTTATTTTGTTGAGATAATACTTGATAACATAAAGTAGATAAGATATGGGTACCTTATGATCATGTAGAGAGTGTGATTGTAATATTTGGTTTTAGGCCCTTCTTGGTTCTATTTTGCCCTTCTGATAATAGTGTGCTGAGTGGACAAGTGAAGCATGGAATGATTGCAAAGTGAAGCGTGGAGACTAGGAAAGGAAAGTGACCCTAGGGGTGAAGTGTATGCATTGCTTGTACATGTTGTTGTACTTGTATTTTTTTTTGTAGGTTGTTGCTTGTTACTTATTAAGGAATGGCCTATAAAAGAAGAGCAAAAGAGTAGTCAAAGTCATGTTTATGAAAAATATGAGCAAAGTATGCAAAAGTATGTAAAAGTGTGTAAAAGTAGTAGTAAAGGAAAGTGTGCACCTAATGTAGAAGAGTGTAAAAGGATAGAAAAATGTCTTGAAATGTGTGAAGAGCGTTTTTTTTTGGGTGATCTCACACCAATAGTGAGTTTTTTGGGCAATCTCATGCAAGAGCGAAGATGTTTTTGGGCGATCTCACGACAATAGTGAGTTTTTTTTTTGCGATCTTACGCAAAATGCAAGTTTTTTTGGGCGAAAAAAATTCAAAGTGCATTCAACATCTGCAGTGCGATCTCATGCCAAGTGCGAGTTTTTTGCACAATCACATGCTAAAGAGCAAGTGTTGGGGATAGAGGTCTAATTTTACTCTCCTTCCATGACTCTACCCAATAAGCACCACTACAAAAAGTGCATCCCAATTTGTTTATATTATTCCTTTTGTTTTGATTGTTCTTAATTAGTTCCAAATTGTACCGATTAAAGGAGATAAAATGAATTTTGTAATTGAAGGCATGTAGTTGTAATTATAGAATTGCTTTGAAGACTTTTGTGAACTATGTTGATATGAGAAGATGATTGTATTTTCCCCATGACATTAGCACCCGTGAGAGGTTAAGAGTGCTCAGTGCTAGTGTCCGAGTCTAAGTAGTAGTGTATTATTGTGCATATGAACCCAAGTGAGATTCTAGGTTATTTTGTGATTGGGTTCATGTGTTGTTCACGTATTGTGTTGACCTAAACTATAGCTCGAGCTACTATATGGGTGATTTTTTCACCTCAATGTAAGCCCCTTGTTTAGGGTGCATGTGAGGATAATACGAGAATGCGGCCCAAACGAGAGGACCTGATGTTATGCTGAAGTGAATACTTTTAGGGGGTAGGGGATGTGCATGGTAGAAACCAATGCACATACAAACAAAGTGGCTAGTAACATGTGTTAGTAGTAAAAGCTAGCATGTAAGAGAAGACAATGTAACAAACAAACGTGCATACAAGGTGGATCGTTTCAAACATGGGACATCGCTCACAATGTCACAAGACAATCAAGGCCAAAGTGGACAAAAGAATATAATAAACATACAAGACATAGGGCAAAGCCCACAAATAATAACATGCAATAGCAAACAATGGAAATAAATTAGTGACAGAGATAGCTATGGTGGCATATAGTCCCGCAAAGTAAATATTACACATGAAGCACTCGTGAACATGTTAAAATGATAAATAACATTTCATGAGCGTGTACAAATCAACGAAAGGTAAAGTAACCGTAATAAAGACACAAAAAAGAGTGAGTAAGATGAGAAAGGTATGTAACGATAGAACTTGTGTAGTATGTGATAATAGTGAAAGTAGATCCCCAGAGCCTAATTGGAACTAGTAAAAGGTACAATACCAAGCATTGTTCACTTAAATTTTGAATGGGTCAAGTGTGTAAGAACTATAAGTGAGTTGCATTCAATGCAAAAATACCAAGTGAATGTGCATGTGTATATATACAAATGATAATGACATCCCGAGAATCCATCTAGCATGGAAAACAAAGTGTAGCATGTATGTGTGCAATGGAAAGTGGACAAGTGAAAAGCTATGGAATGAGGCTAAAGAACCTCAAAGCTTTGCTAACTCATCCATGCACCATATGATTAGAGCTAAACAAGAGAAACTAACATGCAAGCATTATAACTTTGACAAAAACATCAAAAACTAACATGTATACTACTCTCTACTCTATGAAAGCTTAATGAAAGTGAACCTAGTTAGATTCTAAGCAATCAAATTGTGTGTTGTTTACTCCATGAGGGTGAATGAATCTCACTAAATGGCTACATGGCCAAGTTTAGCTATTTCATTACTAACCTAACATGGGTGCAAGATGAAGCTATTTTAATGGTGGATGACCCAAGATCAAATGCCTTATTAGCTTGGCTAATGCAAATGAGCTCTTAAGCTTTCTTAGGCTTGTTTTGGCTTTAGCTTATGTAAAGTTGTAGTTTTAATGGGTAGGCTTAGCCTTGTATTTATAGTTTTCCACTTGGGAGAATTTAGAATTTGGGTGCATGTGGGACTAAAGCTCAAAAAGCACTTTAGGATTAGATTAGGATAAACATGCTTTAGGCTTAGTTAAGCTAGGATTAGGCTATTTAAACTTGATTAGCAAGTGATTAGAGACTCATTGAGAGTTAGGAGGGGTATAGATAACCAAGTGGACTGATAGATAGCCTGAAGCCAATAGAAGTGGTCTAGATAGAACTAGGGAGGTTCTGAATGGTAGAAAGGAGGAATGTTTAGCTAAAAAGAGATATTAGCCAAATAAGTAGTAACTAGTAGGATGTCGATTATAGGAGGAATACAGCCGAAAGAGAGTCGTGGAATGGGCATCCGAGAGTGGAGCAAAGTATGGGGATTTAACGAAGTATCATTAATTGATTAGATTGATGAAATGCTAAGTGTAAGCATATTTTAGGTGTCTACAATGTAAATAGAATCGATAAAAAGAAGAGTAGATGCAACCAAAATATGCAAGTGCAATGGGATGGAATGCAAATTGTGAAGATGATAGGAGTAGTGTGCCCCCTTAAAGAGATGTGTATGAGATGAGGTTCATTTATAGGAAGCCTCAACAGTCAAGAATTAACCATATAATAAGATTGTGTTGTTTCGTAATGTGCGTGTTGTGCGAATAGATGATAGAAATATGTACCATGAAACATAGAGCGTGAAATACGTAGTGAAGTTCATTTCAAAATTAGACCCTCAACATTTGAGTATGAACCGTGGAACTAGAGTGTGTCATAGGGTAATGATGATACAATGCATGTATCAAAGGGTATGAGAATATGTGTAAAAGTTATGAAGCACGGAGCGCAAAGTGTGGTAGTAGATGCTAGAGAAATTGATAGTGCTAGAAGGGGGAGAAGTGCAATGCCCCCAAGTGTGTCAATGATGGATATTTATGTGATAATGTGAGAGATACCATGTCAATGTGGGAGAGTGTTAGTTGTGTCATGAGAATAGAGAGAGTCATCACAATGGTAGGCAGGAGCAAGTTTAGAACCAGGGTTGGATTTTGGGTTGAAAGGAGGAAGTCTAAAGAGTTCATCTAGGGTGTGTTGTTCTTGTTTAGTTGGGGTGTAGATTTGGAATTAGCAATGTCAGAGAGGTCTTGATAGGAGGAGAGGATGGATTTTGAGTGGTGGCTACTTAACAGGAGGAGGATATGGAGGATGATTTTTTAAAGGATGTGATTGGTTGGAATTAGTAAGTGCCATAGAAAATTTAATAGAGGGGTGGAGGATGAACCTTGAGAGGAGGTTGCTTAGTTTGAATGGGTTGGATAGGTAGCTCTTGACTGACTCAGAGAAGGAACATTAATGATTAGCGATTGATGTTCATGAGACATAGAAGGGATGGATTTAGAATCCCATTGTGATTTATCAATCAAGATGCACATGAATCGAGAATGTTGTGCAAAAAGTGAGATAAAACCTTACTATTCAAGGTGATTAATTATTCATTTTAAAGCATAACAATCATTGTCATTATGTCCATTAATTCTATTATAATTACAAAATGGGAGACCTTGGTATTTGGAAAGCCGATAAGGAGGATAAAAATGAGTATTTGGCAAGTTGATCAACTAGTAAGTGATGAGCTATGGAAGAACATCATGTTGCTCAAAGATTGAGAACAAACTTGAGATGTGTGGGTAGCAGTAAGACTTAGGATTCACTTACATGAGCACATATAACATATATAGGATTAGGATGATATGTAGAAGAATAACTAGCATGATCCTGAGAAGCATCCTTAAGATGTTGGATTTCAGATTTGAGAGATGTAATCATGGTTTCCATAGCTTGAAATTTATTTTGAAAATCATGATGTAAAGCTTGAATTGACTCTAAGATGGGTTTATTGGATGGAGTATTAGGACCGATAGGGTTATCATATAAATGATCGATAATGACATTATCTTGTGAAGGTTGCATATTGTGAGGGAGATAAATAGTGTCAGGTATTTTTTGAGAACATCTTTACAAGGTGAGTGCATTCAAGTAAGTCATGCAATGAAAGTAGAGGATTTTTAGGATCCATGAAAGAAGATGGGGTAGAATAGGAAAAATGAGGATCCAAGTGTTTGATCATGAGTGGGGTGCACTAAATGATTTAATTTAATTTGGAATTAATTATATCTAATCAGTAGAGTAGCTAATTGTAATAAACTGATGTAAAAATTTAAAATATAGTAATGGCACAAGAAAATAAGCATGAAAAGTATGGAACACTAAGCAAGAGAAGGAGATAACAAGACTTATTTGATTTTGAGTGAATATGAAATTATATGGTTAGGGTAAAGTGTTGGACAAGATGCAAAGAACATAGTAACTACTCCTTGTAAATTATGGGACTTGGTAATAATGTCGATAGAGGTGTCCAAAGGCAAGACAAAGGTGATTGGGCATTGGTGACTAAATCTAGGCATTGGTGACTATGTAGGAGCTCAAGATCTGATTTCTTTTGTGTTACGAGGTCTTCACTGTTGGTTCATGTTGGTCACCGCTATTCATTCCTTGATTTCCAAAGGTACATGTAACCTACAAGAAAGAATTTCACATGCGCATGCCCATAAACCACATCAAATCTAAAAAGGAAAATGTAGAATGGGGAGTCAGAATAACCCTGACGGTCACCCCGAGAGTGAACTTATGACCAAGTGTTGCACTACATCTCTAACTCCATGTATTCCTGTGTGTGTGTGTGTAAGAATGATGCCCTAGGATGCCCTTGTGTGATTTGCACTTGATAACGAGCTATAGCTAGAATGTAAAGATGTAATAATATGTGTGGATGGAATAGAATAAAATTCCCCTTCCTATGTAGTGTATGTAGAGTTGATGCATGCCTTGTCCCTTGAATAGATGCTAGATGGATGCCTTTTGAGTGTTTTAGTGCCTTTGGAATGCAAGCTTAGGTGATGATAGTAATGCTTAGTGCTTGGTCCTTTATTTTGAACACATAACTATGTATTTATATGATTCCCTTGTTTGAATTTCGTAATTGACAACTGGAAGGTGGCCCATAAATGAAAAAAATATGCCCAAGAGATAAAAGAGACCTATAAAGAGTGAGTAAGATGAGAAAGGTTCAAGGGTGCCAAGAGGGACAGAGTACCTGGGTGCTATTGTCCTAATTGGGCACTAGTGTTCAAGCCATAAAAATAAATCGGTTAAATTATGACTGGGTTGAGGATGTGGAAGACCAAAGAGAAAACAAGAAATAAAGAAAAGAGTTCGAACATAGTTGTCAACTACTAGTTTTCTTGCTTAGGAATCATGTAAATTTTAACATGATTTTAGGACCTATAAATGTACCCAAGTGCATGATTTTGTGTCTACCCTTAAAAATTGAGCGTTGCACTACATCTTAGACTCAATGTAGTTCTATGTGAATGTGTGTGTAATGATGCCATATGTTTCCCTTGTGCAAGTTACACTATGACAACGAGCTAGATCTAGAATGCTCTAAGTCAAAGCAAATGTGTGAGATGGAATAAAATGAACTTCCCCCTCCTATGTTGTGTATCTAAAGTGATGCAACCTTTTCCCTTGTATGGATGTGCTAGATAGTAGATAATGTTTAGTGTTTGGCCCCTTATTTGAGAGCAATAACTAAGTATATATATGATTCCCTTGTTTGAATTTTGTAATTGGTAGACCCAAAGTACTAAAAGATGCCCAAAAAGTAAAAGAGACCCAAAAGGGTGAGAAAAGGATAGAGAGGTTCAGGAGCACCCATGAGGGATAAGAGTGCCTAGGCATTTCTGTCCTAGTTGGGCGCTAGTGTCTAAGGCCATAAAAGATAAATAAGTCAAGTTCCACCAAGTTGTAGGATGTGTAAAGCCAATAAGAATGTAAAAGATAAAGCAAAAGGCCCAAAAGGAGTTGTCAACCACTATTTTTCTTGCTTAGGAATCATGTATACATTAATATGCTTTAGGACCTAGAAATTTACCCAAGTGCATAGATTTTGTGTCTACATTTTCCCCACTTTATGTTATTGAGTGAATACTCGATAGCATAAAGTAGATAGAAGATGTGTACCTTGTGATCATATAGAGAAGTGTAGCCGATAGTGTGTTGAGTGGACAAGTGAAGCGTGAAGTGATCATAAGTATGAAGCGTGGAAACTAGGAAAGGGAAGTGGACCCTAGGGGTGAAGTGTATACATAGTAGTGTGTCATTGGAGCTTGTGTTTGCTAATGTGATTTGCTTCTTGTTGTGTATAAGGACAGACCTATAAAAGAAAAATGAGAGAGTAGTCAAAGTTCCATATATGAAAAATCAAAGTAACATGTGTATAAGTATGTAAAAAGTGTGTAAAGGAAAGTGTGCACCTAATGTATGAGAGAGTAAAGAATAGAAATTTGTCCTTGTTGCTTTGGAGATGTTGTTGGATTTGAATGTCTTATTGCCAAAGGTGAGGTTTTTGGGTGATTTCATGCCAAGAGTGAGTTTTTGGGGTGATCTCACGCCATGGGTGAGTTTTTTTGGTGATCTCATGCTAAGAGAAATTTTTTTGGGTGATCTCACACCAAGAATGAGTTTTGGGAAATCTCACACCAAGAGCAAGTTTTATGGGCAATCTCATGCCCAAAAAAAGAGTGTTGGGGAGAGAGGTCTAGTTTTTCTCTCCTTCCATGATGCTTCCCTAATAAGCACCACTACAGATGGTACATCCTTGATTTTTAACCTGTCAGTAAATGATCATAAATGATAGAATGCATTTTGTAACTAGAGGGAAGTTCCTGCTACTTGGAGAAATGTACCATAAATTTTTGGAGATTATGCTAAACTGAGAAATTAATATTTTAACCCTAAGACACAAGTGCATGGGAGACACAAGCACCCACCATTACTATCTAGGATTAGGTGCTAGTGTTTTCTCTTTGTTTTGGGTCCAAGTTTGATTCTAGACCAATCTGTAATTGTGTGCATGTGTTTTTTGTACTATGGTTATCTATTCTAGAGCTTTGAGCTATTGTAGGGGTGATTTGTTCACACAATAGTTTCCCCTCTCATTTGGGGTGCATGCGATGATTATAGAAGAATGTGGCCCAAAGGAGAGGACCCGATACTCATCTGAAGTGGATACCAATAGGGGGTAGGGGATGTGCATGGTAGAAACCAAGGCACAATCAAACAATATCGACTAGTGAACAAGTGTTAGTGGAAATGAGCTAACATGTAACAGAAGATAATGTAACAAGAAACTAGGAAGAGAATATGGACTGCGAAAAAAAGGGTTTCATACATGGGAAATTGTTCATAATGTCACAAGACAATCAGGGCCGAAGTGACCAAAATCATACAATGATCAAGCAAGACATAGGGCATAGCCCTAAAACAATAAAGAATTAAATAATGATAGTAACCATGGTTGTATATATCCTAAGGAAAATTCTACATATGAAGCACCCATTAGCATGTTAGAAAGATAAGTAGTATGTCAAAACGTGTATAAATCAGTGAAAAGTGAGTGGTAGTAGCAAGAAGTAATGAATAATGTAACAATAGAACTTGTATTATGTAGAGTGTGAGAGTAGAAAAGGTAGTGATTAACTAAAATGTGGATAAGGGGATGTATCTATAGTTAATCTAAGCTATGCACAACTATAAATAAAGTAAATAAATGTAGTAAAGAATTATGTAAATAACTCAGTTGAACTCATTGGGTTGTGTCATAGAGGTGACTGGAAAATCTGGAAGCATGAACGATTATGTAGAAGCCCTGAAAAGGATGGATCTGGAGTATCTAGTTGGACTAGGCACCTACGGGCACTTTGGTCTATAAATTAGGCACCCTGGTTTGTGTAAAAGATTCGAACTGAGTCTCACAAGGCTGGGAAGTGGTTTGAAACCCTCACTATGTGTCATATCAAATTCACTACCTCATACTGGATGTCGCCAATAATCCAAGATGAATAGAAAGCCCTGTAAAACCCAAAATAATCATCAAATCCCTAAAAAATAAAAATGCAGATGAATGGGTCAGATTGACCTCATCTACCACAATAAGTGGGCTTACTAACTGAGTGTTGCACTACATTTTGGACCCAAATGTAGTTCTGGTGAGTGTGTGCATAATGTTCCCTAGGTTCTCTTGTGCTAGTCGCACTTTGTGAAGTAGTGAGCAATAACTAAATGTAGAAAATGTAATAGCATGTGTGCATGGAATATAATAGAATCCCTCCCCCTATGAAGTGTGATGCAAATGTCCTAGCCTTATGCCTTGATGATGGAGCTATGTGGATGCAAGTGATCTCCAATGCAATAGATGGATGCAACTCTAGATGGATGATAGTAATGACTAGTGCTAGGTCCCTCATTATGGTCTCATAACTTTATATTTATAGGGTTCTCTTGATCTAATTTTGTAATTAACCTAAAATGGCTGACCACCAAAAATATAAGAAGGAGAAATAGCTAGAAAGAGCCCAAAAAGTGGCAAGAAAGTTCAAGAAGGATCGGGGTGCCCATGGGCACCTAAGCACTAATTTGGGCCCCTAGTCAAGGCTAAAATAATGGGAAGTGACAAAATCTAAATGGGCACATGGGTGCAAAAGGTCGGGAATGACAAAATAAAATAAAAGAAGATGGCCAAAGATGGGGGTTAATTAGTACTTTCTTCACTCAAGAACCTTATAAATAGTAGTATGAAACCAAGATAAATAATATCTAAAGTGCATGATTTGTGACTACAAGTAGATGCCCCCTTGATCCTCGGTGGGACTAGTAAAGAGCAAGTGTTAAGCACCATGCATCATGTAAGAAAATCTGAAAAAAATCTGCATTCACCTCAAGATACCAAGTGAACGCGTATGTGTATATAAGAAAAGATGATGACATACTAAGTATCCAATTAGGATAGGGAACAAAGTGTAACATGTAAGTATAATAAGCTAACAAGAGTAAATGCAACCAATATATATAAATATTGTGCACCTACAATGGTATGTGGTGATGTGCAAGATGTGAAGAGAGGATGAGCCACATTTCCATCCATCGATGTGTATGAGATGAGTTTCATTTAGAAATGCTCCCTCAATAGTAAAGAACGAACCATAAAACAAGAGTGCGTCATCGGGAAATGAGTGTTTTGTGTGTGATTGAGAGTAGATGCTAGAAAATATGTATCATGAAGCATTAAGCATGGACTATAGCAAAAGTAAATGATGTGAGGTTTTGGAAGAAGTGTGCCCTTAATAAAGAAAGTGTGAACCGTAGCATCGAGTGTGTCATCAAGTAATGAAGATGAAGTATGTGAACCAAAGATTTGGTGATGACTACACTATTCTAGGTGTTGGTTACCACTTGACTACACTATTCTAGGTGTTAGTCACCACTTGACTACACCATTCTAGTTGTTGGTTACCACTATTCTAGGTGGAGATTGCCATGATTCTAGGAGGAGGTTACACATTCACCTCCTATATGTACATCTCTTGCATTATTCTATTTGATTGTATTGAGTTGGAGCTATTTTGTGTTATTGCAATTATCTCTCTTGTATTTTTGTAATTTGTAGTCTTGTATGCTTGCATTGTTTTGTCTTGGAACAATTCACGTCTCGCATCATTCACCTATGCATTCTTGAACTAGTAGATTGTGGTGCTTCTCGATATGGTATCAAGAGCCGAGTATGGTATTGAGATTGTCTGGTTATTATTCTGCAAATTTATTTTCATTTGAGATCATTATTTGCAAGTATTTGGGTGTTATTTGGTGTTGGTTTTCCTGGTTTTGGGTATATAGCCTATTTTAGGATTTTGAGGTTTATAGGCCCGCATAGTGCATATATAATTCTGGAGATTGTTTTTTATAGGCCCTAAATCATTATTACAGGATCCTGGAAGATTTATCCAGATCTAGGCATTTTTCAAACCGTGAAGGGCATTTTCACCTGTGGTAGTGCTTTTTGCATGCTATTTAGACTTGCAAAGGGTGTTTTTCGATAAAGAGGCATTTCAGACCTACAACAAGTTTCCAACAACCCATACATGCATTAAAGATCATTTGAGTTATTTTTTTGAGTCACTATAGTGTTTTTGAGTCACTGCAGCAATTTAAGTTGATTTCTTACATCAAAGATCTGCAATGCAATTTTACAAGGAAATTGCATAGTGAAGATCTTCTTGATCCAATGTATTTTGGCCATAAAAAAAATATATGAATCGAAGATTATTAGCCTTGGATTCATCAAAACCCCTCCTTCCTTTTGCTAAAATTATATTTTAGTAAAAAAGTGCATTTCAAGTTTAGTGCAAATTCATTTAAAATAGGGCTTATTTATGGGAAATAGTTATTGTAAAACTTTTGATTGGTAGCTCGATATCAAGTGCCATTTTTTTGCAAAAGTTAAATATTTTTCATTTCCCAAAAGCATTGGACCTATTTATTTTTGTAAAACACACTAAGTTATAAAGTGCCAAAATTGTGGGGGCTTCTTGATATAGTTTTGGGGGGTGTATAGTGTGTTTCTCTCTTGTTCAGAACTTTTCTTTCCACACATTTCTTTATTTTCTGACAACTACCACAACCTTTCTTTCTACAATAATGGATCTAAGTTCAATTAACCCACTTACACCTTTTAACTACCATGAATGGAAATAAAAAATCTCCATTGGACTAAGGAGTAAAGGGTTGTACCATATCACAATGGGGTTAGAACAGAGCCTAGTACAAATGAAGAAAAAGTTAAGTGGTATAATAAGTGTGATGAAGCATTTGGTATTTTGTGTCTTTCAGTGTCTCTTGAACTCCTTTTTCACATAGAGTCAGCCAAATCTCCCAACGAGGTGTGGAAAACCTTAGAAAATTATTTGGAAAAGTTGACACTATGAGGGGTCATGAGCTAGAAATAGAACTTATCAACTTAAGTCCTACAACTTTGACACCTTGGAAGATTTCTTTACCAAGCTCAAGTCCTTACGATTGTAGTTAAAAGAATGTGGAATAGAAAAGAAGGATGAACAACTTGTTCTTTTCAAGTGCTTCCAAACTAGGTCCTGACTACTTTGTCTTTGTTTCTACATTTTATGCTACCAAGAGGGCTCTTGGAGCCACATGGTCTATGCCATCCTTAGATGACTTCATTGTTGATTTGACTAAGGAGAAAGACAAGTTAATTCAAATGGGTACCTTGAAGTCATCCAAACCTCAAGCCCTCATTTCGGGAATGGGAAACAAAAATCTTCTAAGCAACCAAGAGAAGAAGAAAAAGAGTAAGGATCTAGAAAAGAAGAAAGAACAAAAATCCACTACCTCTTCCAAGTCTACCACTGAAACCTCTAGTTCAAATGGGAAGCCTAAAAGGAAAAGGTTAAGTGTGCCTATTGCAAGAAACTTGGGCATGATGAGCACAAATGTATGAAGAAGAAGATTGACCACCTCAGTCATCTCCTTGAGAAGAACAACATAGGGGTCCCTGAATCTATCAAACAATCTTCATCAACCCAAGAATCTACTAAGGAAAAGGAAAAAGATAAAGAGAAACATAAGGGAAAAGCACTAGTTGCAGTTGCATCCTCATCTACTCCTTCGTGGGTTATCAACTTTGGTGCTTCACACCACATGGGTTCATCACAAGTTGAGTTTTCTTCCTTAGAGCCCTACAACATGTCCTCCATCACTTTGGGTGATGATACTCTAGCCACAATTTTAAGGAGAGGGTTTGTTGAAGTCGAAGGTGGAACATTCACAAATGTTCTTAGTGTACCTTCACTTTCAACTAATCTCTTATCAGTGTATCAGATGACTCATATAGGGAAGGGCATGAGAGTCCTATTTGATCTAGATTAGTTGAGATTAGGAGTTGCATAACATGACACTATAGTAGTAGTGGGAAGGGTAGATCACCATGCTAGGTTATATACCTTCTCACACTTTTCACCTGATGTTTCCCCTATTGCATTGCTCACACACTCAGATGGAGTTAGCAGATTATGGCATGAGTGGTTTGGCCATCTTAACTACCACTACCTTGAGCAGCTCAGTCAACATGACATGGTTACAAGATTTCCTAGAGAGTTGTTTCTCAAAGGGATTTGTGAGGGTTGTGCTCTTGGAAAACACCTTGAAGAGAAATTTGACAAGGGAAAAGCTTGGAGAGCTTCAACACCTTTAGAGTTGATTCACAAGTGATGTCACAAGGGATTTTCCCCATCCTTCTTTCACTAGGGCCAAATATGCTCTCACCTTCATAGATGACTTTTCCAGATATACATGGGTCTACTTCCTTAGGAAAAAATATGAAGTGTTGATTACTTTTGGGACTTCAAGGCACTTGTTGAGAATCAATCTGGGAAAAGCATCAAAGTTCTTCGAACAGATAATGGGGGGGAGTATGTTAGCAACAAATTTGAGCAAGTTTTGCACACATAGGGTATTGATCTACAATGGACAATGCCTTACACTCCTCAGCAGAATGGCATGGCAGAACACAAAAATAGGTCCTTGAAAGAGATGGAAAACTATATGATCCACTCTAAATCTTTGACTCCGTATTTTTGGGTAAGCCATCAATTGTGTCATGTTATATATAAACTGGGTTCCCCACAAAGATTTAAAAGGTATAACTCCCTTTGAAGCTTGGCACAACAGAAACCGGAAGTTAAGCACTTTAGGTCTTTGGATCACAATGATGGCACACATTCCCAAAAATAAATGCAAGGAAATGGAGCCTCAATCCAAACCTTGCATCTTTGTTGGGTATCCAGAGGGGGTCAAGGGCTATAGACTTATCCATCCTACTACTCATGAGTTGTTCATCGAGAGAAGTGTTAAGTTTCAGGAGAGTCCCATTGACTCTTTACTTGATGCTTCTCCATCTACTTTGGCTTCACTCAGTTTTGATGAGCAAGTCTGAGGATTCAGATCATCCACAACAGGTTCCTGAGGTAGAGTCTTCTACTTCTTCTAGTTCTGACAATGAGCAAAGTAATGAGGAGTCATCCTCATCTACTTCTAGCCATACTTAGAGGATGAGGATTCGACACATGACTCACCCACTTTAGGCCCTCTTTGGGCTAGGAGACACTTCAGAGTGCAGGCACTTGGGGTAGGGGATCAGAGGATGACAACATGTACTGGAAGACTATTAGAGTAGGCCACATGCCTTTATGCTTCAGTGATAGATCCACAGACATTTGAGAGGCATCAGGCATACCTGAGTGGGATAGTGTTATGCATGAGGAATATAATTCCTTAATCAAGTAATCACACTTGGGATTTGACTTCACTTCCTAAGGGAAGGAAGATGGTTCGATGTCGATGGATATATCGGACCAAATTTGTAAAATAGATGGGTCAGTTGATAAGTACAAGGCTCGGTTAGTAGCCAAGGGTTTTTCACAAGTAGCCAACATAGACTACTCAAAGACCTTTGCACCCATAGCCAAGATGATTTGATTAGACTCACACTTTCTTTAGCCACAACACATGGTTGGAGTGTGCACCAGATGGATGTGAAGAGTGCTTTTTTCTTCATGGAGACCTACAGAGGAGATCTACATGGAGCAGCCACTAGGTTTTTTCAGGATTCATCCTTAGTTTTCAGACTTAGGAAATCTATCTATGGCCTCAAACAGCCCCCTGGGCTTGGTATGCCAAGATGGATTCCTTCCTCCTAGCTTTTCTAGTTTTACACTGGTGTCATTCAGATTCCAATGTATATCTATTGTGGTGGGATGATTCATTATTGATACTGGTACTTTATGTTGATGACCTTTTGATCACTGGGAGTACTTCATCAACTATCTTAGTAGTGAAGACAACTCTTTAGGATAGATTTTCCATGACTGACTTGGGTCTACTACACTACTTCCTTGGCATTGAGATCACATAGTCCGATTCAAGGATTTCACTTGCACAACCCAAGTACTCTCTCGATCTTTTGGCTTGGTTTCACATGGATGATTGCAAGCCATCTCTCGACTCCTTTCTTATCTGGAGTCAAGCTTGAGGTTGATTGTTCCACACCCTTGGTTGATGCTACTTTGTATCGAACAACTTGTTGGCAACCTTATTTACTTGACTCACACTAGACCTGATATCTCCTATGTCATTGGTATTGTTTTGAGGTACATGCAGAACCTCATGAGCTGCATTGGAAAGCAACTAAGAGGATTTTTCACTACATTCAAGGCTCACACAAGATATGGGATTCACTACAGGGTTGGTTCAGACATTGACTTGGTTGGCTACACAGACTCAGATTGGGCTGGTGACACTGAGTGTCATAAGTCCACTTCAAGTTACAAGTTTCTCATTGGGTTTTGGTCCTATCAGTTGGTCGAGAAAGAAGAAAAATGTTATTCTCTATCATCCACAGAGGCAAGAGTACATGGGAGTTGTTAACAACTACTGAGGCTATTTGGCTTCAAGGGATTTTTTCGAGCTTGGTATCTAGATCAAGGTAGCCTACAATCATCTTTTTTGTGACAACCAAGAGCACCATCCAAGACATATGCAAGAATTAGTTCTTCATCGAGGACCAAACACATTGAGATTCACATGCACTTCATTGAGAGCTCATTCATGAGTAGGTCATCGATTTGATATTATGTCAGTCTTCGAGAGTAGTTGTTGACATCTTCACCAAACCTTTCACTGAGAGCAAGTTCATTCATCTACGAGCTCTTCTTGGGGTGTGGTCTACATCAACAACTTCATCATCTTTAGGGGGCTTTCTAGCCTCTTCACTTCTTCATGTCTCTCTTTTGGGGGAGTTTTTCCCACTAGGTTTTCTCCTTTTACTCTATCTTATGAGAGATTGCATTATATGTGGGTACCTCATCAAGCCTTGTTTCGGGACCCACTTTCATTTTTCACTGCCCACCTAAGTTGTGCTTATGGGGGGGTGTTAGTGTAGGATTTATTTTCCTCACTTTATTTGTATTATCCTACTTGGGATATTCCACCTCACTTGGAGTTTCCCTACACTTATGGGATATGTTTGCTTAGGTGTACACTTGACTACACTATTCTAGGTGTTGGTTACCACTTGACTACACTATTCTAGGTGTTAGTCACCACTTGACTACACCATTCTAGTTGTTGGTTACCACTATTCTAGGTGGAGATTGCCATGATTCTAGGAGGAGGTTACACATTCACCTCCTATATGTACATCTCTTGCATTATTCTATTTGATTGTATTGAGTTGCATAGCAATTTTCGTCACAATGTCCATTAATCCCATGATAATTGTAATATGGTCTACTTTTGTAATGAATGACTTGATGAGGAGGGTGGTAATGATTAGGTAAGAAAGTAATTAAGTGATTATTGAGTAGCGCAAATAATATATCATGTTGTCTAGCATTCGATCAAATTGGAGAGGTGTTTGATGACGTAATACTTTGACCTTACTTATATGAGCATATATAGTAAACATGTGATTGGATGAAATTTAAAAGAACTAACATGTATATGAGAAGCATTTGTGAGATGTTGTATTTCAGATTTGAGGGATGTAATTGTGGTATCCATAACTTGAAATTTATCTTGAAAAGCATGGTGTAAAGCTTGAATTGACTATAAGATAGCTTGATAAGATGTGTTATCAAGACTAATAGGCGGGTTTGAGATATGATTGAAAATGGCACTTACTTGTGAAGGTGGTGTATCATGAGGGAGGTACATTGTGTGTATGAATTTTGTGAGAGCATATTTACAAATTGGGTGCTTTTGAAGTAATTGATATAATGAGAGTTGAGGAACTTTAGGAGCCATGTTAGAACTAGGGTTTATGTTTTGAGAAAAAAATGGTAGAGCATAAACAATTAGGATCTAAGTGTTCGAACAAGATTTGGGGTTCACCAAATGATTTAATTTAAATTGAATTAAATCTTAATTTCAGAGTAACTACTATAACTAATTATATAAAAATGATATAATCAATAAATGGACAACAACAAACAAACAATGATATGAAACCCTAAGAAAGTGAGAGAGATAAATGACTTAGCTAATTTCTAAGTGATTGGAAGTGATCTAGGTTGAGGAACTGTTGGGACAGACTGAGAAGAGTGTCATCAAGGCTCACTGGAGGTTCTAGAACTCAAAGATGTGCAAGACAAAATCACCCATGTGAGGACATGAGCGCCAGGCGTTAGTGACTATTTTTAGTGCTAGTGTCCACCAGATGCTCAAGTTATGATATTTTTTATGCAAGAGGAGCTTCGTTATTGATCATCTTTTTGTCACTCTAGTTTTTCTCTAATGATGTCAATCATACCTATAACATATAAAAGAGATAGCTAACTTCACATACCCACAAACCACATCAAAACTAATAAATAAGATATAGAATGTGGAGTAAGACTAACCTTCGATAGTCATTGAAGAGTGATCTTACGACTGAGTGTTGCACCATATCTCAGACTCCATGTAGTTTTATGTGAATGTGTGTGTAATGATGCCCTAGGCTTCCCTTGTGCAAGTTCAGACTTTGTGATAACGGATAGATCTAGAATGCTCCAAGTATGCAAATGTGTGAGATGGAATAAAATGAACTTCCCCCCCCTATGTTGTATATGCAGAGTGATGCATCCCTCGTCCCTTATATGCATGTGTTAGATATATGCCTTTGAAGTGCTCTTGTACCTTTGATATAAGTTTAGGTGATAGTAGATAGTGTTTAGTACTTGGTCCCTTATTTAAGAGCAATAACTAAGTATATATATGATTCCTTTGTTTGAATTTTGTAATTGACAACTAGAATGCCAACCCAAAGTACTAAAAATGTCTAAAAAGTAAAAGAGACCCAAAAGGGTGAGAAAATGATAGAGAGGGTTAAGAGTGCCCAAGAGGGACAAGAGCGCCTAAGCACTTCTGTCCTAGCTATGTGTTAGTGTTTGAGGCCATAAAAGATAAATAATTCAAATTCGGCCAAGTTGTAGGATGTGTAAAACCAATAATAATGCAAAAGATAAAACAAAAGGCCCAAAAGGAGTTATCAACCACTAGTTTTCTTGCTTAGAAATCATGTATATATTAGTATGCTTTAGGACCTAGAAATGTACCCAAGTGCATAGATTTTTGTCTAACCAAATGTTCATCCCACTATACTTTCCTCTTTGCCTCGTAACCCCCATATATGGCCTTATCCTCCTCCTTTTGAAATCCCAATGACACTTAGAAGAAAAATTGATATAAACTTGATTACGTAGCTTCCAAAATACATCCAGAAGCACAAATAATGTAATACAAACAAATATAATTGTTACAACTATGTAACAAATTAACCTACATGAATATAATAAAACAATACAAATGGTTATGCACTCATAACCATATAATAATAATATCAAACTACCTAGTTACCACAGTAAATGCTAAATTAACCTAGGTAACTATGTTTTACCTAACATTCCCCCCCTTAATTTTGCATTGCCTCAAGGGATGAGGAGAGGAACTCTCTGAACAACTCAAACTTGTCACGTGCAAGTGACTTTGTGAAGATATCTGCTCGTTGTTCAGTTGTTGGGAAAAACTGAAGTTGTATGTTGTGTTTCAAGACATGCTCGCATATGAAATGAACATGTACCTTGATGTGCTTTGTTCTCTCGTGAAACACTGGATTACGAACAAGTTTGAGAACACCTTCATTGTCTACATACATGGTGGTAGGTTTTTCCTATGGTATTCCAAGTCCTTCCAGTATGTGACGTAGCCATATCACTTTGCAGAACAACTCCACCTGCAACACAATATTTGGCTTTGTAGAAGAGCGAGAAACAAAGTTTTGTTTCTTGCTTCCCCATGATATCGGTCTAGATCCCAAAAAGAATACAAATCCTAGAAGTGGATTTTTGTCATCAATGTTACCTACATGATCTGAATCCAAATATCAGTCAAGAAGAATTATCATTCTTCTTGTACTCTAGACCAAGATCTATTATACCCTTGAGATATCTCAAGATCCACCTTGCTTCCTTCCAATGACAAACTTTGGGTTCTGCATAAACCTAGAAAGATAGCTCACTGCAAAGCTGATATCTGGTCTAGTATAAGTTAGGTAAATGAGACTCCCAATCAACTATCGATAGAGAGTTGCATCTACCACAGGAGATGGATCTAAATGAGATAATTGTAGTCTCATCTCCATAGGTGTAGCAATAGGTGTGTAATCCATCATCCTAAATTTCTCGAGTGTTGTCTTGGTATATTTCAAATTAGAAACAAAGATGTGATTCTCTTTTTGCCATACTTCCAATCCAAGATAGTAGTGCATGAGCTCGAGATCTGTCATGTCGAACGATCGATTAAGATATTTCTTCGTTGCATTGATCATCTTCACTAAACTTCCAGTGATGACTAGATCATCGACATAGACAACAACAATCACAATCTCCCACTTATTTTTGAGGTAGAGATTGGGATCATATGGATTTCGATGAATCCATGCTAAACAAGATGCTCATCAATTTTGATGTACCAAGCCTAGGGTGCTTGTTTAAGGCCATACAAAGATTTTTGAGTTTACATACCTTTGTTTCTTCTCCAGGTACAACATAACCCTCAAGTTGAGTCATGTAGACTTCTTCTGTAGATATCCATTCAAAAAGGCACTTTTCTTCCATCTAATGGAATTTCCAACCAAACTATGCAACTAGAGAAAATATCATCTTGATCATTTTGATCTTAGTTATGGGAGAAAATGTCTCCTCATAGTCTATGCCTTCCTTTTGTGCACCCCTTTTCTACCAGTCTCTCTTTGTACTTGTCTATGGTCCCATCTGCTTTGTACTTTGTTTTGAATATCCATCTGCAACCAATGGTTTCTTCCAGGTGGAAGATCGACAAGATGCCAAGTGTTATTTTTCATCACTGACTGATACTCAACATCCATGGCATATTTCCAAGCTTTTGATTGTAGGGATTCCTAGATAGTAGAGGGCTCAACATATTCAAAAATCTACTCATCAAAGAAAATTTTACTTCTTCTCTTTGCTTTTATGAGTCGTGGTCCAGTGGTGGATGTATCCGGTGGAGCATCCAATTTTGCATCTCGTATCATGTTAGTATACCACTTGGGCATATGATGTACTACTCCCGTGGGTTGTGGTCATGTCTGATCATCACCATCATCCCCATCATCATTGTCATCATCAATGGGAACATCAACTTTTGTTTTCACAATAGGTGAAATATCTACATCAGGTGAGTGAGGAGGAGTCTCAACTTCCTTCTTCTCAAAGAACTCAACATCTTTGTTGGTGTAGACTTTTCTAGTCTTTGGATCCATCAATCTATACCCAAGATCCTCTTCACTATAGCCAATGAAGATGAGTTTTTGTGACTTCATATCCAACTTTTTTTCTATTTTGCTTGGGTATGTGCATGCTAGCTTTACACCTAAATACTCTGAGGTGTGCAACGGATGGCTTTCACTTTGACCATGTTTCATGTGGTGTTACTCCATCAAGAGCAAACTGTGGGCACTCTATTCAACAAATATATTGTTGTCTTTATTGCTTCTACCCAAAATGTCCTCGCTAGTCTAAGAATCATCGATCATACAACACACCATTTCCATGATAGTATGGTTTCTTCTCTCAACAACACCATTATGTTTGTGTGTGTGTGTGGAGGAGGCATCTATCGATGAATCCCGTGAGCTTGAAGGTAGGATTTGAACTCATTATTGGTGAATTCCCCCCTTGATTTGAGTGGAGAGATCTGATATGATGACCAGTCTCGTTCTCTACAACCACTTTAAATTTTTGAAGTTCTCAAAATCTTCACTTTTCTTACGAAGACAAAATATCCACATTTTTCTTGAATAGTCATCAACACAAAGCATGAAGTACTAAAATCCAGAATGACTAGGTTGCATCGGACCACAAAGATCGATATGAACTAGATCAAGCTTACCATGAGCTCGATAAGTACTCTTCGGAATGAAGCTTGTGTTGTTTTTTCCTGCTAAGCAATGAGGACACTTATCTGTATCCTTCTGGAGAGATGGAAATCCTCTCACCATGTTGTACCGGTGAAGTGTTTTGAGATATTTGAAACTGATGTGACCAAGTCTTCAATGCCACAATTGTGTTGAGGAAGAATTCTTAGCCACAAGTGCCTTGATCATCCCTATGGACAAAGTCAAGTTGGAACATACGTCCCACATTGGAGGATTTTGCAATAATTTTTCAAGCCTCTTGATTTGTCTCGAATTAAACACATTTTCTTACCGGAATGAATATCAAAGTCAATCTTTAGATTATGATCTAGAAGACTAACTCACTAATAGTAGATTCTTTGTTAACCAGGGACATATAATACATCTGATAGTCTACAATTCCGTGAACCAAGAGGTAGAGAAATGTTCCCAATCCCCGTATTTGTGTAAGAAGAATCATCACCTAATGAAACATGATTTTTGAAGGTGTGTCCCTCATTGTAGTAAACCAATCTCTGTGCCCGGTCATGTGTCGAGTGGCTCTCGAATCAACATACCAAACAACACTAGATGATGTGGATGGTTCACTGGAATGAGCAGTGTACAAGAAGTCCTCATTTTCTGAATGATCTTCTTGCTCAACTATATTTCCTTGTTGATGGGGTTTTCTTCGCCAATTCCCCTTCTTTTACCCTTGATTGTAGTGTGAATTTCCCTTATGAGATTGTTGATTTTGAGGTCCATAATTACTTGATGAACCTTTCTTATATGTATTATACCAACAATATTTCACATCATGTCCTCTTGTTGTAGATAGGACATTTCTTCTTTTGCTTGTCCCCATGTTGATGTTGATGTTGTTTTTGGGACTTTTGAGAAGAATGAAATTTTCCTTTTTTCCTTTTCCTTTTTGATGAGAAGATAGTGCCTACTCCTCTTCATCATCTTTATTATACATTACTTCTTCTTGTTGCAGTAGATTCACTAACTTATCAAAAGTAATTATCTTGATCCGACAAGTTTAGTGTCGTCACAAAAATGTGGTAAGAAGGAGGGAGTGCTCTCAGAACAATGGGAATGAGAGTTGTATCAATAACCTCCTCTCCAGGGCTAGAAGTGAAGCCCTCAATTTTCCAACTATTCTTATAAAAATTTCTACTTTCTCATTTGATTTGAATTTCAGTGTGTATGTAACTGACTCTACAAATTCAAAATTGTGTTCTTATTTTTGGCCTCATACACGGTGCTCAACTTATCCCATGCTTCTTTGGTTGTTTTGGCATCTCGAATGTGGGGTTGCACATCATCGGATACTATGAACAAGATTATGACTTTGGCCTTCTGATTGGCCTTGTCAAATTGTCTTTGTTGGGTTGCATCATCTAGTGATCTGGTTGTGGAACCATTCACAACAGGCCATATTTCTTCAAACTCAAGTTGTGTTTTGATCTTAGTCTTCCATACAACATAATTATCTCCTCTTAGGAGATGTGAGTCTGGAAGAAAGAACTTAGGGCATTGGTGCCCATTTTTGAATTCACTGACAAAGGGTAAGGCTCTTATCACTCTAGGTATAAGGTCTCCCAATCTATATACCATCAGTTCGATATATCGAACCTTTCTATATATGTGCCCTTTCGATATACCCATCGGTACGTGGAAGAAGCTCACCCTTTCGATATACTAGTGGTACATGAAAGATGTGTTAAACATGAAAGAATTTGATATGTGGTACCAAGACAAGATCTTGAAAAGGGTCTATGTGATTATGAAACTAACTCAAAGAAATATCCTCATGTCGCATGTAACTTTGCTATATACTTGGATAATTTCAGTGTCCTGGATTTATGTCGTGCAATTGTTCATCAGATGGATGGGAGGGCTCAAAGTGTGTGCATTGTGTCCTTATTACTCCCCGTCGATTTATAAGGACGATGCCTAGATGACATTGTTGTAACTATATTAGGCATTAAGTGCAGTAGTAGTCACGACGACTTTACCCGTAAGTGCTTCCCGAGAGACACCTTTGTATATACCAAACGCTACAAAAGAGATCCGAAGATCTCATGAGTGTTACAAAACAAAATTTCACGATTTTGTTTACAAATCTCTGGCAATTTTTATCAAGTACAATGTTTTTGGTTGAATATGAAAACTTGCAAATTAGTACAATCCACTGAAATATACACTGAAAATATATAATTACATCCAATATGCGGAAAAATTGAATGACATGCAATTTTTTTTTTGTTTTGTGAGGCCTAGTGACCTCGGAGCTCAAGTATGGCTCTCTTGTGTAAAAAACAAAAAAAAACTTTAAATGTATTTTTAGATGCCCCTCCTTTGGAAAAAATGCTCAAAATGATTTTTAAGAAAAAAGGAAAAAAATTTTTTTACCCTTCAATAGGGTTTTCTCCTCTAATTTTACAATGGGTTTAGTTGGAACTAGTAGGTTTAGTGGGTTTTTCGCTTATATTTAAGTTTGTTGGCACTAAATCCTACTCCAAATGCCATTTATAAAAAAAAATGTATGGGGGGTCAACTACAGACCTCGCCCTTCCCAACTCCAAAAAACTATCCACTAAGCGCTTATAACATGCAATAAAATTTGAAAAGTGCTTTATATAAACCAAAAAAAAAGGACTAACCTTTTGAAAACAACGTGGCAGAGGATGAGGAGGATCCATGTGGCGGTTGTTATGATGTTGGTGGTTTAGGTTTTTCTTCAGGTGGATCGCATCACTTTGAAATGTTTTTCTTTATTGTTTTGATCCTATTTTGCTTTGTTTTTATAGGTCACCTTTTGATTGATTTATTTTTATTGATCTTGATTGAGATTTGTTTGTTTAGGGTTTTGTGTTTTGTTTTTGTTTGTAGGGTCTACATTTTTCCGTCACTTATTGCCTTGGATGCAGTGTTCGAGGGATTGTTTGATATTTATTAATGCAACTCGGCTTTGAAACACTATGGTGCATAATCGAAGGAGCTGACTCATCTTTTTGTTTGCTAAGATTTGTCGTTTAGGGGATCTCGCTAATCAATGATAACCTCGGTGGGGGCATGGGCGCAAAGCCCAACCCAACTCGTTATAAAATAATGAAACTCTGACAATAACAACACTACACCCCAACTCGAGTCAAGTCCGAGGCTTCAATGCCCCGGCTTTGATGGGCTCACCTCGAAACAAGCAACTCAACCTTTTTTTAACTTAGGAGCCACAAACATACAACTTGGCATGATTCAATGTCCACTCGGCTAGTATGGTTTTTTGCAAACGAGAAAAATTGTAAACTCGGCTGAAGAAGCCGAATCAAGAGCTCGGTAAGCAACTCAGCTCGCCTGGTTGTGTAGAGTAGACACAATCCACATGCATCAAGTTTAGGAGCTCAACTTATTTATCTGTGCAGTTACTAAAACAAGGTCACTAAACTTAGTGATAAAACCCCTAATGGGGGAAAAAATTTTTTTTTTTTTTTAAAATTAATTTTTTTAATCATAATGGCTCAGGAAGAAAATTTTCCTAGTGTGAAGGGGGCACTAGTGCAAAAAAAATTACTTTTCAAACACCTGGAGATTGAACATGAGGTTGTGGGGATGCAGGGATGGGGTTGGGAAGTTGCAGGAGGCTGCACAGGCTCTCCAAATGCTACAAATGCTTCTCAAGCTCCTCTATCTCTTTCTGCACTCTCTCTACACACTTCTCTACACACAGGGGCTCCAACCTGCTCTGATACCAAATCTAGAAGAGGGACGAAAGCCTCGTAAGTTTATTGATATGCAATAAAAATCAAATACAATAGAAATGATGCAATATTTATAGATATTGCACAACCAGTATAAATAGAGAATAATTTGCACAAGTGTAATAATAATAAACCACGATTACTGTAAATTCCAAAATACATCCGAGAAGCACAAATAATGTAATACAAACAAATATAATTGTTACAACTATGTAACAAATTAACCTACGTGAATATAATAAAACAATACAAATGGTTATGCACTCATAACCATATAATAATAATATCAAACTACCTAGTTACCACAATAAATGCTAAATTAACCTAGGACCACATTCAAATAAGTTTCCATGAAGGGTTGCACACTTGCAATAAATGCAAACCTTAAAAACATGGCCATCGCTTCTCCTTCCGGAACAATATGGACCCGAACTTCAACCTTCAATCTTGAAATCTTTAACCCAAAGCAAGAGATGTTTGTCACACATGTTAATCTAATTCTATAGGTAACCCAAGCATGTGGTGGATAATACAAATATTTAGACACATTATAAGTTTCCCGTAAAACATTTCGTCTATAGCCAAATATCCTGCACACTGTCTTGGAGATTTAGACCTTATGCTCATACAAAATATAGGTTCGCAACTAACAAAGAGTATGACTTATTTGTTAGTATATCATGTGTTTGGGAAGCCCTTCAATATAAAATTTCCATGATCCATACTACAAAGATGTTTTGATCGACAATGATGCCCTTACCTCTCTTCCTTTCGTACCAACAAATATTGCCTCCTCTATTGACAAAATTATAATGGACCATCCAAATAATCACTACAATAATGCACAAAATTGTAATGATGTTCCTTTTGACTTCGATGAAACAATTCCCCAAACATCATATTTTCTTCCAACAGTTCATAAGACAAGAACAGAAATAGGAAGAAATTGAGCAATTCTTGCTTTCACATGGCCACAACTTGCCTTCCTTCACTCTGTCTTGGCCAAACCTTGGTATTTCCCCAATAAATGAGTACACCACCAAGGTGCTGTTCTTAATGGATTTTCCAAGTTTTTTCCCCACAAGTAAAGCGATGTTTAAACAACCACATATGGAAGAGGTTCATATGCATGAATATGCCCTTCATTTGATGCACTGCCATAATGGTCATTTTGGCTCCCATCTAAGGTTTTATTACTTATTGCTTAACCTCATTATGCATCATATGATCTAGTCTACAACCGTCATCTTCATGAAATAAAACATTGAGCATTGTATCCCCCCAATTATATGGGACCTAAGAAAAAGACTTCAAAATATCCCTCAAGATTGCCTTTCGACAGTTTGATGCGGTTTGGAAACAACCTCCAGGAACACGTTCCTTTTGGTGTAAAAGTAGAGGTGAGGTCTCAAACATGGTTGAGAAATTGGGTGTACCAATTTTTTTCTTCACTCTATGTGCAAAGCAGACATAAAATGGCTAGACCTTCATGATGTCATGCTTGGTTTTTCACATGTGGATGCTCGTGTCGTGCAATCTTTAGAGGACCCTTAACATTATTTCCAACCCTCATCGTGTATCTGCATACTTTCATAAAATATTCACTATCTTCCGTGAAGAAGTTTTGCAAAAACACCTTGGCATTATAGACTATTGGTACATGTATCACTCTTTCTTGCATTTCTATTTAATTTACATGTATATGCCTCTTTTAACCTCTATCTTTCTCTTAGGTATGAATGACAACATAAAGGTTCTACACATGTCTATGGTTTCTTATGGCTAGAGGATGCTCCCAATGTCGATGCAATTAACTAGGGAGATATCGAATCTATAAAGGTATTCAAAATATACTTTGACAAATATGTGTCCACTGGAATCTACGACCAACCACTAGTCAAATATATTTTTTCACCGATTAATCCAAAATGATCCATGTTTGTTGACATCAAGGAAAGTATTGGTTTCCTCTCCTCTTCGATACCTCTAAGAATTTTTAATCATAGTCAATGACACATAAAGTGTTATGAGAACACATGTTTTTGCGTAAAAAACAATCTTGCCAATGTTAGTACAATACCCCTTGGGAGATGCGGCTCAATTTGACCTTGTTCATTGATGAGAATGATACAATTAAATATTTTCCTTCAAGGAATGATGACAAATTAAACATCTACAACCATGTAATGCTATCTATATGGATAACCAACATTGATTATTAGCCCATTCTCTTTCATCATGCAGTCCTCGAGTACAATGCAAAATATGCTTATAAAGAAAAACAATGTCCAGAAACCTACCACCAAATGCTTTCCATATTTTCTAGAGATTTTAACCACGATTTCCAAGCATTTATCGCCATTCGAGAAAATGCTTACATAGAGTGTTGTTGAACATGATATCAGTGCACAGGAAACCTGCCACATGCTCCATAAATTTCCTCTTGTTATGTGTAGCCATTCTTTTGTCTCATTGAATGTCAGAAGAAAAGTACTCAGATGAGTTCAAAAAAATGACTCTCAGGCACATGAAACAACACTTCTCTTGGATGCATATAAGGTCCGCCCTTCAACTATGGAATCACTTCCTCTTATCCAAGTAGTCGAGGTGGAGTTATAACAAATATCGTACTACAAATACATGGAAACTTCGTTTGTGCCCAACTAATGTCTATGCTTATCCAAAAATTTCTCACATTTTGTGCACAATTCAACTTCTTTTAAACTTTTTGCTAGTTTGAGCTCCTTCTATACAATTTTTTTGTAATATTTGTTTTGATATTGGCTCCACCCCTCAGGAAGTCATTTCTAATTGGAACCTTTTCAAGAAAATTTATCATCCTTGGCATGTTTGCCCGCTTCCAAACAGTTCATAAAAAAACTTCAAAAAGTGAATTGGCTTTGACATCCACTACAATAATTCTCGTGAGCACTTGAATGAATGACAACTTTTGGCTGGCTATGTCTCAAAGCAACACAACAATTCTTGAAAACCTAGATATGTTGGGCCTTAGAGAAATTTACACCCATCATAATTGGAGCATTCATCATGTTCCCCCTTCTTTACATGTGTTTAGTCCTTCTTTCATCGAGGTGAATAAAGCCACAACTAATGTTCCTTATGTATGCAAACACTTTCTTTTCCAATGCATTTTCTTTCTCTCATGACCAATAAGCGGCTTTCGACATAGTTCTCCAACACTTCTCTTGTAAAATCAACCTTCCTCCATTAAGGATGATAATTCAAGGTACTGCAGGATAAGAAAATCATACCTCATTAATGTTATCAAGTCCACATTCATCATTGTGTCACCTGCTAGTCTTTTACTCCTCCTTTTACTTGCACCTACCGGGGTTGCAAATTTCATCATTTATGCATATACTATACATGACAACCCTCTTCCATAAGAAAACTTAAACCATTAAAAGGTCAAACAATCTTTTCAAGACCATTAAACAGTTGAATATAACATTAATGAAATGAGTTTCATTGGGCCAAAACTACTCACCAAGATTGACTACCCCTTGTGAAGCATTTCCTCATTCCAGGACATCTAAGTTAGACAACAAATCTATCATCCTCGTCGGAGACCTAGGGAAGCTGCCACATGTCATGGACATTCCCATGAATGCTATCAATTATGAAGCCAACCTCTGGAAATCATTTCATACTTCCATCTCCATGAATTCCATCTTCCGCCAACAAGGTACAACTCCTGCACAAGTTTCCTTTTGAGAACTGCTCCTCAACATCCACAATGTTATTCCTCTAATTCGGGACTATGAACTCCTCATGTCTCACACTAACTCAACCCTTTCTCAACATGACATCCTTACCTTTAAGGAAGCCCCTATTTATTTGCAAAGAATGGCAAGTCGACCAACATAACCTTCAAATGTTGAAAGGAATGAACTCTCATGTCATTCAATCCATTTCTCAAAATACTAGGCTAGATGATGATCAGTTGCAACACAAAGTTCTTATTTGTAGGAAACAAAAAATCATGCTCATAACTAATTGTTGAGTTTGGAGCTTAATTGCTTCACTAGCATGCTTTTATAGACTTGTTGGAATACACAAGAATCGATGTTGGTTGACAAACCATCGTTGGTCACCAGGGACCAGTACGTTAGGCAAGTAAAGAACCGACATTGGTTAGGGCTAACCGACATCGGTTAAGGCTAACCGGCATTGGTTTCCTATGCGTGACTACTATAATTAAGTTGTAGGAATTAGATCTATCTTTAGTTATAAAGTGAATCTAATGGTTGTAATTTGCATACCTAAAGTGCCCTAAGATTGTAGGTGCATATATAAGCATAAAGTTAGGGTTTAGAAAAAAAAATCAATTAAAAATTAAGAGAAGTTTCCTTTTGAGAGAAAAAGAGAAATTTGTAGAGAAGAAAGTATAGGACATCCAAGAAGGTGTGAAAGATTACAAATCTTCATTGTATTTCCTTTGTGATAATAAATTGGTTGTTTCTTGGTGGACATAGCCCACACTAGGTGAACCACGTTAAATATTGTGTATTGTTTCTTCTTGTTTATTTCCATATTGATTGCTTTTATGCTTAGATTTGATTAATATATTTGTACAATCGGTGTGCTAACCCCAACAACTGGTATCAAAGCATCTTTGTTTGAGGGTTGTGTGTGTTGACAAATTTACTCATAGAGGGATTTTTAATTGAGTGGGAGCAAAGCAATGGGAGAAGAAGACAAATTTAGAGTAGATAAATTTGATGGTCGTGACTATCTATTATGGAAGATGTAGGTGGAGGATTATTTGTATCAGAAAGATTTATACTTACTGTTGGATGAGAAGGAAAGACCTGCAAAGATGATTGATGAAGAATGGAAAATTATTGATAGAAAGGATTTGAGATCTATAAGATTGAGTCTGACAGCATCTGTGGCTTCAAATATTACCGAAGCAAGATCTATGGTAGAGTTGATGAAATCTTTAGCAAATCTATATGAAAAACCTAGTGCTTCAAATAAAGTTTATTTGATGAAAAAATTGTTTAATTTAAAGATGCAAGAAGGTGGATCTACATCAAGTCATTTGAATGATTTCTGGTCTATTATAAATCAATTAAAATCAGTTAGTATTTATTTGAGGATGAAGTGAAAGCACTTTTATTATTATGTTCTTTTCCAGATAGTTGGGATAACTTGGTAATGGTTGTTAGTAATACAATGTCTGCTACTAATGTTTTAAAGTTTGATGATGTGGTTAGTATAATCCTGAATGAAGAAATACGTAGGAAAAGTATAGGAGAATCATCATATCTGAGAATGTTTTAAATGTAGAAAGTAGGGGAAGGCAGAAGGAGAGATCCAAGAGCAAGAATAATGGGAAATCAAAGTCTAAGAATGACATATCTAAATCCAGAGGTAGAGGTATAATCTGTTGGAATTGTGGAAAGAAAGGTCATGCAAAGAAGGATTGCTAGTTCAAGGAAAACAAAGAGAATGTACCAGATAAAGGTAAAGAGGCAAATGTTATTGCAAAAGAGGTAATGCAAGATGCCCTAATTCTCTCCTTAGATAATAAAATTGAGTCTTGGGTTTTAGATTCAGGAGTTTTTTTCCATGCAACCCCTAATAAGGGTTATTTCAAAAATTATGTCTAGGGTAATTTTGGGCATGTTTATTTAGGAGATGATGAACCATGAAATATTACTAGTAGAGGTGAAGTTCATCTTAAATTATAGAATGGAAATACATGGATATTGAAAGATGTGAGGCATGTTCCAAGCCTAAAAGAAATATAATTTTTGTAGGACAATTGTGTGAAACTGGTTGCATGGTTACACTCATAGCCAAATCTTGGAAAGTTACCAAGGGATCTCTTGTTGTAGCAAGAGGCAAGAAGGTAGGATCATTGTATTTTTCTACTTGTATTATTGATTCCTTTTCTATTCTATCTACTTCATATTCATATACAAGCATGTGGCACAATCAGCTAGGCCATATGAGTGAAAAGGGAATGCAAATCTTAAAGGCAAAGGGTAAGTTATCAAATCTGAAACGTGTAGATCTTGATTTCTGTGAGCATTGTATTTTTGGAAAGTAGAAGAGAGTGAGATTTCTCAAATTTAGGGCAACAAAGAAGAAGCATAAATTAGAGCTTGTACACTCATATGTGTGGGGACCAACCTAAGTAGCTTCTCATGGAGGATCCCAATACTATGTTACTTTCATTGATGATGCCACAAGAAAGGTATGGGTTTATTGTATAAATCGTAAATATGATGTTTTTGAAACTTTTAAAAGATGGAAAGCCCTTGTGGAAAATGAATCAAATTCAAAGTTAAAGTGCCTTAGATTTGACAATGGTGGTGAGTATTGTGCAGCAAGACTTTCAATGATTATTGTTTAGTAAATGGAATACGCTAGAGAAAGGATGGTTCTTAGAACACCATAGGAGAATGGTGTTGTAGAGAGAATGAACATGACAATCATGGAACGTGCTAGAAGCATGAGGATACATGTTAGATTGCCCTTACAATTTTGGGTGGAAGCAATAGACACGACGGTTTATTTGATTAACTATGGACCTTTAAGTGCACTGAATGGTGGAATACCAGAAGAAGCTTAGACTAGAAAAGAGGTAGATCTTTATTTTCTTAGAGTATTTGGCTCAAAAGATTTTGTGCATATTGATAAGGAAAATAGAAATAAATTGGATGCTAAATCCAAAATATGTACTTTCATTGGTTATGGCTCTGGTGATTTCGGATTAGGTTTTGGGATTTAGAAGGTTTTAAGATAATTAGGAGTCGTGACATTGATTGGAATGAAAAGAGAATGTATGGGGATCAAGTTTTAGTATTGTTAGCATACATGATTTGCACGCATGAAAATGACATGAAATTACTTGTATAATTTAGATTTTGAGCAACAATAGAACACCAAATAACACAATATTTTAGAATAATGATCTCAATATGTAATTAGAATAACTTCGCCACTTCAAGGGGGCAACCTCCAAACCATATAATAAGACTCAAATGCTCAAATGATAATGAATACTACCTATAATCCCCTATATATACTATTCATATGCTATGGCCATCACCAAGGCTGACCTATTAAGCATGAGAAAGTATAAATGATATAATAAAATGATATGGTAAGCCACAAGTTGGCTACTCATATCCTAATACAAGAAATAGGTTAAGGGCATACATGCCCTTCCCCTTCAAACCAACATTGTCCTCAATGTTGAATAATCTGGATGTTGCTGCAGAAAACCTTCATCCTCCCAGGTTGCATCTTCTATGCTCATATTCTTCCACTTGATCAAATATTCCTTAATGTCTCTGGTTCTCAACCTCTTAGTACGTGTTTGCAAAATCTTCTCTAGCTCCAAAATGATTCTTCCTTCCTCGTCAAGTTCTGGTAACTCTGTCTGGGCTTCAAATTTATGTCCAATAACCTTCTTTAGGCATGAAACATGGAATATTGGGTGTATGTGTGAAGATGGAGGCAACTCTAGTTTATAAGCAACACTGCCAATTTTCTGTAGAACCTGATAAGGGCCATAATATTTAGGAGCAATTTTTTTGTCCTTTTTCTATTGCTTTAGGGACATCTGTTTGTAAGGTTGGAGATGTACAAAAACCCAGTCACCAATTTCAAAATGTCTTTCACTACGGTGTTGATCTGCTTGTTGTTTCATCATGTTTTGTGCTAATGTTAAATTCTCCTTCAAACTAGCCAAAACTTGTTGTTGATGTTGAATGTGTTCCTCAACATCTCTAACCTTAGTTTTGCACCTCAAGGAGGAAGTGATAGAAGGTGGATGGTAACCATATAATGCTAAAAATGGGGTCATTTGAGAAGAGGTATGAAAAGATGTGTTATACCACCATTCTATAGTGGTAGCCATTTAATCCACCTTTCCTACTTATCTGATACAAAACAACGTAGATACCCCTCTAAGCATTTGTTGACCACTTCCATTTGTCCATTAGTTTGAGGATGATAAGATGAACTGTGAGCTAGCTGAGTACCCAAACATGAAAATAATTTTGTCCAAAATTACTTGTGAAAATAGGATCACGATCACTTACAATTATCTTTGGGGTTCCATGTAGCCTTTGAACTGTCTCCAAAAAAATAGTTGCGACTGTATTGGCTACAAATGGATGTGATAGGGCACAAAAATGGGCATATTTTGTGAGCCTATCCACAATCACGAAAATAACATTCTTACCCTCTGAACAAGGCAATCCGGTGATGAAATCCATGGAGACCTCCTCCCATCTCTGGCTAGGAATTGGTAAGGGTTGCAATGACCTGGTGTCTTAATTGTTTCCCCTTTGTTCTGTTGGCACACTAAACACTCTAATACAAACTTTTGTACATCCCCTTGAGTCCTTCCCAAAAGAATTCTCTTTTTATTCTATGATATGTCTTTAAAAACCCAAAGTGTCCTCCAACAAGTGAGGCATGTAGCTCTGCAAGAATCTTATGCTTCAACTCATAATCTTTACTCAAGTATAACTTGTCCTTGTACCATAGGGCATTACCTTTCCACTCAAATTTGTTAGATGTCATAGATCCTTGCTTGATATTATGTATTAGAGATTGTGTATCCTTGTCTTGATCCCATTCCAATCTTGCTTCATCCACCCAATCGCCTCAACATGGACATTCCACATAGTAAGGCATCGAGGATGTATCCCTTCTAGACAATGCATCAACTACTACATTTTATTTACCCTTTTTGTATATGATTTCAAAATCATAACCCAACATTTTTGTTACCCACTTTTTTTGTTCCTCAAATGATAACCTTTGCTCCAAAAAGCATTTGAGACTATCATGATCTGGGATTTTTACCTTGAAGTGTCTCTCCCCATGAGATAGGGCCTCCATTGCTTGACCGCATGAAGAATAGCCATCATTTCTTTCTCATATACAGGTTTGAGCAGATCTTTTCCTTTGAATTGGTGACTCTCAAATGTAATTGGTCTTCCTTCTTGCATTAGAACTTCTCCCAATCCTGATCCTGAAGCGTCACATTCAACAATGAAGGTTTTTGAGAAGTTAGGAGTAGCCAAAACTGGGGTGTTGCACATGGCTTCCTTCATTTGCTCAAAGGATTTAGTGGCTACGTCTGTCCAATGGAAGGCATCCTTATTTAGCAAGGGAGTAAGTGGGGCTACTATTCTACCATATCCCCACACAAATATTATGTAGTATAGGAACCCACGAAGATTTTTAAGAGTTTTGGGCCTTGGCCATTCCACCATAGCTTTGATCTTCTGAGGATCAACTTTGACACCTTCATGGGATACAATGTGACCCAAGTACTCTACCTCTTGTACACCAAAAAGAACATTTGGATGGCTTTGCATAGAGTATGTTTCTCCAAAACTTCCAACACTTTATTTACATGTTGTAAGTGTTCTTCCCATGTCTTACTGTAAATCAATATGTCATCAAAGAAAACTAATACAAATTTCCTTAAAATGGCCTAAAAATAGTGTTCATCAAGCTTTGAAAGGTTGAGGGCACATTTGTAAGACCAAAAGGCATTACCAAAAACTCATAATGGCCCTCATGAGTCCTGAAAGTCGTTTTATGAACATCTTCCTCTTTTATTCTAATTTGATGGTACCCTGAACGAAGATCTAATTTTGTGAAATAAATAGCACCATGCAATTCATCAAGTAAATCATCAATTACTGGAATAGGAAACTTATCTTTGATGGTGTACTTATTGAGTTCTCGGTAATCTGGACACATCCTCCATGTTTCATCCTTCTTACATACCATGACCATTGGTGAAGAATATGCACTCTGGCTATGCCTGATGATACCTGCCTTCAACATTTCCTGAACCATTTTCTCGATCTCACTTTTCTGGGAATATGGGTATTTGTATGGTCTGATGTTAGGTGTTTGGCTCCCTAGAATCAATTGAATGGCATGATCATGATCCCTAACTAGTGGTAGTCCCTTTGGAATTGCATCAAAAACAAATGAGTGAGCATCAACAATCTTCTAAAGATCGGGTGGCATTGAAGACTCTATATTTTGTACTTCTATGGAAAATAACTTTGCTATAAATCCATCTACTCCTTTTTGAGAACCTTCTGCATCTGATGAGAGCTAATAATCTATGGAGACTTAGCTACCATCCCATTCAATTGTATTGTCCTTCCATCTGAATGAAATCACATGAACAATTCTTGGAAATTCATCTCTATAGTACCTAAGGTTGTGAGCCATTGGACACCCAAAACAATATATGCCCCTCCCATAGAAATAAAAACATAGGTGAGTCTAACATGTAGTCTCCCCGTGGAAATCTTGATACTATGGCACTTTTTCTGTCCACTTGACTTTCCCACCATCCGTAATCATAACTTGTATTTCTGGAGATGGGTAAATAAAACAATTGAGGCGGGCATCTAACTTACTATTTGTGAAGTTATGAGTACTCCTCGAGTCAATCAACACCATCACCTTCTATTTTTTGAGATAGCCAATAACCTTGAGTGTTTGAGGAGTACTAATACTGACAATGCATGGAAAGAAATTGTAGGTTGGTGATCCTCTACTTCATCTTCTATTGGTTCCTCAACCTCTCCTATAATTTCAGCTTCCTCATCATCCTCATTACCTCTATCAATATAGAACAACTTCTTCTCAACACATTTGTGTCTTGGTCCATATTTCTATCATAGTTAAAACATAATCCTTTTGCTCTCTTTTCTTCCATTTGTTGAGGAGTCAGTCTAATTGGCCTAGCAAATGAAGGGGAAGAGATACTATGGTCTCTAGTGTTAATGAAAGGTGACCTCCTACTACAAAGAAATTTTTCCTCTGCTCGACGTGCCATGATAATAGAATCAGAAAGCTTGAGTGGATTAAACATATGTACCTCATGCTCGATGTGGTCCTTAAGACCCCAAGAAATAGGTCATTCAGATTCTCTTCTTGGAATATTCTCCACCCTTAAGGATAGGTTCTGGAATTGATGCACATAATATTTGACTGATCATGTTTGTCGTAACTTTTCTAATTGACTAAATTAGTTCTTTGAAACACTAGAACTATAGTGCAATTGCAACTCCTCTGGTAAAACTGTCCAAGTGACACCGAGACCATTCTTCTACCTCTAAGCACATAACCATCGATACCAAACAAATTGGTCTAGTTCAAGATACAGGATGCCAATGTCACCTTTTGTCTTGATGGTGTTTGATGTAACTCAAATAAGTTCTCCATTTGATTTATCAATTCAAGAGGATCCTTACCATCAAATTTGTGCATATCCACTTTCGACATCATGTTCCATGGTTGTGAATAAGTTGGATTTTGATTGGGTTGGAAAAGTGATCCAACATGGTTATTTTGTCCATGATTTTGAACTAAAGATCCTCCTTGGTTGATATGGGCCAGATTTGGGCCATATTGTTTACCCTTTACATGTTGCATGATATCATCCAACCGATGATTGATTTGGTCTATGTCTCCTTTAGAGGCCATCTCAGATTGTACATTTCGTAGCTCATACTCAAGTTGGCTCACCTTATGATCAAATGAGGTAAACCCTAGTGCTTGAGGAATCTGTATTTACCCCTTCGACTCCATCTCTTCAATCACTACCCCATCTTTATTTGGGGTTTTACCCGAGTGACCGGATTCTTTTTGCTCTTGTGGAAGGCCCCCATGATGTCAAACCTTAGGGTTTATGGTTTGATACAAATTTGGCTAAACAGGAAAAAACATAGAGAATATACTAATACTATTTTTTGAGAGCTTTAAAATGTAAAGAAATTGAAAATATTCCACAATTTGTACCCTAGGAGCATTTTATAAAAAACCTAAATTTGTAATAACTTTTGCAAAATAAATCAAAAAGTCTGAAATTTTCAAGGAACCTTACTTAAAATGTTTTAAAACTTTGGTAAAAATATATCCCACCAATTCACTTTGGTTCTCAATACACGATGGAAAAAAATTAGGGTTTTGACCTAATTTTTTGATGATCGATCGACTTTGATACCACTTGTAATGAAATTACTTGTATAATTTAGATTATGAACAAAAATAGAACACCAAATAACACAATATTTTAGAATAATGATCTCAATATGTAATTAGAATAGCTTTGCCACTTCGAGGGGGAAACCTCCAAACCATCTAATAAGACTCAAATGCTCAAATGATAATGAAATACTACCTATAATCCCTATATATACTATTCATATGCTATGGAAATCACAAGGCCAACCTATTAAGCATGAGAAAGTATAAATGATATAATAAAATGATATGGTAAGCCACAAGTGGCTACTCATATCCTAATACAAGCAAATAGGTTAAGGATGTAGCAGTGATTTCGGATTGTACATTCAAAATTGTATGTGGGGGTGTTTTGGAACATCAATGGAAAGAAAAGTGAATGAAAGAGATGGAATGAAATGAAGGAATGAAATGGAAAGGAATGAATGGAAGGAACATGCAAGAGTTAGGTAAAAACAGAGCCTAATATTGCATGGAGAAGAACAATAAATAACTAACACAAATAAAACAGAGTTTGCATCAGCTAAAATGAGAATGAGTAAAGGGAACACACATGAGCAAGTAAATAGAGCTTGATCATTGTGAACAAAACAACAACTTAATAACGTTGACAATAAGATCAAAGACAATATTTGCATGCAAGATTTAAACATCTAACATCTAATGAACATAAGAACATCAAATGTTACGAGAGACAATGAATGAGACACAAAGTTCATATTTCATTAACTCCAAAATGTCTTCACAAAAGAACACAAAGTTTCTTCCTGAAACAAAGCTTGCACACAAAAGTATTTTCTTCTCCTCTCTCAAAGTCACCCTTTACAAATGAGCCCCTCACTTCCTTTTATAACCCAAAAGTTGGTTACAAAGTAGTTAGGGTTTTACATGAACATTAAATAAGGCACTTAAGTGACCTTTGACTTTTTCAACCAACTTTATTAAAATCAACTAAAAATAGAAATCACTTAAGTTATCCACAGTTTTCAAAAGCAACCTAAATAACAACATTCATTTCTTAAAATCCCATTTTTAAAAAACATACAATAATAACCAAGTGCCTTATCCATTGAAATGGGGTCCACCTATCTCAAACGTATGAGAAATGGACTCTCCCACTTCGTTAGATACCAAGAAAACTATCTCCTTGAACCATCGGTGAAATTAGGATATGCCGCTTTTGCCAATTGAAAGGATCTAAACCTTCCCAATGTTTCAAACATATTTTCTTCTTCTGGAGGTTCATTTGGTCGAAGAATAGCCTCACAAAATACCTACAATTCCAGAATCCTACTTGGCATATCATTTAAATTAACCATCTTTGATTGAGCATTCTCAAACAAGTTCTTTAATTTGATGCAACGCTCCATTGAGCTGATGAGAAATTATTGGTGGGAGTGTACATGTCCTTAAACAATTGTGAAAATTTTCTTCCACATGTTCGATGAACACCTTTGATTATGCTCATTTATGAGGTTGCAAGGGATCTCAGCTATGAATTCTTGAATCAAGGCGAGTGAAGTGAAGGCTTCATTGCATATGCTCTCATAATGGATCATAGAATCCTCGAGAAGCGTCTTCCTTGATTTGAGATGCAGACACCAAAGAAAACGTGTCCCTCGATGTTCAAATTCAAGAATTCCTTCAATGGCTAAAACTGAGGATTCCATACTCATCATCTCCTATAAACTGGGAAATATCTCATCCAAATTTGATATGTTAGAAACAAAAGTTTCCTTGAAAGAAAGAACTGGATCAAGATACACACTGACATCTTCATGGAGCTTAACCATTGTTTTGATCGTCTCTTGGCCTAAAATGAGAATCTCTGAAAGCCAAGTTTTAGTGACATGGCCCAATGTGTTTATTTCTTTTGATAAATTGAGAGTTTCTTCATCAGGGGCAGCCACTGCATCGGTACTGGGAAAGTGGATGATATGGGATTTATTAGATGTTGAACATATTCCACCAATTGATTCTTTTCAGCCTTGAGCTGAGAGTTCTGAGACTTATATTTCTCAAGTCTCTTAAGCATGATATCAATTGAATCTCGAGCCATCACCATGTCACTTTCCAATGTGGACCTCCCAAGTCCAAGTCTGGAAACTTCATAATCAGCAGATGTCATGGCATCACGCTCCTTGTCAACTTGTGGGATGGCAAGATCCACAAATCTGTTTCCGTCACTATCCACCATTATTCGAGAAAGCACTTTAGGCTTCTTGGGAATGACATCATTTGAAAGTTTGAAAAGGGCATCAAAATCAATGTCAATTGCCTTGACAACCCTCTTCCTTTTCTTGACCTTGCAATCAACCCAGAAAGGAGTATCATTCACTATTTTTGCATACAAAAGCCTGGAGCTCAAAGCAACATTCTCATTGTTCTCGACATCATGAGATTCTACAAGAATCCTTTCCATGACCTCGATTTTAGGAGAAATAACCTCGATATCCACCTCCTGCTCATTTGGGAGATTTTGGGAAATCTCTTCGTGAACTATAGGTTCGAAGTGTTGATATTTGGACTACCTGCACCTAAGTGGACGCTTGTGCAAGGCATGGTTGAGGATCGTTTGTCACTAGCTTTTGAGAACTATTAACAATGTGAGTAGAAGAATCTCTACTTGAAGTAGAAAATCCGATACACGCTCTCTTCCTTCACTGGGGCTAGGACCCTTAGGTTTTTCTCCTCGTGACACATTATTCGGTGAAGGGATTTTGGCAACCACTCCTTTCTTGTTGATTGTGTATGATTGGATGGCACAGAGGTCGATTGAGAAGGGGCTTTGGTTGAATGAAGACCTCCTCGAGTTGGAAATTTTTGTGATCCTGAAGTATGATCTTGAATTGATTGTAACTTGGCAAGTTCTCTTTCGTACCAAGATATGCTTCTTTCAAGGATCGGTTGATTCTTGCTATCAAGAGAAAATTCATCTCTTTTGGTCAGTCAATTCGAGGCAATGGGGTAAAAGCAAATTGCATCATATGAAGGATCAATAACATCTTCATCATCATTTATGAATGAATCTGGAGGGCTCTTGATGTGAAAGGCCTTGATCTGAGAAAGGGTTAGGTGAGAAAACTCTCATCTTCTTACTTCATGCTCATCTAAACAGCAGCCAGAAATCTTCCATGGTAGGTTATGTTGATACTTTGCTCCAAGAATCTTTATGCATATATCCATTGATATCAAATTGGGCTCTCTTCACATATGGATGAATTGTGATGAGGGAAAACTCTTTTCCATGAGTTGTGCACTGAAGAGATTTGGACATTGGTATTCCCCGATTTGGATTGGGAAATGAATTCCTGAGCGATGCTTGTCACTAAGAAGACAATGAACTTGGAATAGTTGTTCATGCAAGCTCCATTAATGCCCATTTGTCACTGATGTACTTAGGAAGTTTCCATGGAGTACCCACAAGCCACTTACGTGAATGTAGGAAAAGATGAAAATTGAATAAACCATGTTCCCCATTGGGAAATGACATTCATGGCTTCTTTAGAAAATATTTCCTCTGTATTCTATTCGGGTTCGAATCACGGAAGGTAAATCGTTGACCCTTTCGAAATGGTGAGCTATTTTTTGAAACTTAGTTGTGGGTAATAATGGAAAACACTATTTGATGGACCCATGACTCCTCTTGTTTCGAGTCCAGAAAATAGCTTTCTTCTTGCCACTGCATAAGTCAGATATGATGTCATGTAGAAACATCCAGTCATCTTTACTTCAATCAATTGTTTGTGAAGGGTATCGCTGATGATGGTGGCCCAATCCACAAACTCTCTCTTGGCAAGGATGATACAGATAAACTATGATACATCCATTGGTGGAAAATCCTGGCAGAGGGTAAACCGAAAACTCGACTTAGGAGAGTAATCATGTCCCGATTTCTTCCATGAACTCAACACAGTATAGTTCTTTAGGAAGTCGGTCAATTCGAGGCCTCTTGGTCACTAACCAGTTGTTATTAACCATCTTGCTCCACCTGAGGGGTTCTTCATCCCAAAATTCTTGTGTTGATTGTCGAGTGATATCCGCATTCTCAGGGAAGTCAGGTATGTTGAGAAATTCTCAATGTGCTCTGGTGTGATTAAGAGAAAAGGCTCGCGATTATCTTTAAAAATTCCTCATCTCTCGGGATCATAATGCTCTGCAAGTGATAACCAGCTCTGGACACTGCACCGAGACAGGAAATGTTGTTGCTTGGGGTAGACCACTATGGTAAAGCCTATCCGAGAATATGGTTTTGCCTTCAGTTTTCACCGATCGCAGAATTGTTGCACATTGATGTGACCCAGATTCGTATCAGTGATATTGTCATATGCCGACTTAATGGAACTGGGAGGGATGATTCCTTGGAATTCATACTTGAGTGTGGATTTGTTTGATTTCTCCATTGGCTTCCTCGATCTTCCCCATAGATTTATTAGATTTTTTCGGCCATTATGAATTTTACAGAAAAATGACTCAGGCACACAAAACAATGCAAGTGGGGTCGGGTCTCAGTCTCAAAAACCCCGTCAATGCAAGAATAATATGACTTGTTTTATTATTATTATTATTATTATTATTTTAATAATAATAATAATAATAACGATCCGGTTACAATTTTTTTTTAATAATACATACATCACACGAGACTAGGCTGAATTTTGACTTAGCAAAACAACAATTTGATTTTATTTATTTTAAATAAACAAAATCACTTAATTTTAATATCCCAATTTTTTTATTTAATTTTTTGGAGAGCAAATTCTCCTTGGTATGCGTGAAAATCACCTGATTTTAATGACGCGTACTTTGAGATTTACTTCTTTGATGCGATCTTTTGATCGATGTGTGATACTATACTTACTTGTTAATTTCTTTCATTTTTTTTAATAATTCTTTGATAACTAGAGAATGCGTGGTTTTTGATGCTTGGAAATAGAAATGATTTAATCTTTGCTCAGTTGGGAAAATGTGTTCTTCTCTGCAAAGTTTATTATTTGCTTTTATTTTGCGTGGAAATTCTTTTCAAAAATGCTGAAATTTCTTTTTTATCCTTGGCATGTTTATCTCTTATGCATTGTTGAAAATTGTTTTTCCTTTTCTTTCCTTGCTTGTGATTGATTGAATGAATGCGTGGAAAATTGCTTGTAGTTTTGTTTTTTTCTTTTATTTATTTTTTTTTTTTGCCAAAGTCCATGCGTGAAACTTTTTTATTCTAATTTCCCAAGCGTTGAAAACCTTTTTTTTTTTTAAAAAAAATTTTTTGCCTCTTCTCTTGTGTGGAACTTTTTTTTGTTTTTTTTTCTTTTTGGAGCATTTTTTTTACTACTTTAATGAATGTGGGATCTTGCTATTTTTTTTTTTTGATTTCCCTCCTGGAAAAGTATTGAAAATTTTTTTTTCCTTTGAGTGTTTTTTGATTTTTTCTCTTTAAATGTGTGATGATCTTTTCCTTCTTCCTCTTTGGGCTTTGGAAAAATCTTCTTTGGGCTGCGTGGAGAAATTCTTTGGACTGTTTTGTCTTATTCCTTGATGAATGTGTGAAAAATTTTATTTATTTTTTTTTTATTCATTTATTTTTTTCTCTTTTGCATTTGCATGAAATTTTTTTGACTTGATGTGATGGATTAATTTTCCTCTTATCTTATTTCTTTCCCTGATGCATTCAAAATGCTTTGGAATCCCATGTGTTGACATTTTTTTTTCTTTTGGAATTGTGTTCCTTCTCCTTCTTCTTTGAAAAATTATTGATTTTCCTTTGAATTTTTGCAATGTGAATTTTGAAAATTTTCTCCTTCTCATTGGTTGTTGATGGTGATTCATGAGAATGCATGGAAAAGCACTTTGATTCCTTTCTTTTTCTTTCTCTAAATGCATTGAAACCTATTTTGGGAATTTCTTTTATGCATAAACCAATGTGTGGATATACTTTCCTACACCTGATGTCTTCTTCCTTCATTTCTTCCTTATTCTTTTAAAACTCTGTGATGAATGTGAGGATGTGATAATAAGGAGTTTGGAAAAACTAAAAATCCTCCAAGCTTCTTATTTACTTCGCACGAATTTTTCAAGGAGTTTGATGGATGAGGATTTAGGAAGCTTCCTCACAATCATTTCTTATTCATCCCGTTAAAACAACTTCCCTCTTTCCTGGGTAGTGGCATTAATTGTTAGGGGAAGTGGGGAAATAAACAACCAATTTCTAGTGGAAATGGCAAGGTGGGCTGACAATCCCCATTTTATTTCCCCATGTGGGAAATCGGAGATTTTTTTCCCATTTTCCAATTCATTAATTTGGAAATCGGGGAAAGAAATCCCACAAGTGGGGAAATTAAAACAAATTTGCCTAGGAAAGGGAAATCCGGGTCAGGAAGCCAATTTGGCATCCCCGACAATGGGAAGCGGAGGCTTATTTTTCCCCCCAAGCAATTAAAATAAATCTTGTTGAATGAATTTTAATTAATATTTATTTAATTAAAAACCCCATAATTATTTAAAAATTAATTTTATCAAACAAAGAGTAATTAATTAATTAAATATTAATTAATTAATATTTAACGCAGTTTGAGACCTGGCGGGAGGAGTTCTCCCGAAAAGGATGAAATGAAGACCAGAACGATCACAAAAATGAGACGATCGTGATGAGAGTGATAGATCATGCAAAGTAACACTTTTGAAAAATTTCAAAATTTCCATTTTTATTAATTTTGTGAAGTCAAAATTAGTTGATAACAAGCTAGCTCTAATTGGGGACAAGGACTTCATGGATGCAACAATGGACCCAGACCAAAATATTAATGAACATGATCTCAAAAATGATGGGGCACAAAAAAAATGGGATGATACAAGAGAGGAGACCGAAAGATGGGGAAAAGAAACAAACCAAAATCCTAATTACCTATGTACATATGGGAACAACCCATTTTCAATTTTGGTAGTGCTTGAGATATTCCCTTTGTGTAGGGAAAAGGAAAATGAGTTCCATTAGGATACGCCAAGTAATAGGTGTTATCTCCACAGAAATGTCTGATCTTGAAAGGGCCTAGCCACAATGAATCAAACTTCCCATGCTTTCCTTTTGGTTCACGTCTCTTGTCCCAGAGAAGAACTAAGTCATTGATTTGGAATTGCCTCTCCTTAGTTTTCTGTCAAACAACCTCTTCACTTTGGATTGATGTTCCTCGATCCTATTTTCCACTTGACTTCTTTGTTCCTCAAGCTTTCTTAGGAACATGATCCTTTTATCTAATGCATTGGTGAAGCATTCATCATCAATTGCTTGAGCTAATCGTAATGTTGGTAACTCCAATGTGATGGGAATTTGAGCATCGGTTCCATACAAAAGTTGAAATGGAGACATCTTGATTGCTCTTTTGGGAGTTATGGTCACCCACAATGCATCATATAAATTTTTGTGCCAAGTTCTTTGATTTTCTTTCTACTAACTTGTGCACGATAGTAATGATGTTTTTGTTATTGGATTTCTTGCTGACCATTTCCCTGTGGGTAATAATCTGATGAATGAGACAAAGATATCCCATACCCATAAAAAAACCTATCATCTCTGTAGAAGAAAAATTGGAGGCATTTTCCATCATGATCTTGTGTGGAATTCCATAATGAACCAATATATTCTCTTTGATGAAGTCACAGATTACCGCAGTAGATGTTTGTTTACTTGGTATAGCTTCTACCCACTTCGTAAAGTAGTCAGTTGTAGTGAGCATGTGAGTATGACCAACTAGAGTTTGGATTCAAAACTCCTCGATGAAATCTAAACCCCATTGTTGAAAGGGTTCTTCAATGACAACTGGCTTCAAAGGAAAAGCTGCCAATTTTGGTCTTCCAACAAATTGTTGACAAGCTTCGCATTTTGTTACCCATTTCTGAGCATCGGAAAACATAGTGGGCCAATAATAATGTGCTCACAAAATTTTATGAGTTATCACTGGGCCAGAGAAATGACCACCACAAGCATGATTATGAAAGGCTTCAACAACCTAGGTTGTTGTTCTTTATCAACACATCTGAGGAACATGTCATCAATTCCTTTCTTGAACAAAGTGTTGTCCCAAATGACATACCTGGAAGCTCTTAGTTTGATAGCTCATTTTTCCTTAGCTATCAGATTCTCTGGACACTCACCATATGTGAGAAAGTAGGCTATATCATAATACCATTCATCTGTGGTACTGACAAAAACTACCAGTGGTAAATTTTCCTCAACTGGTTCTTCTTCAGAGTCATCTCGTGGTTCATTCTCTGCGATGAGTTGGCAGAGTCCTCTTCCTCGAACCAACTTGGTAGGCTTGATGTCCAAATCATATTCCTAGATCTTGGAGACCCAATTACCTCTTTTAGATCTTGGTTCTTGTTGTGTCAGCATCGATTTAACTGTGGTGTCTGGTACTAAGACTTTAGTGTGAGAATTCAATACATAGTACCTGAAATGTTTCAAGGCTCTCACCACCACGTACGCATGCCTCTCAAGGGGAGTGTAATTGAGTTCATGTTTCTTGAATCCAGAACTCATGAATGCAATAGGAGATTTGATTCCCTCTTGATTGTGTTGAGTCAAGATGGCGAGAGATTGTGTGCGGTGAAGCATAACAATAGATTATAAAATCCTTTTTAAAATCGGGGCACACTAATGTAGGAGCTTTTTAATAGCACCCTTGATTTTTCAAATGCTTCTCTACCTTCCTTGACCATTTGAAGGATTCTTTTCCTTTCATCATATCAGCAATTTCTTTGGTTAGCTCGGAAAAATATGGCATGAACCTTCTCAAAAAATTCACCTTCCCAAAGAATGAGTGGACTCCAGGCTTACTTGTAGGCAAGGAAAGATTCTTGATAGCTTGAACATGCTCAGGATCGATTTTAGTTCCTTCTTTAGAAACAATATGACCTAGGAGTTTCCCCTTCCGTAACTCGAACACGGACTTTTTTGGATTCAGAGAGATCTTATGAAGTCTGCACCTTTGCAATATTTTCTCTAAATCTTAGGTGATCTTCTCATTTCTTTGAGAACATTGTCAAGTCATCTAGGTATATCACGATGATCTTGTCTTTATAATATGTGAATGCCATATCCATGGCCCTTTGAAAATTGCCAACATTGATCAAACCAAAAGGCATTCTTCTATATGTGAACGTACCCAAGGGGTGGTGAATGTGGTTTTATGTTGGTCTTCTCTAGCCACTTCAATCTGATTATAACTAGAGAAACCATCTAGCATAGATACATTTTGCATTTTGATCCGAGTTACTTACTACTATAGAATATGGTCCATGATTGGAAGTGGATAATTATCCTTCAAGGAAGCTTGATTAAGATTGTGGAAATCCACACAAATCCTAATTTCTCCATTTTTCTTATGAACCGGTACAATATTAGCTATCCAAGTCGAATGTCGAATAGGAAACACTATCCATGCATCTAACATCTTTTGAACCTCATGGAATATTGTCCCTACAATCTTGGGATTATATTGTCTTTGCTTCTTCTGAATGGAACTGCACTAGGTTTCAAGGGTATGGCATGCTCCATTTCCCTAGGTTGGAAAGACTTCAAGTCTTCATATGAGTAAGCCAAGACGTCAGAATATTTGGTAAGGAGGCTTATGAATTTCTTGTGCTCCTCAGGTGAGCAACACTTACCGATGTTGACCAGGTGAGGTTTATCCTTGGTACCAATGTTAACTTGCTCATAGTCAGCAGAATTTGCAGGTCCTACTGCTCTTTCTCTTTGATAAACTCATGTCATGTTTATCAAAAATTTCTTCAAGTGAAACCAATCCTTTTGGAATTTTATTTCCTTTGAGTTGAATGATGCCATCACCAGGATCTTCATTCTCAACTCCTTCTTGAATGGGTGAGGTCGTCGATTCGTGAAATGTAGAATCACTTCCTTCAAAGTACAATTGTTCAAAATTATCCCTTTTTCCAAGAAAGCAATAATTTGTTGATCATCATTGAATACTTGCCAATTTTTTGCATTGTCAAGAACACTTGGCCTAAAAACCATTTCGATGGTGTATTTGTCTTGATCAAACTCTGAATGAGGAATCATTAATGAAGTTGAGACTGCTAGAGAATCTGCTTTGTCATTCTTTTCATGAGGGACAAATTTTATGGAAAAAGCATCGAAGACTTCTATCGCGTCCCACACTTTATTTTTGTAGTGTCTCAAATGATCATTCTTTACTTGGAACTGATTTTTAACTTGTTTCACAATCAACTCCGCATCTCCAAAGACTTTCAAATTTTTGATCCCTTTCTCTTCTGTAGCTTGAAGGCCAAGGATTAATGCCTCGTACTCTGCAGTGTTGTTAGTATTTGAAAATTGGAGTTTGTAAGAAAAAGGAAATATTTTACCATTCGGAGATATGAGCACTACTCTGCGCCGGAACCTATTGAGCAACAACTTCCATCGAACTCAAGAGTCCATATCTCATTAGAGTCTTGGCAAGTGACCTCAGGTGCATGAACCTCTGTAGTCATCATATAATTACCCATACTTGAGTTTTGAAACAAGACTGTGCACGGGGATCATCGGTTTTCATCACCGTGAATTTTTCTTGAGTTTTTGGCATTAGCTTCTTCATTTCTCCATTGATAGGGATCATGGCATGAGACCAGTCCATTTGAATCTCGCCACCCAAATCTCTACAAAATTTCCTGCTCAACAACATACCATATGAAGTAGGAATGTCAAGCAACTAGAATGGTTACCTTAACTCACTTATGAGGAAATTGGGCTAAAACCATTTGAGCATCTTTAATCTACCCGATCAGAGGAACTTGTCTTGTCTCCATTGAGTAACAAGATCGAATGTTCTGTACAAGTCAACCCAAGAGCATGTGCTACTTTTGTAGGCATCACATTATCGAGGCTCCAGAATCTATAATGCAATTACTTAATTTGCATCCGTTGATCAGAAAGGACACAAAGAAAGGTTCAATCTTTTCATTTGAAGGTGTAGTGGCCGCCACAATATTTTGAGTCTTCCCATCTTTGGGAGTTTTCAGAATTCCTTTGGAGGAATGATCAGTAGAGTCACCTTTGATAAACTGGACCAATTTCTCGAGTTGATCCTTATTGGACTTCAAGTACTCTTGCCTTGTGACATGGAAATTTTTTTTTTTATTGATATGATCAATGATATCAAATTTGGGAAAAGTAACCATACTTGATGTCTCAGATACTAGTTCTTTTGAACTTGATGATGGCACACTTTTGACCTTTGCTTGGGCTTGGTTGATATGGATGTGGAAGAAGAAAACTTTCTTCGTAGCTGATTTATCAACTGATTGACTTGACAAAGGCCCTCCTTTCTTTAAGATAGTTTTGACCTTGGAAACCTCAGTCACCTTGGACTCTTTAGGAGTCTCATTTGTCTTGGATTCTTTGGAAGTTTCCTTAGTCTTAGATTCTTTGGAAGTTCCTTGAAACTCTCTTTATCTCCACCTTAGTGGTATTCTGCTCCTTTTTTTGAGAGCGTGTGAAGACAACGAAGGATTGACTATTCATATCTTCTATAATTTCTTCGTATTCGTCTTCTTCTTCTGAATGGTACTCGAAGAAATGATTATTACTTTCTCCTCAGGATCTTCAACTTCAGGTTTAGATGTTCCAAAATTTGGCTCTTCTTCATCAACCTCAATGACTTCAACTTCATCATCACTTTCTTCAATGACATCACACTTTGAGTTAGTTACGGGAGCTGCTTCAATAAAAGCCTCGTCGGAGCACCTGCAATCTAGCTTTGTTGGGAATGTAGCCTTTTCTTGGGATGTCTTTGTAAGGAGTAGGTTTACTACTTTGAGCAACTTGCTTTTTCAAAGCTAGCACATCATTAGCCAACTTAGTGAGTATAGCTTCTGAAGCATTGGGGGTTTCTTGACTCTTTCCCTTGAGGGAAGTTTTCTTGAATTTTCCTGCCATGATTAAGTCATCCTCAATTTCTATGGCCAAGGATTGAGCAAGTTCCAAAGTAGCCACTCTAGCCCTTCTCTCGATTGATAGCACACTTTTGGTTGTTGTGCGTTAATAAAGAAACATTTTTTTGTCCATCAAGGTTTGGATGAATCCATAGGAACTTTGTTCACCATTTTGTTGAACTTAGCCATGAAATTCCTCATGGGTTTTATTGGCTCTTTCTTCACCTGAGATAGTTGGGCAAGAAGAGCATGTTCATCTTTTGTCATCTTGAATCGATCTTCAAACTTAGTTTTCATATCATTCCAATTTGTAATGCATCCATTTGGTAGATGATGAAACCAATCTGCAGCAACATCATGCAATGTTTTGATGAAAAGGTGAATAGCAACATCTTCATATTCTACCAAAAAAACAACACATGCAAGTGAAGAAGGTAGAAATATGGTCATCTGGTGATGTCTTCCCATCTCCATCGAACTTGGGAAGAATCTTCCTCGATCCTCTTGGGAGGTCATGTCGAGCTGGTAAGGCCAATGGGCCTATGGCATTTCCCCATGGTACGTTGACTGCCATCTTGGGAAAGGTGGTATGCGAAGGAAAAACAATGTGAGAAAGGACAAGTGCTTGACTTGGTAGTGATTCCTTCCTTGCTTTCTCTTTCAGGACTTGATGCAAGGCTTATAGATCTATGAGGTGTGTTCTTCTTTGGAGGAGATAACTTGAAACCAAACTTTCCTTGAAAGTCAAAAATGGGATCAGATCGACCTTTAGCTTTTTTTCTCCTCGCGTAAACCTCTTTGCTGCTAGTTTGAAATCTTTACTGTGAAGGGATCACTGAGCATGTTTTGATCGGCTCTAGCCTTTTCTCTTCACTCTCTTTCTTGAGCTATTTTGTGCTGAATAACTCTAGCAACTCTCGCGGCTTGATCTTCTTCGTTATCTAGTATTGATGTGGTGAGATGAAAATGATAGTTGCTTCGTGCACTTTTCCCAAATAGCTTGCCTTAGATCTGATGATATATCTTCTTGAGTATCACAAAAAGAAGATTTGGTTGCAAGATAGGTGGGTTACCTGTAATAGTCATACAAATTATTACCTTGGTGGAAGAGGGCCGCGTCGATGAACAATGATCAACACGTGTCAGGAGGTCTTCTGGCCACAAGTGTGGGTACTCTTCTTCTAAGGTCTTCAATGTAGATTTCTCTGTCAATGGCTCTATCAACAATAGCCACAAATTGCTGCAAACTTTCATGGTTTTCCCAAGCTATTGTTGAAGGTTAAAGTAGATAATGTCTCCTTGAAAATATTTTCGGGCACAAGGTTTGGTTGAAGAACTGGAGCTTGTGTAGAGGGGATAGTCATAAAGATTTAACCAAGCACTAGTTAATGATTCTAGAATCCCTAGTAGAGTCACCAAAAACTGTTAGCATATGGATTTGCATGCATGCAAAAATGACATGCATAGTGTGGGAATGAAGTCCCTCCTCAATGAAGGTGAGGCTTCCTTTATTGAAAACCAAAAATTGTATTTACACTTGTACATTCAAAATTGTATGTGGGGGTGTTTTGGAACATCAATGGAAAGAAAAGTGAATGAAAGAGATGGAATGGAATGAAGGAACGAAATGGAAAGGAATGAATGGAAGGAACATGCAAGAGTTAGGTAAAAGCAGAGCCTAATATTGCATGGAGAAGAAAAAACAATAACTAACACAAATAAAATAGAGTTTGCATCAGCTAAACGAGAATGAGTAAAAGGGAACACACATGAGCAAGTAAATAATAGAGCTTGATCATTGTGAACAAGAACAACAACTTAATAACGTTGACAATAAGATCAAAGACAATATTTGCATGCAAGATTTAAACATCTAACATCTAATGAACATAAGAACATCAAATGTCTGAGAGACAATGAATGAGACACAAAGTTCGTATTTCATTAACTCCAAAATGTCTTTCAAAAGAACACAAAGTTTCTTCCTGAAACAAAGCTTGCACACAAAAGTATTTTCTTCTCCTCTCTCAAAGTCACCCTTTACAAATGAGCCCCTCACTTCCTTTTATAACCCAAAAGTTGGTTACAAAGTAGTTAGGGTTTTACATGAACATTAAATAAGGCACTTAAGTGACCTTTGACTTTTTCAACCAACTTTATTAAAATCAACTAAAAATAGAAATCACTTAAGTTATCCACAGTTTTCCAAAAGCAACCTAAATAACAACATTCATTTCTTAAAATCCCATTTTTAAAAACATACAATAATAACCAGTGCCTTATCCATTGAAATGGGGTCCGCCTATCTCAAACGTATGAGAAATGGACTCTCCCACTTCGTTAGATACCAAGAAAACTATCTCCTTGAACCATCGGTGAAATTAGGATCTGTCGCTTTCACCAATTGAAAGGATCTAAACCTTCCCAATGTTTCAAACATATTTTCTTCTTCTGGAGGTTCATTTGGTCGAAGAATAGCCTCACAAAATACCTGTAATTCCAAAATCCTACTTGGCATATCATTTAAATTAACCATCTTTGATTGAGCGTTCTCAAACAAGTTCTTTAATTTGATGCAACGCTCCATTGAGGCTGATGAGAAATTATTGGCGGGAGTGTACATGTCCTTAAACAATTGTGAAAATTGCTCTTCCACATGTTTCCGATGAACACCTTTGATTATGCTCATTTATGAGGTTGCAAGGGATCTCAGCTATGAATTCTTGAATCAAGGTGAGTGAAGTGAAGGCTTCATTGCATATGCTCTCATAATGGATCATAGAATCCTCGAGAAGTGTCTTCCTTGATTTGAGATGTAGACACCAAAGAAAACGTGTCCCTCGATGTTCAAATTTGAGAATTCCTTCAATGGCTAAAACGAGGATTCCATACTCATCATCTCTATAAATGGGCAATATCTCATCCAAATTTGATATGTTAGAAACAAAAGTTTCCTTGAAAGAAAGAACTGGATCAAGATACGCATTGACATCTTCATGGAGCTTAACCGTTGTTTTGATCGTCTCTTGGCCTAAAACGAGAATCTCTGAAAGCCAAGTTTTAGTGACATGGCCCAATGTGTTTATTTCTTTTGATAAATTGAGAGTTTCTTCATCAGGGGCAGCCATTGCATCGATATTGGGAAAGTGGATGATATGGGATTTATTAGATGTTGAACATATTCCACCAATTGATTCTTTTCAGCCTTGAGCTGAGAGTTCTGAGACTTATATTTCTCAAGTCTCTTAAGCACGATATCAATTGAATCTCGAGCCATCGCCATGTCACTTTCCAATGTGGACCTCCCAAGTCCAAGTCTGGAAACTTCATAATCAGCAGATGTCATGGCATCACGCTCCTTGTCAACTTGTGGGATGGAAAGATCCACAAATTATGTTTCCGTCACTATCCACCATTATTCGAGAAAGCACTTTAGGCTTCTTGGGAATGACATCATTTGAAAGTTTGAAAAGGGCATCAAAATCAATGTCAATTGCCTTGACAACCCTCTTCCTTTTCTTGACCTCGCAATCAACCTAGAAAGGAGTATCATTCACTATTTCTGCATACAAAATCCTGGAGCTCAAAGCAACATTCTCATTGTTCTCGACATCATGAGATTCTGCAAGAATCCTTTCCATGACCTCGATTTCAGGAGAAATAACCTCGATATCCACCTCCTGCTCATTTGGGAGATTTTGGGAAATCTCTTCATGAACTATAGGCTCGAAGTGTTTGATATTTGGACTACTGCACTTGAGTGGATGTTTGTGCAAGGCATGGTTGAGGATCGTTTGTCACTAGCTTTTGAGAACTATTAACAATGTGAGTAGAAGAATCTCTACTTGAAGTAGAAAATCCGATACACGCTCTCTTCCTTCACTGGGGCTAGGACCCTTAGGTTTTTCTCCTCGTGACACATTATTTGGTGAAGGGATTTTGGCAACCACTCCTTTCTTGTTGATTGTGTATGATTGGATGGCACGGAGGTCGATTGAGAAGGGCTTTGGTTGAATGAAGACCTCCTCGAGTTGGAAATTTTGTGATCCTGAAGTATGATCTTGAATTGATTGTAACTTGGAAAGTTCTCTTTCATACCAAGATATGCTTCTTTCAAGGATCGGTTGATTCTTGCTATCAAGAGAAAATTCATCTCTTTTGGTCCAATCAATTTGAGGCAATGGGGTAAAAGCAATTGCATCATATGAAGGATCAATAACATCTTCATCATCATTTATGAATGAATATGGAGGGCTCTTGATGTGAAAGGCCTTGATCTGAGAAAGGGTTAGGTGAGAAAACTCTCATCTTCTTACTTCATGCTCATCTAAAGAGCAGGCCCCAAAAATCTTCCATGGTAGGGTTATGTTGATACTTTGCTCCAAGAATCTTCTGCATATATCCATTGATATCAAACTGGGCTCTCTTCACATATGGATGAATTGTGATGAGGGAAAACTCTTTTTCCATGAGTTGTGCACTGAAGAGATTTGGACATTGGTATTCCCGATTTGGATTGGGAAATGAATTCTGAGTGATGCTTGTCACTAAGAAGACAGTGAACTTGGAATAGTTTTCGCACAAGCTCCATTAATGCCCATTTTCACTGACGTACTTAGGAAGTTTCCATGGAGTACCCGCAAAGCCACTTACGAATGTAGGAAAAAGATGAAAATTGAATAAACCATGTTCCCCATTGGGAAATGACATTCATGGCTTCTTTGGAAAATCTTTCCTCTATATTCCTATTCAGGTTCCGAATCACGCGGAAGGTAAATGCATCGTTGACCCTTCTGAAATGGTGAGAGCTATTTTTGAAACTTAGTTGTGGGTAATAATGGAAAACACTATTTGATGGACCCATGACTCCTCTTGTTTCGAGTCCAGAAAATAGCTTTCTTCTTGCCACTGCATAAGTCAGATATGATGTCATGTAGAAACATCCAGTCATCTTTACTTCGATCAATTATTTGTGAAGGGTATCATTGATGATGGTGGCCCAATCCACAAACTCTCTTGGCAAGGATGATACAGATAAACGGATACATCCATTGGTGGTGGAAAATCTGGCTAGAGGGTAAACCAAAAACTTGACTTAGGAGAGTAATCATGTCCCCGATTTCTTCCATGAACTCAACATGAGTAGTTCTTTAGGAAGCCGGTCAATTCGAGGCCTCTTGGTCACTAACCAGTTGTTATTAACCATCTTGCTCCACCTGAGGGGTTCTTCATCCAAAAATTCTTGTGTTGATTGTCGAGTGATATCCGCATTCTCAGGGAAGTTAGGTATGTTGAGAAATTCCTCAATGTGCTCTGGTGTGATTAAGAGAAAAGGCTCACGATTATCTTTAAAAATTCCTCATCTCTCGGGATCATAATGCTCCATGCAAGTGATAACCAACTCTGGACACACCAGAGACAGGAAATGTTGTTGCTTGGGGTAGACCACTATGGTAAAGCCTATCGAGAATATGGTTTTGCCTTCATTTTTCACCCGTTCGCAGAATTGTTGCACATTGATGTGACCCAGATTGTATCAGTGATATTGTCATATGTTGACTTAATGGAACTGGGAGGGATGATTCCTTGGAATTCATACTTGAGTGTGGATTTGTTTGATTTCTCCACTGGCTTCCTCGATCTTCCTATAGATTTATTAGATTTTTTGGCCATTATGAATTTTTTATAGAAAAATGACTCAAGCACGTAAAACAATGCAAGGGGTCGGGTCTCAGTCTCGAAACCCTATCAATGCAAGAATAATATGACTTGTTTTTATTATTATTATTATTATTTTTAAAAATAATAATAATAATAATACGATCGATCTAATTATAATTTTTTTAATAATACATCACATATCGAGACTGAATTTGAATTTTGACAATGATGAATGATGATTTTTATTTATTTATTTTAAATAAACAAAATCACCCAATTTTAATATCCCGATTTTTTATTTAATTCGTGAAGAAAATTCTCCTTGTATGTATGAAAATCACTTTGATTTTAATGACCACATACTTTGTGATTTGAGATTTACTTTTTGTGATCTTTTGATGATGTGTGACTATACTTGATCTTCTTGAATCTTCTTGTAAATGCATTGATACACACTTAGAAACATGGTTTCTGTTGGAAATAGAAATGATTTAATATTTGCTATTTTTGAAAATGTGTTCTTCTCTCAAAAAGTTTTTATTATTTTTTTATTTCTCTGGAAGCACAACTACTCAACTTTCCTTGCACGTGTATCTCTTATGCATCTAATATGCTTTTTTTTCCTCCATGCGTGATTGACCCAATTTTGAAATGTTGTTTTGTTGTTTCTTTCTATTTAAATGAAAATTTTGTGATTTTCTTTTTTTTAATTCTAATTAGCTTTGAAAACCTTTCTTTTTTTTTTTTTTTGCCTCTTTTCCCATGCATGGAGTTTTTTTTCTTTTCTTTCTTTTGCAAATTTATTGGTTTTCTGCTTTAATGAATGTGTGAAAATGATCTTTTTTTTTGTTTGTCTTTTGCTTTTGATTTCCTCTAGGCGTTGAAATTTTTTTTCTTTTTCATTTTGGATTGTTTCTCTTCAATGCGTGATGATCTCCTTTCTTTTGTTAGCGTGGAAAATCTTCTTGGGCTGCATGCTGATTCGTGGGTGAAATTTTTTTGTTTGTTTTTCTTTATTTTTCCCTTTATTTAATGCGTGGAAAGATATTTCAAATTTATCTTTTTTTTTTATATTTGATTTATTTTCCAAAAAAACGTGCGTGGAAACCTTTTTGGATTTGTTTTTTAATTTTCCTCTTTCTTTCAAACAAAATGATGCGTGGAAAAATTGCTTTTTTTTTTTTATACCTACTTGGTTAGAAATTATTATTTATTTTTTGAATGTGTGAAACTTGCTTTCCTTTCTCTCCCATGTGTGATGATTAATTTCTTCTCCCTCTATTTTTTGCAAAATGCATGAAAATTTTGTTCCTTTTTATTTTGTGTGATGTGATTTTTCTGGAGAATGCGTGGAAAACTTGGATCTTGACTATGTGCTTTCTTGAGTTCTTGGTTCCCTAAATTTTTAAACCTGTTTTTTTTTTTATGCATAATCCAAAAAATATACTTTCCTACACCTGATGTCTTCTTCCTTAGTTTCCTTATTTCTTTTAAAACCTGTGATGAATACACCCAGAGGAAATAATAAGGAGTTTGGAAAAACTAAAAATCCTCCAAGCTTCTTATTTACTTCGCATGACTTTTTCCAAGGAGTTTGATGGATGAGGATTTAGGAAGCTTCCTCACAACCGTTTCTTATTCATCCCGTTAAAACAACTTCCCTCTTTCCGGGTAGTGGCATTAATTTTCAGGGGAAGTGGGGAAATAAACAACCAATTGCCAGTGGAAATGGCAAGGCGGGTGGTGACAATCCCCATTTTATTTCCCCATGTGGGAAATCGGGAGATTTTTTTTGCCCGTTTTCCAATTCATTAATTTGGCAATCGGGGAAGAAATCCCACAAGCGGGAATTAAAACAAATTTTCCTAGGAAAGGGAAATCCGGTTTGGGAAGCCAATTTGGCATCCCCGCAATGGGAAGCGGAAGCTTATTTTCCCCAAGCAATTAAAATAAATCTTGTTGAATGAATTTTAATTAATATTTATTTAATTAAAAACCCCATAATTATTAAAAATTAATTTTATCAAACAAAGAGTAATTAATTAATTAATTAATATTTAACAGTTTGAGAGACTAAGCGGGAGGAGTTCTCACCGAAAAGGATGAAAGCGAAGACTAGAGCGATCACAAAAATGAGACGATCGCGATGAGAGTGATAGATCACACAAAGTAACACTTTTGAAAATTTTCAAAATTTCCATTTTAGTTTTACACGAGAACTAAGATCAATTTATCCTTGACCGACATCGAGTCTTATGTACCGGCGTCGATTCTGAAGAGCCAGACCGATTGACATCGGTTAGCGAACCAGCGTCGTGACAGACGGTGATTGACATCGGTCATTGTGAAGTAGATACAAATATATAGGAGAAGTAGATTGAGCCCTTTGGTACCCCAAATCTCGGTGAGAAGGTCACAAAGGGTAAGTAGACCTCCGAAATATTTTCACCTTCCTTGTCTTATTTATTATTGGTGATAATGGTGAAACAAAAAGTTTTGAAGAAGCGATGCAAGATAAAATCCACAAGCGGTGGGAGCATGACATGAATGAGGAGATGGACTCCTTAAAGCATAACCATACATGGAATTTGGTTAAGTTTCCAGTAGGTAAAAGAGCATTGCAAAACAAGTGGGTTTATAGGATCAAGGAAGAAGAGGGTGGACAAAAGAGATACAAGGCAAAGACTTGTAATAAAGGGATTTGCACAAAAAGCATGTATTGACTTTGGTGAAATCTTTTCTCCTGTTGTTAAGATGACTTCTATTCGTATTGTATTGAGTTTAGTTGCAGTAGAGGATTTTCATTTAGAGCAACTTGATGTCAAGACGACATTTCTTCATGGTGATTTAGAGGAAGAGATTTATATGAATCACCGCTTGGGTATGAAGTCAAGGGTAAGGAGAAACTTGTGTGCATATTGAAAAAGAGCCTATATGGGCTCAAACAAGCTCCAAGGCAATGGTATATGAGGTTTGATAGTTTCATGCATGAGCATGGTTATTTGAGATGTGAATATGACCATTGTGTTTATTTCAAGATGCTTAGAAATGGGAGCTATATTATTTTGTTATTGTATGTGGATGATATGCTTATTACAGGATCTAGTATGTAGGACATTAGTGAGCTTAAAGAAAAGCTAGCTCACACATTTGCAATGAAGGATTTGGGAGTTGCAAAGAGAATCCTTGGCATGCAAATTCACAGAGACAAGAAGAACATGAAGTTGTATTTGTCTTAGGAGCATTATATCAATAAGGTGTTGGAAAGATTTAATTTGTAAAATTCAAAATTTGTAAGTATACCTATGGCTAGACACTTCAAATTGAGCAAAGATTAGTGCCCTACATCACACAAGGAGGTTGAGTACATGACACGAGTTCCATATGGTTCAGAAGTTGGGAGCTTGTTGTATGCTATAGTTTGTACCAGACCAGACATTACATGTATTGGGAGTTATGAGTAGATTTATGGCTAATCCAGGTAAAGAGCATTGGAAAATAATCCAATGGATTCTCAAGTATTTGAGAGGGACATCCGACATGTAATTATGCTATGGAGGGTCAGATACTTCTTTACGTGGCTATGTGGATTCAAACATGGCTGGTGATTTGGATGGCAAAGGAGCACCCGAATATGTTTTCACAATAGGTGACATGATAGTTAAATGGATTTCTAGATTCTAGAAGGTTGTGACCCTATCAGAGGTGAGTATGTTGCAGCTACAAAAGCTAGCAAGGAGATGATATGGATGAGCAAGTTCATGGAAGAGTTGGGAAAGGAGCAAGAGGATTACAGATTGTATAGTGATAGTCAAAGTGTGATTCATTTGGCAAAGAACTCAACATTTCATTCTAGAACGAAACACATTCAGTTGAGATATCACTTCATATGGTAGGTATTAGAGGATGGGAAATGAAGTTGGAGAAAATTCATACAAAGGAAAATCTTGCGGATATGCTAACGAAGCCGTTGTGACAAAGGAGAAGTTAGAGCTACACTCCACTTTTGTTGGTCTTCAAGTTTGAGACTTGAGGAGGGAGAAACAAGCCAAGGAAAGGATCAGAGGAAGGAGTTGTATGGTACAATGCAACAATTTATCTCCAAGTGGGAGATTGTTGAGTTGTGGAGCTTAATTGCTTCACTGACATGCTTTTACAGACTTTTTGGAATATACAATAATCGACGTCGGTTGATGAACCTCCATCGGTCACCCAGGGACCGGTATCGGTCAGGAAAGGAGGAACCGACATCAGTTAGGGCTAACCAACATGGTTAAGGCTAATCGACATCGATTGCTTGTGCGTGACTACTATAATTAAGTTGTGGGAATTAGATCTATCTTTAGTTGTAAAGTGAATCTAATGGTTGTAATTGCATAACTAAAGTGCCCTAAGATTGTAGATGCATATATAAGCATAAAGCTAGGGTTTAGAAAAAAAAATTCAATTGAGAATTAAGAGAAGTTTCCTTTTGAGAGAAAAAAAAATTTGTAAAGAAGAAAGTACAAGACATCTAAGAAGGTGTGGAAGATTGCAAATCTTCATTGTATTTCCTCTGTGATAATAAATTGGTTGTTTCTTGGTGGACGAGCGCATCCCACCTTTGGGTGAACCATGTTAAATCTTGTGTATTGTTTCTTCTTGTTTATTTCCGCATTGATTGCTTTTATGCTCGATTTGATTAATATATTTGTACAATGGTGTCTAACCCAATACTAATTTATGGGTTATAATAAGTCTTGTGAATGGTGCAACTATCTCTATTATTCTGCATTGTTTATAACACTTCCTCTGCACCACCTGATCTACCATTATTTGTTGTCATCAAATTTGATCGATATACTGGCCCAATTTGGGATCTTAACAACCCTTTCCATATTCCAATCCCCCTTTTTCAAGGGGGAATCACAAACAACTACCAATCAAATGGCTTGGACTTTAACTATCCACAAGTCTTAAGGTCTTACTTTGCATAAAACCACTATTGACATTGGCCGCATTGAGAGACAAGGCCTTACCTTCATAACTATCTCTAAATTTCCCTCCTTATAGCCGATCTTCCCCTTGCCTTTTCCTTGAATGTTATTTAAAAATGTCCAAAACACCTCTATTGCAAATCCCATAAAAATGAGGAATCAAGGCTACATTCTCTTAAACTCTTCCCAAACCCCTTGAACAACTCCACATTCCCCTTCCACGCCCTTCCACACTGCCTTTCTCTTTTTTGCCCACCTTTTCCTTGTACCCTCTTCTTTCCATGTCAACATTTGAGTGCTCTAATTCCCTTTTTCCTTATACATGTTTTACTTAATGTTTTATTATTAATACAACTTCTCATTCTAACAAAATTTCGGTCTCCATTTCACTTCTTGAGTCATAGACCTCTTCCCCTTTGATGTTCACATTGCACTACTCATGTGCGCGCTAGTTGCAATTACTAGTTGTATAGTGGTGCATTATGGCCCTAAGATAGCCGTTCCTGCATGAGACCCCTACCTAAGCACAAAACCCTAGTCGCTAACCCGTTCTATCGGTCCATTGCTTTAATTGAAGAAAGCAAGACATACATTCAAAAGCTTTTCAAAACGCTCGTTTCTGCCGATTTAACGATACTCTGATATCAAGACGAGCGGGTCCAGCTGATCCTTTTATTTTACAGTCTTTGTTTGCCGCATCGGGTAATATATCTCAACCTTACAGCTGCATTCCTTTAAATTTCATTATCTGCATAAAAAAATAACATTGACAATCGGTAAACCCTGAAAACCCTAAAACCCTACAAACTCTAAAAACCCCAATCCCTAAAAGGCCCTAAAACCTCGACAACCCTTTTTGCAGAATCATATTGTGGCCATTTTTGGGCTCCCTTAAATATATACACTGTGGAAAGTATGGTATAATCCCCTCTTTCAATCGCATTTTACTTGGAATACCCCAAAATCCTGTTAATTAATTCTGAAAATTATCTTTTAAATATCTGTTTCTGAGGGTTATAATTTTTCTTTGTTTTGTTTGAGCCAGATTTGATCACCGGCTATTTTTCTGAAGTGTATTTACTATGGGGAAGCCGAAGGGAAAACATCGTTTGGATAAATTTTACCACCTTGCGAAAGAACAAGGTTACAGGTCTCGAGCCGCTTTTAAAATTGTGCAATTAGACACCAAATTCAGTTTTTTCTCATCGGCGAGGTCTCTCCTGGATCTTTGCGCAGCCCCAGGCGGATGGATGCAGGTTAGATATTTTTTATGAGCTACTTCATTTAGTTTATTACTTTTTTCACAGGTGTTTTTGAAAAGTCAGATCTGCTATTCTGCAATTGTTTTCTAGAAAACATTTAAATTTTTAATCTAACATGTACGATTATATAAAATGCTGCACTGACTAATTAAATGTATTTCTTCAAATATTAGCCTGTATTTTTCATATTTTACATAGATAGTTTAGGCTTCCACAACCCACAACAATAAACATTTTTTTGGGAAAACTGCTTTATCTTTCTTATTCATATATAGGCTTTGGATCACATCACAAGATCCATCATCACGATGAAAGAAATATATATTTGAAATCTCAAATATATAAATATTTTTACATAGTACATTCCCAAAATTACCGTGTCAATATTTTTCCGAGTTTTTGAAATGGAAAGATTTGCTAACTATTCTGTATGTAAAAATGATTCCTATTTGCAGGTGGCCGTGAAGCATATGCCTGTAGGGAGCTTGATAATGGGGGTTGATTTGGTGCCCATTCGGCCCATTAGAGGGGCCTTCTCTTTACAGGAAGATATTACTACATCCAAATGTAAGGCTTCTATCAGAAAATTAATGAAGGAGAATGGCTGCAATATGTTGGATGTTGTCCTGCATGATGGGTTGCCTAATGTGGGAGGTGCTTGGGTCCAGGAAGCCACTACTCAGGCTTCTCTGGTTGTTGATGCATTAAGGCTTGCTGTTGAATTTTTGGCACCCAAGGGAACTTTTGTCTCTAAAGGTATGGAAGTCTGATTTTTGCTTCTCATTGTCATGATTTCCCAAAAAAACTATCATATGTAATGGAAGTCACCATTGTTTTTGCATCAGATATGGCTATAGTTGGCCTGCACACCATGTATTAAATATTTCTGCTTATCTTGTAACGGAATAAGAATTACAAGTTTTTGGCCACTTTGATGTCAGGTATTTAAAAAATCTAACTTGTTTATGGATAGATTAATGGAGGTTGGGAACAGCTCTGTCAAGCTACACAGATAAGTAATAATAAGAACGGGAAAGTGTGCATAGCCAGGAATCTATACCAAAATCATGCCCCAAAAGAATAAGATACATTATATTCAACCAGTGTCTTCTTTCCAGATGCACGTTTCTGCTCTTTCTTTGCTCAAATAGTTTTCCATCTCAATGAGTTAACTTCTAATTGCAAGAATTCTTGTAGTTCTCTTGTCAAGTTCTTTGCATTTTCAAAAGAAAAAACTGGCACAAGCTTTAAGATGCAGGAAAAGATTGACAAGTTTAACTTAGCATTTGGCATCTGCATGTAGAAGGTGCATTCTGTCAAACAATTCTTTGGCCTTTCGAATACAGCCACAAGTTGCAATTAGGATAATCAGGACTCTCACATCTGCAATATATAACAAAAATGTGCTTTTACTTAATCTCGGAAGATCTCCAAACCTTGATCCAGTGCCTACTCAGAGGAAGAAGGACAGGAATTTCAATTTATGCATATCTACAATTTATTGTGGTCAATGGGATGATTATTTGTCTATGCCTAAAATCTCTGAGGCTTAAACATAACACATTGCCTATGCATATCCAGCAATGAATGTAGCTCCACAGAACGTTTTGTGTTGAGGCAATCTGATCAGGATCCTAGGAGATGGCTGGTGGGCAACACTCTAAATTCCTAGCACTCAAATGTGTTGTATGTGGAAGCAACTCGTTAGCAAGAACTCTGAAACGGAAATAACATTTAAAAACAAAGCACTTGAAAGATATAGCACTGTAACAGTAATCTTATCAATGTCAACATTCTGTACATGGCAGATTCTAATTTACTATGTAGGTTGCAGGTACATGTGCCTCAGAAGAAAACTAACTGTCATTGAAGATTAAATTGTTTTGCTTCCATAGGCCCTGTTCTGAGGTAAACAAATTGAAATAAGTTATAAGAATGAGAAAACTTGCATAGCTAGTGCTCCATCCCAAAATCTTGCATCAAAGATTCCAAAGGATAAGATACATAATATTCAATCAGTCTCCTTCTATTTATTTCTATACATGTCAGCTCTTTCTTTGTTCAAATATTTTCTCATCTCAAAGAGTTAACTACTGGCTAATTGGAAGAGTTTTACTAGTTTTCATGCCATGTTCTTCACATTTTCAAAGAGAAATTGGCACAAGCTTGAAGATGCAGGAAAATATTTACAAATTTAGCACAACTCTTGGCATTTGCATTTGCTTAAAGGCCTCCAAGATTCTATCAAACTAGACTATTTTGAGAAAAACCAAAGAATTCTGATCACGAGGCCACATCTAGAAGAAATGTTCTGTCAAACAATTTGTGGGCCTTTTGATTACTTACATAATTTGCAATTAGGATAATCAGGACCGTCACAGCTGCAATATCTGACAAAAACTCACTTTAATTTTGGAAGATCTTCAAAACCTGATCTAGTACCTACTCAGAAGATGAAGGATAAGTTTGCTGATTCATACCTGCTAGTTATAATTGCCTGTTGGCATGTAAGTGCTTGTTGTGTAGTCATTGGTGTAAAAGGCTCATTAGTGACAAAAGAGGATGGAGTGCAAGAAGAAGTTTGTCGTGATTGTGACATGGCAGGACAAGGTATAACACGAGTTCTTGGTGTCATGATTGAGATTTGAAAGATTCCATGATGGGACTATTCCACCTCAAATTGGATTATCAGTCAAACCCAAAGCAAAATACAGACTCAACACAATGAGAGCAAATAAATATATGGCAGCCCAGCATTATTTGTGAGAAATGCGACTAGAGGTATAAGGTAAACCCATACAAATCAGACCTTAACATTCCCACCCTTCATGCAACACTGAAATACAGACTTTTCAAGACCACAATCTAAAGAAATATAAAGATTTAAAGTACCAAACAGGTCTGAATTTATTTAAAGAAGTCTGCAGAAATATTTTACCAGTTCTGGACTGTATATAGACTGATTTTAATAATAAAATCTCTGCAAGATACAGTCTGCAATAACAGTTGGAAATAGAGAGTTTTTGGCCCTCTGAAACACACCTCAAATGTATATAAAAGCAGCTCGAATCCAGCTCCAAAAGCATGTGACAAAACTGCTTTTTATGACCTTCCGAAACGCCCAGAATTTGCCCAAACTGGTTCGCTCCAGCAGTACCAAAATTAATAGTTCAACAACCTGATTAACCCTTGAGATCCCAATACAAAATATGAGTGCAAAAGAGAGTTTTCGTTCCCTTTTCACTATCCTTCTTGAGGTTTTCGTCCTCAGAAGTTACAGCCACAAGTGCTTCAGTTTACAAGCTATTTGCAAAATATAAAATGATCATGGAATGCCTCTTCCAAGTCGACCTCTCCCTTTATAAAGGCAAAGTGACCCAAAGGGAGCCTTTTTACCCACCAATCAGTTTGCAATACATTTTCCTATGCATATTTTCCTCCTAGCCCAAGTCGTACTTTTGCATAGGGAAAATACAAAATTAGTATGGGTCTCTTTTTACTTTCTAGGCAGCCAAGATACACTTTCCTAGACAAGTCGCCAATCCTCATGGGGAGGATACAAAAGTTGCATGGGCCTTATACCTCCCAAATGGCCAATATTCATTCTCTAAGCAAGTCGTCCAACTCCCTAGGAATGATACAATCATAACATTAGACCCCTTTGCACTTATCTAGAGATTACAACATGTATTTATAAGTGCATTCCTATACTAAGTCAAATAAATAATTATAAGTGCTTTAATATTTTCTTTAATATTTTCTTTTAGGCACTTATAGAAATTTATTGTGACTTAAGTCACCCTTGCACACACCCTTTGGCCGTCGGGTAGACAAAATGGGCCAAAGGTCTTTGATGCTATTAGTCGAGAAAGAGGGACATTACAAGATCACCTAGTAAGGCTTGGCTTCTTGAGTAGCTAGTGACTTGTAGAGGTATGATGGTGATGTGATAGGGTGTCATGATGATGTCCTAAATGTTTGAGCAGTGTGTGATGATGTGATACAGTCAACATGGTGTACACAAGTGTGCATGAGTGGCATTAGTGAGATTTGCTTGGTCAATAGGCCTAATCATGAGGCCTAGTCAATAGGATGACTTGGTATGATGGAATGAAGGCATGAGGTAGATAGAGAAGCATGGTCAAGGCATGGAGAGCATGAAGAGAGTGTGTTAAGACACTCATGTGAGTCTTAGAGTGTAGGTACATGTTTGAGCATGGTTTGCAGGTGATCATCTAGACCTAGTCTAGGTGCTTGGAGGCCTAATGGAGCATGAAAGTGAGTTGCGAGCTAAGTGAGCCCATGAGGGCATGCAGAGGTGTGAGACATCTTGTCTCAAAGGTGTGTAAGTGATTTCATGATGGAGAATAAGACATGTACATGGAACATGGGTTGAAACAAGCTCAACTAGGCCTAATTCTAAGACCTAGTGCAAGCATGGCTTGGGGTATGAAGCAAAGCAAGCTAAGGCAGGTTAGTACAAGCATGAGAGTGTGTTGTGACATTGTAGAGAGGATGTGGAAGGTGCTACAGGTCAAAATTCAGCTGGTAGAGGCATGTTCAAGGCCTTTTGAAGGCATGTTCTTGAGGACAAGCTAGGTGAGCATGGGCAAGTCAAGGTGGATGATGAGTTTCAGACAGGTGCAGACTTAAATGAGCCTTGGGACATGTGAAGGAGGTCAATACAGTGTTGTGGACAAAGTTTCAAGTCAAAATTCAAAAGGAGAAGCAAGAAAAATGAGTTTAGGCTCTATCAAGCTCTAAGAATGGCCATTTCAGCTTAAGGGTCAAGTTTGATGTGTTCATTCACATGTTAAATCTTTGCATGGGGACCTGGTTCTTTCATCAATGTTGGGGCATGGAGTCAAGATCATTTTGCAATTGGAATGAGGTAGAATGATGCCCTATGCTTTATGAATGATCCTTAAGAAGTTAAGTGGGTTCTAAACCCTCCTAAAACCCTTCCTTAAGAGTGATAGAGAAGAACTGAAGGTTTTGGTCCTAAAATGACATGGGCAAGCTGATTTGATGATTTGGGCTTGTAGAGGATTATTCCTAGTTCATTTTGGTGGTGGTCTCATGCTCCAGGTTAGTTGGTAAGGTACAACAATATGCTTGTTTTGAAGAAATTTGATGGTACAATCATGCATAGCAGGGTTCATGATGAAAATCCTGATGTGGAAGCAAGTATGGGAAGTGTTCTTGATGATCATGAAGTGTTTTAGACATGTTCTATGCATTAAATGGGTGAAACCTTTCACCAAATGTTGTCTACCGCTTAAGGGTTAGAAGAGGTAAAAACCAGTCATGTGTGTTTGTAAGGGTGTTGGTGTGAAGGCATGTTTTGAAGCACAATGTGAGCATAGATGGTTGATAGAAGGCCAAAATGACATGTTTGAGCCCAAGACTTGATCAGGTGAGGTGATTTTGTGTCTAAGTTCTAATGGTCAAAATTGCCCCACTAGGTCTGCCAAGTAGGTCTGAGAAACAAGAGTGCAAGTGTGTATTTCTCCACATAACCCATGCAAGTGAGTGTTTGAAGATGGAGTAGAGGTCTCTAGTGAAGTGTCCCATGCAATGGTTTGGCATGAAAGTGAAGTTTGGGGTGATGGAAGCTAACTAGGCCAAGACTGGTTTTTTTATGACCTAAGACCCAGTATGAGCAGTCTCAGAAATGCAAGCATATTGAAGTTGTATGGCTTATAATGATGCATGCTATGGGTTTGATAAGTTGCACACGGAATAGAGCTTTGAGAAAGTTGCCATATGAGTCATGAACAGGTGATTGGATGAGTGAACTTGGTCACATTGTGAAGACTGGTTTTCTGTGTATGCAAACCCATTAGGACCTTGTCCTAATCAGTGTGTTATGGTATGAATAAAGGTGATAACCCCATGTCTTTGGAGGCGAACTAGAGGTATCAAACAACATTCTCCAAGCATCAAGAGGTCTTGCAAGTTCATACATCAGTGTTGACTAAGCAATCTTGTGATTGGTTCTTGGTTTGCCATAACATATCCAACTGAGAAGAAGAGTTGAAATGGAGGTGTTAGGCCCTAACCTGCAGCCCTCCAAGCATGTGGTGATGTCTTGGAAATCTTGAATTGTCTTTCCTCCTGATTGCATTGTATGACTTGAGTTTAAAGTGGACTTCTTGCACCCAAGTTGAAGACTGTATTTTGAAGTTCATACACCTAGTAGAGCATATCAGTCCTAATGGAGGCTTGATGATAAAATGGCGAGTTGCAAAGCTTGTCAAGGATATAGATGGCAAGGAAAGGACCCAAGTAATGTACCCAAACCTTCCTAACACTTGTTGCATGGCCATGATAGCAAGAAGACAAAGAAGTCTACGTTAAGGAGAAAACAAGGACTGAAACGGTTACAAAAGAGTTTGTAGATGTCAGACTGAAAATGGAATCTCTTCATTTGCATCAGAAGGGCAATGAGTGCAGGTGCATTAGAAGGGCAGTATGTTCAGTTGAAGTGTCATAACATTTCGTAAAATGATGGTACCTGCAGCTGACACCCTACAGAAGTAAAGATGACATTGTGACAGTTTTAGATGAGGTCACCTAGAATCTTGCATCTGAGTTGAAGAGTCAAGAAGATGAAGGGGTTGAATATGAAGTGTTTGAGCAGTAAGAGGGGTTAATTGAAGTATGAATGAGTAACTTAGTGTGGGTGTGAAAGAGTTCTCATGACTGTATTTTTGTAGTAGTATGCATATATGAAAAGAAGTGAATGATGAAATATGAGCTGATGAGGAAGAGGTGTAAGAGGGTTCATCAAAGTGTATGTGTATGACTTAATGTGCATGGAAAATAGCTTTTGAAGATTTATTGACAGAAGCATGAGCTGATGAGAAAATAGGTGAATCAAGGTGTGTGAAGAAGAGGATGAACACATAAGAGCTAAATATGAGATCACAAACTTGTTGTCTTAAGCAACTAGGTCAGATGAATGTGATCAAAACCTTGTAAAGACTAAGTGGGTGCTTAGCAAAATAGGGAGTTGGTGCTTCCATGCAAGTAGGAGCTTGCAAAAGTTGTCAAGTAGGTGTTTGACTAATTTGTTGGAGTTGGTGCTTCAAGTTGAGTAGGTGCTCAACAAATTGAAATCTTTGTAATCTTTTATGGGACAATTGTCACATGTAGTGCATTGATTTTAGTGGGTTTTTCTCCCTTTAAGGGTTTCCCACATTAACCATTGTCTTCATGTGTGCTTGCTTGTTATTTGCTTATGTTTGAATGTCATTATTCCCTCATGGTAAAGGTTGATCAAGATTGAATGGCTTGTTGAGGTTTAGAATTGTTTTCAAAGGTTGAAGAAGCACTTGATTCACCCCTCCCCTCTTAGTGCTTGTGTTTTCCAACATTGTTAAATACAAGAAATCCCAACTTATTTTTATCTACAATGATTTTGGTCCATGGGATGATGATTCATTGATGCGTAACACCTCAAAAAAACATACTTGGTTTTAAGCGTATACAACAATGAATGGTACCCCTCGGACCATATTGTGTGGAGGCAATTTGATGTGGATCTTGGGAGACATCCTGTGAACAAAACTCTAAATTGCTAGAACTTAGATGCATTATATATGGAAGCCAGGATTCAACAAGAACTTTGAAATGGAAATTCAAATAACATTAAGAAAAATACCCATTGTGGATTACATTCACAATTCCTCCCCCAACTAACAAATGCCTACGGTGTTTGTATGCTAAGTGGATCCCTTTACTTTGTGATTAGCCCAAAATACACAAGAAAAAATGTCACTATGTTAATAACTACTCATTGAGGTCATCGTGAGATGACTTAAACACATTCCAGCGTCCACACGAGTAAAAATCTTACGAAAATTAGTGATCTAATTAAATTGCTTGTGAAAACCTTCAACTTAACATCAACATTAAGAAATGTAGCACATGCAATATATAGAATTGTTATTGATTTTATAAATCTGAAAATTTTGTACATGTTATTTTCTTGAAAAGATTAATGGGTTTTTAATTTCCTCTGTCTTCTTGTTTTCTATTCTACTTACATAGGTACATATGAATATAAAATGCCACAGAAAGAAAATAAGCTGTTATGGAAATTAAGATGCTAGCTCTTCCATTGGTGACTTTTCCCCTTATATTGGTTTTGGTTGAGTTGTGTCATTATGCAATGAACAAAGCTTGCATAGCGAGTCATATGTGGGTGTAGCCCCCTGAGGGTGGGAGTAGAGATGCGCCAATGCATATTAGTTCGGGAGCGGGGTTTGAGGATACAACACCCCTACTGCTAGGGTGCGTGTCCACATGCCGAGATATGGATGTGGGTATGGCGTAATTGTTAGTGCAAAATCACAACACCCCCAAATGAGTTGGTAGATCTACTTTTCTAAGGCAGAGTCATTTGGTGTGAATTGCATAACATTGAGTTTTCCCCAAAGTGTGGGACTTTGCAAATGGGAAAACTCTCCAGAGAAGGTGGTTCCTCTTCCTAAACTACACCTTACAAGCTATTCTAGTGCGAGACAAGCTAATCTAATCCTACTCTAACTAGGAGATAGGAGATAAGATAAGATAAGATAAATTAATGTCCAACGAATGACCACAAAAGTAGGTCAATGGGACTGCAGCCCAAACAATATACAAAGTGCGAGCGGGGACAACTCAAAACGAGTTCCCAAAAACATAAAAGAAGAGAAAAGACAACAGAAAGGAAACTGAGCCAATGCCCCACAAGGTGGGGGCAAAGGAGCAAGCGGGGGAGAAAAACGACGGAAGCGAAGAGAATGAAAGGGGGGAAATGAGGACCAAAGGTCTAATCAGGAATGGTAGCCACACCCCTCCTAACATTAGAGGCCGACGAAAAGAAGCTCTTGATGGACTGGCAACCCGAAGAGGGGGGTGAAAACCTCCTCCTAGCTGAGATTTGAGACTGACGCGATGACCAAGGGGACGAATGGAGAAATTTGGGACCGCCATCAGTACGTGTGTGCATCTGATGTTGCTAGTGGTGATCGAGGGAGGTGTGAAGGTCCAATCGGGGACGAACTGATCTATGCACTGAATCTGGGCCAGAAGGCTCTGTCGTTTAGTTCCTCCACCAGTGGGTAGAACCGGAAAGAAGGCTGTAATTCGTCTCGTGGGGATGACTCGCGGAGGGGGATGAAGAATTTGGTCTCGTAACAACAAAGACTCACGGATGTAGAGGGCAAGACACCGTTGGTCGATATATCTGAAGAAGACCGGGAGAGTCTGAATCCCTCTGAAGAGACAGTGAAAGCGTCCTCTGATCTCATAGTAAATGGGGCAGCGGAAGATGAAATGAGTCTCAGTCTCCACCTCATGAAGGCTATAGAGCCTACAAAGTCTATCCATCCGATCAATGTGGTGATCAGTCTCGCACCGGAGTCTGTGGGAGCCGACTCGAAACTGACCCAAAGGTATACGGAGGGCATGCACCCAGTGACGAGAGGTGTACTGAGGGCGGATGATGAGCCCATCTCTGATTTCAAGAAAGTGCTCTGCATAAAAAGACATCTTAGGGCGCAAACCCCCAGGGGGGTTCACCCAAGTAGTCTGAATGAAGCTCCTATAGATATCCTCCCGGATGGACTGCTCAACACTTGCTTGGTGGGCAAGAGATGATTGGGAGCATTCAGAGAATATTGGAAGGGGGGAGACGATCAATCTGGATACCACCGAGTCCAACAAGGCGAAGTCTCGGCAAACCAACAACGGCCCCTAGCCTAGGCAATACTCATAGAGGAACAATAGGTGAGATATGGATACCTGTCCTGCTCATCGGAAAGATCACCAAACCTCCTGATACGGTGAAGAAAGGATGATATGTCAAATATAGTCTCCAGACGGAAAGGTCGAGCTCCGAACTCTGCCAAAATAATATGTTGGGGGACCGTCTGTTTGCATCTGATGAAACGACGAAGGAGGAGAGTCTGAATCCTCTCAGCTGAAGCCCAATCTGTGTCCAAAAGGGAGGGCCCCCAGATGACAGACCCATAGAGAACAGTGGGGCAGATGAGGGAGTTCATAAGAAACATCTTGGAGGAGATGTCTTGGAAGTGGTGCCGAAAACATTGTCTCTCGAGAATGGCAAGAGACCCATACCCTTTGTTCACCCTCGGCTAAAGAGCATGCCTCATACTGAATCTAGGCCCTGAGAACTGGACTCCCAGGTAGGTGTATGTATTAGTAATTTCAACCTCCTGCCCCTTGAAGAAGAAATGGAGGTGTGATGTCCGCAACCCATTGAAGACCATGACCTTGGTCTTACTCAGATTGACTGTCAAATGTCGAAGATCACAAAATAAAGCAAGTGCATCAAGTTGTCTCTGAAGCCCCTCAGGAGAAGAGGCGAGTAAAACAATATCGTTGGCAAAAAGGAGAATATAAATCAAGACGTGGTGAAGAAGGCAACCATCCCCTCCTTGAATGTGATCCCGAAGAAAGGATTCCAACTCATCAATGTAAATGCCAAAGAGGGTAGGAGACAAGGCACCCTGTTTAACCCCAATGGTGCTCCTGATGAGATCAGACAATCTGTGTGCAGTACGAAGACGACCAAGGATGGACTCATAGAGGCGCATGATGGCAATAATAAGAGTCTCAGAAATACCGATGTCCCGGAGTCGCTGGAAAAGGGCCATGCGAGGTACGGAGTCAAAAGCTTTTCGAAAGTCTACAAAACAACAATAAACTTTCGAAGAGCGGTGACGAGCCTCCTCAATAATAGCACGAAGGGTGAAGATGTGGTTGATGGTGTGGTAACCAGGGCAAAAACCAGCTTGCCCTCTGGTTCTGAGCTGCTTCTGCTCCAAAATCTCGGACAACAACCTGTGGAGGACTGTAGCATAGAGTTTGGAGAAAGAATGGCCCACCATGATAGTCCTGTAGTTGTTCGGATCAGAAATGGACCCAACTTTGTGGATCGGGTGAATGATATGATGAGACCAGGTAGGAGGGAAGCCCACGCTGACCACCTGATTGAAAAGATCTGCCAAATAGTTACCAAAAACCTCAAAACCCTGCTTAAAGAACTCGACTGGAAACCGTCCACATCAGTTGCCTTGCTACAGTTCAAAATCCTTATTGCCTCTTTGATATTACGGTGAGTGAAGGGATTATGAGGTGACAAAATGCTAACTTGGGTAGACTGTTGCCTGCCCGGAACATCGTAAAGGGTAGAGGTGTGGGAAAAAATGGAGATAGGATCGATCATTGTGGAGGAGGGGGAGTGGCGGGGAAAGATAGTACGCTAGAAGGACCGAGGGTTAGCCCTAAGGGAGGTGGAAAGCATATATCTGCGGTGGAAAATGAAGGATCGCTTCTTATGATGGAGAAGGCACCTGTAGGCAACCTTAAGAGTGGGGAATGAGGGGAGGGCTTGGGTAAAAGCACCGCAAAGACGACAGTGAAGGGATTTGCACTCTACATCGTACCATTGGTTCATGGGGCAAGATTTAGTAGTACTAGTGGCCGAGGGAAGGGTGGTGGAGTTGGGAAAGGATCTCGGCAGCCTCCCACATGGCATAGGAAAGGCAAGAGTACTTGGCTTTTGCACTAGGCATGTTAGAGAATAGAGGCTCAGAGGGGAGAAGGTCGCGGATGTGGGATGAGTAAGATCCGTAATCCCCTTTATCAAATTGAAAGGAGATGCGAGGTGGGTAGTGGGGGGGGAGGAGGAGGAGGGGCGGTGGTGATAGGAGAGCGGACCGAGAGAAAGATAGGACAACATGATCGGCAAGTGGAATGGGGGAAACAAAGGAGCAGAAGAGGGGTGAGATGTCCGGTGCTGGCAAGGATATAGTCTACCACACTAGTGCCCCGCCATGGGGACGACATGTGAAGGAATGTGAATCCAGGAAAGCGCTCAATCCCGTTGAGGATCACCAGAGAAGGAAAACAAGAAAAAACAAAGCCTACACTAAAATGGTGATACACCGAGAAGGAAAAGCGCTGGTCATTAACCAAACTGCCATGAAACGAAGGGAGGTGAGCAATGGAGAGGATGAACAACTGCATCATAGGCCAAAGATCAGATTCACACAGAAAACGTTTCAAACCCAACAAACACAGCTCCCAGATCTACAAATGAACATCCAAAACATGCACAGGTACCCTGCAATGAAGAGAGGCAAGAAGAAACAACCAAAACGAGCAAAGGATGGACAAATGCATCACAAAACACGTTTTTATTGCTTCAGAAGTTTGCACAGAACATCATTCACGAGCAAGAGGCAAAACGTCATTTACAGAGCAGGGGAGGAGGTTCGAACTCCATTTTTGACCCCGAGGAAGAAAAAGAGGGGGGAATCAGAGAGGAAAAACGAACAACTTTACAATGAGCCCCGACCCTTCTTTTATAGATTCAACACAGAGGGGAGAAAGAGAGAGAAGCGAGGAAAAATAGCCCGAAGCTCAACCACCGCTATTAATGCCTCCCATAAAATCTGCCCCAAATGTCATCTTGACCGCATCAATTTCTTATTGGCGCCTCAAAGGAGGAAATGCACGGATCGATTGAATCCGATCCGGTTGATGGGGCAAAATACATCCCTGCATTAATGGCCTTGAAGATGTTTCTACATTTCTCTCCCACCTAACCTCTCCAAACTTAAAGTTTCAGATTTCCATGGTGTAGACGAGGCTGAGATCTTTCCAACGGTGTCAAATTTGCAATATTTCGAGCCCCGAGTCGAAAGATATGCCCCTTTGAAATTTGTATCGGGTCCGTACAAAAGGGCGGGAAAACCGGTTTGAAAAACAGGCCCCCTTTTTAATATGGGACACGTGGAGGGCTGGCGCTTGTTCGAGGTGGCCTCTGTATTTTGCTCTTGGAATGGCGCGGGGTTGACACGTGGCTTCCTCTGTCGGCTTGCTCAATTTCTATGTTTTTGGCTAAGTCCTTTGCTCGGCGGGTTCATTTTTCTTGGACCGGGACACGCAGCGGATCGGCTCTCGTCTGGAGACCCTCTCTTTATTCGACCCTTGAGTTAGCGCCGTTTGGACACTTGGCACTCTCTCGTCGGCTGCCACCATGCATTGACTATTCAACCCGACTTTGTCCCCTTTTTGAGACTAGATGCGTGGAGGCTCTGCGCTCGCTTGAAAGCCGATCAAGATTTGTCTTTGAAGGAGCGTCGGGTTGACACTTGGAAGCTTCTCGCAGAGTCTTTGCACTTTCAGCGGCCCTCTTACCTTTTCGGACCACAGGCTACGTGGTGAGTTGGTGCTTGTTTGAGTCTCGCTTTTTGGGTTCATCTTTGGAGAAGCGCCGCTTGGACACTTGGGCAAATCCGCTAAGTCGAAGACTTTTCAACGGCCGGTGCAACTTTTGAGGCTCTGGATGCGTGGAAGCTTGGCACTCATTTGGGTCTGCCCTTTGGATTTAATCTTTGGAGGTGCGCGGTTTGGACACTTAGCGGCGTCTGCATCTCCTCCTTAGTCGATTTTGGACTCATTCTAAATCGTTTGAGCCCGAAGACTTGAACATTTGCCATTTACGCTTTTGAGCTTCGGCTTCTTTGACACTCTCCTCTCTTCTTTGACTTTGACTGCTACTTCATTTTCGAGCCCACCTGTAATCTGTTTGATGAATTTAAGGCACGGATTCGCTCAAAGAGCCGTTTCTTCTCTTTCTTCTTGCATCGGGTTGTTCAATCTTTCGCAGGCTCCGCCACTCCATCGTAGAGTCCTTCTACGACCTATTTGCAAGATTCAAAAGTGTTTTCTCTGGTTCTTTCGTATGCGGGTCGTGGCTGAATCAATACTTTGCCCGGGGCAAAATATGGATAATGATAACTTTGGATATGCTTTGAAACCGTACCCAACAGCCGTATCCAGATATGAACCCATAATTGGGTCAGTATTAGATACAACTGGATATGGTGTGCAGGCCAACTATAGCCATATCTTATTCAAAAGTTTAAAAAATTAATTAAAAACCATGAAAAAAACTACAAAGATTGCTAGAAAACTGCAAATGGCCTTCCATAATGCATTTTAGCTGTAAAAATTAAGGACATAGAGATGAGAGTGTTGATTTACTATTTTACTTCAACCTTTTGCATTGGATTTACTCAACCTGAAATTCTTTTGATCTGTTTCCTTTAGCCTACACCACTTCTTTTCTTTCATTGTCTATTTTTAATGCATTGAATACCTGACTTCCCACCCTTCCCATGGGCTGGGAGTGTGTAATTTGTGTAGGTGTAGTTTAAGACTCTAATGTATAAATTTGAATATAATTTAAAAGTGATTATAAATATATACATATACATATACATATACATATACATATACACATATACATACACATATACATATACATATATATATGTATATGATATATATATATACATATACATATACATATACATATACATATATATATATACACATATACATATACATATATATATATATATATATAATTTAAAAGTGATTATAAATATATACATATACATACATATACATATACATATACATGTATATGTATATGTATATGTATGTATATATGTGTATAATATATATATATATATATATGTATATATATGTATATAGAGATATATATATATATACATATACATATACATATACATGTATACGTATGTGTATATGTATATATATCTCTATATATATATATATACACATGTATATATAGATATATATATATATATATACATATACATATATATAGATATATATATATATATACATATACATATATATATATATATATATATATATATATATATCTATATACATATTGTAAATATTAATATATATATGTGTGTGGGTGTGTAGATTGTTAGATTAAAAATTATAATCTATATTATTATAATATTGTAAATATTAATATATATACTGTATCCATATCATGGGACCTAAAAAACTACTCCGTATCTGCATTTGTATCTGTATCCATGCAACTCAGACTAGGAGTAGAGATTCTGCCAATGCATAATAGTCCTGCCGCTGTCCTGCCCTACTGGAATTGTCGGTTAGGCGTAGACCATAAGATTGGGTTTGGCAGCAGTTTTGCAATTCATAGATTCCAAGCCGTTGCTTGGATCCAATTCGCTCAAGAGGCCTGGACCCCTGTTGAGAAAATCTTCTTGTGCACACCTCGTTTTCATTTGAAAGAATATTTTGTTTGGCCTTGCACTAGCATAGTCTATTTATTGGCTCCTCATATGCTGTACCAGTGCTCCAACTTTGAACCAAGCCAAAGGCCGCCAACAAGGCTTGAAGAGTCTGGCTTTACGTCTGATACTTGTATTTTCTGAGACCTTGCAAGGCTCTTTCGACATTCCCATTTAATGCTTATCCAACAATGATTTCAAACAATGAGGTTCTTTCTAGTTGAGGCATTTTGTCAGACAATTGGTAGGCCTTGTGTGAGCTTCCAAAGTCTAGATTCTACATCCTTCCAATTTGGACAGTCACAGCTACAGTAGGTGTAAACAGTTCACATATAATAATAATAATAATTAAATTTTGTTGTTTTGGCATGAAAGACCTTGTTCCTTTTGTCCAAGAGTTTGAAAACAGTCGCATTGTATATCCAGCTATCATTGTACTCCATGAGAGTAGAGTCCCAGTGATGTTATTTGTCAGAGTAATATTAATAGTTCAATAGCTAATTGGTTTCCCTTGCTTGTCCCATCAATGTTAGCCATTGGCTCGTTGCCTTCTTTGTTTTCAATTTCATGAGGACCAACAACATCCTCATCCTTGTTTGATAAATCTATTCTTATAAGCATATGATGAATTCATGGTTGCAGGGCTTGGGTCCAAATACTCTGCAACCCAATAAGTATGCTGGTTTTTGGACCCCCGTTTCTTTTAAAAGTGATCAAATCTAGGCCAGTGATCTCTGAGGAAATACGATGATGAGAAGCCACAAAGATGACGAAAGTCTTGAAACAATTAAAACCACCAACAATAAAGTAGGCACTAAGAAGGTTGGAGCAACAGTGAACATAATTTGTTATGCTTTGAAGATCTTGTAAAAGTGGGGTGGGAAAAATTCATTTTCCCAAGAATGCCAGCCATATATTGCTTCTTGGAAAGTCTCAAGTGCCCAAGAATTAATCCTGTTTGAAAGTACTGAGTTTGGCACAAGTTTGGGAGTATGCTGGCAAAAGTTGACAAGTCTAAATGTACACCTACAAATTGCAATTATTTAAAATTTTTGAAGGCTTTATCAGCCAGCCATTTTTTGTCCTTAAAGTCACAACTCACATCTATAGAGGCATTTTGTCAAACAATTCATGTTTTCATAATACTGCCACATTTTGCATACATGTCCATCATGGAAGCGCCACTCACATTAGACGTAGGCCTGTCTATTAATATTATACAATTCATATCTTCATAATACTGCCACATTTTGGATACATGTCCATCATGGAAGTGCCACTCACATTAGACGTAGGCCTGTCTATTAATAATATTATATGTATCGTTGAACCTTGTTACAAAGTTTCAAAATTGGCAAAAGCTGGCAGGATGCTGGCAAAGAGTGACGAGTCCGACTTTACATATATCCATTGCTTTTACTGAACAATCTAATGTTTCAGCAACAAACCCAATCAATGCATATCCAGCAAAGATTGCTGCCCCTGAGATTGTGATTCCATGAGGCAATTTTTTAAAAGATATGCCTTGAAAGATGCACCTTTTGTGCATGCCTGTAATATCCAAAAAAATACTTAAGATAAATTTGAATATTTCTGTCAAAACCCTAGGACAGCAGTATATAAAATTGACTTTTATGACAGCAGCGACAATCTGATTTTTAAATAAAAAAACAGCAAACCACAATGCATCAAAACCATAGTTACCTAAGATTCTGGGACGGAGTTTCCAGGAGGGCAAAAATTTCCAAAATTTTGTAACGGTGGCAGGACGGCTATTAAAATAATATATAAAATTATAAATATTAAAAATATACAGATAAATTTTAATTTTTTATGAATAGCAATTCATATTTATATATCAGTCCACCATGTGCATACAGTCCACATTCAGATGTCCATATTAAAAACTCGCAGCATACATATAGCTATACTAATGTTATATGTCCATATAACTTTTAATATTAATATGTATGTTGCTGGTTTTCATAGCATGTTGTTACAGTCCATGTGCATTTGTGCTCGAAAATTTCTGTATTCATATATCACTCTTGTTTCTTAATATGTCTTTGTAATACAATACAGTCGGGTTATGGTTAACGGGTAAACATTTATAAAGAGAAAACAATAAACAAATTAATTAAAAAAGATTATTAAAAAAAAAAAAACCAAAAGTCCCCGAAATGTTTCGGGGACATCCAATCGTCCCCACTTTGTCCTCCAAATGTCCCATTCATCCCTAGGACATTTCTCCTTCTCTCCAAACGTCTTGGGGACGTTTTTTCCTCCTTGGCTGTGTGGGAAGCGCTGGGAAACATTTCCCTCCTATCCCGACATCCCCAAAACGTCCAGGATGTCTCGGGCTTTAGGATTTTAGGGGGACGTGTCACCGTGTAACTACGATCAAAACAAACTTTTATTTATTGATTTCGAACCGGCTATACAAAAAATACCTGGAGTGTCGGACTACAATTATTTTTGGCGTTGACAGGATGAACACTGTATCCGGAATGGCCATTGCAACCCTTGAATGGAATTTGCCAAGCTAAGATGTGAGGGATTCCGTCCTCAAACCTGTATGCAAATGAGGGATTTTGTCTTCTATTGCTGATGCAGAAGTAAAAACTACTTGCAGACTTGATAAATTTCCAAGATGCCTCAATAATAAACCCCAAATCTGCTTTTATAACTTCCAATCCCTCTCTAAAGTGGGCGCCCCCTTTTGGAAATACATGCATGCTCCATAAACAAATAAAATAATAACTTTATTCTCTTCCCAAGTTGGCGCCCATCCTAAAAATAAGAATATACAATATATTAAAAAGTTTTATCCTCACTTTATCCTAAAAATAGGATTTGATTACTCATGCAACCCACTCTATCCTTGGCGCCCCCATTCTTATTTAATTATTATTCTAATTTTGGCGCCCAATAATAAAAGTTCATCATTCTATTATTATTTTATTCTATTTCCGTTTTTTGGATTAAAAACATAATTCAAGTGTCCTTTTTCCAAATAAAATATAAAATGCTCTTGGACCACTTCAATTAATTTATTTTCCCCTTTTAATCTCCCCTTAGCCAATGAAAAATAATAAAAATAGGCTTGGGTATCCAAAAATAATTAATTCTAAAAAGGGGACATTATAGTGTGCCCTTCCTAGAATTCAAGCAAGTGTAATATGGGATGCTTAAGGATTTCAACACCCTCTCTAGTAGCATCATTTGCGGGTAAATCCTTGAACATACCAAATACTCTATGATAATCTTGTTCCTTAACTTCTTTTCCCTGAAATCCAAAATTACTTCAGGAACCAAAACAAGTTTGCCTTCATCATCGAAAGGAGGTAATTCAATGAAAGGAACAATATGATGCCCCAAAGCCTTTTTCCGGGCATGAGACATGGAAAAATATTATGCATCTTACTCTGCTTTGGTAAATCCAATTCATAGGCAACCTCTCTTATCTTTTGCTTGATCGTGTATGGTCCATAGAAACGAGGTTTGAGCTTTTCAGCTCCACTTCTTCAGAGAAGACTGTCTATAGGGCCGCAACCTCAGGAAAACCATGTCACCAACCTCAAAAGTCCTATCAATGCGGTGCTGGTCCGCATAAAATTTCTGTTGGTTTTGTGCATGTTGGACATGCTCTTTGAGCATTCTCAATATATATTGGCTCCGTCAACCAAGTCTCTTGCCGTTGGCATTCTACTATGTGCAAAAACCAAATCCACAAAAGAAAGAGCATCATAACCATACAAAGCTCGAAACGTGTCATATCTATGGACATGTGATGAGTGGTATCAGAGCAATGGTCTCCCTTATAAAACCATTTGACCCAAGGCTCTTTGCCTTGCCACATAATTATGCAAATATCCCTCAATCCACTTATTCACAATCTCTGTTTACCCATTTGTTTGTGGATGATAATTGGTATTTGGAGTTGACTTTGTTCCTATCAAGCGGAAAAGCTCCCTGCCAAAACAAACTAAGGAACTTGCTATCTCTGTCACTCACAATATTTTTAGGTAATTCATGTAGCCTAAAACCTCTACGAAAAATAAATCAGCAACTGTGGAGCCTTAAACTCTCTAGGAATAGCAAAGAAGTGAGCATATTTAGTGAGTCTATTAACCACTACAAAAATACAATTCTTACTTGAACATTCTAAAGACTGTGATGAAATCCATTGATATACTTTCCCATTTTTTGGTTCGGAATAGGTAAGGGCTGCAATAAATCTGTTGGAAAAGCATGCCACGCCTTGTTTTGTTGGCACACAATACACTCTTTGATGTATCGAGAGGATCTCTTCCTCGAGTCCTTTCCAAAAAAATCTGTCCTTGATTTGCTTATAGGTTTTAAAATACCTGGATGACCAACCAATGGTGTATCATGGACAACCCTTAAGATTTTGCTTTTTATCTTGAATTCAAGTACCAAATAGATTCTATTCTTGTAGAGGATAAGATCATCAACCACCTTGTACTTGTTATCTTGTATTTTGCCCTCAAGGATCTCATTAGCGCAACCATTAGTTACATACTCAGCAATTATTAAAGCTTTCCAATCAACAAAGATTTCAGATATAGAACATAGAAAAAGTTTTCTAGATAAAGCATCTGCTACAACGTTATTCTTTTCTTTAACATACTCTATGTCAAAATTATAAGCTTGGAGCTTACCCACTCTTGTTGCCTATCATTCAAGTCCTTACGGCCAAGAAAGAACTTCAAACTATAGTGATTAGTTTTGACCACAAACCAAACATTGTCGGAATTTTGCCAATGCATCCATGATAGCCAACATCTCTTTGTCATAAATAGAGAATCCACGCTCTACTTTACTAAGTTTCCAACTCACAAAGGCTATGGGATGCCCCTTTTGCATTAAAATAGCCCCCACTCCGATGCATTCTAACACAAAAATAACATGTAAATCAAGAACAACCAATACTGGGCAAGAATTCATTACCTTTTAAGCTTATCAAAGTTTGTTTGGGTTGTTTCAGACCAGTTGAAAGCTCCTTTCTTTGTCAAATCAGTCAATGGGACAGCAAGTTGTGAAAACCCTCTCACAAACTGCTTGTAGTAACTGCAAAGACCAAAGAATCCCCTCAACTATGTCAAAGTGATGGGTGGAGACCAATCCAATATTGCCTGGATCTTCCCTTGATCAACCTATACTCTTTGGGCACTAATCACATGTCCCAAATATAAAATTTTGGTCATTCCAAACTCACACTTGGATTCTTTTGCAAAAAGAGCTTGCTGTTCCAAAATTTCCAGCAGTGTATCCAAGTGTTATAGGTGTTCTTCCCAAGTCTTAGTGTACGCCAAAATGCCATTAAAGAATACTAGAACAAATTTCCTCGAGTGCTCACTAAAAACATGGTTCATGATGACTGAAAAGGAGTTGGAACATTGGTTAAACCAAAAGGCATTATCAAGAATTCAAAATGCCCAAAATGACAATGAAAAGATGTTTTGTGCACATATTGATCCCTTACCTTGATTTGGTGATAACTAGATCTCAAATCAATTTTGGAAAAATAAACCGCTCCATGTAACTCATCTATCAATTCATCAATTCTGGGTATTGGGTACTTGTTTTTGATAGTCTTCTTATTCAAAGCATGGTAATCAATGCACATCTTCACTTTCCCTTCCTTCTTCTTCACCAAAACAACAAAAGAAGCAAAAGGGCTAGAACTAGGTGGAATGCCCCATCTTCAAAAGCTCGTTGATTGTCTTTTCAATCTCCTCTTTGTAAACTCGTGGATGGTGGTAAAGAGTAATCATGACAGGTTTAGAACTTGTTTTCAGCTCAATGATGTGTTGGAATCCTCTATCGGTGGCAATCTTGATGGTAAATCACTAAATACTGTATTATATCTGTCCAAAATAGATTGTATATCCATGTGATAAGACCTATCATTAGTACTAGAAGAGGAAATACTTACCAAAGAATGGGCTGCCCATGCTACTTGCCCCTTACGGAAAGCTCCCTCCATCCGTGTTGCTGTAATAACCCTCTGTGCTCCGTTGGCCATACCATTATGTACAACCTCTTTTCCCTTGGTTTTGAATTTTAGCTCCATAGTTTGGTAATTCTGCGTGAATTCTCCAAGTGAATGCAACCATTGCACTCCAAAAACCACATTGGTTTCTCCTATGCCCAACATGTAGAAATCATCACAAACCTTGTGTTTTCCAAGAGTAATTTCCAATCCCTTCACCCTCTTGGTGCATGGAATAGTAAAACCATATGCTACAATAACATTAAAACCCTGGAAATCCTCTGTTTTCAAACCTCTTTGAGCTACCAAACTCTCATCAATAAAGTTGTGAGTTGCCCCACTATCAATCAAAATAGTTACCTTATGCCCATGTAGTACTCCATGAACTCTGAAAGGATGATACTTAGGAGCACCTGAAAGTGTAGCAAGAGTACCATCTAGAGTCTTTTCTTCACCTTTATTTTCAGCCATTGGTTCTTCCTCTTCTTCCCCTTCATCATTTGATATCACCTCTATATAGTGCACTTGTCCTTTGGGAAGACATCTATGACCTGGTCCCCATGGATCTCTGCAAGTGAAACACAATTTCTTCCTTCTGAGTTCATTTCTTGTTTCTATCTCCTTGCTGGTTTTAGGCAACTCTTTTTGTTGAAAACCACCTTGCTGAAATGACTTTTTCTGTTGCCCATAAGGTGCTGGTTTTGGCTGTGTTGTAGGCTGTCCTATAGGCTGATATCTCCCTTTTGGGGCTGACGTCTCGAAATCCAAAGCCTTTTTAATGGCTCCTTGTAGAGAAGTAGGGCTAAAAGCTTTCACTAAACCCCTAAGAGATTCAGTTAAACCTTCATGATGCAGAGAGAAATCATTAAACATACCAAAAACTTAACAATGCACTGATTAGAATGAAGGAGGAAACCAAAACCATATATGACATTCCTCAATTTCTTCATGAAGTTCTAAGAACAAAATTTATGTTTCACCTTTGGTTGATGTTTACAATCTACATTTCTGTACTCTCATGTTTAAAATTCAATTTGGCGACTCATGTTCTTTATTTTCTTGAGTCCTTTCCAACTTTATCCTTTTATTAGCTTCCAATACCTCTAGGACTGTTTTTAACTCTTACTAACTCTGTTTTGACTATAATGCTCTCCCCTCTCTTCTTACTCTTTAAGTACTTGCCTAGTCCTCTTATCCACTATCACTTTTCCTTCATTTCATTTCTTTATCGAAGTTAAGATACTAACGTTTCAATTCTGCTCTCTATCTTTGCAATAAACCACCCTTTAATGATTCTTGGGCTAGATCAAGATACATACCTGATCAGTAGAACCCTTTAACTAATGATCCACATTCTCCATTGGATTTCAAGCCTCTTGGGTGCACTTCATTACTAAGTTGATAAATGTTATTGGGAACTCTACCCCTGAATTTTGCCCCTAGTCCAAGAATACTAAGACTGTCACCTTCTTAAAGACCCTATAAAGCTTCAATCTCCTCCCTTGGTCTTGATAACATTATTAACATGTTTAACACCTTATAACAATGATATCATATCAAATTCAGCAACTTGTAACTGTCTCATTTACTCCTTATTCCATTTCTCATCTGCCCTGCCCTGCCTACTAGGCCTACTAGGTCTACTAGCCCTGCATTTATATAAAGTTTATTGTTAATATTGATTGAAAAGTTTTCAGGAGGAACCAAACACATATTTTAGTACCCTTTATGGGATTCTTGCTCTCCACTAAAAGTTAGGTCCTAACACAAAACACAACTCCTTTAACTTCTTGATCAGTTTGTCAATTAGGTATCCTAAACCTGTTTTCTTAGGGTAAAAACTCACAGGTTTACTTTCTCCGCAAACTCTTGTGCTTTTTGAGTACCCATTTGGCTTCTACAACTGGTGGCAAAGACTCTTAGGTAGCTCCTTTGGAAAATTAGCACAGTTTCGTCTTTCTCAGGCTTCTAACTAGGTTTCTTTAGGTCAAGAACAGGATAAAATAACTGTCAGCTTTTACAATGTCCGTACTCCATGATTCAACTTGAAACTAATAAAATTAGCTCTGAAACCCCCATCAGTCTCTATTCATTGAATTTGGGCATTTTTCATTGGATGCAAAGTGAGATATAACCAAATCTTTGACTAAACCCTAGTTTAGGGTTCTACCAGGCTCTAATAGGATAACAATAAATAAGCATTCCAAGACCTAAAATCAACTTCATAGGCTCTGCAAGAGCATTCCACACCTTTCTCCCTCAAACTATAACACCTCATAATGCCTAGGTCATTCAAGACAGTAAGGTTTGTAGTCAAGATACACTCAAAACTTCCGTTTTCTTGACAGTTTTCTAGTTTGGACCTTGGTTTGATTTCTAAAACCATTGTCAATGATTTCTCACTCCCTACAAACACTAGGCCACCTTCTTTAAGTGTCACAATGTATCCTTATAACAAGTTTGCTTGAACTCCTTGAAAAAGGTAATGTACAGTCCTCCTTGATTGATATTTCTGAGTTTGCTAAGTCAGGGCATTTATCAAATGAATCATAACATGACTGCCTCACTATCTCTAAAACCCTTCTCCATCATCTCTCCGAGCAATGCACACACATATACATATTAGGTTCTTACTTATCTATAACTCCTTATAACATTTTCTCAACCTTCAAGTGACACAACACAACAAAGGTACTTACTCAAACCTCTTATCTCTTCAAGAAGGAACTGTCATAACTTTCCTAAGGCTCTTATAGCTTCATATTATGTTTCACCAATTGGGAATGTCCCTATCTTCTCTTAATAACCTGCACGGTCAAACATACAACCCAAAATGCAGAGTTTGCCATGTTAACAAAAACACATCCTCCAAATATCCTATGGTCTCATTCTATGACAGTCAACTAAACTGGCATTGTCAAATCACACACATCATAAGACACACAGGATACAGCTGTTCCTTCATACACCATTCTCATATACAAGAATATCAAGGTTTTATTCATTCAAGATCTGTATTACAAGAGTTTCGTTGTTCCACACGGACCTCCCCGAGTCTTCATGGCTCTCTCACACTTACTTCCACCTCTATCAACGCTCTCTTTTTCTAAAAACTAACATCTCCGATTCGAATTCCTCCTTTTAAAACCCAAATTAGAGGTAGTTTCAAGTTCAACTAGTTCAGGCAACCAAACCAAGGTAAAAGCTGACCTCAACTTATTGAAACCCTACTTGAATGGGTAAAACACCTTATTTACATCATATAATGTCTTTGTATCCTTTAGGCTTTTACCTTATTACTTGATTTCACGTTAACATTAGACCTAATTCCAATTTAGAAATTCAAATATTCAAAAGGGTGCATTTTGGAGGGAAAACTCAAAATGACCCCATAACACCCATGGAGGAACCCAAGAAGGATGGAAAACATTCAAAAACTCCAAAGTTGCCCTACAAAACCTAATTTAAACCAAAATTTGCTAGAAACCAAAATTTTGTTATGTACATGATGATCCTTCTGCAACACTTCCATGGACAAAACATCCAATCTCCTGTATATCACATCAAGTACCATCACAAAAAGCTTATGAAATCCAGCTACATAGTCCCTTGAGTGTAGTTGTTTGAGTTGAGCTAATTCTCGGAAATGAATTTCTAGATTCTCTTTGTCAAATCCTGTATCAACTTTGTCACTGAAATTGCCATATGAGTGGATGAGATTGTGTCCTTGTGTGATTAGCCCATGGTACTACCACTCATGTGCTATACCTTCCAAGATGAAAGGCTGCAAGTTTAAAATACTTCCAATCCCTCTCTAAAGTGGGTGCCCCCTTTTGGAAATACATGCATGCTCCATAAAAAAATAAAATAATAACTTTATTCTCCTCCTAAGTTAGATCAGAGTTCGTGCCCATCCTAAAAATAGGAATATACAATATTAAAAAGCTTTATCCTCACTTTATCCTAAAAATAGGATCTGATTACTCATGCAGCCCACTCTATCCTTGGCGCCCCCATTCTTATTTAATTATTATTCTAATTTTGGCGCCCAATAATAGAAGTTCATCATTCTATTATTATTTTATTCTATTTTTGCTTTTTGGATTAAAAATATAATTCAAGTGTCATTTTTCCAAATAAAATATAAAAATACTCTTGGACCACTTAAATTAATTTATTTTCCCCTTTAATCTCCCCTTAGCCTATGGAAAATAATAAAAATAGGCTTTGGGTATCCAGAATTAATTAATTCTGAAAAGGGGACATTACAATGTCCAGTAATCATCATTGTCCATGATGTTTTCTGATCAAATAAATGATCCCAACTCTCATGAAATTTTGGAAAAGATTGAATGGAATCTATGATCTTTGAATAAAGTCATAGTCCCTTATATGCTTAAAGGATCGAGATGCACCAACATTTGAAATAACTTAGTAATTATCATATCATAGTCTGCATCAATTCATACCTGGCAATCCAATTGAGGTTTCAAACCTTCCCTTGACATCAAGCTTGGTTGAGTGAGACACATCGGCACAGTGACTTAGAAGTTTGGGTTAGGATCACCATTTGCCTGCACCTGAACAGTGCTGGAATTAACAAGTGAATCTTGGCGACGTTGCTTTACAGTCATTTAGAATGCCATTTAATTTCACCTTAAGTCATGTCAAATCTTACATTTCCTTCCACTAAACTGGCGGAAAATTACAGCATTGTCTGAAAATCAAAATTTCAAGGAAAGCCCAAGAAAGGAGCCAGCTTCATTTCTAAGAATCCAGCGGGCACCAGATGAACCAGGGTTTCCTTTAGAGGTCCTGTCAAAATTGGCTTTGCTCATCCAGGTGTGAGTGGGATAAATCTTGCAACAGCCCTTTTACGCCTATGACAATTTACCCCTTTTATCCACCCCGGGGCTATTAAAAACAATTTTGATGCCAGTTTAACCTGCCAAAAGCTATTCTACCTTTAACCATAAACCTATTACCCAGCGAGAACTTATTTTGAGGTTAAAAACAAGTTAAAGAAATGATAAAAATGAAAATTTTATGGACAGTTATTTACTTAGCTTTTATTTTTAATTAGCCGCCTCTTTGTGAAATTTCTTCAGATAATTTAAAACATTATTATTGGTAAAAAGGGAAGCAGAAAGATCAAGGCGATCCTGAGCGTCAAGAGTAAGTTCACTATTATGAATTTCCTCTGTATGGAATCCATTAAGGTGCTGCATAACTTGGAAACTCTCACATCATGGGAACTGTTTATTTTCCTTAAAATCTTAGAAACATATTTGTGAAGCTTAGGCATATTTGTTAGTAGAGTAATCTATTACGTCCTAAGATGTTGACAAGTTTTCTTTGCTGGAACTCAGATCTACAGGGCACTCCTTAAGTTTTTCTGCGCGAGAGTTCAATATCCATACCCTGGAACTTCTGGAAAAGTTTCTGATACTTTTCTAAGAGAGGAAGTTTCCATGAATTACCATTACCCACTTACCACTTCTGTTATATTTCTGAGATTATTTCCAATGTTCTCATGTTTGAAACAGATATTGGAAACAGCTATGACTTTATTTTATTTATTTTCTTTATGTACTGTTGATTTCCTGAATCATGTTTTCTTTAGAAGTCATCTACAGAACTGTTGCGGGAAACTGTTTTGTAAGTACCCATCAATTTATTCATGGTGATGGCATTCCTGAAGTTTTGTTGTCTAATTCTTGGTGCAACATAAAAGAATATCATAGAGATTGACAAACATTGGTTTCCTAAATGCCAGTTTTTACTACATTGCATTATTAAGAAATCTAACTTGTGCAAAAAACATTTTTGTCCTCATATGCTATTGTTGTTCTCAAACTGTTCCTTGATTTCTTCCAGAACCATAGACAAATGACTATAATAATAAAGTTCAAATCTGCCTTTTGGGATTTTAGTTTCCAAATGCCACTCTAAAAATATGAATAAACAAGGATGTGTAGGATTTAGGTTTATGCCTTCTTATACCCCAACTAAAAATGTGTATAGATATAGTATTGCTAACTCATCTTTCCAAGCTATCAGAGCTTGATTCTTACTTCTTGTTATTAGTGTGCTGCACAGATTGCTTAAAAGTTATTTCAATCCCATTGATTTATCGTTTAGCGCCTCATACCAGTAGACATCATATATTATTATATTATTTTTATAGACTCAAATATAGATCACGTAAGTGATCCTCCAAGTAAAATAATATATATTCTTATGTAAGATCACGTACTAGTAAAACTAATATATATTCTTATATATAGCAGTAGAGAGTGACATTTTGTGTGCGTGCGCACAAATAATAAGAATAGGTTTGATATCCTTGAATCCTAATTTTTGAGTAAGGGGACTACATTTATATCCTCATTAGGCTAAGTTACATCAAACGTTTTGGATACGGGAGCGGGAGCGGGGTATCCGATACGCGGAAACGGCAAATTTTTTTTTGACCCCGGATACGGCGTAGGATACGGCAGTACAAAAACTATATAAAAATTAAAAAATATATAAATTTCAGCCTTCTAAATAGGAATTTAATTATTAACCACATATTATGCATATGAAAGACAAGTTATAAGCTAAATAAGTGAATAACCACAACAAACAAGCTAGGATACCGATAAAACTTAGAAACTTAAAAGTTTAAAAGTTAAATTAAAATTTAAAATACTTAAATCAAACACAATGTGAATGTCATGAATCTCATGATATATTAAATTCAATCATAGATCAATATTCAAAGCTCAAACTATCTTTCATTGTCAATATTCATCATATTCCTCTTCATCAAGAGGATCAAAACCAGCTACATCATCATCATTATGTGGTTCATTAGAACCACATGGGCTCGAACCACTCGCACTAGGGCTTCAGCACTGCTCCACACTCGCCTAGGGCCCTTGCTAGTTGCGCCCCCTTGTGCATGTAGGTCTCGTGGTGCCACGAACTCGTCTCATCATCATATGCTCCATGGTGGGAAATGGAAGCATCAAGTCAACTATCTGGGTAAAACACGGATCAATGTCCCAATGTTTTGTTGACCCTTCCTTGTACTCTGGCTGCTTGTGGGATAAAAGGCGCAAGTTGGAATGTATGTATACCAAATCTTGACCCTTTTAGCCCCCAATCATTTGTGCTTACGTGAGTGGATGAAATTATACGTACTCCGGTTGCGCTCGGAGGAAGATGAACTTGCTGACCTATTAAGGCAACCCAAACTTCAAAGTCAATGCAAAGTTCAACTTGATTTAAACACTCAAACTTAAATTTTAAAAACTAAAAGAAAAGAGAAAAAAATTAAAAACTTACGTGCAAGACCTTGATTGCCAGAGGTTGCAAGTAAGCCGATGAAGTACCATGGAGGTACCACCACATATGTGCATCCATCTTGTATTTGCTCCGAAGAGCGAGAAGGCTATGACCCGTTTCTGCTATGAAATTGCCAAACTCTACCATAACCTGGTCTTGGGCCTCAGGATCAGGGAAGAGCCTAGCTAATGCCACCATATATCCCTCACTGACTTCCGCATCCCTGTATGGTGCTACCCTCCCTAGCAAGGAAAGGATCTCTGTGTTATAAAATCTAGGAGTCAATGCAAAAGCTAGTAGATGTAATGGGGTGGTCATTTTGTTCCACCGCTCAATGAGGATTGACTTCACTTGTTTGAAAAATATTTCCTCGGGATCTTGTTCTTTTGCATTTATGACGGCTTTTATCTTCTCAATCATTGAGTCGATGCCGTCATATATCTCTCCTAGACATGGTTGATCCGTGTCAGTAAACCGGATCATGCTCATAATGGGCTCCGTAAATCTCAACAGATAACCCACTCTATCCCACCAAGAGTCCTCTAAGATCAAGTTCTTCACTTTTTGAGCCCCTTCAGTGTTTGATTGCCTCCATACAGACCAAAGATTGGATGTTACCATCCTCATGAGTGCCTCTCGCACCTTCACTAGTCGTCTCAAGACGATTGTGTGTGATGCAAACCGAGTCTCAGCAACCTAATAAGAACGAGGAACAAAAATTAAAAATAAAATTTAAATTATAAAATTGAAAGCTAAAAGAATACTAAAAAACTTATATTAAATATTAAATTAAAAAGAAAGAAAGAAATAAAGCTTGTCCTTACCTTCAGTAGCTCCAACTGCGAGAATGATCTAAAAATGCCCTGTGACATGTGGTGGTTGGTGACAAACATTTGGATTTCTTGAACAGTGCATACACTTGCGGATCCACTCTATTTTGTTTTCCATTTTCTTTAGCATTAAATTCAATGAATGCACAGCACAAGGTGTCCAAAAAATATGCCCATACCGTGCCTCAACTAACATCCCTGCAGCTTTGCAATTTTTGGCATTGTCCGTTATCACTTGGACAACATTTTCAGGCCCCACTGCCTCAATGGACTCAAAGAGAATGTTGGCTATGAATTGGGCATCCTTCACTTGCCCCTCACAATTAACCGCTTTTAAAAACATTGCCCCCTTAGGGCATACTGCAATCACATTGATTAAAGGGCGGTTTCTTGCATCTTTCCATCCATCAGAAACAATGGACACACCAGTTTTGGTCCATGAGTCCCTAATTGGTTGCAAGGAGGTTTCCACATATTTTTTTTGTCTATCCAAAAGGGTGGTGCGGATCTTCTCAAATCCTGGTGGTTTATACCCTTTTGGTGCCTCATTGATGGCTTTCACCATCTCATGCCAATAAGGTGATCTCACAACATTAAAAGAAATACCATTAGCATATACACACCTTGCAATGCATTCATCTGCAATCTCCCTGTACTCATTCTGAAAGGCCTTTTCCAATGGCCCTTTTGTCTTACTTTTCTTTCGTGCAAGGGAAACATCCTCATTTGTGGAGATAGGAGCCACAAATGGATGTGGCATGGCCACTGGTGGGGATCCACTAGGTGATGGAACAACTGGAGGCCTTGCTGAACGAGATGAACCTCCTCTTCTGGCCAATGGATGACCCACTCTCAGAGCCACTCTAGCCTCTGCATCCTCCTGCTCTTTGATAAATGCCAAAACATTTTCTCTTGGCACCCCAGCATTATTCCTCCCCCTACATACTCTTATACCATTACCCGTTATGGCACACAAATGGCTTTTCACCCTACTGTAAGAGCCTTTGAATATTCCATCACACTCATTGCATTTCCATTCAAAACAACCACCACCTGCAAGTTGTTGAACTATTGTTACGTGCCTCCATAACGGTGAATTTGGGTCAAAGTCTTTGGCCAAAGATTGCCCAGAAGAAGCAGAACTTGTTGCCATTGTAGAAATACCTACAAGGTTTAAAAACAAATTAAGCAAAGAAAACAATGGCATGTTTTACCTTTGTGATTGAACAATGAAAATTAAAAAATTAAATGGAAAGAGCAAAATAAAAATGAACAAAAAATGTAATGTGTGAAAGATTAAAAAAATAAAAAATAGAGGAACAAGGCTAGAAATTAAAAAAACTTACCTTCACTTAGTAAACCACAAATCAAATCCTTCACAAATCCTCCTTTGCAGCTCCTCACACTCCTCCAAGCTTAGCAATAGCTCCTCACACTCCTCAAAACCCTAGACAAGCACAATGCAATTTTGGAGAGCCTGATGTGAGTTTGTTTGCTTTATGTTATGTTTGTGTGTTGTTCTTTTGTTTTATTGTTTAGATGTAGCTTTTAGGTTTTAGATTAGAAGAATTTATTATTATTTTTATTGATTCGCGAGTTCAAAAAAAGTGGAAAAATTAAAAAAATTAAAAACGCGCGTGTTTTTGCAGCGGGAGCGGTACTAGTGGAAAGCGGCCGGGTGCGGCGCAGGCCGTACCCGACTTTTATAGCAGTATAGAGAGTGACATTTGCCGCTGTGCGCTCCGCTCCGCTCCGCTCCGCTCCGCCCGCTCCCGGACGCTCCGCTCCGCTCCGCCCCCAAAACCCGCGTTTCCGGTAACACAGTTCCCAGGTGTAAGGGCTTTTGGACGAGGGTCAAGGGGTGTGAAAGATAATTATTAACAAATGCATTTAACAGTTTTCTCATTAGTACATTTGAATGTTTAATTTCCAGTGCCAACATATTTTAATTTTACTTGATTCTGTTTCATATATATTCCTAAGGTAGGGTCCCATAAAATATATATGTGCAGGAGCAGGTTGATGCAATTGTGCCAAGGGGCCAGCTTACATTTTGAACTTACTTTGTACCCTTATTTGTATCAATCTTTGATATCAGTTACGTGTCCTCTTTCAGCTCTCTTAAAGTTTTTGCCTCATTTCTCTCTGAGTGGCATGACTTTATACTTATCAATCTGTTGACGACACAAACTCACAGCCAGCTCGACTTGAGTTGTAACTGGCAGAAAATAAGCACAATTACTTCATTTTCTCAACAATTGATTATACTTTGTACAGATCAACCAATTTCATTTTCTGACAATCTAAAACAACAGTACAATTAAGTTTCTGGGAGACATGTCTAGTTGTTGCTGTAAAGTACATTGTGGTCATGATTGACCATTATTTTCTATTTCAATGAATTTGATGCTTGCTGACATAAGACATGTATATGGTATAGGCTGGCAGACCACTAAAAGGTAGGTAAGTTTTGAATGCTCCAGGTAATGGAAACTGAAGTCTTTGACATTAACTGAGCCATTTCTGTGCATTTCCAAATATCTCACAACATGACAAAAAGCAAACCAAGGTTTGTATTGTCAGACTGTGCAAAGTGACATTGAGTCACTTCTACGGCCTTTTGGATTCAGATAAAATTCAATAGAATGACTGACAAATTTATCTGCACTGAAAGTTCTCAATTTTTTCTTGTCATAAATAGTAAAAGGCATAAAAGGTCTGTGTATTTTTCTTTGGCTTAAGAAACACATGATTTCTCTGTTCCCTGTTCTGATGCAAATGTGTCAAACAGTGTATCCTCACTTGTAAAGATCTGTTCTATATAATTTGAACTAAATTAGTAAACTTATCTAAATTGTATTTGTGCCAATCTTATCTATTTGTCTGACTTAATTCTATGATTGTCTGCAGCTTTTCCTTAAATGTTTTCACATAATTCACTATATCTACACAATTGTGGTAAATCTAAATGTTGGTGTTTTGAACTAGTGCTTCATCTATAGTCTAATTGGAATGGAAGCCTAGGCATCTTGATGTTCAGGGTCAGCATGCTCAAAACCGAGCAGAGCAATCTTGAGTAACTCTTTTGGCTCCTAGAGGATGATTTATGCCTTTTAGGACGAACTGGCTTCCTACATAAAACAATAGAATGGCTCTGACAGGTTTCTCTGCACTGGTAGTGTACAGTGAGAAGTATGATGGGCCACACAGAGTCTTCCAGTACCTTGTGATTGTTATGATCATCTTTGCAAGAATAGTGATAAGAGAAAGACTTCTGTTACTTAAGTTCTTATAATATTTTTACAATTTCTTCCTTTTTAATTTTTTTGGTTGAAGAAACACACGATTTTTTTGTGCCGTATTCAGATGCAAGTGTGTTAAACAGCGCATCCTCAATTTTAAAGATCTCTCTATGCAATTTGAACTTATTGAGAAAACTTATCTACATTGTATTTGTGCTAATTGTATCTACTCGCCTGACTTAAATCTATAGCAACCATCTGTAGCTATTTCCTTAAATGTCAGCACATAATACATTATATGTGCACAAATCATGAAATCGTTGTAAAATCCAAAAGTTGGTGCACTTTGAAAAATAATGGTGTTTTGAACTAATGGTTTATCTATAGTCTATTTGGAATGGAAGTGCATGCAACTTGATGCTCAGGTTTGACATACTCAAAACTGAAGACATCAACCTTTAGTGACTTGCTTGGCTCTTAAAGGTGATTAATGCCTTTCAGGACATACTGTCTTCCTATATAAATCAATAGAATGGCTCTGACATGTTTCTCAGGTTTGACATGCTCAAAACTGACGACATCAACCTTTAGTGACTTGCTTGGCTCTTAAAGGTGCTTAATGCCTTTCAGGACATACTGTCTTCCTATATAAATCAATAGAATGGCTCTGACATGTTTCTCTGCACTGGTAGTGTACAGTGAGAAGTATGATGGGCCACACAGTCTTGTAGTTCCTTCTGATTGTGATGATCATCTTTGCAAGAATAGTGATAAGAGAGACTTTTGTTTCTTAAGTTCTGTCGACATTTATATAGTTTCTTCCTCTTTTTTCTTTTTATAAGGCCTAAGATGAATGGAAACAGACATCATCTTGGCATGCCATAGTAAGACATGAATAGAAAGAACATGATTCTTTTGACCAAGTTAATGAAGTCCTTTTCAAGTTGATTCAATCTACACACCAAGTCCAAGATTATTATTACATTCCAGTTCTACGACTGGTTTCTTACAGAACAAGAAAACGGAATATGCATGAAAAAAATGGATGTGTTCTGGCGTGCATGCGCGCAAAATAGGTCTATATTTGTAAGCCAAGTTTTTCATCTCTTTTTCATTTTTCATGCGTGGTTCTTTGACCTGACTGTACATTTTCTATTATCCCATGTTCAATTGGAGGGAAAAGCCAAAGGGTTGTGCATTCAAAACATACAGAAAACAGTCGAGTCACTCTCTTGGCTTTTGAAAGAGGAATATTGACGTATAGGACTGCTTGAATTTCCCTGCTGGTAGGCAAATGGGATTATTGCTTTTCACTCGTTAAAATAAAATATGGGAATATCCAGGGCTATGCTGGAGGGAGTTTATACAACTGCAACTTACATAAATACCTTTCATTCTTGAAGTTGTGCCATATTCAATTTGTGATGTGGCAAGAACTTAGGTGTTAATTTTGAGTGACGGGTATATATTCAGTTGGATAGCTTCTCTTGTAAAGGCTTTTAGGTTCCAGGCATTTGATTAATCATTTCTTCTGTTCTTATGGCTAAACATGAGTCTATTTCTGCAGTTATAGTGGTGAAATTACTCCCTATAGCTAATTGATGCAGGAGCATCTGGGTCCACACACAATCTTGCATCACCCAAAAACATAAGTATAATAAAGCAGTGTAGAAATCCACTGTTTTCTTGTGCGCTTCCACACAAGGATGCATCTCTGAAGGTACCCACAAGGTTATGCAAATCAAGTAAGCCTTCTGCTGAGCATTTGCAATATTCTGGGTTGCTGGCTTGGTTCCACGCAGTGATGGAGTGCTTGCCATGTGTTCTGCACAAGTCTTTCTGCATGCAGCCGTGCGCGCAACTCCTCATCATTACAAATTGCTGTGAAGGGTTGTGATCTCTTGCAAGTTCTTACACTTTTGTGCCCCCAGTCCCGCACACACATTTGCATATGACTTCTCTCTGTGCAAGGTGGTCTGACAAACCTCTGCACAAGTTTTCTCTGCAAGAAGGATCATGCACATGCAAGTTAGCACAATTATGCACCTTTCTTTGGGGTCTTCAGACATTGCGGACACACGCATCCGTTCTGTTAACCGTCTGCCAGTTATCAGAAAATACAACAGTTATGAACTTATGATGGCTGAGAATTGCAGAGACGTCTGGAGGAGCTGCAACATCACTGTGACAGAAACAGTTCTGTTTCCATAATGGTTTCTTGAAGCATATCTTTATTAGGAAGCCGACACATCTTGGTAAGGCATTCAATTTTTAGGAAGAGACAGTTCGGAGGCAGCCAATAAAGAGCACTGCAATTAGAGGTCTGTGTGCAGATCTAGGGAAAGGACTGTAGAGTTGAGTCACGTCCTTGTGAGGACTAGGGGAGTAATACTGTGAGTGTTTGTAAGCCTTTTAGGCTGTGAGTGTGTAATCTCTCATTTAAGCAATAAAGAGTTGTTGTTGTTTTCCCTTGCGCAGGGATTGTAAATGTGCATTGTTGTGTGGGCTGCACGTTATAAGGCCGTCCTTGATTGGATCTCCTGAACGTGACAATGCATCCCTTCTATCCTATGGATATAGCTGAAACTTGTGCAATACCATATTAATTAATGGAACTTATTGTGGGTTTCGACCTATTGTAAAAAAGAAATATTTGAATTTTCTGTCAATGCCCATTGCATTAATGGAAGTGCTTGAAGTTAGTTACTTGGTAATAAGGTTTTTCTTTGTAATATATATCTTAGTATGGTGTTTTTTTCTTAATACAAGTTTTGGTAGTGTTTTTCTTCCAATATATTATATATATTTTGGTAGCATTACTTCTTAATTTAAACTTTGGACGCGAACGCTCAGTGAAGAACAAAGACTATTCTTCTGAATTTGTAATAGATGGTATATGCAATGAAAAAGTCAAGTATAAAAACTTTGTGCCAAGTTTATGCTTTTAAAATGGTTGCACACTTTTTCTTGTGATGTTATAGGTGTTCCGATCTCAAGATTACAATGCGCTACTTTATTGTTTCAAACAGGTAATGCTGGTCATAAATATGATTATTGCTTTCAATTTCTGCTTTATGTTATTTATTTTAATTTTTAAACTTTGAATTGGTAGTCATATTTTTATTTACTAGATGTTTGAAATGTGGAATGCAGTTGTTTGAAAAAGTAGAAGTGACAAAACCAGTCGCTAGTCGATCAACATCTGCCGAAATATATGTCGTTGGTTTAAGATATAAAGCCCCTGCTAAGATTGACCCACGTCTTCTTGATGTGAAACATCTTTTTCAAGAAGTTGTCGGGCCACCAAAGGTAAACACATATCTTTGATCTGGAAAGTTCAATTGTTTCTCCAATGGGTGGCCTTTCTGTGAAAAAGTGTTTTGGGAATGAACAGCAATGTTTTGTAGTGTTGGTTTGAGGCTACCAAATACTAACACATATGTTTGATTATCTGAGAAACACTTTCTTTATCTGGCTAGGTGGTGGATGTTCTGAGAGGAAGTAAACAAAAGCGAAATCGTGAAGGGTATATCTTATATTCCTGCTAACTTATTGTTTGTCCTACAGGTTTTATTCTCCTTCTTTAGATAAAAAGTGGTTTTATTTTGATCTCAAGTACAAATGTTGGAGGTCCTTTGTGTATATTGCTGGATTTTCTATTTTCTGAAAGATGTTTAGAGTCAACATAACCATCTAGCCTTCATGAAGCCTGAGATCATTGTGTTTATCCTTCTTTTATTTACCGTGATTGCAGATATGAAGAAGGACTTGCCACAATACGGAAGACTTGCCTTGCTTCAGATTTTGTGTGGTCAGACAAACCTTTGGATGTTCTTGGCTCAGTAACTTCCATTTCATTTGAGGATCCAGTGTGCTCTGCCATAAAGGAGCATTCTCTGACAACTGATGAGGTAGTTTAATTCTACATGTAAATCAGTTTTGATTGCTTATTTTGCACACGAGGATGCTTATCTTGTTCTTTGGTGTGAATGCACAAAGATTTGATGAAGAGAATTTCATTATCCCTGCTTAATTGATTTTGCAGATAAAAATTTTATGTGATGATTTGCGGGTTCTAGGAAACAAGACTTTAAGCACATACTGAAGTATGTTTCTTCTATCCTCCTCCTTAATAGAAAAATTCATAACCTCTTATTATAATTTCCGAAGGGGCAATTACAGCCTTCACTTATCTCAGGAAAACAAGAAGGAATTTAGTTTAATTTGCCTTGTATGATACTTAAAAGCTACAAACAAAATTGGAAACAAAGTTAGACACTGATTTAAAATATTTAAGATGACAAACATAAATGCATCCACTTATCACACTTACCCCTACTTCATAGGACACTTTCAACAATGCCATGCTCGAGAACGAGTTAAATACATTTGATGCGAATTTGTATCAAATGTGGAGAATATTTAGTCTACAAGAACTTAGCTGGATGAGAGATTTTAGTTGCCATTTTAATATTTTTTTTTGAAATTAAAAATATAATATATTGTTTATGTAAATTATTTGGCTCATATATGATATAGACAAAATTTCTGTCTTTTTGAAATAATGAATGCATATATCTATTGATTGTTAAACACCGAGTATATGGTGAATCAAATATTCTTTGTCAGCAAATATTGGATGATCTCTTATGAATATTTCAAATTCCAACTCTGCATGGGAACTTCACACAAAAGAGTAGGGAGTTTAACGACAAACATGGCAGAGAGTAGCTGCTATACAGATTTTCAAGTCGCTCACTATCTTGAACTGTAAAGCTTCCAACATGCATATGTATTCTTAACTTAGAAACAGTAAATCGCAGGGACTAGCATCTCTTTTATTGTATTCCAAGTGTGCATTATTAGTTTTGTTAATGCGTAGATGTTAGAGGGAATGGTGTAGATGCACTTTTTTCATGAGTATTTACACTATTTTGGTAGCAAAATGAAGAACTATAGGCTAGCAGGATTGAGGAATAGCAGGTTTGTGAGAATCATTATGAATAAATAAGTAAAGATACTACAATAGGTCAACAAGATTTGAAAGGAGGTCAATGGGACTGAAAAATACATAAAGTTACATCAGCAAGTAGGACTATTGAAAAGAACTCCAAGAGCTGAAAAACAACAATCTTAAACAACGAAATTGTGAGATTAACTTTAAGGTAAATGGCTTTTCCTAGGATGTTGGATGTAGATATTTTGAATTCCTACAACCAAGCCTCTCTCCTGTACTGAGATGTTTAAATTGTTAATATGAAGTGACCTTAAAGTGGCACTCATTTGAATGTGTTCACTTTTGACCTTTTTGTACAAGCCTCGTCCAATGTCACCGTATTCTCAACAACTCCCCACTGAACCTGAACTAAAACTGTTTTGGAACTGATTGTAGTTCTAGTTCTCCTAGAAAGCGTACTTGGTTCTTCTTGAGAATCTCCGGGTCCTTAATGGAAATGTTCTAGATCATAGTAAGAAAAATCGGCGAGTACTCACCACTCGTCTCTAAACAAATACTCGCCCATTTAAGTCACCATTTTTGACCTATTGAGTTTTGGCGAGTACTCGCTGAGTACTTGCCAAAACTCGGCGAGTCCGTGTTTTTAACTCGTCAACGTTGACTATATTCGGAAACACGTCCAACACACTCAAAAAATGCTGAAAAAACACGTTTTTTTCCCTTTATAAGGCCCTACACTACTTCATTTTCATTCACACAACCATTTGAGCTTGCATTGCTTGTGTTGAACGGATTTATTTTTTATGGTCATTTGCAGCCGGGGTATGTTTTTTTAAACGCAAATTCGTTCTAAACTATTTAAATTTTATGTGTGCGTATTGTAATTGATTCATTGAATATGTTTTGTAATTTTAAATGCGTTCAATGTGATTGCGAATCGTATTAAATTTTTAATACTCATTTGCAACCTTTAGGTATATCATTTTTATTAAATTATGGTGAAATATGGTTATTTAGGCATGTTTTTAAATTTTTTTTAATTAAGCTTACGTTTTTTAATTTTTAAATGTGCATTGTGTTGCAAATTAGAGCTTAACAATGGCATCAGGCTCGGCATCTGGGTCAGCATCACTAGCAGGAACCGTTCTTGCGAATGCCCGTACCCAAGCTTGGAAGTATGGTGTACGTGGAGCATTGTAGGAGCAATTACTTGCAATTTTTCTGTGGCAGAACAATGTCTAGAGGCATCAATTGTTTGAAGTATCACCTTGCATCTATTGTTTGTTGGGACGTTGTGGTTTGCCCCAATGTTATGGAAGAGGCAAAGCGAGAGATGAGAGCAGAGCTGATAGAGCTAGAGGAGAAGAAACTAGAGAGGGAAAGGTGCAGACAACCATAGCACAAACTATTAGACCTGGGGCTGCAATGACAGAGGATTCAGAGGATGATGCGGCAACAATTGTGGGCTCTACTTGTGGTCCACGCATACGAACCGGAAGAGGCACATCTTCATCGAGTTCGAGCAAAGGCATACAAAGCTTTTTTTGTGGCAAGGAACACACCTAGAGCACAACCTTCATTGCAAGGTACAACTTGGAACAAGGATATGCACGAGGAAGCGGATAAAGCATGTGCAAATTTTAGTACTACAACAACCTTCCATTCAATGTGGCAAAGAGCCCATATTGGGAGTACTTGGTGACAACGTTGAGATTCGAGGAAAGGGTACAAGGCACCCTCTCCAAAAGATTTGAGTGGGAAATTGCTCTAGGGTGTAGTTGCAAATGCCACTACAATTCTAGAAGAGCAAAAGAAACAATGGAACAAATATAGATGCACCATTCTTTCAGATGGGTGGACGGATGGAAGGAACCACACCCTCATTAATTTTTTAGCGGCTTCAAATGGTGAGATGGTGTTTTTGAAGTCTATTGATGCCTCTAACATAGTAAAAAATGTAGAGAATTTGAGTGTTATGTTAGAGACGGTTGTATTAGAGGTTGGTATATAGAATGTTGTGCAAGTTGTCACAGACAATGCAACAACATATGTGGCGGCTGGGAGACTACTGCAGGAGAGACATCCATCACTCTTTTGGACTCCTTGTGTAGCTCATTGCCTTGACCTTCTTTTGGAGGACATAGGCAAAATTGATTGGGTGAGGCCGGTTGTAGAAGATGCAAGAAACATAACAAAGTACATATACAATCACCCTTGGGTTTTGAGCTTGATGAGAGAACACACAAAGGGGAAAGAGCTTGTTCGAGTCGGTGTCACAAGGTTTGCAACTAACTTCTTGATGTTGCAAAGTATTTCTAGTTTGTTGACATCTTTGAAGCAAATGTTTGTGAGTCAAGCATGGCTAGACTCACAATATTCAAAGAAAGTTGATGGAGAGAGGGTTGCAAAGATAGTTTTTGATGATATCTTTATAAAGAGAGCTAAATAGATCATCAAGGTAATTTCAAACTTTGATTTGTATTTCATTCCTTTATTTTAATTTGTTAAATTGTCAATATATTGTTTTTACCTTTTTACTTTATTTGTAAGTTTGTAACCTTACATTTTAATTTGTGTGTGGGTGTCAGAGCCGTTGGTGAGGGTTTTGCGTTTGGTTGATGGGGAGCAAAACCCTATGGGGTACATTTATGAGGCCATGGATAGGGCCAAAGAGTCTATCCAAAACTATTAGGGGATATCATCAGATATGGTCCCTTTTGGGAGATTATTGATCGGAGGTGGAACAATCAACTCCACCAACCTATTCATGCAATGGGGTACTACCTCAACCCCAAGTATTTCTTCTTCGACAACTTCACAGATGTGAACGAAGAGGTTATGGAGGGCCTTTCAACATGTATTGAGAGGATGATACCAGATGTTGAGACGAGGGACCTCGTCATTTTAGAGCTGCAAAATTACAAACGTGCTACGGGGAGGCTCTTTTCTTCGGTGTTAGCTATTCGAGGGAGAACCACACAAACACCAAGTAATAAAAATTAGAATGTTTACCAAGTTACTTATTAGTTACAGATTTGATTTTATTAATTACTTATAAACTTTTGATTATCTTGTTTGTAGGTTCTTGGTGGGAGGATTGGGGAGGAAATACCCCGCATCTTCAAAAGCTAGCCCTCAAAATTCTATCTCAACCTTGTAGCGCTTCTAGATGTGAACGCAACTAGAGTTTGTTTGAGGCCATTCACATGAAGAAGCACAACAAGTTGAGTCAAAAACGGCTCAACGACTTGGTTTTTGTGCAATACAATCTCCGGCTTCGCACAAGAAAAGTGGAGGCCACATCAGAGGAGCTTATTGATTTGGATGAGATAGATCCATACAACGAGTGGATTGGGCGAGAAGAGGAAATCCTTGCATTCACAGAGGATGAGATTGCTTCTTTTGAGAGGGAAGCTATGGAGGGAGAAGCACTAGTAGGAGATATTGGATTGGATGACATCTTTGGAGGTGATCTCCAACATGCAAGTAGAGGAGCCACCACCACCTATCTACTATCAAGTTGGAGCCAGAGTCCGCACCTTCAGGAGGAGCGAGGAGACACAACCGAGTGTGGGGACTAGTAGAGGCACTAGACCCTCTCCCCAATATTTCTCTAGAATGGGGAAGAGGAAAATGTAACTTATTGTATATTGTAACTTGCATAGATATGAAATTTATGATGATATTTTTCAATGTCAATCATCATAAATTCATATTATTTATCAACCGACTATTGTATTCGCATGATGATGCAATTTTGTATTGTATTTGTATTCAAATCTAATAGAAAACACTTGTCCAACATTATATGGACTCATTTGATACATTTTGTAGTTGTGTTTCTTAAAATTTATGTTTTTAAAGAAATTTGCGTATTTTTAAGATGCCGAGTATTCCTGAGTATTCGCGAGTTTTTGCCAAGTCAATTTTTTTTTGGTCTGTTGAGTATTTGTTGAGTACAAGTATGCAAACTATGTTCTAGATAATTTGATGACGTTTCTGTGTCGATTTCGGAAGGGCCCATCAATTCAAGGTTGTTTATGAGACTTACTGTTGAAAGCAAAAAAAAAAAGTATGAAAAAATATAGAACTTAACCTAAATCATAAATTATAAACCTATGATATTTTGAATTATCTAGTTTTTGTTAGTTTTTGTTTATTTTATTGCTATTTATGCACATAACATTGATCTTATGGATATTTTTATCTATCTATACATACATATATTATATTATATGTACAAACATTTCGACGAAGAACCATACCTGTGGTCCCCAAAAATTAAGCCTTAATGGTACCCATTTTTGGGTATCGTAGCTTTCATCCGGGTTTTGTGGCATTTTACCACGATTCAACCTTTGTACATACCTTTCACCTAATTGGTATTTTCCTTGATTGTGATTTGCTTATACTTGAGTATTAGTTCAAAGTTCAAATAATAGACTGAAGTTTGCATGTTTGTACCATTCCATTCAACATGAATCCCAAAAGATATGAAATCAAGAACTAGGACCTGTTTCTAGGAATCAAAGCCGTATTCAAGAAATTCATAACTCTGCTCAATCTTCAATCTTAGATTATTGTTTAATATGATAGTATTACTATGTGTGTCGTGTTAGGTTGTGGAGCTAGATTGCTTCACAGTTAGCATGCAATGGAAAGTGACTGGAAATACAAATACCGTCATCGGTCAAGGGGGAACCGCACACGGTCACTCGTGAAGGCTGTCATCGGTCGGACATGCTTGACTTCGGTCAGAGCAAGTGGGAACCGCGACCCGACATCGGTCAGACATCGGTTAGAGCAAGTGGGAACCGTCCGCGGTTAGGTCTAACCGGTGCCGGTTACCTGTGCGATGTGTTTTATTTTAAGTCACGGGCTTTAAATATAGATTTTGTTTTAAAGCAAATCTATTGGATGTAATTGCATAGCTAAGGTGCCCTAAGTTTATATATTTTATATATAAGCGTGAAAGTTAGGGCTTAGGTGGAATAATGAGAAGGATTAGATTAGATCCTTGATTCTCCGAGACGAGTGGATGAAGGCGAAGAAGAAGAAGAGGAAAAAGGAACAAGTTACATGAAGACGAGAGACTCCATGGAGAGGAGATTGAGAAGGAAGGAAATAATGAGTGCTCTTGTATTTCCTTTGTATTGTTTAGTCTCATGTAATGGCTTGCATAGTATGCAAAGCACATAGCGTTTCTTCTTGTAGATCCACATGTTGGTGAGATCTTGTATTATAGATCTATGTAGATCTAGTCTTGCATTGTCATAGATTCCGTGAGATCTTGTATTATTGATCCATGTAGATCTAGATATTGTAGAGGTCTCGTTTGCAAATTCACAATACGGTGAGAGCTTGGTTGCAAAAAAAGATGCGGGGTAGCTTTGTATGTGAGATTGGTTATGTTTGAGAGGCACGGTTGGAGTGCACTCAGGTAGATCTGGTTAGAGATCTAGAGGAGACGCAAGTGGTGGTATGGAGGCACGGTTTAGTGTACTCAGGCAGATCCGGTTGGGGATCTAGGAGGAGGAGATACTCTTGTAGAGATACATGTACTCTTGTGCAGAAGAGTGGGTTTGTAATCTCTTGTTATATTATATATATATGAGATCTCTATTTTTTGGTGAACCACGGTACATGCTTGTTATGTGTGTGTACTTTTATGTGATTTGGATTATTCTAGTTTATCCTCCCAGTGCTGTAGATTTTGTGGGGAATTGTTTAGATCATGGGTGCATGATTTTGTTTGTTATTAAATCATAGCACTATTCCGCTGCCCCTAAATCTCCAAAAAATATGAAATCAAGAACTAGGACCTGTTTCTGGGAATCGAAGCTGTATTCAAGAAATTCATAACTCTGCTCAATCTTCAATCTTAGATTATTGTTTAATATGATAGTATTACTATGTGTGTCGATGATATAGATGAATATGACTTACAAGAATTAAATTTGATTTTCTCCAAATAATGATTGAAAAGGGAAATAACTGAATGCATGCTAAATAAAAATTTATGACGTAAAAGAAAGAGACACATTGTGTCTTTTATTGGGTGCATCTCCAATTGTTTCCTTAATTGTGTATCTAATTAAAGGGGTTCATTTAATGGGGTTCCCCCAGTAAAGTGCACTGTTAAAATTGGGGAATTCAATGAGTTTGACCTCAATCAAATAGACAAACTAAATTAACAAACAATCTATAACTATATCTCCTATGTGGGCCAGTCTTCTACAGATCTTTGACTGTGCTGTGATATGTGAAGAGTTTGTACAGTAGTTTTAAAATTTCTCGTATAAGCAAAGCAAGACACTTAATGTGATCATTAAGACCTGCAGAGAAATCCATAAAATCGCTTCAAAAACAGATACTAAAGCCGAAGTTGAACCACAAAGAGACACTAAGTGCAGATATAGAAACAAAGCCAAAATAAATGTTAAGTCAGAGCCTGAAGTGGCAGATGTTTTGCATGAAGGAGAATTCAGGCAGACAAAAATACACCTACGAGGTGGGTTAATCCTTGGCCTAATTTCTGATTTGGGGTTCACATCAGGAGACAGTGTCTCCCTAAGTTTTGCTACATAAAATCCGGGGGCAGTAGGGGTTGGATTTTTCCAAATCTCTAGCATATTATTTCTTGTTTCTTTCAGAACATGTAATTTTCTGCTAATAAATTTCTAAAATAACACTTAGTACTGTTGTTTTGTTATAGATCTTCCTTAGAAAAGTGACTTAAACATTTAAAGCAAATCACTTACCACTGTCGTAGACCAATTTTGATGACAATACACTCAGAAACTGACTGCATGTTCCTTCTTCTTCTTGTTGAGCTGGAATTGGTCTTCAATTGATAGGCAAATCCAGTCTCAACAACCTAATAACAAACTAAAAACATTAAAAATTTACAAATTACAATATTATTATATAATTAAAATTTTACATTTATGATTTGAAAAATGATAGTTACTCAAAACAAATTTAACTTTGAGGACCTAAGATACCTTGGACATGTGATGGTTGGTGATAAATAATTGAATCTCACTATAGTACACCTTTTTGATCCGCTCAACTTTGTTCCCAAACTGTTGTTTAAGCATTAGATTGAGGGAATAAACTGCACAAGGTGTTTAAAATATTTCCATTTCTTGCCTCAACCAATATCCTAGTGGCTAAACAATTAAGTAGAGTTATCCATGATAATTTGGATAACGTTTTGATGCCTCATACTTCACTTCTTTAATTGACTTTCTATGAGGATGTTGGCTAATAAAGTTGCGTCTTTCAATTGCCTTTAACAATCAACAATCCTAAAAAAAGGGCCCATTTTAGTCATTGCAAATTCCATCTTTCTTAAATGGTTTACCAAATTGCATCTTTCCATCCCTAAAAACATGACAAGACACATTTTCAATCCATGAAATCCCTAATGGGCTGCAATGAATCATTTACATTTTCTTTTCTTTGGCTAGTAAGGCGATATGCACTTCATACCTTGGGTTGGTGTATCCTTTAGGGGCTTCATCGATACCTCTCTCATTATCTTGTCAAGATGTTAATGTAATGTAACATTAAATGAAAGGCCACATAGCATATGTAAATCAACCCTAATGAGTTGATTGGCTACTTCCTTGGAGTCATTTTGAAATAACTTTTCCAATTGGTCCACACCTTTTGTTCTGAAAAATGAGAAAGAGGTGAATACTCTCTTTCTATAGAGGATGTTACAAACATAGATTTCAAAAAGCTAAACCACGAAAGAGGTATGAGATGGAGCAATAGGTGGCCTTGCTAAATCTAGCTCCTAGAAACAAAGAAGGATTATTCAATTTTAGGGCTACATATTACATTTGAATTTTCTTTTTTGTTATTTGGATGTATCCAGGATCTTTGGTGAAGCAACCCCTTTCCACTTGGCTCAATGCAAGCTTTGATTCCTTTTGCTAGAATTACTCACAAATGATGGCTTTCACGTGATTGTATGAGCTCTTATATTGAGGCTACACTTTGTGCAATGCAAAAAATAACCCCCTCCAGATGGAACTTGTTCTAACATCATGACATCCAAAGGGGCAAGAAATGATCCATTTTGAAGTTTGTTGTTGATGGAGCATGTTCATCACCCTTAGCACTCAAATGCAGGTCATAGTTACAGGAAGTTTAGATCCACGGATCTAGACCAGATCGTTGATCTCGAGGATTTTTGGAGGTGGCCGGATAAATCCGATCCGGTCTCGCCTCAATTTGAGTTTTTAAAATAAATAAGTTAAAAAAATAAAACAAAAATAAAAACACTACAAACCATAGTGGCAACAAAAACACACATAACACGGAAGAATGCAAAGCAACGGTATTCGTTTTATTCTCATATCATTGTGACATCTTCATTCCAAGTTTTGCACAGCTTTGGGGCAAAGATCTTTGTCAAGTAGAGGTCCTGAAAAAAGGCAGTGATTGGGAGACCACTTTTATGTTTTATTTTTAGGTTTAAACTTTTATATGTTTTATGTTTTATTTTATTTGCCTTATGTCTTATGTTTTGTAATTTATTTCATTCCGCTCGCTTGGGGAAGCCTTCAACTTTACATAATTTTATAATATATTATTAACTTAATAACTAATATATAGTTATTCACGTAACAATTAATAACTAAATATTATTTGTTAAGTTATTACTATATGTAAAATAAAATATTTTTATTTTTATTTATCATAGCATAAACTTAGTTTTTTTTAATTATATATAAATTATAATTAGATTTGTTTATTAATTATTAATGAATTATGTTAGAATAGAAATAGAGAGAAAAATTGCAAGAAGATAGAGATGCAAACCTTTGCTCAAATGACACAGGCAGGGTGTATTTATTATGAGAGAGGTAGTTACATTTGGTTGAACAGTTACCAACCGAATCACAACTACATAACTACATTATAGGCTATATAATGCTCTATATTTTAACACCCCCTCTTAATGACTAAACTGGAAACAATACCAAGTTTGTCCCAAAATTTTACAAATTTCCTAAAGCCCATATGTTTAGTCATTACATCTATAGATTGTGCCATAGGTTGTACTTCAAAATCAACAGTCCATGATTGTGTTGCGGTTGTCGAATGGAGAAGAACCGCAAAACAAAAATCTGGTCGCATGAACAAAGGATATGGCAAGTGGTCCATTGGTTCTTTGTTACGTGATTCATTGACCAATGATGAATCACCAATGGCTGAGAGTGTCAGCCCCATCTCTAGAGTGCTAAAATCAGAACCTCGGAGAGGTGGATTGAAAAATCTATTCCAGGCTTGTGTAGCCTGCTAGAGTTTGTACAAAGACTCAGTTATCCTACAATCGAAGTCACCTCGATCATGTCCTTGCAACACCATGTAGTGCTCATCCAACTTTCTCAATAAGAGAAATGTGACCATCTGTGTAGGAGTTAGAACCAACTCCACAATAGTAGGAGAAATAACCATCTCCGTCTCATCTATCTCAACAATGGGAGAAATAACCATCTCGTAGTAGTAGGAGTGAGAACCAACTCCTCATCTATTTGCTCATCTATCCCCCTCTGTTGGGAAAGATCTTTCACAACACAATGAGCAAACTGTTCATGCTCTACTGTCCTTCGAGCAAGTACCTTTGAGTGAGTGGTTGGGCATGCCATCTCACCATGCACCGTCAATGCATCTAGAATAGTGGAGTCTCCATCCACAACAAATTGTTCTTCAGAATGAGGAAATCCATCCTCCCAAGGCATGTTCGCCTCCCGTACATCTGGTATAGTGGATACTCCCTCCACAATAAGTGCATGTAGGTCGACCGTATCCAAGTCAATGATTGTGAGGAATGACTTCCTCCAAGGCATCTAGCCTCTGCATATCCGAATGGTGGAGTTGTCCTCCACACGTGCATTCATGTTGAGCGTAGCTGGATCAACAAGCCGATATCGCCCACCTTGCCCAATACCAAGGGCAATTATCCGTCTCTATTCCATATAAGAGACAACACACTTCTTCCCATAGAAATCCACAAAAGTATTGGGATTTTCGGTTAATTAACGAATAGATAGAAGATTCTTTTGTAAAGAATGTACATATCTAACATTCCGTACAATAGGTTATTAGCATTATTCAATACAATGCATATATCTCATATCTCTTCGATTGCAAGTGATTCGCCATCAGCTAGTACTATGATTCAAAACATATATTTGTAGTAAATGAAACATATCGGTCCCTGCGACATGAAAAGTGTGCAGACGCACCAGAGTCAATGATCCAACAACTGGTACCACTGTCATGCGAGCATGATGTCGTAAGACAATAAAGAGCATGCCCGTCATCCAAATCTCGTTCTTCTGCAATTGTTGCCACATGTCCCTCATCACATGGCTTTTTGTTCTGCTGCGAAAGATCATACTTCTACTTCGGCAATCCTTCTTTAGGTGCCCAACCTTATGACAATAATAGCATGTGACCTGATACCGAGTGGAAGACTCACTAGAATGACATTTCCACTTTCCCTTTGACTGAGTGACAAGAGCACTCTCTGAATGGTCACAATTAGATTTTGCTTGAATTTGTCTCGCTCCTTTTGCAATAGGTAGGAACTCACCTTGTCAAATGTGAGTGTTTGACTTTCAACCATTAAATGGAGTGCCTCCACAAATGACTCATATGAAGAAGGTAAGTTGTTCAAAACCAGAGCCACCATATCATCGTCGTCCACCTTTTTGTTGATGGAAGATAATTGGTCTCAGAGGTCTTTCATTCGAAGTAGGTGCTCAGATTGTGATACACTTCTTGTAAGTTTATGGAAAAGAGCATATTTTCAAGTATAAAACCCGACTCTTTTCTAATGTCTGATATTTATCCTTCAGACTGGTCCACAACGTGCTCGCTACAATGGCATTCCACACTTCCGGTATCATATCATCCGACATCGATAACTTGAGAAGCAATAACGCTTCCTTATGACGTTTGTCATAATCCACAAAGTTCGTCGTTGGTCGACTTTCATTACTCGTGATTATTTTATCACAATCACGAAACTCCACAAGCGTTAAAATCTTATGACTCCAAACATTGAAATTAGTGCCCGTTAACTTTTGTGAGTCAGGCAGAATAAGATTTGAAATATTTGCCATTTTATTATGGAAATAATAAAAAGAAATAAAGTATTTTGCCCACCAAATAAAACAAAATCACTTTATGCAAATATGTGGCTGGGAAAGTATTTTATGCAAATACGTGGCAAGTATTCAAACAACCAATACATGGCAAGGGGAGATTATTTATACAAAAATAGTTTATTAAATCTTTTGCTCCCAGACTTCAGATTTTACCTCTGCCCTCACGACTTGGATTTTGCATTTGTGACTGGTTTCTGCCCCACGTTTTTGCCACGACTTTTCTCAGCATATTTTCTTCAAACGATTGAGTTTTATTGCCCTCTTGAGCAGCCACGTTTTTCTCCTTTTCGTTGGACGTTTTCAGGCACTCAAAACCGAGCTTATCTTCTGCCTGTGTCAACCATACTGTCGACCTCTCCTTTCATGGATGCTTCCTTCAATGATGACTAACTTGCTTTGATACCACTGTTAGAATTAGAAGCATAGAGAAAAAACAGCAAGAAGATAGAGATGCACAAAACTGCACTGCTCAAATGATTGAGGCAAGGTGTTTTTATTATGAGAGAGGTAGTTACATTTGGTTGAACAGTTACCAACCGAATCACAACTACATAACTGCATTATAGGCTATATAATGCTCTATACTTTAACAAATTACAATTAAATATTAATTATAATAATTAACATTGTTTTATTTTTATTATAAATATATATTTTTGTTTATTATTTATAATTATATATTAATTTTAATAACTAATATTAATATATTAATAATGAAATAAATAAGAGTTAGAACCATAGAATCAATATATGCATTTGTTAATTTCAAATTTAGTGTGTATATATAATAATATATGTATATATATCAAATCGGATTTTTTCAAACTTTTTCGGAACTCCGGATTTTTTAGCCCTTACGAACAAATTTGGATTTCGAACCTAAGTAACTATGCTCGCATGACCATTCTAACAAATACTTGTAGCTACCTAGGTAAAAAAACACAATTCTATTAAGGGAAAAAAATTGCTTGTTGAAAGAATGTTTATAATAACTAAAAATTGAAAACAACTTATATGATGGTTTAAATTTGAAATACAATACTAGATAAGATAAGATAAGATAATTATATTAAATGTCCAACAAGTGACCACAAAGATAGGTCAATGGGACTGCACCATACAAAGCAAAGCAGAGACAACAGGGAAAACCCAAGAGGGTCTCCGAAAACAACAAAAGAGAAGAAGAAGAAGAAAGAGAGCACAAGGAAAGAGAGGGAGGTGGAGGGAAAGGCCTCGACACCAACCCTCACGACTGTCGCCCAAGGTCAGCTGAAAAGAAACTGGTGATGTGCTGTTGTCTGGTGTCAGGGACTGGAAACTGTTTGAGACGCCCATGTTCCGTGGAATGTCGAGCTCTCTGGGTGGACCTAGTGGTCTGTCATCTAAAAGAGGGGGCCCTTGGCTGTGCATGAATCCGGATATCTCTGGTCAAGGAAGAAGCTCCTCTAATCCTGACAGATCTAGCCAGAAGATCTCCACTAGGATCATGTCCCGCTTAGTGCCCCTCACACTCGGGAGCCAATCAAAGAAAGATGTGATCCGTCGAGTAGTAGCCTCCCTGGAAGGAGGATGGAGGGCCTTGTCACGGAGCTTAATAGCTTCTTGTAAATAGAGAGCGAGACACCTCTAATCATAATACCTGAAGAAGGTCGTGAACGTAGGATGTTCACGGAAAAGACAATGAAACCTCCCTCTGATCTCATAATAGATGGGGCATCGGAAGATGAAGTGTTCCTCTGTCTCAACCTCCTGGAGGGAGCAAAGTTGGCAGATCCTCTCAGACCGAACCAAATGGTGATCACTCTTGACCCGAAGCCTGTGGGATCCAACTCTGAACTAGCCCAAAGATATGCGAAGAGCATGCATCCAATGATGGGAGATATAGGTGGGCCGAATGATGAGTCCATTGTTGACTTCCAGGAAGTGATTGGCGTAGAAGGCCATTTTCGGGCGTAGCTCCTCCCGGGGGTTGGTCCACGTAATCTGAGTGAATAGTCTATATATGTCGTCTCTGATAATTCTGTGCAAGTCTTGCGTGCTCGGAAGGAGGTGAGCAGGAGCATCCATGGAGTACCTAAAAGGGGGAGACGGTCCATGTTGATCCCAAGAGATCCAAGAAGACGAGAGGTCTCGGCATACCAACACCGCACACGACCACTACGATCGGAGAGAGTAATGGCCTCAGAAGAACGGTAGGCAAGGTAGATGTATCTATCCTTGCCAGTGGAGGAGTCCGAAAGTCCTTGAATGCGGTGCAAGAGTGAGATGAGACCAAAGATGACCTCAAGTCTGAAAGGACGAGCCCCAAACTCTGGCAAGGATGATATGATGAGGAACAGTCTCTTTGCATCTGATGATTCGTCTGAGCAAAAGGATCTGAACTTGCTCAATAGAGGCCCAATCCGACTCGAGCAGGGAGGGGCCCCAAACCTCAGAACCATAAAGAACAAAGTGGGTCTCACAAGAGAGTCGAGAGAGACATCTTGGACAATGTGTCTGAAAGTGATTGCGGAAGCATTGTCTCCCCAAGATTGTGAGGGAACCATACCCCTTGTTGATGCGGGTTGAATAGTTGGACGTAGACGAACCGAGGTCCAGAGAAGAGAACCCCCAGATAGGTGTAGGAGTTGGTGATCTCCAACTCCTCCCCCTGTAGAAGAAATGGAAATCAGAGGTCTTCAACACATTGAAAACCATAACCTTGGTTTTACCCATGTTGACTGTAAGTTGCCTATGATCGCAAAGAGGGCTAAAAAACCACAAAATCTCACCTAAGACCTTCAATCAACAATCCCTTTCATTGCAAGTTCCTGAAATTCTTTCGCACCTAATGGGCACTCCAAGTGGCATAGGATTAGTAAAAGAATGTAGTTTCAGCCCTAAGAATTTGAAAAAATGAAGTTGAGAGACTTAGTGTGCATGGAGAGTTAAGTGTGGTGTTGTTTGTTTGCTTTTATGAAATGAAGGTGAGAGTCTTTTAGGGTTTTTATATACTTTTAAAATTATTTTTAAAGTCAAAGGTTATTGTTTTTAATGTCAAAAACAAAAAAAAAAAAGCTTTTTTTTAAGGTTAGGACTGTGGGTCCTTGATGGGTCTAGCTGGATATGTGCTTTGATGGACCTGGACATATCCGGTCTGGACTGGATGGCGAAACAAACCAGGACTGGTACTCTGTCATGTGGGGACCGGTGTCCCAGTACCAAAGGACCTGGCGACTTCATCTATAAATGATATAAACCTCTGCCCAAGACCAACAAGGACCATATAATAGTGAATCACAATATATTAGTTTTACTCTATAAGCACAACCACCAAAATATGGTGTCCAAATTCCCAAAAATTATTTTAAAAGGAATTTGCCATTGATGTTTCTGTGAAAGTATTGTTTCTTAGGCAAACTATCCAGTGCATTCACTCCACCCCGGACTACTTGAGAAAGCCCTAAGCTGAAAACCCTGACCAGAAAATCATGTGTAACACTTATTCAATCAAGGTGAGATTATCCAGGTTAACATAGTTATGCAATGTGAGATAGAATCAATTGCATTGAAAAGCTGCAAGCCCTCTTTTTCCCATCCTAATTTTCAAGTTGGGTTTTCCTATCTGTGAGCTTTGTTGCTAAATGCCTAAGTTCATGAGTTTAGGTGTGAATATTCAAAGGTTCAAATCCTTTAGTCATCCTGAATTTTGGTTTTGATAAGGAATATTGATGTCAGTTATGTTAAATTGTTTATTGTCTCGATTTTTTTGGAACAGTGTAGATTGAAAACCTGTTATAAGTTTGTGTTTGCTTTTATGATTTGCACTTATGAAACTAATTGATTATCAGATGGCGTTTGCACATTCGAAAGGCCTTGTCACCTCAGGAGAGAGTTTCTTCTTTGACAAAGGAAGTTGAAAAAAGCAATGGAGGGAAATGATGATGAGTGCATCCTCAATGAAATGGATGAGTTACGCTCTATTTCTGAACAAAAGAAGAAGAAAGCAAAGAAACTCCTTGCAAAGAGACGGGCTAAGGTAAAGTAGATTCTTGGTTACCATGCATGCTGCATTAATTCAATGCACTATTAGTTCCTTATCCTCTTTCAGACCTGGTTTAAAATTTGTTTTCTTGCACTATTAGCTCTTTATCCTCTTTCAGATCTGGTCTAAAATTTGTTTTCTTGCTCTACAAAGAATTGTAGTCTTTAATGTGGAATTTTTACTTTGAATCCAGGATAAAGCACGTACTGCAACTGGAATGAAAGTGGATGCTATGGAAGACGGCTATACTGATGATGCATTGTTTTCTTTAGCTTCAATTAAGGTCTGTTTGTACCTGAAAAGTAACTCACTATTTTATTTGATCTTTGGAATAACAACATTTTTTTGCAGAACAATTGCAGAATATGCATTTATGAACTCTTCTTTTTCAATTCCAGATAAAACGATAAATTCAGTAAAAGTATCAATGGATATATTTTGATGTCTAGATTTCCAATCTATGTTTATAAAACTAATTTGAGTAAGATTATAATTTGTTCAACTTCCTTTATGCAATTCCATGTTTGTGTTTACTGTTCTATTGCATATCAGATGCTTGCTTACCAGAAACTGCAGCTGTATAAAATGTCTTTATTGTATTAAATCTGAAATCTAGATTTTGGAACATCTGTTTAGCTCAGGCGTGTATGCATTAGTAATTTGATGGGCTGAATCTTCAGAGAATATAGTAGTAAATACTGTGCATTTTACCTTATAAGGGAGGTTCTCCTCTATGTACACATTATATATGAGTTTTCCCACCCGGGATTTGTGACCAGAACATGAAGAACCCTTTCATTATGATTGATCCATAAACTTCTAGCTTTGGAAATCTACAAAATCACACAAATATGTTGTTCTACTTTCTACTTTGGAAAATGACAGTTTTGAGCTTTAGTGACTGATTAACTAGTGCTTAGAACAGAATTGTAGAGAAATGCTAAAAGAATTCCACACACAACACAAGAATTTTATCCTGGAAACCCCCAATTCGAGGGAAAACCAGTCGGGAAGGGCAATTGCTCTTTCTTCCCACTTGTATTGGCCAATTTTAAACAATTTACAGATTACAATAAGTATAGAGAAGAATAACAATGTAAACTTCCCCTCTAGTTGCTTGCTCTGTTTTCTTGCACCTTGCTCCTACAAATCACTCCAGCACTGAAAGTCCTTGCTCACTTGCTCTCATACAATCAATACTTTGCTTCTTGATCTCTTTGGATCTTCAAATGCCCAAATCTCTTGCTTCTTCATGCATTTATAGCCTTCCCATGTCCTCCATGCATTGGAGGATGTGAAGGGATGCAAGAAAGGAAGAGACAAAGACAATTGGTTCAAATTCGAACCGTTCGGGCTCCATTTTATTTTTCCGTCAAAAGTGACAGGACCGCTGCCCGGTGCAGACCGGCGGTCATAGGACCGACCGCCGCCTGGGCGGCGGTTTTATTAAAATGCTTACAAAACCTCTTTTTCCTCATTTTTATTAAAATGTTGATGATCGATGAAGTGGTGTGTTTTTTGGATCCCTATGGATCATACCTCCCCTACTTAGGAGGCTTTTGGTCCACAAGCTTAGTGGGGGAGTGGTAGAGGAATCAACTCCCTCTCTTGCTCCTTTGAGTACCACCGGCCTGCCTTGGTGTCTTCTCTCCTCATCCAACCTGCCAAGACTCATCGTGGATCTCTGGTTTGCTGCTCTAGTCACCTTTGAATCATGTGTCTCTCCTCTTCTTGCTGCCCTACTGTCAGGTCCAATGAATTGGTTGGTAGACATGGTGACTGCATCATTGCGGAAGTGTATCTGCTTCTTGATTGAGTAGTTCATGTGGTTGTTTCTTCTCTTTTGTACTCTCCAACACGGACTGCCCATACAATCGATGGTTGGTAAAGGGGGTTACGAGCGGCATCTTGTGCTCTATCTCCTACGCTTGGGAGTCTGGAAATCCTTCTGCAAAAATTGAGTGGTGCTACCCATATTTCCTTTTGTTAGAAACATCTGTGTTCTCTACCCCATCTTGTTTTTCTTTCCATGAAAGTAAACATAAATGATTTGCTTGAATTAGTCTTTTTGCTTGGTGACACTTAGCATAACATTCTTTGGTTTTGTTTGGGGTGCTGGATGTTGAAACTAACCCCGTCCTTGACCCATCTGAATTGGTTCTCCCTCCTTGTGAACACAACATCCCTGGTATACAAGTAAGGACTTCTAAAAACAACGTCAAATGCATCAAGTGGAATTATATCAGCCTCTAATACATCTATGTATTGGGTATTTATCCCAAACTGAAACTTACACTTTCTTGTAACATGTATTTCTACACCCTTCTTCACCCATCCCAATGGGTATGGATGTGGATGTGCATAAGTCTCCAGACCAAGCTGTTTTACAACCGCATTAAAAATCAAATTGGATTGAGAACCAGAATCAACCAAAGCGTTTACCTTAGTTTTCTTGATTTGGATTCTGATCTGGAATAGTTTTCTCATCTTTTCATCTTCTTTTCCATTTTACATGTTAGTGGCCGTATGCGTCCCATCCTCTCGTCTACATTCGAATCATCCTCAGTTTCCACCTCCTCTTCTGGTTTCACAAAGTGGCCATGGATTTCTTGGAATCCTTGGTTCGGTGCTTTGGGTGTAATTCGGATGCAACTTCCAACATGTGGCGTCAGTATGACCATTGATATCACAATTCTTACAAAAATTCTTAGGATCTTTACAAGTATGCAAAATAGTGGCGGCCTATTTACCTTTCCATTTACCTTTGCTACTTGTCTTCCCTTGCTCTTTTTCTAGCTGATCTGTTGACTAGTCTTTCTTTGGCTCTACTTCTCCTTGCTTCTTCTCGTCATCAATGTAGTATGCTTGTATACAAGCTTCATTGAGATCCTTGGGCTTCGTGGAGATTACCTTCCTTCGAAGGTGAGTGTGAAGTCCTCCCAAATACTTGGTCAGAATGTCCTCATCCTCCAAGTCCATATTCAGCAACATGGCTTGTCTCCGAAACTCCGTAGTATAGTCCTGCACGCTTTGACCGCTGCCCTATCTAAAGTACTGCCACTTAATCATCAGGTCAGTCTTATGGCCGATAGGATAGAAGTTAGCTCTAAGCAATTCTTTAAAACCTTTCCAAGTACTGACAATAGGACGTTTCTTCCTTTCACAAGTGGCTAGATGGGTTTCCCACCAAACTAGAGCATGACCTTCCATTTTGAGACGTGCAAAGGTAATCCTTTGTGCCTCAGTAACATTATGCACACTAAAATAAACTTCCAACTGTTTTAGCCACTTATCAAGTAATTTTGCATCTACTTGTCCTTCAAAGTTCTTTATTTCAACTTTTGTTTCGACTTTAAAAGGAGTATGAGCAGATTTTACCTTCTCACTTATAGTTGTAGTCTCTTCTTCACGCCCTTCCAAATCTTCCTCATCGTGGCTCCCTCCGATACCAAATTTTTGGCCAGTGCTCGAACCACTGAGTCCATGGAATCTTGCTTAATTGAAGCCGTCTTTTGCAGATCTGAAAGCTCTTCTTGTTTTCTATACAACCTATCCATCATGGTCTCTAGCATCTCGACTCTATGGACCAAGTTATCTTCCTCCATTTGAGCTCGAATTCTCTGTTTCCACTTCTTCGTAGAAATATCTAGTTCGCAAGGTAAAACTTCTTCGCCTTTGGACCTTGTCACTATCATACAAATCAAAAGAACGAATCGAATACCACAGTCTTGGATATATAATCAACTCTGATACCAAAATGATCCGTAAACTTCTAGCTTTGGAAATCTACGAAATCACACAAATATGCTGTTCTACTTTCTACTTTGGAAAATGCATAGTTACCTAAGACTCACGGGGACGGCGGGACGAGGTTTCGGGCGGCAATTTTTTTGAAAATTTGGGGACGGCGGGGGACGGCTAATAAAAAATATATATAATTTATTAATTTTACAAATATAACATGAATAATTCAATAAACTAAGACTTAAAATTGAAAGTTTGAAGATTGAAACCATTAATGATTAATCCAATTATTCATTTGCATCAGCTTCAAAAGATTTCGACAGGATTTAAGAGGTAAGAGTCTTTATTTGAGGTTTTTCATTTTACTTTTTTCTGTTTCCCATTTAAGTAGATCTATATGTTTTGAAAGTTAATACGTTTGTAACGTGATTTCATCCACTACTACATGGGTAACTGCATCTATATGTGGTTGACGTACCTATTACAAAGCCACTGATTAGAACATAACAAGAACAAGAGTAACTGTTACACTGTTCTCATGATTTTCAAATGCTAACACTCGACTAAGCTAGCTATATCTAGTTAGTGTCTGCTGCAAGTCCACAGAAAACTACAATATCTTTATAGAAAATTAAGCAAGCATAAAGATTACTCATTTTTCTGAATGCCACAACATTGTACAAACTATAATCTCTACTTTTTCCTTTTTAAAAAATTGTGACTATTATATTTTATATTTGAGAATAGGATTACATACATTCTGATCCTTGCTACATGCAGATGGGTCTGAAGCAAAAACTCCTGCGATATATAAAATCTTAAATATGCAGCAAACAAACAAAATGTCCTATCACTGAAACAGAAAGAACCATAAACTATCTCGAGATAACCAGCAACGAAGAATTAACAAACACTAGCTGTATAGTGTATGACTGAAAATTTATAAAACTCGGCCTGTTACCATTACTTCATATCATCAGACATAACATGGAGGAGCAACAATACTTCTGCAGTTTATGGCAATTATGAGAAATCTGCATGTTGTTTTTTACTAGAATGTATTAAAAGTTTAAAAAAATATTAAAAAAGTATTATAAAACTGAAATTCACATGTTTTAATGTTGGAAAAGTGCAGATTTTGTTGGGGACGTTGTGAAGTCCCGGGACGTCTCGGGGACGTTGTGAAGTCCCGGACGCGTCATGAAGTCCCAAAGCATTTGGGACGCCCCGGTGCGTTCTGTTTTGTGGGGGACGTCCCCTTTTTTTTTGGAAATTGGGGACGGCAGGGAAACGTCCCGTCCCCGTCCCCAAGTCCCCGGGACGTCCGGGACGTGAGGAAAATGGCCGGGACGCGTCCCCGCGTAACACTTTGGGAAAATGACATTTTGAGCTTTAGTGATTGATGAAGTAGTGCTTAGAACAAAATTGTAGAGAAATGCTAAAAGAATTCCACACACAACACAAGAATTTAATCTGAAACCCCCAATTCGAGGGAAAACTAGTCGGGAAGGGCAACTGCTCTTTCTTCCCACTTGTATTGGCCAATTTTAAACAATTTACAGATTACAATAAGTATAGAGAAGAATAACAATGTAAACTTCCCCTCTAGTTGCTTGCTGTTTTCTTGCACCTTGCTCCTACAAATCACTCTAGCACTGAAAGTCCTTGCTCACTTGCTCTCATACAATCAATACTTTACTTCTTGATCTCTTTGGATCTTCGAATGCCCAAATCCCTTGCTCCTTCATGCATTTATAGCCTTCCCATGTCCTCCGTGCACTGGAGGATGTGAAGGGACGCAGGAAAGGAAGAGACAAAGACAATTGGTTCAAATTCAAACTGTTCGGGCTCCATTTTATTTTTCTGTCAAAAGTGATAGGACCGCCACCCGGTGTAGACCGGCGGTCACAGGACTGCCGCCCTGGCTGGGCGGCGGTTACGGGATCGCTGCCCTGCAGGGCGGTGGTTCTCTAACCGCGCTCTGTGCATAGCGATGGTTTGTTAAAATGCTTACAAAACCTCCTTTTCCTCATTTTTCTTCACTCTTCCTTCATAGTGCTGATGATTTGATGAAGTGGTGTGTTTTTTTGGATCCCTATGGATCAATGATGGGCATTAGGTATGATCTAACAGATTCTCGTGTGAATAACCATCATAACATTCAACTAATTATACTTAAAATAGGTTGTTGGTGTCATAGTAGGGTTTGTGTTACCTAGTGTATTGGGAACTTTTCAAATCCCTGGGAAGGTAGTTATGATTGCGGTGTTAGTTGATTGTGTCATATGGAATTGGAAGTTAGTAGGTGCTGAACCAGCCTAATGACAGATTCTAGTAATATCAGTTATGGATTATCGGGTAAGAATTCCCTTGCCTCAAGTAGATAGATATTGTTCTGTTATGGACTTCTGGAGAGCGACTCTTGGTGAATGCTTGATGGAGATGGTTGAGATAAAATATGAATAGTATTTAGCTCAGATCCTACCAAGGTACTCTAGCGAATGGTACTCGGTGAATGAATATGGTCGTCTTTTTCATTATAAGTTCACACATTGGCGTACAGAACAAAAGTGGACCCATGCTTATTATAGAAGTATAAATGGGTGGTAGCTTATAGCTGCCATACGTGTCCAATGTGTTGGGCACTGGGGTGTCATGGGTTTTAAGGACATATGTTTAAGTTGACAGTAAGAAAATTCTTATCTTGTTGTGATCTTCTTTGACTTAGTACCAGCATCTTGACTGGCTTCTTCGGATAGAAGCATTGGCTATTGGCCAATCCTCAAATAAAAATGAGAGCAGCAGTTGAAAATCACACTAATATAACTCCGTAGGTCCTTTTCCTGAATCTTGTAATCCAACACTGAGCATAATGAGATAGATCCTAAATGAAACAAAATGTGGCATGCCACATGTTGACCTAACGTGAATATCCCTTTGGAGGGTGGTGAATAAGGAAATTAATATGATGTCATGCCTTTGAAGATGCATGTTTGATGGGCTAATTTCTGTGTTTAATCTGATTTATAGAAAGGTCTCTAGCAGAACTTATTTATCGAATCTTGCTGCAGTAAGGACGTTCTGGAATCTTGCTTTTAACATGTATTCAATGTCTTTGAATCTCATTAAGAAGGAAAGGCGTTGTACGGTGCAGATTATTTGTAAGAGGCTGGATAACCATCACGATTTCTTGCTTTCAGTGTTTGTGAGATTTGCCTTTCTCCCCGTTCAATTGCTTTTGAGTTTCGTGTCTTGCTCTTTTATCTTGTGAGGCTTGTCTTCCTCTCTACGCTTTTCAGATTTATTCATTAGCTTTCTGGTCTGTTAACCCTGAAGGATGTGCTATAGAACCTATTGGTATAAACTTAGCCTGTGTATGGGCTCTGGAGTAAAAGAATACCCTCCTGGCAGGCTTTTTTACAGTTTATTAGCTTGAATGCTCATAGTATAGTGATGGTTCTATTATAAATATTTAAACTTGGTCCAAAATTTACCTATATCCCTGTTAGGCTTATGGATTTGATTAACATTGAGATCTCTTCTGAATAAGAATGTCTCTGAAGAATTTTACTCAATTCTATTCTTTTCTACTGCGTGGCAGGCGAAGAGGGACCTACAGGTTGTTGACTCTCCAGCACAGTCTGACGATGATGATACTATTATGAGTGAAGACGAGGCTGTTGAAACAAATCAAGGAGTACACAGTGACACTGAAGCAAGCGATATTGATTCTGATGAAGAGAGGAAAAGGTAATCCACTGGATGTTAATTAGAGAATCTGTAATTTTTTTCAGCTAGGTAAAAGATGATTCTATTCAAATAAAACACGATGAACAAAAGGTACATAAAGATGTATAACCAAGGCACATCTAGTGGACAGTTATATGGCATATGGCCAAGTATCATGACTTGCATAATTTACATTACAAGAAACCGCTGACAATTTTTCAAAGAAGCATTTTCTATTTTAAGCATTTGGCAATGTCTTATTTCTTATTTTGAAATGTAAGATTTTATGGTTTACAAGTCTCTGTATGGGTTATAACATATTGGTATAAATGAAGCATTTCCCATTGACCTGCTTTTGGTCTTTTGTGGACTACAAAATAATTGTTCTCTTTCTTTCTTGTAGATATGATGAACAACTTGAAACTTTTCTGGATAAAGCTTATGAACGGTATGTCACTGTGAAAGAAGGCAGTACAAAGCAGCGTAAACGTGCAAAGTTGGCAGTAACTGGTGCAGATACTGAACTATGGAAGGTATTTCTTTAGCGTAATTGACCATTAAGTACCCTTGTACTTCATTATTGTAATTGACGATTCTCCATTCTTCGATAGGATTTTATTATCGCTTTCTGATTAACATGCAATCTCTTTGCAGCTGCAGGACAATTTGACAGATGATCAGAATGGCGTTGATGAAGAGATTGATTCAGATGACAATGACAAAGATGGTGAAGCCAATCCCTTAATGGTGCCATTATCAATCAGAGAACAACCATCTCAAGAACAGCTAACTAGTCAGTGGTTCAGTCAGGATGTTTTTGCAGGTTTTGAAGACACTGGCAAGAAATATGACACCGATTCTGAACTGTCTGAAGATGGTAAGGACGCTGCATCCTTCCAGAAGTTGTCAGCTGAAAGTAATGGTAGGTCCAGTAAGTCCAAGAAGGAAAATATTGATGTTCAGTCCGAGTCCAAGCTTTCCCAGAACCAAGGACCTCATCAAGAGAAAGAGGATGGCTTTGAAATAGTTCCTGCTGCATCTGCAGCCTCAAGTGACGAATCTTCTTCAGAAGATGAGTCTGATTATGACACTGATTCAAAAGCTGAAATTTTAGCTTATGCAAAGAAAATGTTGAGGAAGAAGCAAAGGGAAGAAATTCTAGATGCTGCTTACAATAGATATACATTTGATGACAAAGGTTTGCCAGAATGGTTTGCAGCGGATGAAAAAAACATTCTCAGCTTCAGAAACCCGTAACAAGAGAGGAGATTGAGGCCATGAAAGCACAATTTAGGGAAATTGATGCTCGGCCAGCAAAGAAAGTTGCAGAGGCAAAAGCCCGTAAGAAACGAGTTGCAACGAAAAAGCTGGATGCAGTTCGAAACAAGGCAAATGCAATTTCTAATCAAACTGACATATCTAACCTGTCCAAGAATAAAATGATTGAACGCCTATATAAGAAGGCTATACCCAAGAGGCCGTAGAAGGAGTATGTAGTTGCAAAGAAGGGGGTGCAAGTTAATCCAGGTAAAGGGAAAGTACTTGTCGATCCTAGAATGAAAAAAAGACTCGAGGTCTACAGGAATCGGCAGACATGGAAAAAACAAAAACATGTCTAAGAAGGGAAAGGGAAAGGGTGGAAAGAGACCTTCCAAATCTGGAACTTCTGAAGGTAAGAAGTCTAAAACTGCAGAAGCTGGCAGAGGTAAACGGAAGTAAAGCATGTAATGCAGATAGAATGTATTATTTACAGGTACCATTTGTGGGTCAAGGGAATGTTTTCAAGAGTGCATAAACATATTGATAATCAAGGAATGATGTGGTTGTGGCAGGGAGGCAACAAAATGACTATTTCAACTTCATTTCAAAGGTCTTAAGACATTCACCAAATGTCACATTCACTTGTTTAGAGCATTTCAACATGCATAGAAAAACACTTTTATATTTAATTAGATTCATTTCTACTAAAGTATTGCAGCAAGTGATTTTGAATATTGGGGTGATTACTGAAGTTCTGTTTATTTCAAAACTGTGGCCAAATTTATGAATGCTGCTCTGAAAGTGATAATCAGGTGGCAAGATTCTTCTGAATTCTAATGAAAGCTATTGTGCTTGATTGATTCTTGAGAGATTATGTAACATCTCTCTAACCTAGTTTTAATGGGTCCATTTATGGCTATCCGGTTATTGGTTCTCCTTTATTGATTTGCTGACCCTACCCTCTTCTTGGACATGTTGTAATTCTACATGGCTAACTTTAATATTCTTAGGGGCTAATTAAAGCATACCTAGCTAATTTTAGGACTCTTAAGAGCTACATACATGAAAATCAAGGTATCAACCCAGTTTGAGTTGTCAAAAGAGGTGTTGAACTCGGTAAACGGAAATGTCTATGGGAAAGGCTTTGCGGTAACGGAATTATGGTTTGACGGCCGTTTGGGAAATGGTGATGTCAAAAAGTAACGGAAATAACCAAAGAAATAACCAACAGTATAGAAGGGTAGAAAACGAAAGTTTAAATACATGAAAAGAAGTGTTTTTGCATGAGGATTATCATGGTATAAGCGAGATATACACAACTATACATAAGAGAGAGATATCCGCATTTTAAGGTGTTCATATGCAATGTTTTATGGTGAAAAAGAAGATTTAATGATGGCTGGCAGCGATTTAATGATAACAGTGATTTGTCTAAGGAGGGGCAGCGCTCCTATCAAGTGGTTAATTGCATTGATTAATGTGCATTTAATAATTATGGGCTGCATTAATTATTTTTTGGTTTTAGCCGACTAATGCACTTAATTAAGTTGTGTTAATGGAAAGGTTGTGTCGGTTGGAACGATGTGTCTTTTTGAAAAGGTACGAAAGGCTATATAAGAAGATTCATATGAGACTTATTAAGCATGGATTCAAGTTGAATATCTTAAGGAAAAAGAAGAAGAAGAGGAAGCGTAAGGGCAGAATTTTAGAACAACAAATCTGAAAGTAAGAAGAAGAATTTTCCATTATTCGTTGAGGAAGCAACAAGTTCAAAAGTGGAAAGCAAATTTTGTAAGGAAGGTTGGTGCCTTCATATTCGAAGAGATCGGTGTCTCTTGCTGAGTTGGTGCTTAGCAAAAGGGGTGGGTGCTCCTGTAGGTTGGTGCCTACAAAACTGTAATTTGGGGATTGGTGTCTCCAGTAGGTTGGTGCCTACAAATTTTTGAGAAATATATATAAAGAAAGAAGTTTCTCCGTGGTTTTCTCCCGAAAGGGTTTCCACGTATATCTGTGTCTACTTGCATTAAGTTTTGTGTTCTTTGATTGATTTGATATATTCACATTGCTCGTGATTATAGATCTAAGTTTAAGTATTGAAGTTTGAAATAATATCATAATACTGATTCACCCCCCCTCTCAGTATTATCTTGTGCTCAACAATTGGTATCAGAGCAGGTTCCTTCAGGAACAATCTAACAGTTGGAAGGTAGATCTCGGGAGCACATATGGCTAGTCAAGTACAAGAAGGTTTTTCCTCGAACAAGGCTCCGTTGTTTGACGGAACAAACTATGCATTTTGGAGCGTAAGAATGAGAACCTATCTGATGGCACTAGGGTTTGATATTTGGCAATCAGTAGCGGTCGGATATATCATTCCATCAACTCCGCCAACTGACCAAGCCGGTAAGAAGGCTTTTGAAAACAATGCCAAGGCGATGAATGCAATCTTGTGTGGTCTGTCAGAGTCCGAATTTGTCAAGGTAATGCAATGTGACACGGCAAAGGAAATATGGGATAAACTTCGAACAATATATGAAGGTGATGATAAGGTCAGAAAAGCTAAGCTTCAAACCCATAGGAGAAAATTTGAGAGCCTAAAAATGAAGGATGAGGAAGATGTTGCAGCTTATCTTCTGCGGGTGGATGAAGTTGTCAACGCCATAAGAGGGCTTGGAGAAAAGATTGAGGAACCTGTGATCGTCCAGAAGGTCTTAAGATCTTTACCATTAAGATTTGATGCTAAGGTGTCTGCCATCGAAGAAATGAAGGATCTTGACAAGCTAAGCATGGACGAACTACATGGAATACTGACGGCTTATGAAATGAGGACCGAGTCTAATAAACCAACAAAGAAGGAAGCCGCATTCAAAGTCTCGAAGAAAAAGGCAATCAAGGAATCTGAAGCGAATGATGAATCAAACAACGAAGAAGATGAAAAGGAAGCTTTATTCATTCGAAAGCTAAAGAAAGGATCCGGGAGATACAAAGGTAAGTTACCATTTAAATGTTTTAACTGTGGTAAAATTGGTCATTTTGCAGCTAAATGCCCAGAGAAGGAAGATAGCGAAGATGAAGAAAGCAAGCCCAAGTTCAAAAGAGAATTCAAGCAAAGCAGAGGCAAGAAAAGATTTGAAAAGCAAAAGAAGAGTCTATATTCAAAAAGAGGTAGCAGCTCATCCGAAGAAAGCGGAATAAGTGATTCAGACAGTGATGATGAAGAAACATTGTTTATGGCTATAGAAGAAGGTTCATCAACTAGCAAAGTTGATTTGGAAGGAATCGAGGACATAGAAGAAGAAGGTGAGGTAAACCTCGAAGAAGAACTCATTTGTGCGTTGGGTGAAATAAAAGCACTCAAAAAGAGGAATCAGAAGCAAAGACTTCAGCTCCAGAAATATGAAGAACAAAATCAATCTTTCGAAGCTAAGTTAGCACAGAGTCTTGAAGAATCAAAGAATCTAATCATTGACCTGAAGACCCAGATTGAAGAAGCAAAGAGAATTGAGGAAGGGTTGAGAAGTCAGCTCAAGGTGAAACAAGAAGAATGTGAAAAGCGTGAGTCAGAGATTGTTGCGATGAGAAAAGACTTAGAAAAGGTAAATACCAAACTAATGAACAACTTGAAATTTGAAAAGAGTACTAAGGTTCTAGATGAGATTCTAGAAAATCAAAGATCACCATCCAACAAATCAGGACTCGGATATGAAGAAAAACTAGAGAAAGCTTCAAATTCCATTGAGATTCCGGAGAAGAAAGGTTTAGAAAAGGCAAAAAGTTATGCAGAAATTCTAAATGCACCTACGAAGAATAAAAGCAGAAAGGAAGAGGAAACTACGAAGACCAGTTCCATCCACAAGGAAGGTGTTAAAGAGAACGACATCAAAAGACCATTTACTCCACGACATAGGAATATGAACAGGTTCGAAAGTTCCTTTCATGGTTATTGTTTTTATTGCAATATATATGGGCATAAAAAGATAGAGTGTAGAAAGCGAATGAGAGATAATGAAGCCTGGAACAAACCAAAATCTGCTCATAGAGTGTTGAATATGAACTATAATTCGTTTGCTCCACTATCCTATTATAACGAGGAAGCCATTATCTGCTACAAGTGCAATAATTATGGACATATAGCACGCTTTTGTAGAAGTGTGTTTGACTCGAGACAAGATCAAAAGACAAAGCCTTTAGATACAAAGAAAAGGGAGGCTACGAAATCCTGGACAAGGAAGCAGGAGAAAGATGGGCTAGACAAAGAAAAATCCATGCTCGTTCAAACAACTTTTCATGCTCGAGATGAAGGACAGCAAAAGTGGTACATTGATAGTGGATGTTCAAGACATATGACTGGTGATAAAAGTAAGTTTCTCTCCTTAAAGAAAGTAAATGAAGGTACAATAAAATTTGGTGATAATGCTACAACGAAGATCGTTGGCAAAGGTACGCTGAGTCTGGATAATGGAAAAACAAAAACAGAGAATGTTTTGTATGTTGAAGGATTAAAACATAACCTCTTGAGTGTGAGTCAAATGTGTGATCAGGGACACACTCTTAAGTTCTATGCCGAAGGATGTGAAATAAGGAAAGCAGATACAGGAGAACTAATTGCAGATTGCCACCGAACTGCAAATAATCTATATATGCTCGGAGAAATAAAAGAAGAAAAATGTTGCCTAAGTCAAGTCGAGGAGAGTTGGCTATGGCATAGAAGGATGGGACATATAAATTTTGATAATCTTGTGAAGATAAGCAATAAGCAGGCCGTACGGGACATGCCTAAAATAACAAAGCCTTCGAGTACTCTATGCAAGCAGTGCCAGCTTGGGAAGCACTTAACAAGATTCAAAACAAAGGAGTATTCATCCACCAAACCATCGAGCTAATTCACACGGATTTGTGTGGACCTACCGTAACGAAAAGTATTCAAGGTGAGAGTTATTTTATGTTACTCATCGATGACTACACTAGAATGACATGGGTAGCATTTTTGAAAGAAAAATCAAGCATTTGGAAAGTTCAAAGCTTTCAAGGCATTAGTAGAAAATGAAACAGGCTGAAGATAAAATGTCTAAGGTCAGATCGTGGAGGTGAATTCATGTCAAATGAATTTATTGAATATTGTGAAGACCATGGAATTAAAAGACAATACTCAGCTGCAAGAACTCCACAACAAAATGGAGTAGTAGAAAGGAAGAACAGAACCATTCAAGAGATGGCCCGAACAATGCTGAATGAATCTAAGCTATCAGATAGATTCTGGAAAGAAGCGGTAAGTACTGCCATTTATATTTTGGATAGAGTGCAAATCAGAGTTAACCATGACAAAACTCCATATGAATTATGGAAAGGAAGACCAGCCTCGGTCAAATATTTTAAGGTATTTGGGAGCAGATGTTTCATTAAAAGAACCGAAGAGGACTTAGGCAAATTTGATTCAAGATCCGATGAAGGGATTTTTCTTGGGTACTCCACTAAAAGTAAAGCCTTCAGATGTTATAACAAGAGGTTATGGACTATCATAGAAAGTGCAAGTGTCAGAGTGGATGAGGGTCTGGATCTAAAGACAAAAGAAAATTCAGAAGAGTCTTTAGAAATACCAAGTCTTGTGAAAGAAGAACAAGAGGAAGAAGAAGATATTGAAGAGTGGAGTAAATCAGAAAGGCAAGATACCAAGACGCCATCTCGCTTCGCTTAAAAATCATGATGAAAGTCGATTATGGAGAACTTGATACGGGTTCAAACCAAGAAGAATTACAAATGCTTTCGAGCAAGGGTATTTTTCTCTGCTATCTAAGGTAGAACCTAAGAACTTTTTAGAAGCAAGACATGATAAACATTGGTCAAGGTGATGGAAGAAGAATTAGATCAAATTGAGAAAATGAAACTTGGGAATCGGGTTCCTGCACCAAAGAGTCGAATGTGATGGCACTAAGTGGGTATTTCGAACAAACTAAATGAAGATGGTCAAGTCACTCAAATAAGGCAAGATTGGTATGCAAAGGGTATGCTCAAGTGGAAGGTGTTGATTTTGAAGAGACTTTTGCTCGGTTGCCGCTGACTAGAAGCAATCGAATGTTCCTTGCTTTCGCAGTTGTTTAAAAATTTCAAAGTCTACCAAATGGATGTCAAATCAGCCTTTTTAAATGGGAATTTAGAAGAGGAGGTTTACATAGAACAACCTGAAGGGTTCCTATTATCAGAAAATGAAGATTATGTGTGTAGGTTGAAAAAGGCATCAGATGGATTAAAACAAGCCCCCAGAGCATGGTACTCAAGGCTTGATCAACATCTACAGACCAAGGATTCAAGAGAGGACATGCCGACAAAGAATCTTTACATCAAAACCGAAGATGAACACCAGCTTAATTGTGGTCAGATATGTGGATGACATAATCTTTGGAGGAGACAATGAAGAAATGTCTAGAAAATTTGCGTAAGACATGCAAAAGGAATTTGAAATGTCTATGTTGGGTGAGTTATCCTTTTTCCTCGATTGCAAATTTCTCAATCTAATAAAGGAATATTTATATCCCAAACCAAGTATGTGAAGGAAATGTTGAAAAAGTTTGGTATGGAGGAGTGTGCACTCACAAAGACACCGATGATCACCGAACCAAGTTAAGCAAAGATGACGAATCTCCGATGTTCGATCAATCTCTATAGATCAATGATTGGGAGTTTATTATATGTGACAAAGATCCACTAGATATCATGCAAGCAAGTGGGTATGGTGGCACGTTTTCAAGCAGGCCGAAAGAAACACATGTGCAAGTTGTAAAACACATATTCGATATCTAAAGGGAACTATGGAATACGGGTCAGTGGTATCCAAAAGGAAAAGATTTCACATTGACAGCTTATACAGATTCAGATTGGGCAGGATGTGTAGATGACAGAAAAAGTACAAGCAGAGGAGCATTTTTTCCTGGAAACAACTCGGTATCTTGGCTAAGTAAGAAGCAAAATTTTCGTATCCCTATCCACAAGCAGAAATAGAGTATATAGCAAATATGGTACTATGTTGCACGCAAATTTTATGGATGAAGCAGACTTAAGGATATCAAAGTAGAGTATGATCATCCCATCTCCATATTATGTGATAATACCAGTGCAATAAGTATTTCAAAGAATCCGGTTATGCATTCCAGAACAAAGCACATTCCCATAAGATATCACTTCTTAAGAGAGCAGGTGGCAGAGAAACAGGTAAAGTTGGAGTATGTCGCTACATCCGAACAAATATAGCAGATATTTTCACTAAGCCACTTCCAAAGGAGACATTTGAATATCTACGGCATAAGTTGGGAGTAATTTCTTTTACATCTTTACATTGAAGAGTCAAGGGTAGCACTGGTTAAGGGGGAGCTAAAACTTTGCAAATTTTTCAGCTCCTAGGATGACCCTTTGCCATTGATGTCAAAGGGGGAGAATGGTAGTAAGGGGGAGCTACGGCAAGAGGAAGCTGCAGAAGAGGAGATTATTTTTTTTGGGGTTGCCATCAATGACAAAGGGGGAGATTGTTGGAAATATTGTCATTGATGTCAAAAGAGGTGCTGAACTGGTAAACGGAAATCTATCAGAAAGTAACGGAATTATTGATGGAAATGGTAGAAAGTAACGGAAATAACCAGCAGTATAGAAGGGTAGAAAACAAAAGTTTAAATACATGAAAAGAAGCATTTTTGCATGAGGATTATCATGGTATAAGTGAGATATACACAACTATACATAAGAGAGAGATATCCGCATTTTAAGGTGTTCATATGCAATGTTTTATGGTGAAAAAGAAGATTTAATGATGGCTGGCAGTGATTTAATGATAACAGTGATTTGTCTAAGGAGGGGCAGCGCTCCTATCAAGTGGTTAATTGCATTGATTAATGTGCATTTAATAATTATGGGCTGCATTAATTATTTTTTGGTTTTAGCCGACTAATGCACTTAATTAAGTTGTGTTAATGGAAAGGTTGTGTCGGTTGAACGATGTGTGTTTTTCGAAAAGGTACGAAAGGCTATATAAGAAGATTCATATGAGACTTATTAAGCATGGATTCAAGTTGAATATCTTAAGGAAAAAGAAGAAGAAGAGGAAGCGTAAGGGCAGAATTTTAGAACAACAAATCTGAAAGTAAGAAGAAGAATTTTCCATTATTCGTTGAGGAAGCAACAAGTTCAAAAGTGGAAAGCAAATTTTGTAAGGAAGGTTGGTGCCTTCATATTCGAAGAGATCGGTGTCTCTTGCTGAGTTGGTGCTTAGCAAAAGGGGTGGGTGCTCCTGTAGGTTGGTGCCTACAAAACTGTAATTTGGGGATTGGTGTCTCCAGTAGGTTGGTGCCTACAAATTTTTGAGAAATATATATAAAGAAAGAAGTTTCTCCGTGGTTTTCTCCCGAAAGGGTTTCCACGTATATCTGTGTCTACTTGCATTAAGTTTTGTGTTCTTTGATTGATTTGATATATTCACATTGCTCGTGATTATAGATCTAAGTTTAAGTATTGAAGTTTGAAATAATATCATAATACTGATTCACATTGATGAGGGAAGCATACCAGTGCTCGTGCAAGCTGAAATGCGCGGGTTTCGTGGACTTCATCATGTGAACAATGTATGGCCTCCTAATTGAATCATTGCTGGCCTCGGCCTTGGAATTATGAGCTACAACGCATAACAAAAGTATGAGCAATGGTAGAGACACAGTGGTGGTGGTCATTGTGAAGGCTCGATGGTGTGAAGACAATGAGGAGGCAGAGAAGAAGATATCGAGAGAAAAGATTCCCAAACGTTCTGCACCAGAGGAGAAGATATCATCAAAACATAGATTTATCGACCTATAATTTTCATAGACATATTAGTTAAGAACACGCGGAAGCCTAGCCAATTATTTCCCTCTAGTGATTATAATTTAGTTCAACACAATGTTAAATTGTATCTATTTAACGAAATTTTAAAATAGATTTATTTTATTAATATAAAAGCCATCTACAAAATAGACTTATTCTTCACCTTTTTCTAGAAACCTTGAAGGGACCAACACCCACATACAAAACCGTGATAGAGATCAATATCCACAATCAAAGTAGCTCTGCATTCGAAGCTATATGTTTTTATGTATTTCCCAGTTTGGAGATTCTTTAAATCAAGGCATGGAAACGATTGGTTTTATTTAGGGTTTTGTTTTAGGCTTTGGGTATGAATGGTTTGGACAATGATGAACTTGTTCGCGGGTCAATGGAATTTAAATTTACAACAAATATGGATGTGAATTAGTTTATCTCAATTATTTCTATTTTATAGGGAATATAAGCCTGATAGTTATGCTAATTTGAAGCACACCAAGCATGCTCAAAACCTCAACAAGATATTTATGTAGTAACAGTAGGCTTCCATGCTTGATACAACCACTTTAATGGCCTTCAAGTTCACCCACCTGCACAGTTTGAATGGTCAACATAAGAGAGACTCCAAACCACTTATGATTCATAATAAAATATGGAACACATTTAACTTACAAGTTATTGGTATTGAAGATTTTGAACTTCTCAATTGACTTGAACTCGCCAACCTGAATCATAAAATCACAAAGCACAGAAAAGCATATCAATATGCCTAAAAACTATGCAAAAACCGGTATTATCTTAATTGAAACTTCAAGCCACCAGAAATATGTGAATATGCTCAATGTCATTTAACTTACACATTCTTCGGAACCTGTGCAATCTCCAAAAGTTGGACTCAGACAATATTACATTACAAAATGTCAGTCATCTCAGGCATCTCTATAAGATAAGTCATCAAATAATTTCACGGGCCGACTAATATATCCATGTAACTGTATAGGATGCCAAATTCTTTGTCAGCAGTATAAGATTAAAAAAATAGATTCCTACGAAGTTAATTTGGAAGGTGTTGCCACTTCTTGAAAGCCATTTCAGGAGTGAACCCTCGATTACAGTTTCAGAATACAGACTTCCATAGTTGACAAATACAAACCATTGTTATGTTATTTGCATTCATTCACCCAAGGGATGCAACTCAGTGGTGGGCAATTGGGTTACACTTTGTTGGGTCATGTTACTCGCCCCCAGTTAATCGGCACCTAGGGGATGGCCGCAACCATTCATTTACCAATCAAAAAAATAGAAAAATCCCTTCATTCAAGTTGAGAGTCTACAATAGATCTTTGTTGCTGGCCATACTTGTTTAACTTTTAAATAATCAATAATTACCATAGGTGAGGATTGTGTATGGATAACAATGAATTTCTTTATTATTAAACTTAACAAATTTTTCCTTTTTGGCCCCTACAATCTCACCTTTTTTTTCCAGCTGCTCTGCAATGGATCAACTCTGGCTACCACACTTCACCTTTAAGGGTCATCACTGAGAAATGACATTTGATTCTCCAATTTTAGATAATTAGCTGAAGATTATTTTCATTATTTAGACAGAGAATATGCTAAAGGAAATAAAAGACTTGTTGGGAAGAGATTATGTGGCCCATGTCGTGCGTATCAAAGTCAATTTTGAGGTAGCCTCTTTGTCTATGGATAACATACTCCAGATTGAGCCAACTAAGTTGCGTACCAGGGCTATTGAAGTCTCGATGATCAGGGAAGAGCATTTGGTTGGGTTGTATAATATACTAAATAATAACTATGCAACTATATTCATATTTTTGAATGTATGAAACAAGGGGATTTTGTCAACCCCAAAACATAGATATCTTCTAGAGGTGATGCATGCACCATTCATCCAACTTGAGGCCAATTGTAAGGTGATTTGCCTCATACGTTCCATGTCGCCACAAATACCCTGTAACCCAAAAGCTTGAAGTTAACTTCCAGGTTGCCATTTAGCAAGAAAAATGGTTTGAAACAATAGTCCAAATTTTAGGAAATTTAATGACACTTGGTTGGGTACAACAAATTTTAGATTTTAGATTATTATGGGGAGGTGGCCATGAGATTTGGCCCAGAGCAGTTACAGTTAAGAACAGAATAAGATGGTGCTTTCCTTACAAAAGGGTCGAAGAAGGGGTGCATAAAGGGAAAAGGGGTCCAGAGAACGTTACAGTTCAGAATAGAATAAGATGGCGCTTTCCCTACAAAAGGGTCGAAGAAGGGGTGCATAAAGGGAAAAGGGGTCTAGAGAATGAGAACTGTGCTAAATAGAGATATCATTAATAGCTCCTCGTTTTACTATATACAAATTGATTGATCTGGCTCTGTATCTATACCTGGAGTGGGTTCAATGGTCTCTGAGAGGAAACTACTGCATGTGATGTTTTCTTTGTTGTATGCAGAAGAAGAAGAAGATTGAGGATTAGGTTGTGTAGATTGAAGATTGGAAATTTCATGTTGTAGCCGCTCTATCCAGCAAAAATGGTGAAGGGTTGGCAAATGAGGAGGAGGGGTCGGGGCCATCTGTATTATTGAATGTGCAGGGGAGTTCCTCTTGGTGTTAGGATTAGGGTTAGGGTTAGTAGGGTTTCAATTTTGGAGATGGTCTTGGCCTTGGCCTCTTTTGGCATCGTGGGTTGCATGTACACTGTATAATAAATAGAATAGGAGGGTGATGACAGAGAACAAAGAAAAGCGTATGTATGAGCATCTGTCAATAGGAACTAGAATCTCCAAATCAGGTGAACAACGCGAGTACATATTCATGGTGTCCACGTTTAACAAAGCGTGATCTCCTTCTTCTGACTGTGTATGATCTTTCCCCTCAAACAAGCGTAGACCAAAATCATTCCCCTACGCCTGCATTTCCCCCTCTTGAGTGGTCGCCCACATGCCCAGGTGATGTGTAATGTTCCCTCCCGCACTTTCCCCCATCAAAAATATGTTGGAAAGGTCTACGTGAAAATGCAACCACGGATCTGCCTCGGCCGGTGCGGGAGGTTCCATAAATGTTGAAGCATGCAACTGGCATTCAAATTGTTTGACTAAATCCCTGGAACATATGTGACCGCATGGACTTTATCGATTGCAAGATATCCATAAAAGGCCTTGGCACCTTCATAAAAAAATGCAATTTCCAAGTGTACAAGTGGACTCCAAAACCTTTTCCAGCATCCTCCTAGCTTCCGCCAGAATGGGAAATTTAAAACAGGGCATGTCAACTGTTTGATGAAATGCCTAGGTGAGATGTGGTTCTACTCGGAACTCATGATAGTAAAACCTTTCAAGGAAGTACTAAATCTGAAGCCATTGAAGCAAATATGGATGAGTCTCACTATCCCCAATTAGTACAAGAAATCCATAATTTGGAGGAGCAAAGAAGAAAAATCACCTTTGAAGATGCAGAGAAACCTCAAGAGTGTGCAAGATCTGATGATCCAATGGAGAACAAATCCAATTCACTGATCGATTACAACATTAACAAAAACACTGATAGCTACAAAACAACTAGGCCAATGCTTTGCATGATTATGTTACCTCTTTTTCTGTTTCTTGCATTAACCATTGCCTACCCTGGATTTGGTTTTCTGAATACTAGCTATGGCGGTGCCAAGAATGTATAGGATCACAAGCCCCACATGTATTCTCTGCCAGTTGGGGAAATATTGAACCTTAGGTCTCTGATATTTATGTTATTTGGGTTTGTTGGGATTGACATTTCAGATCTTCAAAATCTTCAATTGTATTTAGATCTCTCATGGAATGCATTAGGAGGGTCTTTCCGGAAGAGATTGGAAAAATTACAATGGTTACATATATAGACATTTCAGGCAATAAGTTTCGTGGTGCCATTCCAACTGTAGTTGGAAGTTGCGTAGGATTGAAACATTTGAATCTATCAAGAAATGCCTTAGAGGGTCTTATTCCAGAGGCAATGGAAAATTTGAAATATATCATTGACCTAGAGCTTTCGTCAAATTTCTTAACTGGTCCACTACCGAAACTCCTCAAGAAACTTCAAGTGCTTTGCTATCTGAATCTATCTTCCAATAGAGTCACGGGAGAAATTCTAAAAGAGGGGGTTTTCACTAATGCCACTGCTATCATTTTACTTAATGGAAATGTTGGCCTTTGTGGACCAAGGAAATTATTGTTACCTAAATGTCCAAGTCAAAAAAGTGCTTCACATTTCAAAACAGAGATAGTGGTAGTTGTTAGTGTTAGTGATTTTGTGATATGTTGTTTACTTTTGGTTTTCTTATGGATATGGACTTCAAAAGTAGTGGATATACCACTAGCCATTTTACAAAAATTTGAGCACCTCAAAATTTCTTATGGATATCTTTTTAATGAAATTGATGGATTTAATGACAAAAAGTTGTTAGGGGTAGGCAACGTTAGATCAGTGTACAGAGGAGATTTGAGAGATGATAGAGTAGGTGATGTGACATTGATGGAAACTCAGATAAAATATTTAGAACCTTGTTAATACAGTTTGTGACTGAGCCACTTAGTTGAGAAACTTGATGATGTGGGAAGTAACATTATAAATATGAGATTGGTTAATACATCATTATATTTTGATAGAGGACATCCTTGCATTATATTTTTAAAGAGCTCAAAATAAAAATCGTGTGGATGTCATTTGCTCTCATTAAGGTTTTAATGTGTTGGAGCTTCCTAGGCAAGGGCAAGCTCAAATACCCTGTTCAATTCTCATAATATTTAGACAACATAAGTTCAAGTTTGTTTACCAAAATCTTGCAATGGGAAACACACAATGAAACAAGAAGAATGGAAAAGGGACCGCATAAGCTATATTAACTTTAAACCACTGGTAATAGACCCATTATTTAAACACAGTAATGTAATTTCATGAAACTCCAAAAAACGCTTCTCATCAATGCACAACTAGCAATATATTTATTTTTCTAAAATTCATGTTTTTAACAATATCACAACAACCGGTGAATGAGTTACAGAGATTCAAGTTAGCATTACATCATATCAACATACAATTTTCATTTTTAGAAATAGTGTGACCATTGACTAGTGATTGACAGTTTTTTCTTTCTTTACCATTTGTTCTTTAGTGTCCCTGACTTCATAATAACACCATAAAACCTGCAAAGATATCATTAAAACTTGACACATCTCCTCTTTTTCAAAACTTTAATACGAGTATACTTAGTAAGGTTTTTCTTTTCTTTCTTTAATGCATTTAAATTTTGTTTTTGTGTACATGTCAGAGAGTTCTTCAAACATAGTCACATTTAGCTCCAAATCTATGATGTGTCAACTGAAGGAATCTTTCACGCCATTAAAAGCGATTCAATTTTTTTGCAAATTTGGGTGCCCCATACGGCCATTAAAGTATTTTACATCAAGATTGTTGATCGCGCGCTAGAGTGTTTGACGGTCCATTACCTGCAGTGTCGCCGAGCACTTGATTGGAAACTGAGTTAGAAGCATCAAACATCGGAATCTTGTGAGTCTGCATGGATATTTGATTTCTCCACATGGAAACCTGTTGTATTATGATTACATGGTAAATTGAAGTCTGTGGGACATCCTACATTGTGAGTACAATGATTATGTTATGAAGAAGAAAGGAGGAGTCAAGACTACTATCACTCAACAAAAACAACTCGTCGTAAATACTACCCTCTACTTTGATAGCACCTCCACTACTACTTTACTCAAACTTCTTGTATCCAAAGTGATATCAAATGTATTCATGTTTAGTGCAAATAAAATTTGAAATGTACAGATAAAACCTTTAAATGTAATGCTTCACCTATACTCCTACACTTACACTATCAATCACACCCCTCATCAAAATCAACTACACAAGGTAAACTAATATAAACCTTCCGATTGAGAGGATGTGTTTTTTTGATCTAGGTTGAATGCCTTATAATTTCACAACCCAAAATGTAATAGTAAAACTGAAGTTTTTTTGTTTGTTTGTTTTTGTTGTTTGACACATCTCTCGGGTCAAATAAACATTAATACTCATAGTTGCATAAATCAAATCCAATGAACACACGCTTTACAATTATTACTTTGTATGTATTGCATTTTGTTATCTAAGAAGAATTTCATTTGCGAAGCATGGTGAATGTCATTATGGCACACAATACCACATTGCAGATGAAATTCATTTCATTCACGGGCTAGTTTCAATATATTTGTTCTCATTACTTCTTTCAAATTTTTTTTTCAATTTTGACTCTTAAAAAAAAATAGTTAGGTCCAAGTGTGTGCATCTCCGACGTGATCCAAAACACACACTAGTCCTCGCTAAGGTAGTGAGACATTCACAACTTAGTTGTTTATCCCATAACCAATTTCTTAACCACCATCCTTCTATGGATTCTAGGTCACACATATTACCACTTCTATAGACAAAGAAGAGTATAACTCGAAATGCCTTTTACTAGGTCTTGTGCACGTCCTACCAAGATGGTTTGTAGAGACATTAAGAAGGTTCAAACATGATTTATTCTTCTCTTAATTAGGTAAGATGGAAATAACAAAGAGTGCAACTATGAAATGACACATGTTATGTTACGATGGCCAAAAACCCATCCACTAAACAAGATGCTCTCTCGGGGTCATAATTACCACGAAGATCATTATTGGCTAGGGTATAAGGCCCTCACACAAGCCTATCACACGAACAAGGGTTGATAGGCACTTGTCCTCACTAAGATAGTGAGACGTTCACAACTTAGTTGCTTATCCCATAACCAGTTTCTTGACCACGTCCTTACATGAATTCTAGGTCACACATATTCCCACTCTACAGACGAAGAAGAGTATATCTCGAAATGCCTTTTACGAGGTCTTGTGCACCTCCTACCAAGGTGGTTTGTAGAGACATTAAGAAGGTTCAAACATGATTTATCCTTCTCTTAATTAGGTAAGATGGAAATAACACTAGAGTGCAACTATGAAATGACACATGCTATGACGACCAAAAACCCATCCATTGAACAAGATGCTCTCTCAGGGTCATAATTACCACGAAGATCATTATTGGCTAGGGTATAAGGCCCTCACACAAGCCTATCACATGAACAAGGGTTGATAGGCACTTGTCCTCACTAAGATAGTGAGATGTTCACAACTTAGTTGCTTATCCCATAACCATTTTCTTGATCACCGTCCTTCTATGAATTCTAGGTCACACATATTCCCACTCTACAGACGAAGAAGAGTATAACTCGAAATGCCTTTTACGAGGTCTTGTGCACCTCCTACCAAGGTGGTTTGTAGAGACATTAAGAAGGTTCAAACATGATTTATCCTTCTCTTAATTAGGTAAGATGGAAATAACACTAGAGTGCAACTATGAAATGACACATGCTATACGACAAAAACCCATCCATTGAACAAGATGCTCTCTCGGGGTCATAATTACCATGAAGATCATTATTGGCTAGGGTATAAGGCCCTCACTCAAGCCTATCACACGAACAAGGGTTGATAAGAAGATCACTTATGAAACCACTATGAGTCCTAAGGAAGTCCTTTTATGGAATTAACTAAGCTTGGCTCCAATTGCCTTTCACACATTTCTCTAAGTTGTTTAAAGACACAATTAGGGAATCTTTGCTCACGTATTAACATAAGAATGGAGTTTCTTTTGATCGGTGGGTTGAAAACATTATTCTCGGGGTAAATCCGGGTAAGTTATTACCACAAGTTATTAGCAGGAGAGACTAACTACCTATAAGAACCAAAAGTACTTTTCCTTGTTTCTTGTTGTGACATTGTCTCACGAAAGAGTTGGAAACTTAATAAGATTTACCTCATTAGATCCCTTCCTATGGGAATGATGTAAAAGGACTTGGATATATTACATTAGTTTTCATGCGATAACAAACAAATCCTAACAATTCCTTCCACATCATACACTTAGGTTTTTACTTTGATCCAAAATGAATACCATTTACATTTCAGCAGAAGGGTTCCACCTTATTTTCATTTGTTACCAAAACCATTACAATAGTATTACCATTATACATTGTTATAAATTTTTCTATGATAAACATAAAATTTCATCCTTTCATTACTTCTTAGTTCACTTTAAATGAGCATGATAGTAAGTCATCACACTAAGCATACTTAAATGCACACAAACAACTACTTTAGTTTCTAAAAATACAAGAGAAGAAGGTTTTTACATGATTATCATTGTAAATGATTGGATCTTTTAATAAGGTATGTAATGTTCATGTGACACACTTGTCTCTTTTGGTTAACTAATTTCTTGTAGACCCTAATTAACAAGAAACTTGGTTTACACATCCTAACAAGCATAAACCTCTCTGTGTGATACGAGCGAACTCCCTTAAGGTGGAACACAACTCGGATACATATGACTAATTGGCACTACCTTCACAAATCATATACTTAGGTTAATTTCTTTAATCATACAAAGATTCAACTTTGTACTATGCCCTACATACAATCATTAATGTTAAACATTATTACACGACCTAATAATGGCTATATCAAAGTTTTTTTCAAGCTTATATCTTCCTTTTCTATGCCACGATATCGAGTGTTACACAAATGTCATTAGATCAAAATATTATTCTTTCACATCATTACAACATTTTATTTCTTTCCTTTATTCAAGTTACCATGTTATTCCTTTACGATTATGTTGACACCTTTTCCCTTCCATGGCTATCTATAGTTCATTTAGAAAGCATATTTCTAATCATACAAGAATATCAATCAACAATTTCATGAGTACCATACCATTATCAGCTACTCACGACATAATATTGCTACTCTTCGAATCTTTTTTTGCCCTAGGTACATGCAACCAAAAACATGGACAACCCTAGAAGTGGCATGGCAGGCTCCTACAATCTAACATATTTCATGTGTGCATATTTTCCCATTCACACCGATGTCAACACTTGCACACAGTATAGAGGGTAAGAAATACATTTGCAATTTAATTTCATTTAGAGGTGTCCTAAGGTCTCTCAACAATTATTAAGCTTAACGGGGTTCCACGACACTATTTTAGTTATAGTTGCGAGTTTACCAAAAGTGTCCAATTTAGTTAAAATGGCTATGAAACTAAGAATGAAAACCAACTTCCAAGACAAACACACATTATGTTAGTTTCCATATATTCCCTATATACAAAGAAACCCTTAGAATAGAAATAACTCATTGCAAGCACCCAAGGTTCAATCTACACCTACCTTTTCGGTGATGATTATCATAAATGCACCAATTCGTCCTTGTTGCAAAACAAGTAGCCTACAAAACCTACTTGTAAAACTAGCTTCTAAAGTAGTTTTCTCAAAAGTAAAGGTTGATTACGATTTTCATGGTGACACTCTAGAGGTATGTGGTGGTAGATATTTGTTTCCCAACATAGATCCCCAAACCACGAACCAAAACCCAAACCAATTTCTTTAACAACTATCCCAAACTATGAAATAAACTCGGCTCGAGAGACGCATGTCTTTAAATGATCAAACGATCATTCCAGGTGGGTTTAAGGATTGACATGACATTCCACGTCACTAGGGGACATGGTCAAATGTTGACATCTGCACTATGAGGGTCGAGGAAGCGGTGTGGCCGTTAATTTAAAATGCCATTATTAACATTTGCAAGGTGTTTGAAGGACTGTATAAATGAAATCTAGCATTCAACTCACAATTGAAGGCTACATTTCCCCAATTTAATCATTTAAATTTTCAATTTGTCTCCGTCATGTTCCGTATGCGAGGTTAACATTCAAAAATGGTCATTTTGATTGTGTGGAAATAATCTAACTTTTGATGTTTTGAGAAATAAAAGTCATGATACTTAACCACACCACACTCATCATTTGAATTTTTACTTTATAATAAAATTATGAATGAAAATATAACACTAGGAAAAACATGTTAGATCTGAGGAGAGAACCATGCCCGTTTACGACGAGACAATGTATGAGAGGTGCTCCAGGTGGCTCACATTTGTAATCTATGAGACCACATTTCAATGAGACATTTTATTAAGTAGTTCACACACATTTAAGATGACTTAAAAACTACCTTTTTTCAATATCAGTTGAGAGGTTGCCATCGAAGGTTGAAGAATTTGCTCAAGGCCCATAAAAAATCATCTACAAATATTTTATTTTCACATAGCCAATATCACACATCCTGCTGCTCTCACATTCCATGGTAAATTATCGTGATTAGTCATTTGGCTAAACAATTTTCAAGCACCTACTGCCCTTTTGCACATGGTAACATGGTAAGAGGTTGAATTATAATTGTGCATTTCCAATGCTCCATTGTAGTCCATAAGACCATGTTTCTAAGAAGCATTTTGAAAATAGTTCACAAGTCTCCCATAGATTGTTCCAACAAAACCATTTTGTTTGTTTCCAACACTCTATTCTTTGTCCATAAATTTGCACATATGTGAGGCATTTTGTCAAACATGCTACATACCTTGACTATATTTGCATACACGTCTACTAGGACACTTACAACTACATAATCGACAAAAAGTCCTATCTATTATGCTTGGATGGGTGTCCATATGCTGTTCCAAAGCTACCATTTTAGCATAGACAGGGGAGGTTGCTTTGAAAAGGTTGTGGAATTGACTTTACACCTACCGATCACACTTCTTGAAAAGTTTCAAGACCTTTTTAACAAACCCATTTTCTCGCATATCTTGCAACCAACCTGTCACGAGAGCACACACATTTTTTTATGTTTGAAGCATTTTGTCAAACAATTCACGTGCCTTGTATATGCATCTGTGAGGTCTGAGCCATAAATTAACTAAATAAAAACATTATAAGAAATAATTAAATAAACCACATTACAACTATATTGCAATGAAATTAAATAACACAAACACTAGAATTAATGTGGAAAACCCCGAAGGGTGAAAACCATGGTGAAACATATTTTCCATTTACTTGAGAAACATTTTACAGTCTAGTTAAAACACTCCATTCACCTCACTTCTCTCCACCTTGGTAATTCACCACGTGAATTCCACACAATACTATTTACTGACCCATGAGTCAATGTAAATAAATTAATTGGGTGTGACTTCTCATGAAGCACCCCGATTAAATAATTGATTTATAACAAACCAATTAACCTATAAACATATAGTTTATATTAAATAAATTAAAATATATAATATTCTAATTTATTTAATTATAAAATATAGTTTATAACTAGAACACTTAATATTAAATGTTCTAACACCCTCCCCCGATATTAATCGATGATCATATGCCAACGTTACCTGTTTATACAATATAATTTATAATCCTTAAACCATAGTTATAGTTTTGGCTAGCATATCACATTTGAAGGATTTATACACCATCATGCTAAACTTACCTTTTTGGTACAAAAGGATTTGGAATCCATAAATCAAAAGTTATGATCTAGGGTAAGCATGATTGCGAGACTACGCATCTCACAGTTTCTCATGGAAAAATCTATACCAACATCTCTAGGAGCATTTTATAAAATAAGGACCTTTACAACGGATGTAACATATCTGGACTACACAGTAAACTTAGAGTTATAAGTTTACTAAGATCATAAAAAGATCTCATAATTATAGAGGCAAAAAAGAGTAAACAAAAGGCTGACCTTTAGAAGGTGGCATTGCCATGCACACTCCCCTCAATGGCAACTCTAAAAGGCCAAGCATTGCATGAAACTTGTAGAACTTTACAACACATGACTTCGTAAATATATTTGCAACTTGATCTTTAGTTGGGCAATGGAGATCTATATCACCGCAAAACACCTTCTCTCGGATAAAATGCATATGTATCTCTATATGCTTCATTCTCTAATGTTGAATTGAATTATTAGCAAGAGAAATACAACTATGACTATCACATAGAAGAGGAGTACTTCCTTTAACTTCCATGTGAATCTCTTCCAACAACCGCTTTAGCCACATGACTTCTTTTGTTGCTTCCATCGCACTTCTATATTCCTCAGTAGAAGAGATGGAGACTACCGCCGATTACTCCAAGTAATGACACTGTACTAAACTTGAACACATATCTAGTTGTGGATATTTTTATCTATCACATCACCAACATGGTCAAAATCACAATATCCATATAAACATGCATTATCGAAGAAGTATAATGTAAACCAAAATTAATTGTTCCTTTAATATATCTCAATATTCTTTTGGCTAACTTCTAGTGATCTTGATATGGTTCTGCATAAATCTGGATGCAATACCTACTGCATATGCAATGTCAAGTCTAGTAATAGTAAGATAAATCAAACTACCTACAAGTTTCTGTAAAGAGTAGGATTATCTTTTTCACATGCATGTTTATGATCAAGTTTACAACCAATTTCTATAAGAATAACAATTGGTTTACAATCTACCATATTAAACCTTTTAAGCAAGTTAGTAGCATATTGTGATTGAGATACAACAATAGAATTTTTATCTTGAAAAATTGCCATGCCTAAGAAATGATGTAATAATCCTAAATCAATCATTTCAAAGTATTGTTTCAATTTAACTTTAATTTTGAAAATTAAACTATTAGAATTACTAGTAATAAGCAAATCATTAATATACAAAAATAAGAATAATATGATTATTTTCAATTTTAACAAAAAGATCATTATCAAAAGAATAATTAGTGAAACTAACATCTTTGAAAAAACTATTTATTTTTGCATACCAAGCTCTAAGAGCTTGTTTTAAACCATATAGATATTTTTCAGTTTACACACATACAATTCTTTTAGGTTCCTCAAAACCTTTAGGTTGAGTCATGTAAATTTCTTCTTTTAAATCACCATTTAGGAATGCATTCTTAACATCCATTTGGTGGATTTCCCAACCATATTGAGCAACTAAGGCAATAAGAATCCTAACTGTGCTCATTTTTGCAATGGGTGCAAAGGTTTCTATGTAGTCGATACGAGTTTTGAGTAAACCCATGAGCTACCAACTAGCTTTGAACTTATCAATATTGTCATCGACCTTATATTTGATTTTGTAAAGCCACCTAGAGCCAACAATACTACGTTTTTCCAAAGGAGGGACAAGATCCCAAGTTTGATTTTTAATAGGGAAAAATATTCAACTTTTATAGCTTTTATCCTTCTTTCGTCGTGAGGTACCTCTTAAAGATTGGGGTTCCGGATCATACATAGTCATTAAGGCATGATAGGTATGATGACTTCTAGTCATCTTACTAAGGTTATCAGGATTAGAGTTTTGAAGAAGATATTAAGCCCATTTAGGTCTTTTCGTTATAGAGGAAATAGGAAGAGACTCTTTTTCAACTATAGACTCATTATTAACATCTATTTGATCATCACAATCATCATTATCAAGATCATTGTTTTCTAATTCATTAGGTTCATCATAAACAATAGAAACAAAGAAGATGAAGAAGAACAAAAGGTTTTTCTAAGATTTTAACATTCTTGTTCTCAATAACTTCACATTTTGCAGGATCATAGATCTTAAGACCTTTAGTTTTTCCTCCATAGCCTACAAAGATACATGGATAAAGGTTTGATCTAACTTTTTCTTTTTTCTTTAGGAATGAAGATAGAGGCAAGGCTTCCAAAAATTCTCATATGAGATACACTAGGTTTCTTATTAGTCCATTTTTCTAAGGGATTAGGAAAATGAACAATGGTATTCATTGTTTCATCCCATAAAAACTTAGGAACTTGAGTTGAGTGCAACATGGTTCTAGCCATTTCAAGAATGGTGCGGTTTTTCCTTTCCACAATACCATTCTGTTGAGGAGAGTAGGGAGTTGTTAATTTTTTTTTGTATAACCAACAATATAAATGAATCAAATGTTTTACTGATATATTCTCCTCCATTATCTATTCTAAGTCTTTTGATTTTATGACTAGAACTATTCTCAACTAAAACTTTGAATTTTGATAAAACATCGATTTATTTTTGATAAAGGACCAAATCATTCGAGAATAATCATCAATAAAAGTGACAACATACAAAGAACCGTTTAGGGATGGAAATTTTAATGGTCCTCTAACATCATTGTGGACAAGTTCCAGAGGTTTTGAGGAGTTAGCTTCATGATGACTATGAAATGGGTTTGTTGATTGCTTACCACATAAGCACCCTTCACACATTTCTAAGCATGAGATATAAGTGGCGGACAATAACTAGGTTAAGTTGAGACATTGCATACATGCTCGTAAAATTAACATAAGCTAATATTTCATGCCACAACTGAACATCATTTCTATTTTGAATAGATAAACATGAAAAAGAAACAAAACCTTTCAAAACATATAATCTATTCTTTTGTATGCCTTTAACTATAGTAACATCAAACTCATTCTTTATAAACCATTTATCTCTTAATAAAATTACACTATAATTGTTTTGAGTTAGCTGTGAATAAGAAAACAAATTCATTTTTAATTTAGGAACACACAAAACATCATTTATAAAACCATTTGAAAACTTTTACTTTTTCTTGACTCTAAACATCGAGAATAAATTGATCGTCTAAATGGATTTGATTATTACATTCTCTCGTATCGGTTATAATATTAGACCTATATGTCATGCGCCTAGATGCACCATTGTCTAATATCCATTTGTTTTCTTTGGCAATGACTAATGTAACAGAGAAAACAACTACATTAGATTTTTGATTGTTCTTTTGATTTTGATTTTGATTTGGTTTGTTCCTTTTTGATTTTTGAAATTTGGTTTGTTTTTATTTACCTGCAATCTTTCTTTTTGTGACCAAATTTCCCACAATTGTGACATTTTTTTAGATATATAAACGCTTTTGATTGGAGCTATGAACTAGAGCACATTCAACCAAGATATATCATTTAAGCTTAACAATTAGTGAACCGAGATCCACCACACATGAACACACTTCTAGCGCAGGCAATCTTGAACCGTAATCCACCTTTGTTAAATCGGTGTGCCAACCGTGCCACCTTGAACATTACCACCCCGAATGAGGATCGTGCCTAAGTGGGATTTGAACATGGGTGGAGCCGAGATACAACCATCCGTCTTAACCACTCCACCCAAACCCCATCAACTCCACAATTGGGACATTTCCCATGAAAATTGACTCTTAAATTTCCTGATTTCTTTTCTTTACTAGGGTTTTAAAATTTGATTTTTAATTCTTATTAAACCTAGAAAATTTATTCTTAGGTTTTTGTGCGAGAAGTGCTTGAGTGACATTCTCCTTGAATCAAAGTTTAACATGACTTGCTCTTCTTGAATCAAGAGAGAACTTAGAGTAGAAAGGTCGGGGATGTCTTGTTTAGTTTGATATTTTAAATTTAAAATAGAAATGAAGTTCCTAAATCTCTCATGGATGTTCATTTGAATAATGAAATATAACAATTTATCATGAATCAAATTACAATTACATCCATCTAATTGAGATTTAATATTTTTAATTTTTTTCTAAAAAATTAACTACTTTTTGTCTCCCTTCATGGGAGTTGTCATTAACTTAAGAATAAATTTTATAATTTTCAATTAATGTGTACCTTCATGCATTGATTCTAGCAGTGTCCAAGCTTCACTCGGAATTTCCTAATTTCCAATGTGAAGTAGGAAGTCATCTGCATGCTTCACGGTATAAAGACATCACCTCTTACACTTTTTGTTGATACGTGGATATGTTTATCGATGTCGCATGTTTGCGATCAAGTGCCTTCTCTGTACCATTTACGATAGTCCATAGCTTGCGTGCCAAGAATTCCGCCTTCGATTTGATTTTCTAGATGTTGTAGTTTGTCCCATTCAACATTTATGTCTTGTCAATGTTAAAATGATTAGACCTCGTTTTAAGCTTTCAAAAGTTCAAATGAAGAGAAAAAAACAAGTTTATTACGATAATTGAACTTAATTGCAAAAAATTTAAGAAGCCCCCTGTTGTTTTTCAAGTGAGAATGCGTGTTGAATTTCAATTTTTTGACCTCTTCCACGCCAAAATTGACCTGTCACACATTCTTACACAAATTCATATTAATCTAATGATAAATTTCATAATTCAACTAAATTGAAAATGATTTTTTAAAAAGTTTTACAACATACTTAGTTGTCATCAATAACTTCCCTTTTTGAAAATACAAGAATAATAATAGACACAATTTTTTAGATTCCAAAATTTTATTTTTTTCTTAAAAATCTAAAGAAATTAATTTAAATTTTCCCAAAAAAATTCTATGGATAAATTAATATATATAAAACAATTGGGTTTTAAGGAGGCTAAGCTCCGAGCTGACAACCGAGCTGATGAGATGAAACCGAGTTATATGGCGAGTTAGGAACCGAGTTGGATAAGCCACATTAACCGTCGAGCTCCAAGGGTGAGCTCACAAATAATGCCTTCATATCAAATCAACCACCTCACGGCCAATCCACATACACAAAATCACTGAGCTATCTACCAAACCGAGCTAGCCGGCGAGTTGAGCTATTTAACAAAATATTGCACATAAGTGACCACAGTCATAAAAACCAACCCGTGGAAAAACTTAGCCACAGAGATAAAAAAATAGATTCTTGGTTATTTTAATTAGATAACTACATTCATTTTGTTATTTGCGGACTGCTAATATTTAAATAGCATGAACCTAATACTAAGCACTGTGAAAGACATCCGCACAACCACCAAATTTAATTGACATTTGATCATAAAGTTTAGAATTTGTCAACATCAAAATATAGGGTTACGTTTGATTAAAATTCGTGGGTGTCATTTTCAGAGTCTCACAAAATATTACACGTTTTTAAAAACGATTTTTTAAAACAAGAAACTGTTAAAAACGTTTTTCCCAGCCAGAAACGTCCAGGACAGGTGTCAAATCTCAGCAAGAGAGGGAGGAAGTATTAATTATTATTTTTACGCCGAAAGGCGTGTTCTATGTGGGAAAGCCTCCTGCCTTCTGACAGTGAAGGAGACTGCAACGCCCAGATGAATCGGTTGACGAAGCACGGCGCAGAATCAACTCTACACGTGTCCTCCAAAAGCAGGAATGTCAGAGACAATGACATGCACAAGGTGAGCCATGCTTGTTTTATGGGTTTGCATTTATATATGTGTTTTTGGTGGTTCGTTTTGTGGTATTTACTTTCAATTTCTTGGCGAGGGAGAGAATGGCCATGACGAGGAGGGAATCAAATCGAATCAGATCAGCCAAAGAGTAGAGCAGACTGGATCTGTCTTTGGTAAATTTTCTCAAGTTTTGCATAATCATTAGGCTGTTACGAAAGTGATTATAAGATTTGTTTACCTGTTGCAGGGCAACTTTGAATGTGTTTTTGAGGCATTTGGATTGCTTTACCTTCGTCTCCAGGGCAACCTTGAATGTGTTTTTGAGGCATTTTCGAATCCATTGGATTAAGGAGTGTCGTGTGAAGCATCGAACAAAGGCCCTGTCCTTCGCACATGTTGGGGAACGCCATAAGCATCACGAAATTGTTCATGTCTGTATTTTCTTTTAAGTCGTGTTTTGAGTTTGATATCAAGTTAAATTGTTGTGTTTTAGTATTAGCTAAACTGGTCATGGAATTTGAGATTCCTTGTTTATTTGTGGAGTTATATCTTGCATGTAAGATATATCTGATTTTTTTCTGTGTTTTTAAATTTTTATTTTCTCCATTTTTTTTCAGGGTTTCAAGGGCAATGGTAAGCTTGTTCCCTTGTTGGAAGAAGCGCTCATGTATAAGTGGATCTCAAACTCGGCTTGGGCGAGGCAAAGGAGGAGCTATGCAAAAAGTATGATGGGACATATACCCCTCATGCCTATATGGTAAGTACTCACATCTGTTTTGTTTGTTAAATGGCCTCCTCTGTTAATTACAGTGGCTGACCCAGTTTTGTAGAAAACTTTAAAGGTCAGAACAAGCAGAGCAGAGAAGATAATGCATCTTCACAGTAAGACTTTACATGCATTTTCCGCTTAGGGTTAAATGATATTTCTACAGCAAAATGGACGATTCAGATTGATAGGCTTCATATCTGTTTGTTTAAACGTTTATAGGCCTTTTTGTAAGATAAGATTTTAGTTGTTCTCCGATTTCTGTTCTGTAATTGATATCATTTTTGTGTTTAAGGGCATCTCTGGATTTAGACCCGGGAAATGGCACATCTGGTGGGCCATCTGGATATGGTGCATTTCACGGGCATCCTGTAAATCCCTTTCGCCTTCTATTTTATTTGTGTCGCTCTGCATTTTAATTTGGTTTCATAATTTCTTTGCAATGATGGGTATTATTGTGATGTCTGTAATAATGTGGTCTGAGTCGTTTTCTGTTGTTTTATGTATTGGTTCGACTTCCTAGTATAATATCAGGCATTTTTCAGCCATTTAGCATTCCAGTTTTCCTACCCTTGTGGAAATATAATATCAGCCATGTATGTGTAAGCGAATGGCAGGATCAATCCATGTCCACTCACCTTACAGTTCAAAAATACATACCCTATTTATTCCCCTCTGTCAACTCTGCTTTGCGCTGCAATTGCCCCATTTAGCACAGGAATTGCAGGCAGATGGCATTTCTGTCACCAAACAAATTACTCATTTGCATTAATGGGGGCCTGAATCATCTTTTCTTTTGCTGTGTTGGGTATTGTTACTGGTTAAGTTTAATTTTAATTTACCTCGTATACAGGTTGCCGTTGCGCCATATGAACAGTTGCACACAAATATATACCCTCTGTTGCTCTTGCATTATCTTCCTAGTAAGGGGTTACAGGATTTTTTTGCGTAGGTTTAAATGATATTTTCATAGCCAAATAAACTATTCAAGATGGTAGGCTTCTCATGCAATTAACTCGAGTTATGTGTTTCAGGGAAGGAGCTGAAGAAAAAATAAATGAAGCCCTAGATTTAGACCCTGAAGAAAGCGCCGCAGAATCTGGTAATGGTCCATTTTGATGAAGTCTTTTTGTTGTAGAAGATTGTGGAACTCCACTAAAGAAATCTAGGTTTAGATACAATCTACTAATGAAATTTTCCATTCAAGTATGCCATATATCACAGACTTGCCATGAATTTTGTTATTCAATTGAAGTCTTGCGATTTATTTTTTCAGGTGCTCTCTTTCTGCCATGAAAGAGAGTGAACATGCCACTGGAGAAGCTAGAATTTCAAAGGGGTTCTAATGTATCTCCTTTTTTAGGTATGCCTCATTTTGCAAGAACAAATATATGAAATATGTTCTTGCTCAAACTGAACTTCAAACTAAACTTCCTTATATCAGAGTCGTGCAAACTGAACTTCCTGAATTGATGATGCCTGAGCCCTAAAATTTCTAAAACTTACAAGCCACACTAATGTATTGTATACCCTACATTAGATACACCATCAAATATGTTCAGTCGAGAAAGAGATGAAAAATCTCTTTGATGGCATATATATATATATATATATATATATATATATATATATATATATATATATATATATATATATATATATATATATATATATATATATATATATATATATATATACACACACACAAGCATTCCTACCATTCACAGGTATGCCAAGACCTTACAAAAGCTGCAAAGTGTCTCTTTTCTCTAACACCTTATTTATTTGTACTCCAAGAAACCTGAGCTTAAAGAACAGTACTAATGAATCTTCCACATGACAGGGTTCGGAGTTCCATTCTATATAGCATTGCAAACTTGGGCTTACTCTGTGAAATATGTTTGAGTTCCTAGGTTTTTATTGTCACAATGCATTCGAATCCAAAGGTGAATAGCTCGAAATGCATGTAGAAATTGATGTTTCTAAACATGTAGCGCTTCACTGTTAAAAATTACTAATTTTAGTTATTTATTTAATATATTATGAATTGCTTTAGATATAACCCAATATTTTCTCCATTCCTAAAATGGTAAAGGCAGAGATGTATTGTGTGGCTATATTATTATTGTCAACATAAATCTGATGCTTGTTGTTCCTTGTAGGTTTTGGGTTCCCCACCTACTTCCTTGTAGGTTTTGGGTTCACCACCTGCAAATATGTCTGTTTATCCCAGACATTGAAGTAGCAATGTAGCCTTATTTTTATAGTTTGAATTGTAAATATGATCACCGGACATTGAACTATAATATTTTTTAATAAAGAGTATTTTTTCCTTGTGAGGGTGCTGAAAAGGCCCTTCAAAATCCTTGGATGGCCATGAACATCCTTGGGGTTTGTGTTTTTTGTTTAGCTATTTTTTATTATATAGCTTTTTAAATGGTCAGATTTATTTTTCATAAATATTTAATAGTGATAACAAATAACTAATTTAATAGTTTGTTATCATATTTTTAAATAAATATTGTATATCAATAAAACTAATCTTTTATTTATTTATAATAATAATAATAATAATTATGTAAGTAATATAAATATTAATATTCTATAGATATTATTAAATTTAATATAATTTAATTAAAAAATTATTGATATAAAAATATTTAATATATATTTATAAATAATTTTATAATATTCTTCTTAATTTATAAGTAAAATTGACTATGACATTAGTTACATATTTAGTTAATGCTCTATATATATGTATGTGTATGTAGATAGTATTAGTACATAGTATTAACTATATAGTTAAATATATATACACGGGTATAAATATTAATAAGATATTAATATAAATACTATAAAATATATTATACAAAAGATTAAAATATAATTTATTAATATAAAAATTATGTATATAATAAATGAGTGATATACATAATATACATTACATATTAAAAATAATAATATCTTAAGACTAATTTAAGATATTATTAACAACATAATAATTTTTATATATAAATTTTTAATGATTTCTATATATTTTGATTATGATTAATATATTTTACATATTAAAAATAATAATATCTTTAAAATAATTTAAGATATTACAAACAACATAATAATATATATATATATATATATATATATATATATAATATTAATTTTTATATATTTTAATGTCTATTAATTATATTGAATGCAATAGATGTAATATTAAATTATAGTATAATATTTTATTTTATTTCATATAAAACTATACTAAATATTTATTACATTTTATATTATATAGTATTCATTTTTATGTAAAATTGTAAATATAAAAGAAGAGGGAGTGTTGAATAATATATTATATTCAAAACACATATATATAGATGGGGTTTAAATAATAACTATATAATTAATTTATTAGCAATTTATATACATATATTAGTGATGTTATAATATATGTTATTATTAATATAATAAATATAATACTAATAAGTATAATATTTTATTTAATTTATAAATTATATTATAAAAAAATATACTTAATAAATGAATAATACATACAAAAAGAATAATATAATTTGTTAATGTTATATATAATAAGAAATTAGCATAAATATTATTACATTATATTAAACATGTAAATCATCTCTAATTAATGTTAGATATTTAATATATAATACACAATATTAAAATATAATTACGCTGAAGGTGTTTGTTATAATGGGGAAAACCCTTGGGGTACATGCGGTGCGAGAACATCGACGACCCGCGGTGAATCGTACATCATCGCGTCCCTATGCTCTTTGTTGATCTGCTTTGAAGGCTTAGTCCTTCGAACTGTAATCCCACCTTCCAAGAAATTGGATATGTTAGGTGGCACTCGTCGAAGAATTAGATATTTTAATGACACGACATTTGAATATTTAATTCATTGTTCAGGAATTAATCAAAGGTAATAAGGAGATGGCGGTGGTGTAGAGCGACCCGCGGAGAGGAGATAGTTCTCGGTCTTTGTGTCCAAGCCAAGCTCGGTCTCAAGTCATGCGATCACATGTGGCATCAACATCATTGCAATCCATCGACATTTGTGAAAAAAATATGCCAAAAAAATAAAATTTGATCCCTGTAGTACATCGATATTGCGAACAAATTTAATTATTTATTTCGATAATTTTATATGACAGTTTTTTATAACCATATATAGTTTATATAACATTAATATTATAACATAGAATCATGGGCCGTCCATGTGTCCTTCCACTGACTGGACAATCTACGCAATAAATCGGGGTAAATTTTCGATGTGTGCACCATCGGTTAGCTTCTACGACACGTTAAAGTGCACATCACTTTAATCATTAATAGTAAATACCATTTTCTGTATCTTTTTTAGCTTTCCTAAATAATGTGCACTTGTACCGTTTCCATTTTCTGTGTATATGTTTGATTTATTTGTATGCATTCAGATATATAAATAGAGTTTTTAAGTACTACTATAAAAACAAATAAAAAGATGTGCAATTAATTTAATTTTTTAATTTGGTGATTACATAGAAGTATAGAAATACTTTCTTTCTCATTAACATTACCATTATGGGTAAACTATATAAGCGAGACATTTTCACATGGCCGATTCATAGGCTTTGCTATTTTGAAGCTATATGATTTATATGATATATTTTCAACCGTAATCTTATCAATCTAAGGAATATCTATATCGAATGCTCTTAAAAATAAATTTAAATTGTGTCTTAACTTTGCAAACCCTACAGTTCGACAACATAGATTAACATTAGAATATTGATGACATAGTAATAATTTAAATTGATGTGGTCAAAGGGCTTTGCCTATAGGTGCCCTACGTAGTCACTCATCCCCTTAATGCTAAGTGCAGGGCTCTAAGCGATGCCGGCCATTTAATCATGCTCGTATATTATTGAAATAAATCCTCACTGTCCCCATAAGAAAGTAGGGAAAATGATAGACCTACAAAGTTATTTAGGATGTCTCGCTCTCCATGCTTTGCTTTGGATTTTGAAGAGCGATTAACTTGGTTGGTAGGTTTGTTTGACATGGGTTTATTTCTCCCAATCAACTTTTATTTAGGTGTTAAATACATGGAGAAACAAATAGTAGATATCGATACTTTTAAAGCTATACGATTCATATAATATCTTTTCAACCACAATCTTACCAATATAAGGAATATCTATATCGAATACCCAAAAAAATTAAATTGTGTCTTAGCTTTGCAAACCCTAAATTTCGTCAACGTAGATTAACATCCAAACATCGATGACATAATAATATTTTAAACTGATCTGATTGAATGGCTTTACCTATAGGTGTTTAACGTCACTGTTCATCTCCTTCGTGCTAAGTACAAAGATCTATGTGACGTCCGCCACTCGATGTTCTACAAATAGCAAAGGCACAAAAGCACAACAATATGCACTAAAAGGGTAGTCCAATTCAGGTAGAACTGGCGGCTTTGCCAAATTTTTGTTCAAATCTTGGTGACAGAAAGTCATAGTTTGCATAATTATCGTCATTTTTGCAGCGAAGAATTTCATTATTTAGTGCAGACTCAGACAAAATTCTACTTTGGTGCAACAACAACCAAATTTGGCAGAGATTCGTCTATCTAAAACTCCTATGCAAATAGTAAAATGTGTGCCAAATATAATTCTGCAAAAATTTAGGGCCAACAATGGAGGTATTAATTTTATTGAAGACTTGGAGCAAAAAAGGTGATTTCCTATCAGACCGCTCCCTCGCCTATCTTTAATTTCTTGGTAGAAGCCGAGATCAAGTTTGATTAACTCTTGCCACTGCAGGATGTTGGGTTTTTTATTCCGCAGATAGAATATTTTTGGTTTATTCTCTTTGACGTTGTTTTTGTATTATCATTACATCTTGTTTGGGTGTGCTTCTTGTATAGATCTATATGAGCTTTGAATGCTGGATTATATAACGTTCAGGCCATAAATATATTGAACGCCCTTAAAGCCTTTTTTTTCCATTTAGTTGAATATATGCATTGTTGAACCTCGATTTGTTTCCATGGATATTTTTGTTGAAATTTTGAGTTTATAATTGAAATAAAAATGTTCACTTATGGATTGTATAATTTTTCCTTTTGTTTATGGCTACAGACACTTACAGAAATGGTATGAAGAAAATTTTATAAATTTTGATTTTGTGTACCATCAGGGGGCTATATGACACCATGAGGCCACTATTGGATAAAATCTTCCTTTTACTCATATGTCCATCCACCAGAGGGGACCGATGTTCATGGGTTTTCATTACATGACATGATTTTATAAAAAATTGATTTGAATGCAATCCTCGACCAATATCCATGTATTCAATACATTCCAATTATTGAAATTTGTTATCTCATCGATAGCTTATAATCTTCAAATTAATTAAATGAATTATAATATTCAAAACAATCAACCAAATTATATTCTTCAAGTTGAAGCGCTCCATTTTTATAACCTTTTGTGAGCTAGAGGATCGAAGGATGACCCAAATGACAAAAAGAAAAAGAAAAAAGATCAGGTGATGTGGAACTTGCAAGTATTTAGTTCCAACGTATTTACTTTTTGATTTCCATTCATGGCTTCACCTATTCTAAAAAACTTAACGTTGTCCAATAAAAATCCGTAATCTATATTTCACTCATATGACTAATCATTAGAAGGGATTTGTTGTCGATACATATCCCTGCATCAACTATTTCCTACAGTTACTCAAGCTTATAGCTAGAAATACGTGTTATAATGTTCTACTAGAATCGGGCATTGCGGTCACATCGCTCAAAATGGCTTGGGCTTTTTCTATCCACAAATCTCAAGGGCTTACACTACAACTTGCTACAGTGGACATTGGTGGCACTGAAAGACAAGGCCTTACATTCACTGCTATCTCAAGGGTTCCGTCTCTCTCTTCCCTTCGTATTTCTCCAGCTTTCTCTTTCTCCCGTTACTCTCGCATGTCCTCCACTCCCCTTCTGCAGTCCAGGCTCCAAGAGGAATATCGGCTTCGCTCCCTTCCATCTTCTCTGGCTCTCCCCGTAAATCCTTCGTCTTAGCTCCTTCCACCTCTCGCGGGGCCACATTCCCATTCCGTCTTGGTATCACTCCTGCCTGTATATATCTCTTGCTTTTTGTTTCGATAACAACTTATGGCTCATATTTCTGTTTCTTGTATCTAGTTCATTCAACTTAGTTGGTCTACGTTATTTTGCTCGTACTTTCTATTTTTCTTGCATCCAACCGCTCTTTCGGCGTTTTCATCGCTGACCAGCGTGCGATTGCTAGTATTAAAACAATCTTTATCTATGCGCATAAAATGGGGGACATGTTTTGTTTTATTAAAAACATGCTAAGCAATGAAGAGGGCCATATTAATAGGTTTAGATTTAATGTCACAATATAAGGGGCCGTTAGACTATAGATTTAGGTTTATGTTTTATATAAAAAACATGTATTTTTAGTAAGCTATATGCACATATGTTTAATGATCTTTAGGATAGGTATATAGTTTATTAACATGCTTAAACTTTATTAAAAACTTATCCAATCATGCTAAGCGGGGTAGATTTTAATATTTAAAAGACATTATATATAAAAATAGCCAAAGTAACGGGGATCGAGGGTTAAACATGGTAAATATTGTGGTTTTTTTATTGAACGTGTTAAACAATTTAATATACCACAAAGAAGATCTCTCCTTCCAAGGGTCCTCATCCTGGCCAATCAAAAATTGAAGTGCTATTTTTGTGGAGGGTTGTTTCCATCCTCGAGACATTCCACTTTACCTTGGAATATTAATTTTTCCTACACATTATAATATAGGAAACAAATATTTAAATTTTGCAAAATATTCAAACAAATAAAAGTTATGTATGAAGAGAAAATGTTAGAGAGTATTTCTAAATTAACTAAATAAAAACATTATAAGAAATAATTAAAAAAACCACATTATAACTATATTAATGAAATTAAATAACACAAACACTAGAATTAACTAGAAAACCCCAAAGGGTGAAAAACCATGGTGAAAAAATTTTCCATTTACTTGAGAAACATTTTACAATTTAGTTAAAACAATGCATTCACCTCACTTCTCTCCACTTGTGAATTCATCACGTGAATTCCATACAATACTATTTACACGACCCCACATGTCAATATAAATAAATTGATGCGGTGTGACTTCTTACAAAGCACCCCGATTAAATAATTGATATATAACAAACCAATTAACCTATAAACATAGAGTTTATACACACACACACACACACACACACACACACACACACACACACACACACACACACACACACACACAAATTTATTAAATTATAAACTATAGTTTATAAATAGAACACTTAATATTACATGTTCTAACATTGTCCACCTTTTTCATACATGTCTACTAGAGGCGGTCACACTACAACATCGACAAACCTCTTATCCTTTATGTTTTAATGGATGTCCATGTAGTCACAAAGTCACACACTTACTATTACATTTATATCGCCAAGTATGTTGTTTTATATATGGATCTTGCATAAGAAAAATATTCACTAATGACCCATCCCCTAGTCTTGTCATCAGTTAGTTGGTCATCGTCATCATTTGTCTTGCATAGTCGTCGATTGTTACACACGATTCGGTCATCTTTCAGGGAATATTAGGTGTCGTTATTTGGTCATTTTTCATCTCTAATTTTTGACTAGGGCACTTAGGGTAGAACTGGGGCGCCTATGGGTGCCCGTTCTTATTTTAGGTGCCCTAGTCTGGCAACTGGGCAACACTTATGTCTAATTTATAATTTTGAGGTCGGTCTTTATAATTTTCCCTCTCATTCCCTAGGTAATAGTTGGCATGTCAGGTCATGAGTGTCAAAATTTTAGCAAGAGATCCCTATATAAAAATAACATACTTATTATCTTTTGGACCGATTATCTATCGCAAGGGCTAGCTATCTACTAATTCAAAGTCGTGCATTTGGGACATCATTGCATAACACACACTTTGCATGGGACGAGAGAAGTCTATTCTATTCCATCCACCATTTTGCATTACATCTAGCTATTGCCCTATATATCGTGTCATTGACGCTAGGGCACCTTAGGCACACTATTGCACACACAAGCACACATAACTACATTGGATCGAAATGTAGTGCAGTGCTTAGTTGTAAGTCCACCATTGTGGCCACTAAGGTTAGTCCGACCCCTTCATATGCATCTTTCTTTTTAGGGGTTTGATGCTTTGTATGGGGTTTTGTAGGTGAATCTTCATTACAGGTTTACAACGTCATCAACAAAGTTACTGCGATAATCACACAAAAATATCGAGACATTGCGAAGATCTAGCGACACTTTCAGATTTAGGTCCTAAGTTGTCTGCAGAACAAAGCACCCATACTCAGAGATTAGGGCACCCATAGGCACCTTGATTCTCTTATAGGCGCACCCGGTCCGGTCAAATCTTCATCTATTACAATTTCTGGGTTGTACCATCATACTCTACTTCAGTTGCACATCATCTAGTTACGTCTCCGAACCTCGCCGAGGTAAGTCATTTTCAGGTTAGTATCTTATCCCTCCTATTTCAATTATCTCATTCCATTTCAACATCAAATAAATTTAGTTAACATTTATTTTCAATTTATACCAGATTATTTCATTACTTTTCCTAGTTTAGATTAACTATAGTATACAATTTCATATTTTAGTTAATCTTTTTGGTGAACCGTACTTTAGAACATTTTAGAACATTTCAAACCCCTAGGATCACTTCTTCACCCATCAGCCATTGGCATTAGTGAGGCGCCATATTGAGGATCCAAAACCTTCACTGGTTAACAATATACACCTACTTGTTTCAAAGATTCTCCCATTGGCATGCTATGTACACCATGCTATACGGCTACTTGTGATCCTCCTTCCGATCTTTCTAAGGAAATTTTAGATGATTCTCTTATCGACTACTTGCTTCGTATTGATAATTGCTCACATCTCGCATACCGATTTTCTTCTAGTCGAGCCCGCTTATAGTTCCCTCTCATGATTCTGCTACTTATGATATTGCTTCTCATGATACATCTCTTACTAGCTTACATACTCCTTTATATTATGTTAATGATCCTATTGACAACATCCTTTGTGACATTATCATTTTTGAGTCTCTATCTGATACTAATGAGGTGGTTGATAGCCATGGTTCTCCTTCTTTTCATACTTTGCCGAGTGTGAATCTCCTATTCCATCATTTCCTTCTCCTGAGATTGCATCTAGCACTATGCATGAGTCACCTCCATCTATCACTTCTTCTCCTACCGTTTCATCTCCTCTTATTACATCATCTACACCCATTCATTTGTCTTCTCATATAAATGTATCTCCATCGGTCACCTCACCTATTAGGGATGTTTCGATGCTAGTCCTACCACTACTATGGATATTCCATCTACATCATCTACTATAGCTTCTTTGACACCTACTACTAGTGTGCCTTTAGCATCAGAATCTCCTTTGTCATCTCTAGATATTCCTATGATCACTCACAATGGAAAATTACAACCTCTTAATACATTGTTGCCATCTTCCACTATTCCTTCACAGGATATCATCTCTCTCATGCATGTTGTAGGTCAATTACAATCTCAAGTTCAGTCTCTTACTCTAGAAAGTAGGGCTTACTATGCTTCTATTGATAACAACTCATTACATGGTAACCCTATTCCCAGGAAGATTCATAATTCTACATTTCCTAAGGACTTTATCATGCCTACTTTCACATGTTTTGATGGTACTAGTGACCCTCATTCTCATCTTATACATTACCGCATGGCTATGACATATTATTCTAATGATATATTATTTCTTAAGACCTTTCGATATAGTCTTACCGATGAGGCATGTTGGACCCCTAAATTGACTAAGTACGAGGCGCAAAGGCACGCATGGAAGTGGCTCTTGGGGATGCACGAAGGATCGCGACCAAGAAAGATGGATTCGAGAATTAGTGGATTTTAGACTACGAGTAAAGACATGTTCAAGGAACGAATGGAAAAGTCACCGGATATAATTTTGGATAAGCTTTAGAGACTTGCAACTCAAGAAAAGAATATTCCAGGGCATCATTACGGTTATCATGAAGGGATAAGGAGCCGAGTTTGTTATGGATTAGCTGACACTTGCATGCTAAGGATACTCGATTAGGGAAATGCATGATGACATTTGGAATGTTCTTGGGTAGTGGTTAGGTGATCATGGAATATTCCTTTAGGCCTTTTCTTGTAATAATGAGTGGTTAGAAGAGATTCCTTCCAGTTCCTTCTTATGTATGGTTTTGCATGACACGAAAAGGGAGATAAATAGATGATAGAGATAAATATGTAGAGCATGGATAAAGAGGAAATATAAGTGATTGTAAGCTCTGTAATGAAGCTATGATAGAGAACATGTTGAGGCTCTATTGCTTGTATTATCTCCATCCACTAAATTCGTAATGTATTCTTAGCTACTGTAATGTGATGAATTAATACAATGGAATGGTTCTGAACATATGTGTTATGGATCTTGATCTGTGTGTTTTATTTATTGTCTATGAATTTGAACCCTTGTGTTCTTGATATTATTTAGGGTTTATCTATGATATTGCTGTAATGTGATCATGTTTACTTCCATATGTGGTGCATCCGAACTTATATCTAGTTCTTGATCTAGGTTATAAGAATGACTAATTTATATATGTGTAACCATGTCTTTGTTAATGGAGAACATTCTCATGAAGCTCACATAAAAGAGGGGCTCCTGACGCTTGCGCGTGCCTTGGGTGAGCATCTATATCGGTTTGGATGATGTGTTGACGTGCTTGGGATTAGAAGAGAAGTAAGAGGTATACAAAGAATACATTTTGCTTCCATTGTCGAGACCTCTTTTCAAAGTGGTTGTGAGGATGGTGTGTAATGAAAGAGTGCTTGACCTTGGACAGTGTTGAAGCATGGCTTAAAAGAATGAAGGATGGCTTAAATGAATGAAGCATGGCTTAAAAATGCAAAGCGAAAGCGAGAAGAATAAAGCAAAGAAAGGTGGCTAAAGACATGGGTTTACTAGTGCTTTTCTTACTTAGGAACCATATGAATAGCAGTATGCAATCAAGACTAGATTAATACCCAAAGTGCATGATTTTGTGTCTACAATTACAAACCCAAATTGGATAGGCCTCTTTGGTGCATGATATTTAAATTGACTTTAGGCAATAAATTCCTCATTTATAAAATAGGCCCCTATGTGGAAGTCGATCAAGGATATTGTTTTCCAATTTTCTTGTACCCATAAGATTCCATTGCCCTTGTTTTAGTTTTTTTTTTTCAAAAAGGACTTGAATCTACAGTTATGCCAAGAGGCGTTCCTACAATTACAACCATGTAGTGTAATGGCATGAGTTGTTCAATTTAATTATTGACATTAAATTTGATGTCTATTTGACTATCATGTGCAACAGTCTCAAATTTTATGTTCATTTGATCATGACTTAATTATTCTTATGCTTTCTTGGAGAAGTCAATCAAAAAATGGTATTGTCTTGGCCATATTGAATTGATTGAGATTTGTTGACGATTATCCTTACGGATGAACGCAAGTCGAGTCGTTGGATACCTTAGGTTAGTGGGACATGCACCCTAAGGTAACCTCCAGATTTTAAAGAAGTTGTCTCTTATCTGTGGGGTGAGATGAGGGTCAAAGAAAAATCAAACATAGCACAAAACTAACAGAAGTAATGTGCCAAAAAAGGGGAGAAGTTTAATCAAGAATCCAACTGCCTGAAATGGGGAAAAGGTGAGCAATGAAAAGGGTGGATGAAATGCACCACAAGCCAGAGATAGATTCACATATAACACCACTTCAAACCCATTAAGCACAACTTTTAAAACCCATAGTGAACATTAGAAATATGCATGAGATATACCAACAACAAAATAAAGGCTATTAGAGATGATAAAAACATGTAAAGGATGGACGAAATACATCACATGACATATTATATTGCTCCAAAATTGTGCATGTATAACAATTAGCGAGGTAAGAGGTAATAATGCCATTACAATGCTTCAGGAAGAAGGATTGGGTTCCCATCTCATCCCCTAAAGGGAAGAAACAGGAGCAGAAAAGAAACATGACTAACCCCTTGAGATATGAGACCCAGATTACAATATATAGAATCACAAAGAGAGAAGAGTGAAATCTCGAAATTGCTTTTCCAACCACTTGCAAGATGTAATAAATGAGTGTAATTAATGGAATTTTACTTGCAAAAGACTCCCCATGTTGTCCCATGACTGCAAACCGTGAAAGAATGATGGCCATGCTCATTAAATGCATTCCCAACCACTTTCCAACTATCTCTTTGAATTGGGATCATTTTCCTTAAAAATTGCCATCAAAGCTTCATCAGTTTATGCATTTCTTGATTGTTGTGCGTCATGCTCGAGTCACCATTTCGATGAGACCGATTTTACGAAAATCATCAAAAATTGCAAAATTTATGGTCTTCTGAGTGTGAGTAGCTATTTTGAGTTTGTTAGGGATTTCTGCATTTTACGGGATTAAGCTTTTAATTTATTGGAGCTGGAGATGTTTCTTTTATTTTCACCCACCTACCCTTACTAAAAATAAGAAATCCAGATTTTTGTGGTGTAGAGGATGTCGAGAGCTTTCCAAAAGTCCAATTTTGTGAAAATCGAAGTTTTGGGTCAAAAGTTATGCTCGTTTGAACTTTGGGGTCGGGCGTTCCACGCGGGCTCTCACAATATTTTAAAAGATATGAGCATTTAAAATTCTGGTGGGTTTCATGATTAATCCTACATTGAATTGACCTACCACCAATATTTTGCAACCTGCTTTGGGTTCAGAGTCTATCCGTGCTGAGCTCCACATGGAAGCCAAGCACATCTCTAGGGTCTCCGCTTTTCTTGCACCTTTTGAAAGTGCGTCAAGCTAACACGTGGCACCCTTTTTTATTTTTCGCGAGTTCATAATGAGACTCGTTGCACATTAATACAAGGACCCTCTCCTTAGCGGGCCCCTTATTGTGAATCAGTGGAAGTCCCACGGGGCTTGGGATTTCACTCTTTCTCGTCCTATTTTGGAAGCTGCGTCAAAGGCGGACACATGGCACCCTCATGAGTCTCATTACTTTGCTTGAGTTGACTCGTCACAGGCTCGCTTTTTTCACCGGGAATTGTCCAAGTCCTTATAAAAATGCCGAAGGCTTGACTTATCTTGCATTAGTTCGAGATTTTGAACACTATCTTGATTAATCACAACAGTAATCTGCTTGTTATCTAATTTCAATGGGCGATGGAGGAAATTAGATAACAAGATTAAGAGAGACAAATATATTTTTTTAGCTTTATCACTATTCCAAAAAAATATGTTCATTGAAAAATACCAATGTGAGTAGTGAAAGGGGTGAAATATGGGAGGAGGGATTAGAAGCAATAAAAGTAGCATGGGAGTGACAACCAAATCAACAATGGTATATGTGGTAGAGTTTGGGGTCCCTTTTTTCGTGGATAGATTATTTCAAGACAAACCCAATGGTGTAGCTTGATTAATGCCATTTGTCAACACCCAATGGAAAATTTGGAGGCAATGTAATGAATTTATTAATCAATGTGGTATGTGAAAAAATCCAACACAAGACCCTTCAAATTGATCTCTCTCCACATATTTTATATAGATTTATTTATTATATTTTTACTAGTATTAATTTATCAACCTTTTAGTTAAAATGATCTAAAAAAAAGATGTGACATAATATATTTTAGAATTGTTGTTTGATGAAGCCTTTAAGAGGAAAAAGATGGAGATGGTGAACCAATTCAATATTGTATCTGATTTCCCTTGAGCCACCCACCTCTTCCTCAAGCGAGACCCATCATGGGTTGACATATTTTAAGGTATGAATGTATTTTGATATCCCTTTTTAAGAAGGAAATATTGATTAAATAGATGAAACATACAATTAGCTTAACTAATTGGATTCCTATATCTATATAAATATTTTCTCGAACAATGAAAATATAACATTTGCATTTTTAAAAGTTTCTTATGATGTCATAAAAATTGTCTTCAAAGTAGCAAAGAAAATGATGAAGATGAATCAACATTTGAGTAGCGGGATATTGTGGTTGAAACTTCACTAGACTTCATAGAGGCCATTAGAGTACTACCACATGAAGAATTATGACGACTAACATCAAAATATTCCAACAATGACATGAAGGTTGAGAACATACGATGCAAGCTTATACTAATGCATTACATGCCTTGTTGGCATAAATTGGTATACATGATAGTTAGAGACACAATCCCAAAGTAATGCATGATGATTATACATCTAAGAAGTAATAAAACTTCTAAAGGCCAAGACATTGGGAGAAGCCAATTGTTATGCAATTAAATTTGAAGAAAAGCTTCAGTGTGTAGGCATGAAAGATACTACTCCCAACGATAATGACATCATGTTTGACAATAAATAGTAGGGACATCACCATTAGTCAAATTATACTTTGAAGAAGGATTCCTTGGAGAAGAGTCCAAAGCATGACATTAGAGAGTGGTGCAACCTTTGTACGATCAATCATTTAAATGATTTTTTTGTCAAATAAACACTATTGGTTGAAATTTGGACACCCCATCACTAGCCATGACACCGAAACTAGCGCCGCCACCTATGTTGGACAAGGATAAACAAATCATAGATGTCAATCTTTATGAGTTAATGTCACTATGATATACACTTCCCATTTAAAGATAAAGGAAGATCGTCACTTGTGCTCCAACCTATGGGTGAAGGGAAATCTCTACACTTCATAAATAAAAGTAGCAATAAGAAATATCATATTTTAGAGGGTATTTTAAGGAGGTTAAACTTTCCAAAGACACCATGATTGGATGAATCATGGTAGAGATTACTGATCAAACAAGGCTACCTCCTATATCCATTCGGGGCATTTCAACATAACGTTATTTGTAATGTGGGACACCTAAAAGTTTGAAGTTTTGTTCACCAACCTTTTTATATGAGAATGACACAAAGTATATCAAATCTAGATCTTGTAGTGTCATCATTTTGAGTGATCGACATTCTTAGAAAGTAACAAAATTGACTCCTAAGAAAATATTTTGATTTTGACTAAGAAGCTCCCTCTTTTTATAAACACCAAGTTGCAAATAATCTTTTTGAATCCAAAAATGAGCACCTAAATGATGAAAACTCACTCTCATAATAACATAAGTTTTATCATCGAAGAAATTACAAAAACCTAGAAAAATACTTCTCAATTTAAAAACCTTATCTTTGAAAGTTGACATCAAATAAAGAAAAGGTTCATTTGAGCTATGTAAAAACTCCATTAAAAATTGCACTCTAAAAGAAAAAAATGTTGATCATCCCATTAATAAAATGTAAAAGATTTATCCAAAAATATATGAGACTTTGATATGCCCTTCTAATTTCTAACACCTTAATCATCTATTAATTTCATTTTAAAATTGTGAGAAAATACACTTTTAAAAAAAAATAAAAATACATTAAAAACTTGGCCAGATGGTCAAGAAATTCAAGATGTAAACCATCTTAAAATCTTCATTTTTATAAATTAGCCAACATTCTTACGTGGCATTTCTATTTCTTTTTTCCCCGATGACTTTAAAACACAATATAAACCAGCCCACATGAATTTAAGCATATCTAAAAACAAATAAAAAGAAAATAGTTCTTGTGGAAACATCCTACCTACCTAGATATGTCGCGAAAACTTTCTAATGATTAAGTGTAAACAATTTCTTCACGGAGTATTCAAAATATATTACAAGCCACCCATTTAAAAGAATGCCTTAAAAAATTATATGTTATGGAAACTTCAAATTCTTTCACAGGTTACTTAAGGTATATTCTACTTTAAACTAAAAAAGAAAAAGTAGAATAAATGAAGTGTATGGGATACCTCCTCGAATAAATGTAAAGCCATGTGAAGTCCTTGATTATTCTTTGTTTAGGGGCAAGTAACCTTCATTACATTCACATAATATAAACATAAAACCAAATTAAATCCGGGGCTTATTTTTGTCTATATTGAGAAGCAAGTCATTGATGGGACAGAATGATACAGACAATCTTGTTTTCTCTGCATTCATGTGAAAATAATTACAGGAACACAAGGAAGTTCATATAGTATTTAGCAGGGAATTTGTCAGTTCCTAAACCTGTTTATGTCCATGTGATTAAGGGAATCATATGTTCTCACTAATGTTTTTTTCTAGAGGATTTTGAGTGGGAAATGAATCAGATCCCGCTGTTTTGGCAGCTGAATTTTTAAGGCCGGGGAATGACAGATAAGACAAATAATATTTAACTTTTCTTACAACCATATTCTTTGATTTGGGTCCATTGTTCTACAATATAAATTACGTTTATAATTCCATAGTAGTTTGTATGTTGGCACAGGCATTAATTTTGGAGCAAAGTATGGGTTCCTTGGGAAGATTCAAACCTGTTGCAGCAATGGTTGGACTGCAATTTGGGTATGCAATCATGAACATCATGACTAGGATTTCTTTGACAGGTGGGTTGAGTCCATATGTGTTTGTGACTTATAGGCAGGCAGTGGCCAGCATGGTGTTAATCCCAGTGGCTTATTTCCTTGAAAGGTGACTTCTATAGACTTAAATGTTGTGTTATGTGGTTTGATTGAAGTAGTCATGGGAGTTACATTATTATATATCATAAGCTAAGTGAATTTAAATGAGAATCTGGTGCGCTGCTTGAGCTTCTAATGTGAATGAATGATTCCACAGAAAGAAAAGGCCTGCTTTGACATTTCCTGTATTCTGCAACATTTTCCTTCTCTCCTTGATTGGGTAAGTTTTATCTGGTGCAATCTGTAGAGATTCTCAACATGGCTTATATTGCAGCAAAGGCTTACGTGGTGTTTATTTTTATTGTTTTTGTTTCAGAATAACTTTGAACCAAAACTTTTATTTAAAAGGTCTCTACCTTGCATCTTCAACCTTGGCTACTGCAATGTCCAACGTGATCCCTGCTGTGATATTTCTGATAGCTGTTACTATTGGGTAATGGATCAATATAGTATTTTTCTCCGAATTTTCTTTCATTAGGATACAAAATGGTGTATTAAAGCAAGGTAATCTATTAATTTTGGCACAAGGGTATTTAGTATAAGTAAGCAAGATCATAATTTGCAGAGGAAAACAAAATAAAGCTCAACCATTTCAAAGTATCAAGTAAGCAATATCCATCTGTTCATTAAAACCAGATTTATATTTGTTTTCAGAATGGAGGTGGTCAATTGCAAAAGTGTACGAGGGCAAGCAAAAGTGTTAGGTATGTTAATATGTGTGGGAGGAGCAATGATGATGGCTGTATACAAAGGGCCAATTATTGGAAAGTTTTGGCCTAAAAACTTAGGAACTCATCATTTTGTTGGAGGTAATGATGTTCTTGAAGACTGGACCACGGGTTCTCTTTACCTGTTTGCAGGTTGTTTGTGTTGGTCCATATGGAATATTCTTCAGGTGATCAAATAGAACTTGAATATTAATGATATGATTTTTGAGCGTGAAGGTTTTTGGTAATAATTTTGTAAGAAGTTTTTAGTACTCCATCTCAATAATTTGATAATAAATTAATAAGTATAATTAAATGTTGATTAATATTTAAAACAAAAAATATTAAGTCTTCAATATCATTTTTAAAATTAGATTGTGTTATAATTTAACTAATATAATTCTAAATTTCATTTCAGGCTTTAACTATTGCCAAATATCAAGCTCCTTTATCCCTTACAACATTGATGTGTGTTCTTGGAACATTACAATCAACTTTGGTGGCATTATTGTTTGAGCCAAATTTAGACGTTTGGATTTTACAGTGGAACTTTGATCTTCTTTGTATTATATATTCGGTAAGACACAAATTTCTTAAAATAGTTATCAAGTGTAAATCTAATGGGCACTTTTGTTTCACAATTGTGATGTCTTGAATGTTGTAGGGGACTATTTGTTCAGGGATTGCCTTTTATATCCAAACTTGGTGTATCTACAAGAAAGGGCCAGTATTTGTGGCAATGTTCAATCCACTACTAACAGTGATCGTGACAGTCATGTCAGTCATCATTCTTCATGAAAAACTTCATCTAGGAAGGTTAGTGTGTATAGTTCTCAAATTTTATTATATGAATCTTTGTTGTCTAATTATTTATTAAAAATTTGATTTAAGAGAGCCAATATGAACTAATCGAATGCGAATGCTATTGAATAACTATATTGCTGTTACTATGTGCAGTGTGGGTGGTGGAATTTTAATAGTGGGAGGTTTATACATTGTACTTTGGGGAAATGCAAAGGACATGGACTTATCATTACATGTGAAACAACTATCATCCAAGGACTTGCCTAGATTACCAATACTCATACAACATCCAGCCACTATTAAGGACATAACAGAACCTTTATTGGAAAAGGAAACATCGGATCTAGAATCAAATGCTTAAAACGGTCGCCAATTTTTTGAAAAATTTCTCAAATCTTTCCTTAAGTATGAATCCTCCCAACCACGGAGTCTGAGGATATAAAGGAGGGTGAAGTACACTTCAATTTTGAAAATGAAATGAGCCCTAGGTATTAGGTTTTAAAAGAGCTTGTAGACCAAGACACTGAGCTTAATTTTTATGCCCTCATATGAGAAGTTGGAAAATAAATTTTGATTAATTTTTAATTATTCTATTGTGACAATAACAATTTGGCATGTTATTGTGATTTTTTATTTTTTTATTTGATTGAAGAATATTATTCAAGAGTTTATTGGTATATTGGTTATTGTTTAATATAAAATAAGTTTAAAGAAGATGAATCAGAACCAAAATCTTTATTGATGTCTCACCACATTTAATGTTTTAACAAATTTAAATAAATAATAATGAGTATAATTTACAAATTATTGTATATCTTATACGTAATAATATTGTAAGTTGGTACATTGGTTATTGCTTAATATAAAATAGTTTTAAAAGAGATGGGTCAATACTTGAGAGGGAACCAATACTTATAATGATGTATGAGGATATTCAATGTTCCAGCAAATTTAATTAAAAATAGTAATTATTTACATATTATTATACATCTTGTACCTAACAATATTGTAAAGTAGCTAATCACATAATGATGTACATTACATTTACAATTTTTATATACACAATGTACATGTTTATGTCTAATTATTTTTTTGGTTCATTTCAATTTTACTATTTTAAATCAATTGAAAATATGTCTTTTCCTTCAATTAAATATATGAAACTTGAGATAGATTTCAAATAAATATTAAATTAGGGTCACGAGGAATGGTTCAACTTAGTCCACAATATTATTATATTTGAGTGGTTGATAAAATTATACATATTAATTATGACAATTTTGTAAATAAATTACAAATGACCACATGTTTTAGACTAAATCATTATTATAATATTTAATGTAAACTATTAAATAAAATAAAATAAAATATTATTATTACTGATTTAATTCAGATTTTTTTTTCTATTTTATTAATCTAGATCATTAAAAATAAATAAATATAAAATAAAATAAATTTCACAAAAATTCTTAAAACTAGAGAACATTTTAAATATAGTCTTGATAAACTCTCTTTACATCTATTACAATAAATTTAAAATTAAAATTTTTTTAATAAATTATCTCTATTTTTATTATATTCAATAAAATAAAGAATAATTCACAATAGATGTACAACTTAAAAATATTTTATTAATATATTCGTAGACTCTTGTAGTATTGTATTGTGTGTGTGTGTGTGTGTGTGTGTGTGTGTGTGTGTGTGTGTGTGAATTTGAAGTAAATATATTTCTTCTTTCTTTTTAACTTATAACTAGATTGAGAAATCAACCTCAAAAAAATAAAAAATAAAAATGAAAAATAAATATAGAGTATCATTCATATATTGGTTAGTGGATGCACTTCACATATATGGTATTTTCCACCACGTAATACCCACTAATAATCGCACCAAAAGGGTGCAATGGAAACGCCGATAGTCATAAAAGAAGCAATTGTGACATGTGTAGAGGAGGCTATGAAAGCCAAGGGAGAGGTGGAAATACACGATCTGGTGTATTTGAGTGAATACAATGGAGGAAGCACAATGGAGTAGTATTTAGAAAAGGAGGGAACAACTATTCAATCTGAAGAGAGAAGCAAGTATTGAATTAGAATATGGTTTGTTTAGGCTCCTGCTTTCTAATGGTCAGGTTCTTCGTTATGATATGGAGTGGGAATGTTGGTCAGTGAGACAAGGGAGTTGTTGAATTTGGAGATCTCATTGCATACGAACACTGACGCAAGGACCTAGACATCCAAGAGTTTGAGGACAATGATGACTATTTTGTTGATGTTTTTTTATAATAATGATGAAGATTAGATGGGTGACGAGGATGACTTGGAGGGCATGACAAGAAAGGGAAAAAATGCAAGAGACTAAAAAACGATGAAGCTACCTATCTGTAGGTGACGGTGAAAGAGACTCGTCAAAACCTTTGAGGGCACATAGAATATGGAACGTGCAATCAATGGCTCGAGGCTTTCCCCTTAGACATGAGTCATTTTGGTCTCGCAAAATGTAGAGCTTAGATTCAAAATCATATTACACTTTTGGAACTATGTTGCCTCCTCTACGAGGCTTGTGAATTGGGCACATGCCAATGCTTATCGGCAGAATGTTGGCGAGGCCATTCACAACATCTCATGGATTTGTTAGAGGTCATGCAATTGTCTTATGAGATAGCGTCTCTCTTCCATGTTGTTTTGTTAGGGACTCATTTGCTTGAAAATGAACATGATTAAAATCGTTAATGCCGTCAAGGCGCCAACAAACTAGGTCTTACAGATTCGGGGTTGAAAAATGGTACATTTTGAAAAAATATAGGAATAAAAGGGTTTTACAACACACATAACTTACCTGCATTTCCCACACCTATCTTGCGGTTTAAAATTTCCCTACTAAATAATATTTTCTATCTTTCTCCACTTTATTTTCTACCCGCTTCAAATTTAAAGAAAAAACGAGTATGAAAAAGTGGAGCTATTTATGCCAAGCCTACACATTTTAAGGCAGAGACTGTAAATGGTCATTAAAACATGAGTATAAACAGAAAAAAGCCAAGTGATGGAAAGTGTACCAAAACAATTTCTCCATGTTTAAGGATGGTGTAAATAACGTGTTTGACACCTTCATTAAATTTGAGTTTATTTTGCAATTAGGTATGGTCATGGGAGGAAGAGGTACGTGCAAACTACAAATTGCTTAAAAATGAATGATACAAAGCAAACCCACTCTTCCAAGTTCCCGCCCACTACCCAGTGAATGGATTCCACTGTGCAATTATTGTTGTCACTAACCACCTCTATTGTGTTTCTACAACAATTGACCCAAATCCACAAGAGGAAAATGCTTGTTGAAAATGACTCTAGAAACCTTGAGATAACCGTCGCAGCATTAACGACTCATGAGACTTTTGACTCCTAGTCCTTCCAATCGCTCCTTGAACGTGGAGTTACCGACTCTCGAACAAGAAAATGAAAACATGGTGATCGACATTTTTTATTTACTTCCATCCGTACGATGTCATATGCACTCAATATTGTCAGTGCGCTCAAGAGGCTATGACCCATCACGTTTATGCTCAACTTTGTCCCTTGTATTTTCCAACAATCTCTTCACCTCCCTATGTTTTTTTCTTGCGCACTTGATTTTGTGAACCAAAATTCCTTTTTACGTGATGTGTAGAGGTGAGAAACCTCGAAACCACTTCGACACGAGGATTGAGATGATAACAGTTGAAACCCGGTGTGAGAGAATCCATAACATCCACAAGCCATTCTAGAGACACCACGGTGCCTCTCCACACAATTATGATGTCACACCGCCTTAATTTCTCAATTTCTTCTTCCTCCCGAATACTTTGTAATTTGTAATTTATAACTACACTAGCACTTATACAAAGAGGGGGTACACTGTTAGTGTAGTTAAATATGAGGGGTTGTAGAGTCGTGGAAGTGATTTCAAGATGCATTGAAGAGGTATTTACGATACGTGTAGTAAGACACGTAAGATTTTGGAGTTGTAGGAGAAATACCAAAATGTACTTAAGAGACAAACCGCGCGTCAATAATAAGAAAACAAATATATGTGTCACACAACCAACCAACCATTATATTACCCACTTCCGATCCGACATCATCGTTATTGACAAAAAGATGGTAATAAATGATTTGCAAGATTTATCTTTTGATTGAATATAGATTTTTACAGTTGTCTAAGCAAATCGAGGGTGCCCCAAATCTGCAACATCAACCATGTTTGTTTGTTTACGCCGCATCCGACAAAGTGTCGGCAATATTAATCGAACTTAAAATAAAGATTGAGATGTCACCATTATTGACATACTATATTAGTGAGAGGTCTGCACTGCATTGAAATGTCACCTCAATTAAATATTAAATGTGACGATTATTTACACGTCTTTACAATTTTGATCATAAACTACTTATAAATATTTGAAAAACGGTGACATACAACTTACATATTTAAAATGTGATCGTAGTTAATTTTATAAATTAATTTATTACATATAAATATATAGTAAAAAAATTATTAATAAAGATTCTTGTATATATTTTATTACTGTTTTTAAATGAAAAAATATTATATTATATTTAATTCAACACGCTCTCTTTTTTTGTAATTTTAAAGGAGGGTAGTGAAAAATTACAATGTCACCCAAAAATTGTTTACCTATTAATTTATTTTATTGGGCATTGAAAGCAAGGGGAGCAATGTGATGAATTAATAGGGCCCACGGAAAGGACCTGTCAAGCGACTCAACAACGCACTAGCAAGTGTCGACACTCCACCTGACACGCAAATTAATTTACCAGCAACCATCTCTAATTTTTGACTTGAATTTCCATTAGTACAAGTCGGTCGTTACACTTGCATCTGCCTCAGTACTACCTATGTGGAGTAACGATCGAAATTGTATGGAGCTACGCAGAACCGGGCCAATAGACTTTTGACTATTTGCGAAACCAATTAAATGACTATCGACTATTTGTAAATCGAATTAAATGAAATTTGGCTAACGAAGTCGCACTCAATTGTGAAATTGTAATAAGTTGGTAGGTATTTTATGTCATGGAGGGCCCCTGCCCAACATTATCCGCATGCTGCACGGGAATGCTCTCCGGATTTCTCTATTTATTTGGATCACTACCTATCAATTTTGATACCTATCACCTTATTTCACCAACCCACCCCGCTCGATAGCTATTTAGTGCGTTCCTCCCTCCTTTCATCGCGCACAAATTTTAACACTGCCTTCTCTTACAGTAAATTGTAATCGAAAATGCACAAGGCGCGCTTCTGCAACGACTACACTTTTTAATGTTACTGCGAGCAAACCGTGTTGAAATTGAGAAAGCTTTTAATGCGAACACAAGCCGTTGGATTTCGTTCCATGCACGGAACAAAGAATTCGAACCGTCAATTCCCTGATGCCCGTGTCAGGACTCAGAAGTCAGGCCTATCGGCTAATAATAATTAAGTATTTAGTGGGACCCATTTATTTCAATCTCTTTGGTTTTAGGTTTGGATTGTGTCGACTGTCGAGTCACTCTTTGGAACCATCCACCCTCTCTTGTAATGCCACGGCACCAATGAATCTCATAAATATTGACACGTGGGTGAGTTGGCTTGCCCAACGTGGAAACAATTTTAAAAGTGAATGTTCACGTGGGAGGGGTGATTGTACCTCACATGCAATTATATGCCACCCACCTCAATACAATGTGTTGCGGACAATCTGCCAACTAGGATCCCATTCATCATTCACAATGTTTTAAATTGCATGTCGGAAAGTGGTGTCAAGCGCAACGAATAATTTGTTTAAAATAATATTCTATGTAATTGGTGGATATTTAAGTTATTTATCGAGTAGCAATTGTATCTCAATGTGTACATAAAAAAATAATTGGAGAATCTTGAAACCTAAAATTCACGAATTTGAAAAATTGAAACATATGAAAAGTAATTTGATACGATATATGACTATTTTGTTTGAAACCGAATTTAATAAGCCTTTTATATCAATATATTAACCTATAAATTTAGATCAACAATTTATAAATCAATATATTAACCTATAAATTTACATCAACAATTTTTCTTTAATAAAAGACTTCAAAGACACTTCATAAATATTTCAATCACTTTTGTTATGCTTGATTGATTATAAGAGTAATACTTTACATTCAAATGCTCTTTCTTATAAGACCACCACTTTACATAGTTAAACTACTTTGAATCTTCGGGGAGTTCTCCAACTATGATCAATCCATATCTAAGGAAACTAAGAAGGTTACACCTTCAACAAACACCACCCCTTCTATTAACAAGCCTTAAAAGGTTCAAGGACTAAAAGACAAGATAAGCTGTTATATTATGCATGTTACTCCATAAGAATTCAATCACATTGTCTTCTATTATACATCATCCTTCATATAGTTTAATAGGAAAAACACTAGATCAATTTTTACTACCATAGAATGAATGGACACAATGTTGGTAAATGCCATGATTGAGAAAAATGAGGATCTCATTGATAGCGGTGTCATTATGATCACTACTACAAATCCACTAGACACGACTCCTCCCCTTCAACTATTTCACCACCTAAACCATCAAATATATTCCATGTGGTTCCTAAGCTACCTACATCACAAGATCAACCTAATAAATAAATGAATGTTTAAGCATATATATCGAGTAAACATAAACAAGGGTTTATGATTGATAATATAACACAAAATAATGCATGGACATTTTATTTCCTTAAGCAATTAGGACATGATTTAGGCAAATTACAACATAAAATTGCTTAAGAATATTCATTCGGTCATCTAACATTTATAGTGTCACTTGGTCCAAAAATAACAAAATTAATATTCTTGGTAGTGCCTACCATAATGTAATCCAATATTATACTTGTACAACGATGGAACTAGAGAAAATGGAGGCAACGGCCGATGATACTCCTAACCTCGCTACATTCAAATTTTAAGATGATCAAATCACACTTCAAGAGATAGAACATATGATATAAAAATCCCATTATGGATAAAGTTATATCTTGAAGTGTAATTTAAGTTTGGATACCTAAACAAGTGGAACATATTATATAAAGACTAAAGGTAAAGCATAAACTAAAATTTTATATTATAAATCAAGAGAAGGAAAAATAATAATGTCAAAAAGATCTAAAACAATTACCAATTACTACAAAAAAGGGTTAACATAACCAACACATTTTATTACTCCAACGAGTTAAACTTCAAGAGCATCTCCAAGGGAATAAACCATTTATGAGTTTGAACAACACATCCCTCCATATCTTATAAATGACATATATAGATGAGTGTTTGAAGGTAAGAATTAACCAAATTATTTCATTACATTCAATGTTTTCAAAGAAAATGAAATAATTGGATATCACATTTAGTTACTTACACTCGAGCTTTATTGTTATATCTTTGGTTACGAATTAGGTGTTTCATTAGCTCACATACTTACAATCATGATTCATATCTTATGATTACTATGATACATTTTATATACTTCTATATCATGTGTCTTTTAACCATTATTTAGAAACAACATGTATTTATTATGAATTTGAAGGCATATATAGAACATGTAATTTTTTAGCAAAAATAATTGCATCAATACAACACACATAAGTCCAAAGGTATTAATCCATATATCAAATAACATAAGTCTAAGTACCCATAATCTAATGAGTCACATGACTGCCCTAGTGCATCACTCTTATGTAGTAGAGTGCAAAGTATATCTCTCTACATCTAAGTGTCCATCCATAATCAAGAGATTCATAGAGGAAATAAATATATAACTTTCCTCAATTCGTAACTTGCAATGTCTCTCTTGATCTCGGTAAAAAATAGCTCTGCATGTACTTTGTATGCTCTTTCTACAATTGAACATAATAAGATAAAACACTCTATCTAAGATCACCACCATGTTCAAGTGGTAGCATAAATATCATAACTACCTCCTCGAGCACAAAAGATAATTCTCCCTCGGAAATTTAGTACTTAGTCAATCTATTTCATATATGTTATCACTATACGTGAAAAAGATTAAAAAAAAAAAAGGTGTATGAGGACTAGTTATGAAATCAACACTCTCCAAAATACCAATGAGAATGAGTATGTGATAAGTTAAGAGTCATAACGAGTCCTCAATAATAAGTTTCTAATAGCCTTACCTATAACAAAAGTATTATACAAATTTTTATAGTTAAACAAGGGTTGATGAGACCCTTTCCCATAAACACTTTTGACCGGAGCTATGAACAGGTATACTATAATAACATGCCACGACTTGCATTAAAATTGAATACATTCATCCATAATGACAACCCACCACCATCGACACAAAATTCGAAGAAGATCAACCACCATGAGTGCTCCAAATCAGATCCAACCGCCACAACCTTACCACCATCAACACAACATTCGAAGAAGATTGACCACCATGAGTGATCCAAATCAGATCCAACTACCACAATGGGTGCAAACCACCCTTAACATGGCTTGTGCCTAAGGGGATTTGAACATGGGTGGTGCGGACTCAACCATCCAACTTAACCAATCTACCCAATCCCCATCGACTATATAATACAATTAGATGTTATATTCAAAATATAAAAGTTACAAAAATTAAATATACGCATGTACTGCAGGGCATGTGCATGGAGATGGGGACCAAAAAGCAGTAAAAATATGCTTTTGGTTATTTTTTCCATAATGTGGTCACGTTATGACATGATAGTAAAAATATAGCTCTCGTTATAATGTGATCGCATTATGGTTCGGGTTTACAAGCCATAATGTGCTCATGCTATAACATGAGTGTGTTATAATGCGAGTGTGGTATAACGTGAGCGCGTTTAGATTGTAAAAAATAGGTTGATCACGAGACCACAAAATCATTCTTAAAATTAAAAAACTCTAGTGTCAAAAACACGAGCGGGAAAAAGAGTGAACACATTTTGTGATATCAAAATTCATGAACTTGAATCGATTGTGGAGCAAAGTTTGCAAGGTGAGTTCTTGTTGATTTTAGGATAATTTTCATTATTAATCTATTTTTTTATTGTTTTTGATTTGTTTTTTATTTTCATTTTCAGAGGTTTCAATAGCTTCAATTGAAATCCCTCATTCACCCATAGACCAGGATGAAGAAAAAATTCTAGAAACACCCCTTCAATAACAAGACATCCTCTAAATGCCCAAAAACATTTTAAGGGAGATTGAAAATTTAAAAATTTTAAATTGAGGGTTTAATAAAACCCTAAGAAACCCTAATGTGACAAATCCCCATTTCCAAAACCTTGCTACATCATTAGAGTCATTATTATCTAATATCGATAATGTGGTTGGTCAAATAAACACATGGGAGGGTTACAAAACCAATTGTCACATTTTTATGCAGACAAGTTGTCTTATGATGCAGTGAAGAAAAAAATCACCAAAGACAAGTTGTGTGCTTTGTTCACTGATCCTAAAACTAATGCACCCTTACTATTGAGTTGTAGAAGATTCCCGATCCATTGGTGTAACCATGAGGGGATTAAAAATTATTTTGGAATAGACGGTGGATGGTTTTTGACTAACCACATCGTAAGAACTTTGAGGTGCCACAATATTTGTTGAGGAAACTCTATTGTGAGTTCATCCTTAATGAAATACCAAACTATTTTGACATTTGAGAGTTTCAAGGCAGAGGAAAAGGCTCTGCACATGATAGATGGGGGGAACACCATTTGCATAATTGACCATTTGAACCCATTACTCACCCATATATTTAGCATGTTTCAACTCCTTCTATTGTGAAGGAGATAATGGAGGTTGAGACTCTTGATTCTATTAGTTCTTTGACACATTCATTGCTTCAACATGGCACTCATCTCTCCCAGTGATGAGGTTGGTCCTTTGAGGCATCAAACATCATATAACATATAATTTCATGCTTGTGGGAGTATAGGCACCTATGTGGTTGATGAGGAAACTCCACAACCTAGTGAGACAACTCCACAACCTCGTGAGGCAACTCCACAACCTAGCGATGCAACTCCACAACCTAGTTAGGATGCTCCATAGGTTGAGCAAGGTGTTTGATTGGAGGAGGCACATCATGATTCTGTGTTGGAAAATATCATCATCATAGATGTTCTATTGGATTCAACCTTTGGTATTGACCAATAGGTAATTTTACATGAAGTTAATTATAATTAAATATCTAGTTTGAATGATGGAAGTGGGAGCGAAAGAATTCCTTCTATAAATTTATGGATCACGAGGAGCCTCACAAGTTCTTTGTAGGTGCACGTGCCTAACCCAAGTAAGGATGAAAGGGTGGAGCCAGTGGTGGAATCCATGTGGGTGGAAAGGTTGGTCGGGAAAAAGATGGAAAAAATGCCTTGGAAGGATTGGAGCCTTCTAAAGAAAAGGGCCTTCTGGCCCTTAAAATACCAGAACTCTCTCTTGGAGTGAGCCAAGGAAAATATGGAAGGATTTGTTTGTTAAATGTTTGGGTTCCCGACCCAACATTGATTTTTTTGTAGTTGGGCCAAGAGAAGATGGGTGCAAAATGGATCTATTGAGGTAACTACTTATGTGAATGGTTTTTCTTAATATCTTTACCTAGTAAAGAACATGTCTTAAGAATTTGGCTGGAGGGCCCTGGTTCATTGGTAAGTCCCATGTGGTGGTTCAACAATGGGAACCAACCTTCAATCCCTTTGAAAAAATAGTCTCTGAATATCCTATCTGGGTGAATCTCCTTGGCTTACCTCTTGAGTTCTGGGAACCTGAGGTCCTGATTGGTATAGCCAAAAGCTTGGGAACCCGATAACGATAGATCATGTTACTAAATCTAGAACTAGGCTTACACATGTGAGATTTTGTGTTAATATGAAACAAGAAGCTGCATTGGAAGAAACTATCACTTTGCTCTCAAAATTTGGTGATTGGGTGCAAATATTTGAGTATGCACCATCCCCTTTTGTTTGTTGCAAATGCAAAACTATTGGGCATGATCATCGAAGGTGTCCAACATAGAAGAAGAAGTAGGAAACAGGTCCAAAACCTCATGTTGTGGCTCCTAATAAAGATAATATAGAATGGAGAAAGGTGGGAAAAATGGAAGAACCATTAGTCAGGATCCTAGAGGGGATCAAGAGGCTCCTAAGGAGACTATAGTTGCAGAGACACAAGTTGTGGCTAAAGAGGAAGATCCAAAGAACAAGGTTGAAAGGGTAAAAGATAATGATAAGATGAGTGATGAGGACTTTACATCTCCAAATCTAAAATAGAAGGAAGTTGAGTATCTATCAGATTTAGAAGGGAACTATGTGTTGAAAGTGGCTCAGGGACTTTCACTGGAAGAAGTATCCTCGGTTGGACAAAGCTCTTTTGGTCAAAGATAGGAGGAAGGAATCTCGACATCAAATGATTTTGATCTCTTGATGGGAGGTATTTCTTGGATTCTATTTTGATCCAATGTCCTCCCCTGCTACCCCAGTAATGAAGGACCAAGCCTATTACTAGAAGTAATTTCAGAGCAGATGTGGGTAAAGACTTGACTCCAAAAGGGAGAAAATCAAACAAGGAGAAGAGGGAGACCTTGGTAAAGAAAGATATGGATAAAGGGTTACAGAAACCTCTTAGGTTTCCTCACTCAAAGAATAAATGATTTTATTATCTTGGAATATAAGAGGGTTGAATAACCCCAAAGTAAGAAAAGAATTATGAAGGATTTTAGGAACAAATACAAACCTGATATTTTGATGATCCAAGAAACAAAGATGAGTACCAAAAGATTCAAAGAAGTGAGTAGGGTGATCTGGAAAGATGGCCTTGGGTTGGGGTAAGCTCGGATGGTGCTTCAGGAGGCATTTCCACCCTCTGGAACCCCCTCTTGGTTAAAGGTATGGTGCTTCTATCTTTTCCAACCATCGACCATGTGCTTTATTGATTTAGTCTCACAAAATCTGGATTGTGTCTAATATCTATGCCCCCAACTCCATTGTTGGTAGAAGGAATCTTTGGGGAGAACTCACTAAGGGGAGGTTTTTGTTTAAAGATTGTGATTGGATTGTTGGGGAGATTTCAATACCCCTCTCTCCCAGGGAAAAAAAAGGAGGATCCATTTCCTATACTGACAGTATGGATGAGTTGGCTAATTTTTTAGTGAATAATGATCTTTTTGACCTCGAGCTTGGAGGGTCCAAATTCACTTGGGCTAATAGAAGAACTAGACAGGACCTCATATAGATCAGACTGGAAAGATTTGTGGTGAGTCATACTTGCATGCTTAATCAACTCTACTCTCTATCCACCTTGCCCATAATTGGATCTGACCATAATCCGATCATCCTTAAGTTGGGTATGGTTATTCCTAAAAAATCCAGACCATTTAGATTTGAAAAAATGTGGCTCCAACACCCGACATCCTCAAGAGAATTTAGGAATGGTGGGGATCATGGTCCATGGTGTCCCGATGTTTAAATTAAGTTTCAAGTTGAAACATGTTAAACAAAACCTGAAAATTTGGAATAAGGAAATTTTTGGGAACATCTTTCAGACTAAGAGCAGAATAGAGGAAGACTTAAGGACTATTGAGGAGATGATGGAAGAAGATGGGCTCAACCAAGCACTTAAAATTCAAGAGTAGGCTCTCCTCATTGAATATCATGATATCTTGGCCAAGGAGGAAGTCTATTGGAAGAAAAAATCTAGAGTTAAATGGCTAAAGGAGGGTGATAGAAATACAAAATTCTTCCACTTCTCTTGCTACCTCCAGGACCAATCATCTCAAGATCAAGGAAATCAGAAAAATGATGGTACACTTACAGAAGATGAAAAATAAATCAATGAAGCTATTATCAAATATTTCAAGGACCTCTTTCTCCTTGGGTTAGATCCGAATAGAACTTCTTGGGAGAAGGCTTTAGGAATCTTCTAGAATGTCATCTCTCGCAACAGGATAATAGAGATCTTCTTCTCATTAGGGTGAGGAAGAAATCAGATATGTTATTTTTGATATGGAACCGGATAAATCCCTGGGCTAGATGGGTTCCCACCTTCTTTTTCCAATAGTTCTGGGAAGTGGTTAAGAATGATGTCATTGAGATGATCCAGACTTTCTTCAGTAATGGCCAGATCCTCAAACAAATTAACAACACCTTCTTGGTCCTTATTCCCAAGATGATAGGGGCCAAGGATGTGAAATATTTTAGACCCATTAGTATGTATGTAACACTAGCTACAAATTGATTACCAAAATTATTGCTTTCAGGCTCAGGAAAGTTTTGGCCAATTTCATCTCTCCTAATCAAGGGGATTTTGTTCTGGGAGACAAATTTTGGATAACATTGTGGTCATCCAAGAGGCCATTCATTCTATTGAAATTTTAGGAAGATCTATGTTATGTTTGTCAAGTTGGATATGCATAAAGCATATGATAGAGTTTCGTGGGCCCTTCTCGAGCCATTCTGACCAAGGTGGGTTTTGATGCCTTTTTATCAACATGGTTATGGTCTGCATTTCTTTTGCCATCTTCTCTGTTATGATCAATGGTAAACCGGAAGGTTTCTTTCAAGCTAGTAGAGGACTCAGACAGGAGATCCCCTCTCCCCCTTCCTCTACATGATTGTGGTGGAAAATTTAAGTAGACTTTGCAACTAGGTGGTTCCCTTAATCTCTTGCAAGGTCTCAAAATTTCTAATGGTCTTCAGCCTACTTGCCTTAACCAATTTGTTGATGAAAATTTCTTGATGGGGAAGGCTTTATGTAGGAAGCCTCTATCTTCAAAGATGTTTTGAATGAGTATGAGGAGGTCTCTGGTCAGCTAGTCAACTTCCTCAAAAGTGTTATTTTCTTCATTAATGTGGAAGAGCAATTCCAAGTGAGACTGGCCCACATTTTTGGTTGTAAGATAAAGAATTTTCTAGATTCCTATTTGGGAATGCCCCTCATTCACAAAAAATCAAACCATTCCATCTGGAACACTCTTGCTCGAGAGAGTTACCAATAAGTTATCTACTTGGAAGGGGATTCTCCTATCTCAAAGGAAAAATTCAACTTCTCCAAATCTCTCTTCAAGGTGTTCCAATCTATGTCATGTCCCTTTTTTGGCTACCGGTCAAGATTTTGGAGGCTCTGGAAAAAATTTAAAAAAGGTTCATGTGGGTGGCACTTGAGGAGAAGTTCAAATTTCCTCTTGTGGCCTAGGAAAAAGTGACCAAGCCAAAGGATTGTGGTGGGATGGGATTAAAGAATATGAGACTCATGAATGAAGCACTTGTGGCTAAAGCTGGTTGGAGAGTGATAAAGGAAGAAGGTCTTTGGATTGATATCATCAAAAGGAAATATTTAAGGAATACTGGAAGAATAGAGACTTTCTTTCTAGAGACAATATCCCTAGGGATCCTTCTTTTGGAATTATTTTCTCTCTTCTAGGGAGATCTTGAGAAGGGTATTAAATGGAATATTGGGAAAGGTGATAAAATTATCTTTTGGAGGGATTGTTGGCTTTTTGATAAACCGTTAGTGGAGGAAGAACCTGGGAGAAACTGTGTGGCTAGTTTATGAAGACAATGGAAAATTTTGGGTTAGAGATTATTGGAACTTCTCCAATAATCATGTTTTTGGGAGAATGTGCATCCCCCTCCCAATTTCATTGGGAAAATCAATTTTTTGATAATCTCAACTCTAATTTAAAGAGATTTCTATATTCCATTCTTCCAATAGAATGAGGACTCTATTATATGGAAGGAAGAGGATTCTAGAAATTTCTCTGTCAAATCAAGCATACCTCCTAAATTTCAAGAATTCTAGCCAAAAATATTACTGGGGAAAACTTTGGGTGAAGGACCTTTTACCTAAAGTTAACATTTTCTTTTGGTTGGCCACTCGAAAAATCCTCACTGTGGATAATTTGAGGAAATGTGGGATGTTCCTCCCCAACAGGTGTGTGCTTTGTAAAAAAGAGGAGGAAAGTGTCAACCACCTCCTCATCTCTTGCCCCTTCCTCAAGTGGTGTTTTCCAAGGTGTTGGAGCTTTTCAAAGTGCAATGGGTCTACCTAACTCCATTGAGGAATGTTGGTTACAATGGGATTGTCCTTTTAGGTACCCCTTTCTTATGGCTACCTAGAAAATGGCCCTTCCCCACTTCATCTAGAGCTTATGGAAGGAAAGGAATGCTCTCATCTTTAGAAATCAGAAAGCTAACATCAGAAAGGTCAGTGCTTGTTTGATTTCCTCTATTAAAGAGAACTCCAATCTCATTAAGGTGAAGACTAAAAAGGCTTGTTCTAGTAGCAAAGAAGAGGAAGTTCTCAAATAGTTCACCTTCAATCCACCTCAAGTTAGATTCCCATCCACTATCATTAAGTGGTCTAAACCGAAAGGGGAAAATTCAAACTTAATTTTGATGGGGCTTCAAAAAGCAAACCCTGGTCTGGCAGGTGGAGGAGGCATAATCAGGGACCATAATGGGGACTGGATCCTTGCCTATGTAGGACCTTTGGGGACTTAGAGTAACAATGTGGCTGAAGCCTTGTGCTCTTCTCTGGGGTGTCATTCTTGCTAAGGAAAAAGGAATTAAACACATTCTTATTGAGGGGGACTCTCTTCTCATTTTAAATGCCATCAACAAGACTAGTTCCCATAATTGGGCTTTGGGTAATATTACTCATGATATTAAAGAGCATCTTAAAATATTTGATACCTATATCATCACTCATATCCCTCACATCGGAAATACTTGTGTAGATAGATTTGTGAATGAGGGAGTTCAAATTAATGATTTCAAAGTGTGGCAAAAAGGTGATGTCATCCCTATGCCTATTAATGATATTATTAATCATGAAAAATCGTAAGGACTTCACCTTAAGCATGCGAGGGAGAATAAAGGGCTCATTTTCCAAAATTGCAAAAGTGAGTCTGGTTTTATCTATTCTTGGAAAGGCAAGTCTAATATCAAAATTTGTAGGTTTCAATGAGTTGAGCATTGGGGTAAAATTTTGGCCATCATGGGTGGAGATAGAACCAGAGTTGAGCCGTCTAGTCATGGGAGTATTGTGGATGATAAGTCTATGTGGCACCTATTTAGGATTGGGGGTTTTAGGAACTTTATTACCAGACTCCAAGGGCATGATCCCTCACTAACTATGGAGTTTAGGTTGGCATGGAAAGAGGGGAAGGTGGTGATTGGGGCATGGAAATTGAGATGTCGGAGGAGGCCATTTCCCTCGTATAACTGGCATGGACATGGAAGGTCTGAAAATATTTAAGGATAGGAATCGGAGGGAGTATGAAATCAAAACTTTATTTATGGGTAAGGAAACCATCCATTACTTCACTGATGGCATTCTCATTCCTGCATTCCTGGGGTGTGGAGGGAGGTTTATCTACACATTATGAAGTATCTTACCCTGGAAGGTAAATATCACAAGATATATACTCACCACTTGTCCTTTTTGAATATGTTCAGACACAAGAAAATGCTTAGTATTCCTTCTTTTTTTATTTATGTCTCTGACCACCTTGGTGAAGGATTTCCAATGGAGTAAGGTGGAGTCCCCCATTCATGAGGGACTCATTCTTCTTCTCTTGGTTTTGAAATGGGAAACCGACCCGGGATAAACCTATGCCCCAAATTGAGGATGAGGAGGATATTACCTGGTTGAGTGTCTTTCCAAGATGAGGGAGGGTAATCTGGGTACTAAGTAGATGGGAGAGGGGAAGAATGTGGAAGGGATGGAAAAAAGGAAGCTGGTCCATCGAAGGGTAAGGATAAAGTGCCTCTGGAAGGAGAGCATTGTCTCGAGATGTGGAAGAACAAAGTGCAGTATTTGGAGATGGTGGTTCAGTCATGGAAGAGACTAACTCGGTGGTGAGGAAGGGCATGATTGATAGCATTGAAGCCACCAAACAAATATGCTTGGCCCAAAAGAACATTAGAGGGGATATCAAGTAGTTGGATACTTGGTTTGGGATTTGGGTGTTCGTCTGGAAGCTGTGGAAAAAGAGAAGTGGAAAAGGAGGTGGGTCTAGTTCTGATGAAGAGGAAGAGGAGGAGGAGAGGAGGATTCTGAGGAAGATGAACATGAGGAGCCCCCTAGAAGAAGTTGAATATTGAACCTAACAGGAAAGATGAGATCAGGGAGGTTAAACCCTCCAACAATAGTAAAGATAACTAAAGGAACTTTTCTGAAATGTTTGTGAACTTACGAGGAACTATCTCTGTTCCTTTTTGTTTAATGCTTTACGCTCTTTTCTTTTAGCTATTTTTTGGAACTCCTTCTTTGTTTTGGATTTAAGCTGTTTAACTCCTCGGGTCTTATTCCTCTTTTTGTCTCTCTTTAGTATTTTCACGTTGTAATATTTTGTCAATGGCCTTTGGGAGTCCATTCCTACTTTTTACCCTATCTAATAAAAAACAAGTTAGTGAAAAGTATACAAGAAATCAAGAAACCTCAAAGTATGGGAGGGTTTAAGTGACCTCTTGATGTAGATGATGATGAAGATGGTATGGGTGCAAAAGAAGAGATCCTCTCCGCTACGAGCTTGATGACCTACACAACTAAGATAACTAAACACGAAAAAGATTAGTAATAAATATGGTGGGTTTCTGATGAAGTTGGTCCTAAGAAGTGAAAACTTCCTAGGATGGATGTCAACCCACGTGATAAAAATATGTTGATAAATGATGATAGATGGATGTATGGAGATAATAGATAGAAAAAGAGATCCGATAAGATGAAAGATCATTTGAGATGATGATATGATAATGAAAATACTAAAAATAAACCTAAATTAAATAGGTCGATGACAACCTAGGTATGATTAGCATAGTCGATGACATCGAAACAAAGATGGATAAAGGATGAATAAGAATAGTTTTGGAACCCACTATAGAGTTGTTGACTATGATATCATGATGAATATGATAGATCTAATGAGGATAAGTAAAAAATCAATGGTGACCTAATTTAGATTGATACTGATTGATGAAAACTAGTGATGAGTTGACAAAAAAATGCGAATGTGGGGTGAGTGATGGTTATGGGATGTTGATCTTGATTTTAGGATGTTGATAGGATAAGTAGGATGTAGAGGATGAGAAATTGGATGAAGATAGGGGTTGATTCGATGAAGATTGATATGGGTCGACGATAATTTTGAAGCATGATATGTGATTTGGATAAGTTTATGGGATCAAAAATGGAGCTAAGGAGGATCGAGCTCTAGGAAACCTAAAAATAGAAAGAAACAAAGCACCAAACAAATATCCAAGCAATATTTAAAGTACTCCAAGATCCAATGAAAACATTCATAGAGTGCCAAGATGAATTAAGCTGATGAAAAAGCTCTAAGGATGAGGAAGAAGGAAGAAAAATGTAAATATACCGAAATATTCAAAGTTTTAGACTTGAGAAAGGAGGGGTGAATGTGGTTATATAGGGTTGACGCAAATTGACCCACATGAGTCTTCGGGGACTGCGATAGACATGGGAAGAGTGATGGAGAAGATGTAGATTTTGATGCTAAAGGGGATAAAAATGGGTGAGATGACGACGTTTGACCATTTCTAGGCGAGTTAATGAGGCGTGGAGGGGAATAAAGGAGGGTGAAATGATGAGGGTGGATTAATGAAGGTAACATGGAATCTTAGGAGGGATTAAATGAAGGGAAATGATTAAGGGTAGTGGGGATCCAAAGGAGTATTAAATGGGTAAGATAAGAGGTGATGATGGGATTAGGGATAAATTAAATAGGTTTAGGGATTATTATGGAATATGAATAATAATAAGGATTAATATGGGGGAAGGGGGAATTATGGAGAATAGGTGAAAAATATGAAAAATAGTTGGGATGTGGGGGAAATAGGATTTCAGGAGGGAAAGTGGATTATTTAGAAATAAGTATGGTAGGATGAACGTCTATGTGACAACGAGGGAGAACATGAGATACAGGTACAAGGGTACCGAAAATGGGTGTCTACATTTGTTAAATGGTTTGTGTTAAAGCAAATTGTGAGACACAAACTAGAAGTGATGAAAGGTGATGGTTGAGGTGCTCCACCTCAAACTAGGGATCGATGACATGGAGGGGGTCGATTATGAGTTTGAAAGAGATAGATGGAGAAAGGGAGGGTAAAAAGGAGGAAGGGTAGGGAAAGAGAAATATTCCCCAAGTGAAGGGGGTGACCATCGATAGGATAAAAACACAAAAAAGTAAAAGTATGGTGGTGAGCTTGGAAACACATCGGTAGGGACAAAGCACAACCTACGGAGGAGGTGACGTGAATGACTTATAGATCCTATGAGTAGAAAAATATGATATGAAGGGAATCTAGTGGGAAACCAATCGGATGGATGTGTAGGTCATGGGACCAATGAGTTAAAGGTGGACATCAAATTATGCACAAATAAATATGAGGATGGTCAAACAAGATGACGGGGAAAAAAGTGGTACAAAATATATGCATGAGTCCTTCAAGGATGAGGAAGCGAAAATATTCATCCTAGCAGGATAGAGATGAGAAATATGGCCACAATAGTAGGATTAGGAAGGGCTTAGAGATGGCCACACAATTGGTGGGAAGATGTGAAAAGGATAATGAAAGATAGATAGATGTGATGGATTTTGAATATGTTTTGCTAGATTTTGATGTTTGATTAGGGGTGTTGATAGATGTGACATGATACGTTATCTTTGGATGTTGATGCCAAACATGATTAGATATAGAAGATGAAAAGATGATGTGATGTATACAATTGGATTATATATAGAAAGATAGAAATGAGATGACATGTTTTTAGATTAGATATGGTGGATATGATGCCAGATATAGAAAAAGATAATGGATTTAGATTAAACATGATAAAGTGATAGAAATAGAATATGACGTGGTTGGTTATATGAATGAAGAGAGATAGATATGGATGAGATGAATTGGATTAGATAGATGGATAATACGTGACTCATAAATGGGTGACCCTGAATCTACAAGGGACATTACATCGTAGAAAAGAATGAATGTAGAAGATATGATCCCAAATGGATTGGAGGTAAGGAAAGAAAGGGAATCAGACAATGCAATACACTTGCAACCAAAGGTAGGTGTTAACATGCAACTAACAATGATTAGTCACACTTAAGATCACAAAAGGAAATATGGAATGTGTGCCTATACACCTATTATAGACATGATAAAGGGGTTTGGATGAATATTTTTCGGGGAAAAATATCCTCCTTAGGTGGTGTCCTTAGTACTATGCCCTATCTCTCGAAGAAGAACACATAAAATGATAAATACGTTGGGAAGTTTGATTTTGATAGGAAAGATGATAGATTCGATAAGATTTCCAAGGATGCTTGATTTTGTATTTTACTAAAGTCGATAAATGCGGGAATCCTTTTACGGTCATAATATAATATAGTAGCCATCATTTGAGGGGGTGGTGTACAATATTGAATTTTGGATTTTCTTTTTCTTTTACTTTTGATTTTTGAATTTGATGGCAGGATATATGATAATTTTCCTTCGAGGGATGAGTCTATACTTTTACATTATGCTTGACATGAACATATGTCCTTTGAGGGAGTATTCTATTATTTAGGATAAGATAGCTTTAATAAGAACATCCATGGTTTTGATTTTTGAAAAGAGAGCTAAAGATAACAAAGAAGACCAATTGGGGAGGGGATGATAAATATGTACAAGCTACACCTAAAGACCCTTAGCATGGTTCCACTAGGTGGATAAGAAGGAGATATAGATGTAATGATTGCATAGTTCTCACCTAGGAAGGAAGAACCTATCCATAAGGAACATGCTTATGAGTAGAGATGCGGTGCCCATATTTAAGGTCATAAATATGATAGTCATAATAGAACACATAATTAGAAATCATTATGATGGAAGATGGAGAAGACTAATGATGGAAAATAGGATCATTAATGTGACTAAGGTCACATAGGTAGACATGTTAATAGTAAAAATTTCACAAGTGAAAGGTATTGAGAGGTTTCAAATCTGGTTTACCATCAAGATAAGCTAAACAATAAGCACATGACCCATACTTATACGTGATAACATACAATCAAATCAATTTGGGAGAAAAATTTCCATGTTGGATCCTTTATAGAGTATTGACATTCGATTAAAAGGAGTAAGGTGGGAGAGACACATTGTTACCTATGTCTTATGCAGTTTTGGATGAAGAGGGGGACAGATTTATGTGCATGGGATATGTAAAAAAATGTGTGGGGATGATTACAAGTGAAGGGCTGAAACTCCTCCAGTGAGAGATGTTGTGTTATATAGGATAACTTGCATACAAATGTGGATGCCATAGGGGATGGGGAAGGCTCGTTAGAAGGAGAAGTGGCGATGGATTTGGGTTTTGATTAGATAGATGACTCGAGGCTCATGAGGGTGAGACCAAGTAGTGATATGGATGATATCGATGAAGAGGGGGAATTTATTTAGAAGAGAGATATGTTAGAGGAGGGATTACGATGAAGGATTTGGATGTAGAACTAGATCCGGTGCCTTAAGAGGTGTGTATTTGATTAGAGGATGGGACTTGGATATCGATGAGGTAGGTGGAAGAGGATGGTTTTATTTGATGGGTCATTCATATTCTTCCATTAGATTGTGAATAAGGATTTGAAGAGATTTGCACTAGTTTGTGTCATTTCCAAGGGTATGATGATAAGAAAAAATGGTGTTAGGATCAAACCACGTGGGCTTCTACCCGTGTGGGTCAAAGGGCTTGATAGGGGGAAGAGTGATTACTGATTCCTGGATGAGATGTTGAAGGGTGTTAGTATAGGTATTGATGGAAGTATTTAAATAAGGGGGTGATGGATGGTGGATGGGATGGATGTGAGGGAGGTGGTTAAAGGAAAGAGAGGTACCTTCTTTTGTTGTGAGGTTTGGCGCAGAGCCTTATATTTTGGTCTAGATGGAGGGATGGATGACTTGGATGATTTTAATTGAGATAGGGTAGTGAAGGGTGCCTTGGGTAAACGGTGTGGCCCTAAAATGGATGGGGGAGAGCAAACGATAGATGATGAGGTGTAGGATAGCTTAAATAGTATAGATTGTTGGGGTTTCAATGTATATTTTCTATATGTGAGGATTGAGGATGGAAGCGGCTTTTGGATAATACAATTGAAAAGGTCAAAAGAGGTTGTAGATTGTGTAGGTTTGAGAGGTGTTGATATAGGGGATGGGGTAATTTTTCATAATGAGGATGAGATGTGAATGTGAATTACAAGTGGATGAAGGGGGATGTCTTCTTTGTAAAGGTTGTAGGTGGTGATATGGATGTGGACAAAAATTTGGATGTTGACATAGATGTGGATAAAGGAAGGAAATATAGAAGTAGGCATGGATATGGAGATAGATATTGGAGTAGATGTGGGGAAGTGTGCGATTCACGGGTGTGGTTGATGTGACAAAAGTAGTTGATGTAGATAAGGGTACGAAAGGGCATGTAAATATAGGGATGGGTGTAGAGATAGGTGGGTGTGGTATATGTGGATGGAACAGGTGTGGGAATGGAGGCAGGCATTGGTATGATGGTAGATGTATCCATAGATAATAAAATAGGTGTGGGAAAGATATATATGGATGGAATGGGGATAGGTGAGGTAGATATAATAGATGTGGATTTAAGGATAGTGGATGTTGATAAAGGAGAATACATAGGTGAAGATGTGGATGAGACCAAAGTAGATGTGGGCTCGGGTTGATGTAGGTAGTGTTATCGGTCCAAGTACAACTCTATGCTAGATGGGCTATCTAACTCGACTTTGGCTGGTACAATGGGATCTCATTTGAGTTGTGGGTTCCTGGATTGACAAGAACCTCTAGAGACAACTAGCTCCCTTGATGGATAATCTGAATTTCTAAGACTGTATGGGTTAAGAATTAGAAAAATGTAAAATAAAAATCTTGTAAAGGTGATACACCAAAATTTTCTAGGGCTTGGGCTAACACAAACACAATTAAAGACAAGATTAAGATCGATGGCTTCACTCCACTCAATTTCAAATAGGTTTAGTATTTACTAAGGCATTAAAAACACACTTAGGTGATTCAAAACAGCTTAAAATTTACTTGATGAAGGTGTTGTAAGGATATTAATATGCAAACGAATAAAATACTCACCTAGACATGCCTAAAACCTACTTTTACACGGTCTGCAAAGCTTAAGAATGGAGAAAATATCATTCTTTCTATTACTAAAAGGTGAAATAGTAGAATCAATTTTGCAGTATAACCTTGTGAAAAATTAGCCCCCTTATTGTTTGAAAGAGCATACAAAATATAGGAAAAATCAATCACTTAAAGCATTTGAAAATAACACATGCACTCTAGTGATATCTCTCGTACATGCATAATTTTATCCTTTACAAAAATACAATTTTAAATAAAACAAGGCTAATGATAGCATCCTTAGCTTTACTCCCACTTCGATCAATGGTGGTTGACTGCTTTTTCCTCATTTTTCTATTGTATGGATCTCTTTTGCATAAATTGAGGTGATCGCTGGCCATCTTTGTCTTCTCATGCAAAAAAAATATTTTTGTCTTTATCTGCTTTGGGCTATTATTGGCACTACATACAAAAGCTATTTTTGTCACATGCACAAGTGTGATCACCTCTTTGACTTTGATTAGCATATGTAATCATCTTCACATATTAAAATGTTCACCGCACACATGGGTATTGGTATGCTAATCTCCTATTGGTTCATACAACCCATTATATGCAAATTATTACCAAAGAAAAACTATGCAAAACCCTCGGTGGCCCTAAGTCAATAAGGAAACTCAACCCAAGTTATATCCAACCAAGGTCAAAATTAAATCATCGGTAAAACTACTCAATTAGTGTAAAATCCCTAAAATCATTCATTTTGACATTTGGAACCTTTGTACAACATTCTAGAGACTCGCTAAAAAAATGGGGTGGCCATATAAGGATTTTTGACCTCTATTTCTAGTTTTGGTTTCTTCCCTGCTCAAATCCATGAATTCTATTTGTTTTTTCACTGTGGAGATTTTGGAAAAAATGGTGGCCATTGATGGGCTCGAAGCTATTTTTTTGTGCATATTCATGGTTTTTCTAGTTCGGCATTATGTATACAAAGGCTGATGGAGGCCGTGTGTTCATCCTTTGGGTCTAAGGTGTTTTTTTAATTCATGGCCATGCCAAGCTGGTTCGTGATTAGCTCACCATTGGGCATCAAGGTAAGTTCACATGTTTTACTCTGTTACCATGATTTGAAGACTTCTAAACTCGAATGATTGGGCTCTATTTCATTGAAAGTTTCTGGTTCAACATTTTGAATGGTTTTGTGCTCTGTACTACGATCCGTGGGATTCATTATTTTTCACCTTTATTTTACATGACCCACATTTGGGTTTTCACTTGCATTGGAATTGGTATTGCTTGGCCACCATTGTCAAATATTTGAATATTGAACCCTTTCTCTGTCATTGGGGTTTGAACCGTTCATGGGTTCCTTTTTGTGCATTCTAAACATTCATTATAGTATGTCATGCTTTGACTTGCTACTAGGTTTTCTTTGTTTCTCCATACTTCGCACAAACCTGAAACATGGTTGTTCCTTGAAGAGTGTTGATGGGTTTGTATACAACTTGGATCATCATTTCATTTGCAAGCTCTGGTGTGGTCGCTAGCACTTTGATTTTTATGTTTTTGAATACCCAGTTGTATATGTAGATTTGGGTTGCCATTATGAGGTTTTGGAGATCTTTGTTTTATCTTGAAAACATAATGGACATGGAAGAGTGTAATATGAAAAAATGTCTATTTCAAACCTGATTGAATAATCTTTATTCCTCTAGGATGACTGTGATTTATCATTTTTTTGCATTAATCCAGGCTGGAAATACCCTCCTGTTAGCTTACATATTGCCAATTTGGTACCGTAAAATTTGAAAAAAATTGTACTTAAAATATATGCAATCTAAAAAGATGAATGCTCCAACCTATGAAGTAACTCCTTTTCAAATTGTTGGGAAAATTACTTTGAGCTTCACTTGTAAGTACTTACAAAAGAATAATATGATTCTAAATTTAGAGTATCACAAACTTTTGAATCTTCTTCTCTATGGTTGGTAAATGATTGATATATTCTAAAACTTCCTTCATTTGCTGAAATCTACAAACTATAGCTATATCATTTGATGACATGATGAATGAAATTTAGATGGCAGCTTTGTATGACTTGGGAACTCTGCATTCATGAAAACTGATTTTTATCTCTGTTTGTTGTTCTATGTTGTAGTTTTAAGAACTCAAGAAATCTTATTTGTCATTGTATTACCCAAACTGGACTCTAGTTTCCCAAATCCATATTGTTATATCTTGAAAAATATTTTTATTCACTCAAATTTCAATCTTGAAAAATATCTACTAAACTAGTGGTTGTAAGATATATCATGTTTACTTGTTGAGTGTAGAGATGGAAATGATTAGTATAAGACAACCTCAAATGATTGAATTTACCATAGTCTGTATAATGAAGATAAATGCTTTAATTATTGCATATAAAACCTTGAGCATGGATGATTGTGTCTTACTCAAAATCATGAAAACACCCTCTTATTCTATTCTAGAGTACCTTAATGTTGCAAAACTATACCTTTGCATTTGATGATTGGTCACTTCTGGAAAACTATAATTGTTCAAAATGTATTATACTTTGATATAATATGTGTTCTCATACTAATGTCAAAGTAAACTCCATACTTATTTGATGTTCTTGCATTTGTATCTTGGCTCTTTTTTTTTGCTTTGATTACAACTTCGAACTCTTTTATAGACTACTTGTATACCCTTTGCAAAACATGATTGCATCTATGTCTTCTATGCACTCTTTAGTTACTTTTGGACTATTTGATCTAGTGCTTTCTGGATTGAACCTTTCTTCTATTATGAGAACAATAATATTATGCACACATGCCTTGAGCTGATCAATCTTGGGCATTTGTATTGTGATGTGCATTGTTAATTTTAATGGCTTACTACATATACTATTTTCATGATGGAAACTTGAAGATTCAATGAATGTTGTAAAAGGTGCTTGAATATATTGAAGCTTGAGTAAAGATATGTCAACTTAAATCATTTATGTATTTATGTTCTAAACCTTCAAGCAGTTTGGAAAGAAATTCATGATCCTTCAATTCTTATTGCTTACTTTTGATAGAATCTTGGAAATATTTTCTTAAAAATTGTTCCATTGAAGACTTTTAGACCTGCAACCTCTTCATTAATGCCTTTTATGAATGAAAGTTTTAATCATGTGTTTATTGATTATCATGAATCTTCATTTCATTATTGTCATTTCCAATGTTATTCAAAATGTACTTCATTCCTGTACTCGCACATTTTAGAAAATTATTTAGAAAATAGAGGCCAATAGCATTTTATTTTTACAACATTTAATGATTCCTTTTGATAACATGCTTATGGAAATGTCTTTGAGATGAAGACATCATGATATATTTAATAATTTTTCTAGTTCTTTCTCATGCATTCTTATTTGTACTATTTTTAAAAATTCATCTTCCTTAAAATTGTAAGTACATGATTAGAGAGAAACACCTGGAGCTCTAACATTATCTCTTATTTGTCAACAAGTGTTGTAGTTTGGGAGAGTAGCATGAAGATGATGCAGATGGAAGCGAGGAGCACTGAGGAAACCAACTCATTTAGGAAATGATGGGTTTCCTCTCTCCTCATTTTTTTACATATTTATGTATATGTATTTCTTTTGCTTGTACATATGAGTTAGATCCCATTAATTGTAGATCCCAAGAATTGTGTTGGAAACTTTATTTCTTCATGAATAAATGGAATTATTTTTATAATTGAGTTGTCTATTTCCTTTTGCATTTGATCTTAGTAACTTATAAATGTGGAATGTACTAAACAACTCAACACATAAGTAATCTCATTTAAAATAAAGAAATAATAAGAAATTAATGCACTTGTAATTTGAAAATTGCATTCTTTTCCATGCAAACTACAACTGTGTTTGTTGTTTTAAGGCCCAATTTTTTATGTATGTTGTTTTTCACCTTCACCGGGGTCATGCACTAGTATTTAGAGGCTTATGCATGAATTTTTTTGAAGATGAAACTCATAATGGTAGTATATGTGAGGGTTACATCTTGCAACAACAACAGGACCCATACAATTGCCAACTTGCTTTCAATTCCTTCCATAACTACCAGAACTTCACAACCAAAATTTTTTTAGTACCCCCCTTTGATGATTGACCAAAAATGTTCAACATCTTTGGTGACTTTGCTGACTTGGTTTCCTGCTATCCATTTAGAACCCTTGAAAATGTCTTTTCAACCATGAATGCCAACTAAAACATGTACCAAGCCTGAACATGCATGCCAAAGGCTACATAATCTTTGATAAAGATTAGAAATCCTCCGAGAAAATGAAAAACAATTATAACAACAACAATGTGCATAATAGCACTTGGAGGAAAGAAACATGCCTACAAGACTAAAATAAATACATGCTTCCAAGTGAAACATGTAGAGTGTGCGGAAGCACTTATTATTTAGAAAATAAACCTACACTAACCTAATCTAACCCTTTGAAAACTGAAGCTAAATGAAGCCTGATACATGATGAGAGAAATACATTCCCTTTTTCAAAAAAAGAAAGAACATGAGCTCAAATTCAAAAATAGAGTCAATACTAAAAATAGGAAGATATTTGTACCTTTAATTTGTTGAAAAGATTAAAGGTACAAATATAAAAATACTTTATCGGATCTATAAGTTATTTTGAGAGGTATTTAGGATGATTTTGAGAATATGGAGCTCATATTTATCCTCCGAATCAATCATAAATGCTAATACTACTGAAACATACATGACTCTAAATTAGCAAGTATCATCGATAGGACATAGTCTCTTCATGGATGGTAAATTGCTCATTTTGATTTTCATTATTTTTCGATTTCATTCCCAACTTTGAGCATGTTAAAACTTATTTGGAATATGATCTATTTCGTTAAATTGTTTTAACTCTTTCATCATGGCTAGTTTATCAATGATGTCAACCTCTTGGCCCTTGTTCTAATCCACCATGTAACTTGTGTTATGATGTTCTTTGTGAAATCCAAGCATGTAGAAATCTTCAAACATGCAATAAAATACATATATTTACATTGGTTTCATCATTTTGATCAATTTATAACTCCACTTCCTCCACCATGTCATTGTTCTCTTCATCATCTATTAGAAAAAAATATGTTAAGATGAAAACTTTATTCTTCATCATATGGCATTTATAAAACTGCTGATTGCTCTTGATTAGAGCTGAAATTATTGCTTAGATATAATTTTATAGGCTAGTGATGGATCAATAACTTATGTGAATAGTGTGCCATCATGCACACTACACTCAAAACATAAAGATTATTAATCCCCTTCTTTTTCTTGTTCCTCTGCAAAATCAAGCTCCACCACTTACATGCATCCTTTCTCGAATTGTGGAATATAATCAAAATGAAACTTGGAGACCCATTGCTGCAGATTTTTCATAAATTCCATCCTATTGTCTTGAATGGGCTGCCCCTCTGAAATGATTTTTTGATCTTTACCTTCTTGAATTAAGCTTGAGGATGATGGAGGAGGAGTGGGATGGGTCTTAGGATGATTTTTAAATTTTTTGGACAAAGGAATGGGGTTTAAAATTTTCATGTGAGTAAGGGGAAGTGGGAACAATAATAATTATAACATTTCGAAAATTCAAAATTTGATAAGTAGGCTAAATTGGTTGACAAGAAATAAGAACTAGATTTTGATGAGGAAGGTAAGTTGGAACACCCCATTGATATGGATCCTCAACTTTTAGCTTATTTTCCTCTTTTCAATTTTAAATTGCCCAATTCATTTATTGAGAGCTTGAAGAGTTTGATCCATCTTCTGAATTTTGTTTTCAAACTCTTCGTTGTACATATAACTGCTCTCATGTCCTGCATGATCTACATAACCTGCATATTGTTTCTCATATTCTACATGACTTGCATACTTCTCATATCCCGCATGATTGCATATCTTGGAAAATATCCCTATTCTTGAACAACATAATGGCTATAAGGGTGGCCATATTGATTAGAAAAATTTAGATCATAGGGATATGGGGGTAGTATGATAAATGATATGATATGGTGGAAGATATTGAAAAAATGATGGTGGATTTGGATGGTTTAGCTCTTGTAGGAAGGAATCCCACCTAGGAATTGATGTCATGATTACATGACCTCATAAAGGATTGAAAAATGGGAAAATAGGTCTGTTGGAAATGAAAATAAGTTGTTTGGACCAAAATATGATCTAGATCTGTATAGAAAATTACCTCAAAAGGTTTTGTGATAAGCACAAATCAAACTTGTGATAAAACTATGATCTTAAATCAAGCTGCGAAGTTACATTTTGAATTTGAGGTCCCACGGGTATGCTAAAAACCGTTATCGAAGTTTTAGATGACACTTCTTTAAATCTTCAATTTTCTAAACTCTCTAAATTTGGTGTGCAAAAATGGTATCTCCTTCGAAGTACAACAGGTGCTAGATGGGCTATCGAGGAGAACCTACTGAATGGGATGGATCCTTGATGGATCACTTAAGCGAGGAAAACTCTCTAGGTTGAGAATTATGCTAATGAAAAATAAAATCTTGTAAAGGTGATACACCAAAAGTTTGTAGGGTTGAGGGTTGCACAAACACACTTAAAACAAGATCAAGATTGTGATGGCTTCACTCTACTCAATTTTAAACAGGTTTTATTCACTAAGGCATTAAAAACACACTTAGGTAATTGTAAAACAATTAAATTTACTTGATGAAGGTTTTGTAAGGCTATTGATATGAAAATGAATAAAATAATCGCTTAGACACACCTAAACCTTCTTTTTACACAAAAAGCTTAAGAATGGAGGAAACAATAGTCTTTTATTCAATAAAAGGTGAAATAGTAAAAAGTTTTTGCAACATAACTTAGTAAAAATTAGCCCCCATTATGCTTTGCAAGAACATACAATATATAGCAAAAACACTCACCCAAACACTCGAAAATAGGAAATGCACTCTAGTTATATCTCCCATACATGCATAATTTTAGCCTTCGCAAAAATAAAATTTTAAATAAAGAAGGCTAATAATAACATCCTTAGCCTTGCTTCACTCTCTATTTTAGTCAAACATGAGTCCGACTTTAATTTTTACCTCATTTTGGCTAGTGTACGAGATCTCTTTTGCATAAATTGAGGTGGCAACTAGCCATCTTTATCTTCTCATGCAAAAAGGTATTTTTTTCTTTATCTGTTTTGGAATATTATTGGCACTACATTCAAAATCTATTTTTGTCACAAGCACAAGTGTGATCACCTCCTTGACTTTGATTAACATACGTAACCATCTTCACATATTAAAAAGTTCACATGGGTAATTTGTCTTACATGGGTATTAGCATGCTAATCTCCTATTGGTTCATACAACCCATTATATGCAAATTATTACCAAAGAAAAACTATGCAAAACCCCTATATGGCCCTAAGTCAATAAGGAAACTCAACCCAAGTTATATCTAACCAAGGTTAAAAGTAATTTGGGTAAAAATCTTCCACTTAGGGTCACCCCTTTTACGATTTGGAACATTTGTATAATGGTGGAGATCCTAAAAAATGGGGGGCCATGTAAAACTCATCTTTTGACCTCTATTTTTGGTTAGGGTTTTCTTCTTTGCTCAAATCCATGAATTCTATTTCACCATTAAGATTTGTTCCTATGGGAGCTTCTTGAACAATTGTGGGTGACATTTATGGGCTCGAAAAGTTTTCCATGCATATTATTAAGTAAATTGTTTTTCTAGTTTCATTTTAACTCTGTGGGTGGAGATTTCATACTACCAAATTGATCTTTTGGGTTCTAGGTGATTTTGTTTGATTCATGGAAATGCCAAGCGAGTTCGTGGTTAGCTCACCATAGGGCATCAAGGTAAGTTCACATATTTGTCTGTCACCATGATTTGAAGACTTCTAAACCGAATGATTGGGGTTTTCATTTTGAAATTTTGACTTTAAAATTTTGAATGGTTTTGTGTCTATACTCTCATCCATGGGGAGTCATTATTTTTCTGCCTTTATTTTGCATGACCCAAATCTAGGTAAGTTTTCATTTTTGGGGTTCACAAATTTGGCTACCATTGTAAAATATTTAGTATTTAAGTCCCTTTCCTTTGTCATTTGGGTTTCTGTTTCATGGCTTCCTTTTTGGATCAACATTAATGAGATGATCATGCTTTGAATTGTTGATGGGTTTTTTTTCTCCATACTTTTTTGAAATATGGTTGTTCCTTGTAAGAGCTTTTTATTGGTTTATATCAAAATTTGGATCATCATTTCATTTTTAATCTTGGTGTATGGTTGTGGTTGATACTTTGTTTTCTAATGTTTTTGAAATACCTAGTTTGTATATGTAGATTTGGGTCGCCATTTATGAGGATTTTGGAGATCTTTGTTTTATCTTAAAAACATAATATACATTGAAGACTATAATTTGTAAAGAATGTCTATTTCAAACATGATTGGATAATCATGATTCTATTGGGATAAGTATGATTTAATCCTTTTGTTGCATTACTCCAAGTTTGAAATACCCTCTTGTTATCTTACATTACTAATTTGGTCATGTAAAGTTTGAAGAAAATTGTACTTTAACATCTATGCAATCTAAAAAGATGAATGCTCCAACCTATGAAGTAACTCCTTTTCAATTTGTTGGGACAAGTACTTTGAGCTTTACTTGTAAGTACTTGCAAAAGTATAATATGATTCTAAATTTAGAGCATCATGGACATTTGACTCTTCTTCTCTATGGTTGGTAAATGATTGATATATTTTGAAAATTCCTTCATTTGATGAAAACTACAAGCCGTAGCTATATTAGTTGATGACACTTGTTGAATGAAACTTAGATGGAAACTTTGTATTACTTTGGAACTCTGCATTCATGAAAACTATTTTTTTAATCTCTCTTTGTTGTTTTGTGTTATCGTTTTAAGAACTCGCGATATCTTTTTGTCATTGTATTTCCTAAACTGGACTCTGGTTTCCCAAATCCATATTGCTATATCTTGAAAAAATATTTTGTATTCACTCAAATTCTAATCTTGACAAATATATGTTAAACTAGTGGTTGAAAATATATATGTTTACTTGTTGAGTGCGAGCTAGAAATGGCTATTATAAGACAACCTCAAATGATTGAATTTTCCATAGTCTTCATAAATGAAGATAAATACTTTAATTATTTTATAAAACCTTAAGCATGGATGGATGTGTCTTACTCAAAAGCATGACAACACTCTCTTATTCTATTTTGGAGTACCTTAATGCTACAAAATTCTACCTTTGCATTTGATAATTGGTCATTTACGGAAAACGTAATTGTTCCAAAATGTATTCTATTGGTAGAATCTATGTTCTCATGCCAATTTCAAAGTCAACTCCATCCTTATTTGATGTTCTGCATTTTATCTCATGTCTTTTTTATTTGCTTTTATTAGATCTTCGAACTCTTATGTAGACTACTTGTATACCCTTTGCAAAACATGATTGATTTTATCTTCTATGTACTCTTTAGTTGCTTCTTGACTATTTGATCTAGTGTTTTATGGCTTGAACCTTCTTTATTATGAGAACAATATATCTTATTCACACTTTCCTTGAGTTGATTGATCTTTGGGCATTTGTATTGTGATGTGGATTGTTTAGCCTAATGGCTTGCTGCAATCTATTCATTTCATGATGGAAACCATAAGATTCAATGAATGTTGTAAAAGACGCTTGACTCTCTTGAAGCTTGTGTAAAGATATTTTAACTTAAATCATTTATATATTTCTATTGAACCTTCAATTAGTTTGGAAGAAATTTATGATCCTTCAAATCTTATTGCTTGCTTTTGATAGAATCTTAGAAAGTTGTTCTTCAAAATTGTTCTATTGAAGAATTTTAGACTGTAACCTCTTCATTAATGGCTTTTATGAATAAGGAGTTTTAATCATATGTTTTATTACTTATCTTGAATCTTCATTATTTTTCATTTCAATGTTATTCAAAATGTAATTCATTCCATGTACTGCGCATATTTTAGAAAAATAGTTAGAAAATACGGGGAAAACAACCTTTTCTTTTTCAAATGTCATTGATTTCCTTTTGATAACATACTTTTGTAAATTTCTCGAGATAAGGAAATAATGATCTCTTTTCTACTCTATTTCTGGTTCTTTCTCATGCATTCTTATTTGTACTCATTTTTAGAAATTCATCTTCAAAAATGTAAGTACATTATTAGAGAAACAACTCGAGCTTTAACAATATCTCTTATTTGTCAACAGAGGAGTGGAAGTGGAGTATGAAGATGATGCGAGATGGAAGCAAGGAGTATGAGGAAACTAAATCATTTAAGAAATTATGGGTTTCCTCTCTCCTCATTTACTTACAACTTTATGTATATGTATTTCTTTTGCTTTTACATATGAGTTAGATCCCACAACTTGTGTGGGAAACTTTATTTCTTCATGAATAAATGGAATTATTTGTAATTGAGTTGTCTATTTCCTTTTGCATTTGATCTCAATAACGTTTAAATGTGGAATGTACTAAATAACTCAACACATATGTAATCTCATTTGAACATAAATTTTTTTCGAGAAATTAATGCATTCTTTGTCATGCAAACTGCAATTGTGTTTGTTATTTTAAGGACCAATTTATGATGTATGCTACTGTTCCCACCTTCACCAAGTCAGTGCACTAGTATTTCAAGGATTCTCGTATGACTTTGCTTTGAAGAAGACACTCGAAATGGAAACATATGTGAGGTGTTGCACCTTGCAACAACACCCATAACTACCATCTTGCTTTCAATTCCTTCTAGAACTACCTAGAACTTCACACTAAATTTTTTTAGTACCCCCTTTCGATGATTGACCAAAAATGGTCAACATATTTGGTGATCATGGTTGAATTGGTTTCTGATAACCATTTAAAACCCTTGAAAATGGATTTTTCAGCCATGGATGCCAATGAAAACTTGTACCGTGCATGAACATGCATGCCAACGAATGCATAATGTTGATAAAGACTGAAACCCTCCAAGAAAACTAGAAAACAATAACAACAACAATTTTAGAACTACACTTCGAGGAAAAAACACACCTACAAGACTAAAAGAAGATACAAGCTTTCGGGTGAAGAATGTTAAGTGTGTGGAAGTACTTATTTTGTAGAAAATAAACCTACACTAAACTAATCTAATTAGTTGAAAACTCAAGCTAAATGAAACTTAATACAGGTTGAGAGAAATAGCTTCCTATTTCAAAAAGCAAGGAGAAGAGATCAACTTCAAAAAAACGATCACATGGTAAGACTAGGAACAAGATTTTTACCTTCAATTTCTCCCTGATTAGTCCAAAAGATGAAACATACCTCTATCTAATTTGTAAGCTATTCCGAGAGGTATTTAGGTTGATTTTTGAGAAGCTAAAGCTCATCTTTATGCTCTAAATAAAACATAAATGCTAATACCGCTGATCTTGACTCTAAATTAGCCAATTATATGAGAAGACAACATCTCTTAACGGATGGTAAACTAACCTTTCTAATTTGCACTATTTCACCGATTTCCTTTCCAATTTTGAGTAAATTATGAAACTGATTTAGAATTTGATCTTTTCTTTAAATTGATGTACCTCTTCCATCATGGCTGGTTTATCAATGATGTAACTGTATGTACCCAAAATTGTAGGAGTGCAGATCGCCGAGGATGATGTTACACATGCCCTAATGATGATACATGTCTCTCGCAAGGTGTTCGGGATCTGGAAAAGCTCTCCAAGTGTACGTTAATATCCCGCATGCCCCGCTTAGCCTCCACATGCTTTGTTTCACTCTTTTACCCTCTTTTCATTTACTTTTTGGTCTTGATGATGAAACCGCCACCACTGCTGGGTGGCGGTCTTGTGACCGCCAATTTGGTAGGGTGGTGGTCCTATAACCACCACCATGCTTAGGCGAAGTCCTTCATGTGTTTTCCAAGCATGCTCTTTTAATCGTGACTTACGTGAATTTCAAATTTTACCAGCTTTCTCATCCGTTTTTCTTGTATATATGATTTTGGTTCCCTATAATAGTGTTTCTCCATTGTTTAATGGTAAAAGAGTCCTAGTTGGAGTTACCTTTGGGTGAATGGGAATTCTATAAATAGTTGGTCTAATTACAAGCAAATGGCCCCTCATCCTCTCATTTCAATAGTTTAGTCTTTCGGTTCTTGCTTAGGAATTCAATAGTTTTCATTTGTTGCATGCATAGTTAGTCTTGTTTTTTTGTTAGAAGCCACACAATATTCTTGTTCTAGTGTTATTCTTGTTTCATATAATCAATTAGAGTAAGGTAGTTTCATTTCCAATCTAAAGCCATTAGAGTTACTGGGTTTTTTTCATCAAGAAGGATAGTTTCGTGTTCTAGATGTTTTGTGTTGTATGAATCGCAATAAATCTCGCTAGGAATCGCATAAGCACAAATTTTTCTCTTGCGCTATCCCTCTCCTACTCACATTGTATTCAGGTCTACATCCAAAGCTGCCATTGTTCCAATACCTACTTACATTGATTCTAACATTACACGCTTTTCTAGATTCATGTGAGCACGAATGAATGAGGAGACCACACCTTTGAGGGGACAAAGCCACACATAATCGGATTCGCAACCATTATGTAAAATCTAGGTTCAAGCTATCAAATTTATAGTTAAAACATATCAAATAGAGTAGTGAATCATTTCATTTCAGATTAATCTCACTTTCGATATTGCCGGGGAAGCATCGGGATTGATAGTTTCGAGAAACTATGATTCATTCCTCACTTATGAGGTAGGATTGAGAGTCTTTCAATTAAATTTGATTAGTTTTTAGTTATTTAGAATAGATTCACAATCGCATGAGATAGGTAGCTATACTTGGCTACTTTGTTTGTTTTAATTGTTATTAGATTAATTATCGTTTTCTAGATATATTAAATAGTTGTTATCTTAATGTGTTAAAATTCTGTCAAAAATACAAAAATAGAGAATTTATATATGTGGATATACTTTGCATAATTAGTTTACTTTTATTTAGTTAGATTTATATTGTTTCTTTTGTATGACAATTACGGGACCTAGGGAGCCCAGAGAATACGTATTCGAGCCAATCGTGCCTCAACCCAATCTTGTTGTAGCAATAACTGACATAAACTAAAATATCAGAATCTAGGTCTTCCGAACAACAACAGACCTACAAGAGATCAGCCCACAGTTAAGAGGATTAAACATAAAAGACAACAAAGCACACACGTTTTGGACAAACCAGCCAAACTACAGTTTGCCCTAATAGATATCCACATGACTGTAGAAGGGCTTGAAAGAGAGAAAATGTTTGGTTGTGATCCTTTGGTCCCACAGCCAGACGCATGAGACATCCTCATTGACATAGACACTAGCTTAAGAATTCAAGTTGCGAACACCTATAAGGCACTCTGAGAAGATTGCGCAACTTTTAGTCCTAAACATAGAGGCCGAGAAGGCACACGATTCGGATATTAGAGATTAGGGATTGATTCTACACATGACCATAGGAGGTCCACAATGACCATGAACTTACGGTTGTGATCCACAGGTCCCACAACCCGATGGACCCATAGGTCAATCAGATGTTGATGCTGGTTTACGCACATTAGTATTTAGGTCCTCTCCACTTCCACCAATCATCATCGCACAACTATCCTCACTAGACGTAGAAGCTAATCAAGCTAAGGATTTCTGGACTAGACTAGAGAATCACCCATAGAATCCACCATATATCCAATTGCCATTTTATGACCCTGTTTGGAGATATACATGAAAAAATCCCAGGTCATTTCCCATGTATCCCACAACCTATAGATCGAATCACGCCAGAGCTCAATATTGATTGGAGCCTTCAAGTAGTCATCCTCACCGAATGATCTATCATGCCAGTTCAGGTTAGGAGGGCCTTCTTTGCTTTATATTCACAGATTCCATTAGTGTGCGTCGAAGACATAAGATTACCTAACTAATTTGTTTGTACTCCATGTATATTCCATCCCCATCTGCCTGTCTCGACACGACCTTGGTAGGTCGGGTGCGAAGAAGAGTTACTTGTAGATTTCCCATGCTCGCTTGTCACTTTTCCATCAAACAAAATTGGTGAACCCAACGTGAAACAAATAGTTCTTCCTCTTTTATTTTCATTTCTTTCATCCACTTTCTCTCTTTCCCATTATTCTCGTGGGTATTCATATACACCCGAATATGTCGGATATGATGCATACGACATACCTCTCTCGAGTGTCTTGAAACAAGCTATAGTCAAACAAATAGACAACCATCGCCCTCGCTTTCTGCATGGGCTGATAACTATTCAAATAATTATTTATCATCTCAAACTCCCCCTCAAAGAACTAGCTCAAGTTCTTCATTCCGAATTGAGGAGTTTGATCAGCTTGCACAACAACCAGAGCCTTCAGGCTCTAATAATATGATGTTTACTGGAGAATCTATTTCATCTCCTCGGGTCTTATTCAGACCATAGATCAGTAGATAGTTAGACCCACTCCCTTTTTAGATGAGGAATACTTAGCACGCTTCGCTAAAAGTGAGCAACACTTCCAAAACATGTATCCACCAGTAGGGAGCTTACAAGTACAATCTGATACCCTATTCCAGGAAAACACCCCCATTCCTCCACCTATGGGAAATGCCCTCGGTGAAGCTTGGTAGGGTAACGACCAATTCATAGTAGGGTATCATACCCCTTTGCAACCTCAAATGATACAACAAATGCCCTTAAGGAAAAATACTGTGTCTTCACCAATAGAGGTCATCTCAGCCTTGGCTGAAAAGGTTAGAGGGCTAAACTTACTCAAGAAAATCAAAATTCATATTTTGGGCAAGTAGGAATCCCCAACCCTCCACATCATTCTAGCCAAGTAGACCTCCTCACAAGAACATGCACGTTGGGCATGCCTCCTCAGTATTCACAACAAACGCCAACTAGAACCACGTTTGCTAACACCACTCCGGTGGAAAATATGATACCTCCCGGTTTAGTACAAAATAATCCATTCCTGAACAATGCTCCTCCATACTTAAACATGTATTCCAAGTCACCACAAGGAGATATGTTCTCTTCTCCCAGCATGTTCGATCAACCACAGGGATTTCCTTATGTCCTTGTAAATACATATGCTACACCATATCAACAAACCATCCCGCCTTCATCCCCTTAGTAGACACCATCAATGGTCGAAACCTATGTGATAGGGACTTATTCGAGAATATTTGAAAGAGCCCTTAGACTTCACTATACAAAGTGTCATGCTTCTAAGACCTCTTCCCGATCTACCCAAATACAAAGGAGAGGGAGACCCAAAATCACATATTAAAGCCTATGCCATGACCATTCGAAAACTACTCCCTTGTGATGGAGTTGTTGCTAAAATATTCCCCAAAACTTTAGAGGGTATCACCTCGATTGGTGTCTACAAGAATACCTGAAGCCTCCATCCATTCATTTAGACAACTCATTTTAGAGTTCATCAAGGTGTTCGACATGAACAAATTGTTGAGAACAGGAATCAGGGAATTCTTGCATATTAAGCAAGAACACAATGAATTGTTGCTCATTTCATCCAAAGATGGCATACAGTCCTCTATTCTTCAACGAGTGCTCCAAACATGGATAAGATGGAACTATGTGATTTATTCCTTCATTCTCTCAGCAGAGAGATAAAGGAAGAAGTCTAGAAGTTCCCACTAAGAACTTACGATGAAGTTCTTGAAAGCACCCTCCGAATAGATCAAGTTGCAATAGATAGTGGTCGCAAGACGTATGGAACAAACGGGAGATTAATCATCCCCAACCAAAATACTATGACTTATCCTACTACCAAAAACACCAATCAAGGACCTAAAATCCTTAACAAGAATTGTGGAGTGACAACAGATGGAGTAATTGACCAAACTAAAAAGGCAAATGTTGTAAATGCTCCACCACCGGTTAACAATCAACGAAACAAAAATTTTACCCCAACAATCAATGCGGTGGATTTTAATCATCCACAACAACAACAACAACAACAACGGCAGATCCATACATAGGGTCCAAGTCAAAACTCAACTGGATATCAAAACCAAAGGCAACAAATGCAAAACTTTAATCCTAATAGTTAATGATTTAATCGTGGTTTGGACCACAACACGCTCCAAACCAACAACCTAGGAGTTATAATCCCAACTTGTATTATGGTTTCCACAAAATTTGAGGCCATGACACTAGGGCTTGTCGTGACTACAATAAATTCATGGAACGTTTTCCGGAGGAACAAAGACAAATTTTCATAGATATGTTCTTAGCAGATCCCGCATCACATCCACTAAACACTTTCACGGGAGCAGTCTTCCTCAAAATGCATCCCTCAAGATCTTCAATGATCCACTCCCAAATCACAATAACTACAAATTAAATCCAAATGGGATGAACAAGGGTATAATAACAGAAACAATGATCATGAAGCCTCAACTTCAATAAATCCACCTATCACACCGCAATTAGGAAATCAACCACGAACCAAGATAGTCGGTTTAGTGGAGTTAGACACTCGAGCTACACGTGGAAGCCATAACAAGGACATGAGAGTATTCCTCTCACCAAGTCCAAGTTACCCACTAGAGCCAAATAACATTCAACAAACATTAGTAAAACCCGTAGGTACCTATGATTTAATTAATGACCTAACAAAGACCTTCTCTCACATCTCCTTTTGGACTGCTGAAGAACTCTCCCCGCCCATAGGGCTACTCTTTTAGAAGCATTAGGTTTAGGTCATTTAATTAACATCACTCCACCTCCCGAAACACAGGTAAACCATATAGACTTCGATATCCACCCTCCAGGGCAGCCAGATAGGGATACCGAGTTTATATTCGACATAAACAAAATGCCAACAGATGTTGAGATTGCATGTAGAGGTGATCCAACCTTACATTTACAAGTGTGGGTTTATAACAATTATGTTAAACGTGCAATGGTTGACGATGGGGCAGCAGTTAACATAGTCCCCTTCTCTTTCCTTCAAAAGCTAGGGTATGGAGAAATAAATTGTTCCACGACTCGAAATACACTAAGAGGCTATGATAGCCTTAAAGCCACTTCGATTGGGACTATAATACTACCAGTCACCTTAGGACCCGAAACAATCCTCACTGAGTTTTATATTATAGATCGGGAAACCAACTATAATATGATCCTCAACCGACCATGGATACACCGTATGAAGGCGGTCCCTTCTACATTATTTCCGGAAAATAAGATTCTTGCACTTAGGAAATATATTCGTAGCAAAAGGTGATCCGAAACCATTCGATATACACCTAGCAGACCTGAAGAAAAGGCCAGGAATTCACTCTGAGTTTGAACTCCCAAAAAACCAACTTAACAAACCAACCAACTCAAAACTAGAAGAAAAGTAATACCTACAATAGAACTAGAAATTACAAACCTAGTCAAGAGCATCCTAGCCCTCAAGGATGAACCTAACATTGTAGAAACAATATCATTAGGAACTACTGCAAAATTTTCAAATTACTGGAACAAGATCTACTAATTTTCCTACCGTTTGATTCTCGTAGGTATGGGATGTACCCTAGGAGTTAGTTCTCTTCCACAGAGGAACTTTGTATGGTAGAAGTAACAGAAATGAAAGAAATAGATGCGAAGAATGTCTCAACATCCATCTTCCCAAATAAACATTGGACTCTCCACTTTGATGGAGCTAGATGTCATTATGGGGCTAGGGGCAGGTGTGATCTTTACTTCTCTCGAGGGAAAGATCCTACCGTTCACCTTTAAATTAAATTTTGAATGTACAAACAATGGCACTGAGTATGAAGCCCTCCTCCTTGGTCTCATCATAGCTAAAAGGATCGGTGTTAATAACATCAGAGTGTTAGGAGACTCACAATTAGTAGCAAACCAAGTCTCTGAGGTGTATGAGACTAGAGATGAACACTTACAACTCTACAAAACAATAGTATTATATTTGAGCAAAGGATTTAACTTCATATCCATTGAGGTAATCCCACGAGAAAAAAACCTTCTCACAAATTTGATAGCAACCTCAGCTTCATGTTTCACTCCAAAAATGAGTTGGAAGACACCCGTTTCATGGTATCCCTTTTCAGACCGAACCGTTAGTACGTAAAAGGTCAACAAACCCTCTTCTAATGCACATAGCTGAGAATAAATCTACTATCATAGGTCACGTTGTGAAGTGATAAAGCAACTATTGATTACATAAATGCCTATGCAGAGTTACATCTCACCCATCACATGGTGGATTTGTCCTTAATCCCACATTCATCTTCTTACTTTAGAAATCCCATGGTAGAGCTTCCCCAAAAATAGGAACTCGACATATATGTGGTAGAGAATGGAGAAGATCTTGACCTACCTCTAGCCCCGCCCGAGTTTGAAGAAGGTAACACTTATTTAATCGAAGAAACAATTGATATTAACATTAGAACAGAGGAAGAACCAAAGATCTTGAAACTAGGATCTTTGTTATCTCTAGAAGAGATAGAAATACACACTCGAATCCTCAAAGAACATCAAAAGGCTTTTGCATTTAATTATAGAGAAATGACAGGAATTACACCGCACATCGCGGTACATAACCTCATCACCAAATCAGATGCAAAGCCAATTAAACAAAAATCGAGACCAATGAAGCCCAAGGTAGCTCTCATGGTGAAGGAAGAAGTAATGAAACTTCTCCGGGTAGGGTTCATCAAACCATTGATTAATCTCGGTGGGTATCTAATATCGTCTCTCCATTCTCAAAAAGAATGGGAAGATACACATTTGCATATAATTTCGAGACATTAACAAGGTGTGCCCCAAGGGACGACTTCCTGCTACCATCCATTGACATCATCGTTGATGCGCAACAACCTGGATTTGAGCTTTTGTCTCTCATGGATGGGTTCTCGGATACAATCAAATCAGAATATCTGAACAAGACCAAGCCAAAACCACGTTATAACTCCTTGGGGAACTTATTGCTATGTTGTTATGCCATTCAGTCTCAAGAATGCTGGCGCTACATACCAGCGGGCAATGACATACATATTTCACGATCTTATTCATAAAATCATGGAATCCTATGTAGATGACTTGTTGGCCAAGGCCAAGAAGCGTTGTGATCACCCGGAAGTGCTCCGCATCATTCTTTCACATTTGATCGAATACAGAGTCACACTAAACCTAGAAAAATGTGTATTTGGTGTGACAGGAGGGAAACTCCTAGGTTACATTATATCATCACGAGGGATCGATGTAGACCCAACCAAAATATGGGCTATTCTTGAGATGATCCCACCATCAGACGACTCTAGCATTAGATCATTTCTCGGAAAGCTCGGTGTAATCTGGAGATTCATTCCGGACTTAAGTTTTGTTGTTCATCCGATCAACAATTTGTTGAAAAAGGATTGCTGCATTATTTGGAAAAAGGAATGCCATGAGGCCTTCGAAGTAGTTAAACGCTTCTTACTGTCTCCTCCCACGTTAATGCCACCTAGACCAGATCATCCTTTGATCTTATATTCACAAGCTATGATGTCTCGCTAGCCTGCATGTTGGCTCAAGAAGACAATGATAAATGAGAACGTGCGGTCTATTTTATTAGCTGAACGTTGCTCGACTATAAAACACGTTATACGCAAGTAGAACGAGAATTCCTCGCCATACTATTTGCAACCAAATGCTTAAGACATTACATGCTAAATCAAGAAACAAGGGTCATTGTAAAAATAGACCATTTACAAACTTTTCTCACGCAAGGGTCCTTGTTTAAAAAGGATAGATTAACCTTAATGGGTGAATTTGAATTAACTTTTGTAAACCAGAAGTCTGTTAAGGGAAAAATCATTGCAGATTGGTTAGCTGACAACCCGTTAGACGGAGGTAATCTAGTAGATCTAGATTTTCCCGATGAATGCATATATTACATCAAAACTAGACCTCCCATCTCTCGAATGTCCTGTACATTGATATTATCAATTTTATCATGGACCATACATATTCAGAAGGTGCTACACCGCAACAAAGAAGGTGGTTACACATTATCATAGCTAAATACGTTATTATAGAACAAGTGCTCTATCGTATAGCTTTTGATGGAATGCTTCTAAGGTGTGTTGACATAGAAGAATCTAAGAAGATTCTCTATGAATCCCACAATGGAATATGTGGAGGCCATTTTGGTGGTCATGCCACTACCCGCAAAATACATCGGATGGGCTATTTTTGGCCCACTCTAGAACACGACGCAATAGAGTTTGTACGCAGATGCCATAAATGCCAAGAATTTTCCCACGAGATTCACATGCCGGCACAAGCTCTACAACCAATCACGACTCCATGGCCCTTTTCTACATGGGGCCTAGATTTGATAGGGAAATTCTCTCCCTCGTCAACGGATGGCCATAACTTCATAATCACGGCCACCGAATATTTTACCAAATGGGTAGAGGCTATGCCTCTCACCACTATACCAGGTGCCGTGATCACCAAGTTCATTTTGAACCAGATCATTTACAGGTACGATGTCCCACAAGTCATTATCTCAGATAATGGAAACGTCCTTTAAGAATGATGAGGTCTGTGAGCTATGTAATAAATTTAAGATAAACCATCATACGGCCTCCCTGTATTACCCTCAAGCTAATGGGCAGGCTGAAGAAACAAACAAGACGTTGAAAGCTATTCTCCTCAAAATGGTAAAAGAAAACAAACAAGATTGGCATTTAAAGTTATATCTAGCCTTGTGGGCCCATCGAACCTAAATAAGAACACCAATAGGGGCAACTCCTTTCTCATTGGTATTCGGAGTAGAAGCAGTTCTCCCACTTGAGGTTGAAATACCAAGTGTCTGCATCTCACTACAAGGGATTCTGGATGAGGAATCTTATAGAGAGGCACACCTCTCCCAAATAGAAAGCCTAGATGAGGCCAGGTTAAATGCTGAATAGTGGCATAGAGTCTATGTTGACCGGATGTGCCGGTAGTATAACAAAAAGGTCTATGAGCGAGAAATATATGAAGGAGATCTAGTTTAAGACTAGACAAACCCGGATCAATAAAAAGACCGGTGAAGGAAGGGAGTTCCGCCCAAGTGGTTGGGCCCATATCGAGTCATGAAGGACTATGGAAACAAGTGCGTATCTCTTATGTACACTAGAAGGTGAGGAATTCTATGAAACAATCAATCCCTTGCATCTTAAACAATTTTACGCATAAGCAACCAACACAATATGTATAATTATATCTACATTGCATCTTCATTTAGGTAGGTTCATTTTGTTTATTCATTTTGTAAAATTTTTGTGATCAAGGAACTTATTCTCATGCAATTCATTACAAACTTCGAAAGCATTCGCAAAAGCATTCAAATCATACTTCTTCAAACATCATCAAACTATTTTTGAATCATTTCATCAATTAAAGCTAGATATGACAAAGTCTTAACGGTAGCCATACCAATGCCTGTATGCTTTTTCTCACTTTTGTTTCTTCCTAGATAGGTGTCTTGCCTATGGTCCTGTTCTAGAAGCTTCATGGTGTCACATCTATCCCGTATATAAATCTCTCTGGAAATAAGAACATACCGACATTTTGCTCAAATAAATAAGTCAAGTATAGATCAAAGAAAATTTTACTTTTACACATTTCCTTGCCCTACCAACCTTCGGTGATGAGTTTCGTCTCTTACTAGTGACATAGGGTTGGGAAAGGATGGGAATGCCCTTACTCGCCTATGCCTTGTCCATGGTGATAAGCCCATGCTTCTTACTAGTAGCATGGGGCAAGGTGTAGGGAGTCCTCTTGATAATAAACATCAAGGTCATAAGAAAATAGTTCAAATAAACCTTTGAAATCTTGAGTCAAAAACAAACAAATCAGATGTCCAAAATTCCAAGAGAGTTCAAAACACCGAAAACTAGATTTTTCAACTAAGTGGCCATCCACGGATCTAAGTCTAGATAAACCGCAAAGTAAGTCACATTCTAAACTATGGAGTCACTTGAGTAGGGTAGGTTTGTAGTGTCCTAATTTGGTTCCACCAGCTATTTGTCTATCTCCAATCATTACCATTTCAACACACCTCATAGCTTGTAACCTTTCTCTCTCGGTGGTGAGCCTCGCATCTTACTAGTTGCGTGGAGTTAGGAGTGGGGAAAGTGCATCCGCTCATCATACCGGTTCGTCATCACATTTTGTCAAAAAAATATGAAGTACGGAAAAATTGCTTATAGAAACTAAAGTTCAAGATCACATTGTGTCTGCATTATCATACATCATCATCACGAAATAAAGAAAGATAGAATTTGTGTCATTTGTTCTCCATTGCATAAATTAAGAAAAGCATATAAAAAAATAATTCTAATAAGCATCTAATATACACGTGGAAATGAATCACAAAATCCTAGACACCAAGAGTCGATCCAAAAAGAGATGTATATATATAATCGGGTTTCATGTACAATGCCATCATGCGCTAGGCATGGTCAAAATGCTCAATGAGCCAGAAAATTCAAAATAATTATATAAACAATCTAACAAGAGTCACTACAAAAAGAGCCAAGTGGCCTCTCAACCCCTATGATATCCCTCAGAAGGTGCACGACCACGTCTAGGACTCCGGCTACGTTGGCGCACTCTGAGTGCACTGAGGGCTCATGGTCCTGAATAGTAGCTGTAGCCTCGCTATGAGAGCGGCTCCTCATCAGGTGCTCTGCAGTCCTATACCCGGCTAACTCGATATGGAGGGAAGTCACCATCTTGGCCACATGCCAGACAGGGGCAAAGACATCACTTTGTGCTACCTACAGTGCTTGAAGGCTCCCCTACATCCATGGATAGCTCGGCGCGAGTCTTCTCCATGGGGAGCATCAAGGTATCAATACATACCCAGTGAATCAAGTCTCGCCACTCATCAGCAGTCTCTGCAAGCAAAGGAGAAAACAAATTAGAAAATAATCAAAATATAAAAACAAAGATAAATAAAAGGAGAGATAGTAACTAAGGTAATCCTAGCTAAAAAAAAATATTAAAGGAAGAGTGACAACTCACTCGGATCTCCGGGCCTTCAAGAGGATCCCTAGGATCAACGCCTGCCATAGATGCCACCACTGATTGATGTCCTCCTCCTGTGTCTGGGGCAACATAGTGTCCTACTATGGACTCATCCTCTCTGCCTAGGTCCTGAGAGGGAAACTCCTCTGAGACTAGAGTCGCCCTCTTCACACTCTGCTCTGCCCTCTCGGCCTGTAAGATCTCCTGAGTGTCATGCCACTCGGGATCACTATCCTCCTCTCCACCTAACTCGCTACCCTCCATGTCCTCGGTCTCCTCCTCCATATCTCCCCCTATAAACTCCTCGACTCGGAGTCTATATCAATATGATCATTACTGCTATAGGCGGGACCGACGACAATCCAAGTAAAGGTGCCTGAGGAGCACCGACTCTCTCTTGGGCACGTACCACCCTCCTAGCTACAATAGGGATGCCAGGAGTAACAATAGTCCAACCCCGGCCTCTAGGACCTCCCTAGCCTCCCGAACTGATCTAAATACTGTCACCACTGGGGGAAGCATATCAACGTAAGTAAGGAATGAACTCTTTGAGGCACTCGATCAAAGGGGTGTGTCTCTACCTTCCCCATCCTATCCACAAGCTGCCCTATAGTAGAGCAGGAGATCAAAGTGAAGGTCTCCTCACCCCACAACCCTGCCATGGCCTGATAAGGTGTGGCCTCCATATCATCGTAGTGAAGATAATAATTGGGGTGGTGGGGTGTTCTAAGCACCAAAATCTCTGTCCATTTAGTTGCCCTCACGGCTTTGGGATCCGCCACCTATATCCCTCTCCCATAAGGGATGATACTCTCATGACCCACTCATAACCAGGGTCGGATGGTTCAAAGACTATCCCTGTAAGTGAATCACCCTGTACAAGTCGTGATAGGTGGTCCCAAGTATATCGGCTGCCCAGGCATAAATCTGGCCATGTGCCTCAATCTGTGAAATAATAGGGGACCAGCAAGTAGAGTAGGGTGTCCCCTCCTTATCCCTAATCAATCTCGAGGTAAGGATCCCCATAATGGCCTCGACGAATCAAAGGGATAGGCAAGCTAGGAATGGAACAGACCATCACCCCCTTCTTTGAACTAGTGAAGACAACTACGTCTCTATATGTAGCCCACTGAGCTATTTGATCCCGCGACCTCGCTGTCTCAAGTGTACATTGTCTCTCAATGATCAGGACTCCTAAGATGCGGTAGAAATCCTCCAGGGTGATAGTCCACTCACCCTTGACTCTTGGAAATTAGAAAGTGTTCGATCAAACATCCCAATATGAAAACGGGGTCACATAGTATGTGACTAAAAGGTGCGACATGAGGAACCCGTGATATACGTAATATGTCGACCCTCCGAAGAGTATCCTGCTCGGCCGAGAAAGTGCATCCAACACTCGCTTTGGAAGCCGGCCACACTCTCTCTCTGGCTCCATCTCGATATATTCCTCCTCCTTACGCATACACCCAAAAACACGTAAAAGGAGTAAGTTAGTATTTGAATTGCATCGGAAAAATCATTAAAGCATATGAGAATACTAAAAATGTAAAAATGGGTTAAAAACAATGTTATTTTGGCATTACTCAGAAAGGACCGCCACCCGAGCGGGGCGGCGGTTCCATAACCGCCACCTTATAGGGCGGTGGTCTTATAACCGCCACCCCGCTCGTAAAGCGGCGGTCATGTCCCGTGTTTCCAAACGGGTCACGTGCCCTAAAAATGCCCAAAAGACAAAAAAATGACCATTTTGACTAAAACAAAGCCTACCCATTAGGTGTCCCCCCTAAGTGACCCTATTAACACTAAAATTTTCAAAAATAATCCCCCAATATGAAGATTTCATCATTTTAACATTTTAGGGGTAAAAAGGGTAAATCGAGAAGAACTAACCTGTGATCTCGTGGGTCGATGTTCCGCTCGTAGAGGTATGATCACTATCTCGTCACGAATGTTTCGAATATACTCTCATCAAAAACTGTCACCATGGGTCCATGAGCTCAAAATCATTCAAATCAACACGCGCAAATGAATAGGAAAATGGGCCCGTTTTTTTATATATATATATATAACATTTTGACTCATTTTGAATGCCCTTTTCGTAGGTTTGGAGCGCAGACAGAGGTAAGTTCTTATCCCCGCACAAATGGTAAGTCCTCACTTCATATTATTTTAGTATTTATTTTTGATTTATTTTATCTATTTACACTTGAGTCCTCTTTTCATTTTGTAGGTAGCGGGAATTTTGGATGGTGTCATTTCAACACACGGACGTGTCAGGTATAATTTCTAGCTTCCCATTTCGGGACCGCCATACTCGGACCCACCATTTTACACCTCTTCATGGCTAAAACACTTCTCCGAGGGGGCAATATGTATGTACCTGAAATTGTAGGGTACAGTACCACCGAAATGATGTTACACATGCCCCAATGATGATACAGGTCTCCTCGCAAGGTGTTCGGGATCTGGAAAAGCTCTCCAAGTGTACGTTAACATCCCACATACCCCGCTTAGCCTCCACATGCTTTATTTTGCTCTTTTCCCCTCTTTTCATTTACTTTTTGGTCTTCAGGGGGATGAAATGCGCCGTCTGCTCTGGCGGCGGTCTCGTGACCGCCACCCAGCAGGGCGACAATCCTCGCAACCACCGCCGCTCGGGCGGCGGTCCTTCACGCATTTCTAGCATGCTCTTTTAATCGTAAATTGCGTGAATTTCAACTTTTACCAACTTTCTCATCTATTTTTGCTTGTATTTATGATTTTGGTTCCCTGTAATAGTGTTTCTCCATTGTTTAATGGTAAAAGAGTCCTAGTTGGAGTTACCTTTGGGTGAATGGGAATTCTATAAATAGTTGGTTTGATTACAAGCAAATGGCCCCTCATCCTCTCATTTCAATAGTTTAGTCTTTTAGTTCTTGCTTAGGAATTCAATAGTTTTCATTTGTTGCATGCATAATTAGTCTTGTTTTGCTTTGTTTAGAAGCCACACAATCTTATTGTTCAAGCGTTATTATTGTTTCATACAATCGGTTAGAGTAAGGTAGTTTCATTTCCAATCTAAAGCCATTAGAGTTACAGGTTTTGTTCGTCAAGAAGGATAGTTTGAGGTTCTGGATGTTTTGTGTTGTATGACTCATAATAAATCCCACTAGGAATCACATAAGCCAAGCTCTGTTCTCTTGCGCTATCCCTCTCCTACTCACATTATATTCAGTCTACATCTAAAGCTACCATTGTTCCAATACCTACTTCTATTGATGTTAACATTACACACTTTTTTGGATTCACGTGAGCACAAAGGAACGAGGAGACCACATTGAGGGACAAAGCCACACACAATCGGATTCGCCACTGTTCTACAAAATCCAGGTTCAAGCTATCAAAGTTCTAGTTAAAACATATCAAATAGAGTAGTGAATCATTTCATTTCAGTTAATCTCACTTTCGATATTACGGGGAAGCTGTGGGGATTGATAGTTTCTGAGAAACTATGATTCATTCCTCACTTCTGAGGTAGGATCGAGAGTCTTTCAATTAAATTAGATCGATTATTTAGTTATTTAGAATAGATTCACAATTGCACAGACAAGTAGCTATACTCGGCTACCTTGTTTGTTTTAATTCTGTTATTAGATTAATTGTCGTTTTCTAGATATATTAAATAGTTGTTATCTTAATGTCTGTTAAATTTTTGTCAAAAATACAAAAATAGAGAATTTATATATCCCTGTGGATATACTTTGCATAATTAGTTTACTTTTCTTTAGTTAGATTTATATTGTTTATTTTTGTATGACTATTACGGGACCTAGGAGCCTAGAGAATACGTATTCATGCCAATCGTGCCTCAACCCAATCTTGTTGCAGAAATAACCAACATAGACAAAAATATCGTAATCCGTGTCTTAGAACAACAATGAGACCTATAAGAGATCAGCCCACAAGTTAAGAGGATTAAACATAGAAGACAACAAAGCACACACATTTTGGACAAACCAACCAAACTACAGATTGCCCTAATAGATATCCACATGACTGTAGAAGGGCTTGAAAGAGAGCAAATGTTCGGTTGTGATCCTTTGGTCCCACAGCCAGATGCAGGAGACATCCTCATTGACATAGACACTAGCTTAAGAATTCAAGTTGCCGTAACACTGTAAGGTATTTTGAGAAGATTGCGTAGCTTTTAGTCCTAAACATAGAGGCCGAGAAGGCATACGACTAGTGGATATTAAAGATTAGGGATTGATTCTGTACATGACCATAGGAGGTCCACAATGACCACAAACTTATGGTTGTGATCCACAGTCCCACAACCCGACGGACCCACAGTGTCAATCAGACATGATGCTGGTTTACGCACATTAGTATTTAGGTCCTCTCCACTTCCACCAATCATTATCACACAACTATCCTCACTAGACGTAGCAAAGCCTAATCAAGCTAAGGATTTTGGACTAGACTAGAGAATCACCCATAGAATCCACCATATATCCAATTTCCATTTTATAACCCTTTGGAGATATACACGAAACAATCCCGAGTCATTTCCCATATATCCCACAACCTATAGATCGAATCATGCGAGCTCGATATTTATTGGAGCCTTCGAGGCGATCATCCTTCTCGAACGATCTATCACACCGATTCGGAGTTAGGAGAGCCTTCTTTGCCTTAGATTCACAGATTCCATTAGTGTGTGTCGAAGACATAAGATCGCCTAACTAGTTTGTATGCACTCCACGTATATTCCATCCCCATTGGCTATCTGCACGACCTCGGGAGGTTGGATTCGAGGAAGAGTTACTTGTAGATTCCCATGCTCACTTTTCACTTTTCCATCGTACATTAACCTCTTGGCCCGTATCCCGATACACCATGCAACCTGAAATTTGTTTGGACCAGAAATATTATCAGATCGTATAGAAAATTACCTCCAAAAGGCTGAAATTTTACCAAGCACAAATCAAACCTGGAAAAAATATGAAAATTTGAATTCGAGGTCCCACGGTTATGCTAAAAATTGTTATTGGTACAAATTACACCTCCGTGCTAGATGGGCTATCTGACTCTAACTTTGGCCGGTACAATGGGATCTCCTCCGAGTTGTGGGTGCCTCGAGGAGAACCTCAAGAGAAGGCTAGCTCCCTTTATGGATCACTTAATTTATAAAACTATTTGGGTCTAGAGTTAGAAAGAATGTAAAACTTAAATCTTGTAAAGGTGATACACCAAAATTTTGTGGGGCTCGGGCTTGCACAAACACACTTAAAGACAAGATTACGATCGATGGCTTCACTCCACTCAATTTTAAACAGGTTATGTATTCACTAAGCCATTAAAAACACACTTAGGTGATTACAAAATAGTTAAATTTAATTGATGAAGGTCTTGTAACACTATTGATATGCAAAGGAATAAACTACTCACTTAGATACACCTAAAACCTACTTTTACACACTGCAAGAAACTTAAGAATGGAGAAAAAATTAGTCTTTCTATTACTCAAAGGTGAAACGAAACAATGAGGTTTGTAGCATAACTGTGTAAAAATTAGCCCCCTTTATGATTTACAAGAGCATATAATATATAACAAAAATAACTCACCCAAACCATCCAAAAATAGCACATGCACTCTAGTGATATCTCCCGTACATGCATAATTTTATCCTTTGCAAAAATACAATTTTAAATAAAAAAGATTAATAATAGCATCCTTAGCATTGCTCCCACTTCACCAATTGTGGTTGAATTTGATTTTTCCTCATTTTGGCTAGTGTACGGATCTCTTTTGCATAAATTAAGGTGACAACTAGCCATATTTGTCTTCTCATGAAAAAAGGTATTTTTGGCTTTATCTCTTTTGGACTATTATTGACACTACATGCAAAAGCTAGTTTTGTCACATGAACAAGTGTGATCACATCCTTGCCTTTGATTAGCATACGTAAGCATCTTCACATATTAAAAGTTCACTTTGCACACATGGGTATTTGTATGTTAATATCCTATTGGTTCATATAACCCATTATATGTAAATTATTACTAAATAAAAACTATGCAAAAACCCTCCATGGCCCTAAGTCAATAAGGAAACTCAACCCAAGTTATATCTAACAAAGGTCAAAATTAACTCATGGGTAGAACTCCTCCAATTAAGGTAAAAGCCCTAAAATTATTCATTTTTATATTTGGAACCTTTGTATAACATTCTAGAGACTCTACTAAAAAAATGGGGTGGCCATGTATGGATTTTTGACCTCTATTTAAGTTCTGGTTTCTTCCCTTCTCAAATCCATGAATTCTATTTGCTTTTTTTTCCTGTGGGAGCTTTTGGAAAAATTTTGGCCGCCATTGATGGGCTCAAGCTAGTTTTCTATGCATATTCATGGTTTTTCTTGTTTGGCATTCTCGTATGCTATGAAATGGAGACCGCCATAGCCATGTTGATTCTCTCGGTTTCGGGAGATTTTATTTGATTCATAGCCATGCCAAGCTGGTTCATGGTTAGCTCTCCATTGGGCATTAAGGTAAGTTCACATATTTGAATCTATCACCATGATTTGAAGACCTCTAAACTCCGAATGATCGGGATCTATTTTATTGAAAGTTTCAGTTCAAAATTTTGAATGGTTTTGTGTTATGTAATCTCATCCCCAGGAGTCATTATTTTTCCACCTTTATTTTTCATGACCTAGATATGAGTTTTCACTTGCATTGGTGTTCGGTATTTCTTGTCCACCATTTTCAAAGCTTTACATATTGATCCCTTTCCTCTATCATTGGGGTTTGAACCATTCATGACTTCCTTTTGTGCATTCAGAACACTATGTTATAGTATGTCATGCTTTGAACTAGTAGGGTTTTATTTATTTCTCCATACTTAGCACAAACTAAAACATGGTTACTCCTTGAAGAGTGTTGATGGGTTTGTATACCGGTTGGATCATCATTTCATTTACAAGCTTAGTGTGGTCACCGACACTGTTGTTTTTTATGATTTTGAATACCGAGCTTGTATATGTAGATTTGGGTCGTCATTATGGGGTTTTTGAGCTCTTTGTTTTATCTGGAAAACATAATGGACATTCAAGAGCGTAATCTGCAAAAATTTCTATTTAGAACCTGATTGAATACTCACGATTCTTCCGGGATGACTATGATTTATCCTTTTTTACATTCCTCAAAGCTGGAAATACCCTCTTGTTAGTTTACATACTTCTAATTTGGTAGTGTAAAATTTGAATAAAATTTTAGTGAACATCTATGCAATCTACAAAGATGAATGCTCCAATCTATGAAGTAACTCTTTTTCAATCCATTGGGAAAATTACTTTGAGATTCACTTGTAAGTACTTGAAAAACTATAATATGATTCCAAATTTAGAGCATCATGGAATTTTGAATCTTCTTCTCTATGGTTGGTAAATGATTGATATATTCTGAAACTTCCTTCATTTGCTGAAATATGTAAACTGTAGCTATATCGAGTTGATGGTACTTGTTGAATGAAAGTTAGATGGCATATTTGTATGAATTGGGAACTCGCATTCATGAAAACTATTTTTATCTCTCTTTTTCTATTCAATGTTGTAGTTTTAAGAACTCAAGATATATTTTTGTCATTTTATTGCCCAAACTGGACTCTGGTTGACCATTTTTGGTTAATTAGGTAGAGTAGAGAGGATTTAATGGATGTGGGTGAAGATGTGAATCCTCGACCTAAAGTATTGATTATATGAGCATTGGGTAGTTTATATGTAGTTGGATCAGCTTGCTTATTTGGTGTGTAGTTAGGAAAGGATTATATGAAGACATCCAAAGGTTGGTTGGGGTAGCATTAATATTTTCCACTTGAGAGTCCCCTCGTTAATAAGGCATTGAGCGAGATCTTTAAAGGTATGACACTTTCCAATGTCATGACCATGACTGGTGATGTTTTAAATAAGTGTCCTAAAAAACCACATGGGTTTGGGATGTGACTAATCTACGGGAAATATGGGAGGAAACTGGATGAGGCACGTATCCATAATATTATATAAAATGGAACTATACAACTCCCAAAAGGAGTATAGTTAGGAGTAACCCGAGGAGATATATGCAAAGGCTTAGAAGAGCATGTTCGTGCAAAGAGGATTGGATGACAATGACACTTGTTGTACTTTTAGACTTGTCACTTTGGGATGGAAGGATGATTTGGTCTAGGTTGTTTGGATTGGAGTTTGATATGACCTTGCTCAAGGTAATGAAGTTCCAATTTATGAGCCACGGTGAAAGATTCTTCAAAGCTCGAAAGGATTGGAAGTGTGGAAGAAATGTGATTAACCCATGATTGAGAAAATATCTCGATGATCTTAGTCGGGAAGAGAAAAGGATAACTAGTTGATGATGTCACCCATCTTACGAAAAAATATGTGATGGATTCATCTTTAAATGCTTTAATGGCATAGAGGTTAGTGATAGTGATTTTATGAGTTATGTTAATAGAGAAATTTTCTAAGAAAATTTGGGAAAATAGTATGAACGATAAGAGGGAATGTCGGGGATGTTGTTATGCTATTCAATACACGGCCGAACAATTACATGGGGAAAGTTCTAAGAATGAGATCCTGATCATGGGCGATGAGGTAACATGCATGTCTGAAAGCGCAAAGGTGTTGTTGAGGGTCCTCCTTGTTAAATTTAGAGAACTTAGGAATTTCTTAGTGAAGAGGATAAGGTTTCACATGGAAAAAAATATGGATGGGTTGATTAAAAATCTGTTTATACATGAATGAGCTCTTGGGACCTAGAGTAACGACTTCTAAGTTTGCTAGCCTACTCGGTAATTCTTGCACAAGGTCATTGGAAGTAGATGGGTGAGGATGCTAGACATAAGATGCATATGGGTTGGATTGAGGATGAGATTGATAATGGTGAGGATATGTTGGGGTATGAGGAGGTGGTTGATAATGGAGGATAAAATTAGAGGGTTGTGACTGGATGGGTTGTGAGATAGGTTGTTGAGGAGGGATGTAACTATAGGGTTGGGTTGGTGATGATGGTTATTAAGAGATGGTGATGTTAGATTGGGTTTGGATGGGATGAGGATGTGTGTGTGTGTGTGTGTGAGGGGATTGAGATGTTTAGATAGGATGATTAGGAGGTACGTATCGAAAAGTAGTTAGGGGTAAGGTTATTGAGTTTGATTAGATTCCGAAGGGTAGGGTTGCGAGGCAACACCGTTCACATGGAATTGGAATGTAGAGATGGGAATATGGATGGACTTAGAGGAAAGATAATCATGTTGGGAAACATGATTAACGTCCAGAGTTCTGAAACTTCATGCATCCATGAGAGAGAGTAGGAGGTCCAAAGGTCTCTAAGGGAGCACTAGATGGGGGAGTAGCTGGTCTAGAGGGAATGGAATGATGAGAGGAAAAATGATTGGTTTTGAGATGGGAGTTATTTTGGATGAAACGCAGCGTTTCGTGAAGAGAAAACATAGAAACAAAGGGTTGGGAAATCAAAGGCGTGGTAACCATATGTGTAGGAAAAATTGTGGAAAACATGGAAGTTTTTTGATAAATCTTGTTGGAAGTGGGGATGTTGTTAGATGAGGTAGATTACCCCATTCTATCATCCTGGGAAAGAGTGATAATAGGAATGAAGTATAAAAATATTTTTAGGTGGTTTATTAATAAACAAATATAATAACAAAGTTTTGATCATCATGATTTTTAGAAGAATGTGAAAAAAGAAAATAAATGGCTCAAAGGGGAACCTAGGAAATGACTAATCTAAGGATGGTTTTCAGGATGTTTTGACGTTGTCCTTGATATACCTGATGGTACATGAGGCCTACATCTATGATGAATTCCAGTACGTGGCTTGATATAGGGACCTACCTATGCACTTCATGCACAACAACGGTAAGGGTGTTGGGAACTTGTCCAATATACCAATATTCAAAAAATTTTATAATGCGACCCGAACACTATGGCATATTTCCTATTGGGTGATGAAATCCCAATAGTTCTATTTGGGAAGAAGAGGTTTAGATGTGTATATTTTGTTTATGTGTTTTGGATGTGTGTGGAAGAAGTGAATGTAAAAGGATTACCCCCTATTTATACTATGTGAGCAAGAAAAAAATGAAGGTGTTCCTTTTAAGATCCAAAACGAAGTGTGAATATTTGATGAAAATAGTAGACAAGAGATGCAAAGAAGAGAAAAAATATGGGAAAAAACCAAGGAATAGCTAGATAATGACATTCCTTATTTTATTTTTAATTTTCAAGCATAAACTTCGATGATGCACACAAGCCAATCAAAGCACCCGAGTGAAAAATCACTACCGAAAATTAGTGAAAGGAGAAAGATAGAAAGGAAAATAAAAATTAATGAAAATTGAAGAAAAGACTCACCAAAAAAGGGTGTGTCCCACTGGAGTACCAAAATTTTTGGGGAGATTTCCTGCTTCTTGTTTGAGTTAGTGAAGTGTATATGAGAAGTCAAGATACCTCAAAGTATGGGAGGGTTTAAGTGAATTCATGATTTAGATGAAGATGAAGAGGGTATGGGTGCAAACAAAGAGATCCTCTCTACTATGAGCTTGATAACCTACATATAAAAATGAATTAAACCTAGAAAATATTAGTAGTAAAGATGGCAGGTTTCCCGACGAATTGGTCCCGAGAAGTGAAAACTTCCTCAGATGGATGTCGACCCATGTGATAAAAGATATCAATAATTAATGATAGATAGATGGATGTAAATAATAAACATAAACATAGATCGATAAGATAAAATATACTGAGACGATAATATGATACTGAAAATACTAAAAAACCAAACCTGAATGGGTCGATGGCGATCCAAGTCTGATTGGTACGGTCGATGACTAACGACTCAAAGATGGTTAAAGGATGAATAAGAACATAGCTATAACTGCCGCGCATAGCCTACTAAATTTGATATCAAGATGAAGATGAAATAAAAGGGGTGTGGGAGATGATATATCGATGAGGATAAGGAGCAAGTCAATGGCGATTGGTGTAGAGTTTACAAAAGGGATGTATAAGCAAGGACCGAGTGCTAGTTGTGAGATGTTGATCTTGATTTTAGGATGTTGATAGGATAGGTAAGATGTAGAGGATGAAATATTGGATGGAGATAGGGGTTGAGTTGATGATGATTAGGATGGGTCGACGGTGACCAGAGCGGGATATGAGATTTGGATAAGTTGACGTGATGGAAAGATGGATCTAAAGAGGATCGAGATAGCTAAAAAGATGGGAAGAGCTCCGAGGGAAACTGCAAAGCTATAAAAAGAAATAAACAAAACACCAAAGAGATATCTAAGAAATATTCAAAGTATTCAAAGATCTAATGAAAACATGCAAGGGGTTCCAAGATGAATTTAGCTGATGACATAAGCTCCAAGGACATGGAAGAAGGAAAAAAATACGTATATATACCAGAATTCTTCAAAGTTTCAACCTTGAGAAAGGAGGAGTGAATGTGGTTATATAGGGTTGATGAAGACTCGCATGAGTCATCAACGAATAAATTAGATAGGGGTAGAGTGATGGAGAATATGTAAATTTTGATGCAAAAGGGGATTAAAATAAGTGAGAGGGTGGATTTTCACCATTTTTAGGCAAGTTTATGAGGTGTAGAGGTAAATAAAGGAGGGTGGATTAATAAATGTAGTGGGGAATCTTATGAGGGATTAAATGAAGGGAAATGATTAAGGGTAACTTGGGGACCCAAAGGGGTATTAAATGGGTAGGATAAGAGGTTATGATGGGACTAGGGATAAATTAAATAGGTTTAGGAATATTAGGGAATATGGATAATAATAAGGATTAATATAGGGAAAATGAGGAATTATGGAGAATAGGTGGAAAATATGAAAAATAGGTGGGATGTGGGGTGCATAGGATTTTAGGAGGGAAAGTGGATTGTTTAGAAATAGGAAGGGTAGAATGATGGTACAAGGGGAAAACATGAGATGATGGTACAAGGGATACCGAAAATGGGTGTCTACATAAATATATTGTGTTAATTTGTTTTCCATATAGAGATGTTATCCTAAAATTACAATTTGATGTTGAATAGGTGAATGTCAATATGAGTTTGCATGTTGGTGAATTTACTAATGTGATTTTTATTATTTTTATTCATCATATACATGAAGAGAATGAACTATAGTTAACATATGAAGATAATGTCATGTAACTTGTATGTGTGTTACCTTTTTATTTTTAGTTGATGACGTCATTACAATCTCCTATCGAGATTCGATGATCATTAGATATTGGATTTTTATGGGCATAGATTTTGCTATGCCTCTTACACAGGTATGCACTAGTAAAGTAATTTTCATATTGAATTGATTGTATTAAATAACATCATGTAGTATAATTAAATGAAATTCATGCGTATTCTAATTTTTATCATCATGGTTGCCACAAGAGGAGTTGAAAAAACAAATTCGTGCACCTCCTACTGATGTTTTGTTGATCTTGAGAGGTAGAGGATGATTTCAAGTGATCATGAAACTGAAACAAGTATTTATTTGTGAGTAATGTTGTTTTATGTGTCATTAGCTATATACTAATGGGTATGTTATTTATTTGTATTAATAGCTAGAGCTACAAGCATCCTTAAGCGTAGGAGGTTTGATAAATAAAAGGGACATTCCACTAATGTGACTTGCTCATCTTCCGGCAGCCCAAGACAATCAGTTTATTTGATGATACCCCATAGTTTAGATGTATACATATTTTTATGCGGATTCGTGGCATGTTGATGTAGATTTATATTTTTCTGATGTATATTATTGTATGCCTACATGGATTTGCTAAGACATTGATTTTGTAAGCTAGCAAGGATTTTTGAAATCAATATATTGTATGAGACAATTTAAAAAAAAATTGTATGGTGGATGAAACATGCTTTATACATGTATCTAAGTGGATTAATATGATTCCATATGTATGTTATGTTAACATGTATTATTAGTGTTATTTTTTATGTTTTAAACATGAGAATTAAATTAATACACACACACACACACACACACACACACACACACACACACACACACACACACACACACACACACACACACACACACACACACACACACACACACACACACACACACACACGTGTGTGTGTGTGTGTGTGTGTGTGTGTGTGTGTGTGTGTGTGTGTGTGTGTGTGTGTGTGAGTGTGTGTGTGTGTGTGTGTAAATAATATATAATTTAACCATTACTATAATCATTCAATGCCATAAATTATAATAATATAATGTCAATGTCAATGCCATCCACTTCCTGGAATCTCAATAATTCAAATGAAACATATGTAATGAGACAACATAATATTACATTAATTCTAATAATTAAAATTTAGAGAGATTAATAAAAGCCTATATTGTTGTAATTTATTCATGTTTAAAACCCATTTTCTTGATTGGTTGTAAGTTGATATGGTTGATTCCAAGTTTTACAAAGTAGGATTTTGTAATTGTGGACTTGTGTATGAGGTGATGTAATGAAATAAGGAGAATGAAAAGTGTAAACATTGAGTTATTTAATTTGGATAAGAGTGTTCCTTATTAAAATGGGGAGCAAATTATTTCATGTTTGAAATGGGGAAGATAGATACAAGAAAATGAGTTTCCTTAGTGTAGAAATTTTCATTGTCATAAAGGACCTCCGTTGTTAATATAATGGGAAACTTAAACCTTACATGCTTGGAAGATAAAGCCATTTGAAAAGAGATGAAAATGTTGGTAATAAATGCATGTTGATAAAGTTAAGTTGGAAGTGGTTAAAATATTAATCTTTGTTTGTATGCAATTAATGACATGAAAGTTTCCTCTTTTATTCCCCTTCATTCCCTACATTGGATTAACAAGTGACTATATGGAATTTATCTTTTGTGTTTACAAAAATTATTGAGATATTGAGAAATTCAATTTCAAGAGTCTATCCTCTATTTCTCTTATTAAAAAAGGGTTTAAGTAAACTTGGATGAAGATTTTAATGGAATGCAAAGTACATTGATTTGGGTCTTAGGAATTTGAAACATATATGAATGCAATTTGGATGATAATATAAGATTCTCGATCATGATTTTAATTCTTAAATTTAAGCGTATTATTGATATATTTAATAGTGTGCTTATAAAATGAAATCTAAAATTCATGATCCTATTTATTTATAGATTTAAGATTTGAAACAAAAATAGTTGACCCAACTACAAAATCAACATCTATTACTCATATATAATGTGAAAATTATGAAATTCCTTACTCTAACCCAAGAGAGCATCTAATAGCCCACCCATATGTGTGGGAACCATCGGTTCGGTACCACGAGGTGCCTATATTGTATTAATTTTTTAAAAACAAGTTTTTATCAGTGACATTGATCTTTGGATGAAGAATTTTTCCATGTTTCATTTTACACCACTTTGTGAAGAAATGGGTGAGAGACGGGAGAAAATGAGATATTTTTTTATAGGAGGACCGATTCACATCCATAGGTTCAAACAAGACATTCCCAAGTGCCATGGTTTTCTAGTTATCACCCGTCAAATTTTGACAAGTTTTTGCTCTCAAGGCACTTAAGAGACATTGATGGACTAGTGTAGTCTAGAAGTAATGAGACGGTTTGCAGCGAGAATGACATCACTGATAGTGTATAATAGCCCATACGGATGTGTTAGAACCATTAGTTTTGTGCCACAAGGTGCCCATTGTAAAATATCACCTTGGATGCCTTGAGATTGATGTTAATTAAAGGTTTTTCCATGTTTCATTTTCTACCATTGAGAACAAATGGGGGAGATATGGGAGAAACCGAGATAGGGTTTTATAGTTTGACCAGATGCACATTTTTAGGTTTAGATGAGACATTCCCAAGTGCCACGACTTACAAGTTATCAATCCTCAAAGTTTGACAAGTTTTTCTCTTAGGGAACTTAAGAGACATCAACAGAACAGTGTAGCCCAGAATGAATGTGATGGTTTAGTAGGAGAATGACACCAATGATAATGTCTAACCACCCATTTGGACGTGTAGGAACCATCAGTTTGGTGTCATGAGGTATCTATTGCAAAATATTTCCACGGATGCCTTGACACGATCTTTGATTGAAGGCCTTTTCCACATTTCATTCACTTTGTCACCACAAAAAAATGAGTGATAGATGAGAGAAACTAAGATATCATGTTTTAGGTGGACTAGATGTGCATATGTAGGTTTAAACGAGATATTCTCAAGTTACACGACTTGTTAGTTATCACCCATCAAATTTTGACAAGTTTTTCTCTCACGCTTAAGAGACATCAATAAGCCGGTGTATCTCGGAAGGACTAAGACAATTTAGAAGTGGAACAACACCAACTATAATGTATAATAACCCATATGGAAGTATGGGAACCATTAGTTTAGTGCCACAACGTTCCCATTGCAAAAAATATTCCCTGGATGCCTTGACACTAATGCTTAATTAAAGGTTTTCCCCATGTTTCATTCACTACCACCGCAAAAAATGTGAAAGTGATGGGAAAAATCAAGATATAATTTTTATGTGGACCAAATGTGCATTGGTAGGTTTAGATGAGACATTCCCAAGTGCCATAGTTTTCTAGTTATCACCTCTCAAAGTTTGACAAGTTTTTACTCTCAGGACGCTTAAAAGACATCGACGGACCAGTGTATCTTGGAACAACTGAGACAATTTAATAGTGGAAAGACACCACCCATATCATCTAACATCCCACCTTAACGTGTGGGAACCATCGATTGGTTCCACGAGGTGCCTATATTGTATTAAGTTTTTATAAGCAAAATTTAATCTCTAACACGATGTTAATTGATGGTTTCCACGTTTCATTTGTTGCCACCACAAAAAAATGGGTGAGATATGGGAGAAACCGAGATAGAATTTTTTAGGAAAACCATATGCACATCCATAGGTTCAGATAAGACATTCCCGAGTACCACGGTTTTTTATTTATCACCTATCAAAGTTTGAAAATTTTTTACTCTCAGGGCACTTTAGAGATAAGTTTTTGTTCTAAGGGTGATAATTTACAATGGGCACCTCGTGGCAGTAAGACAATGGTTCCAAAACATCTGGATGGGTTGTTAGATTCTATTGGTGGTATTATTCTGCTACCAAATAGTCCCGGTCCTTTCGGGCTACACCGGTCTGTCAATGTCTCTTAAGTGCCATGAGAACAAAAACTTGTCAAACTTTGTTGGGTGATAACTAACAATCCATGGAGCTTGGGAATGTCTCATCTAAACCTACGGATGTGAATTTGGTCGCTTAAAAATTCCTATCTTGGTTTCTCCCATCTCTCACCCATTTGTTTGCGATGGAAGCGGATGACATTTAGCAAAAGACGTCAAATAACATTAGTGTTAGGGCATGCAAGAATATATTTTGTAATGGGAACCTCATGGAACCAAAAAAATGGTTCCCACATGTCCAGATGGGTTTTTAAATGCTATCAAATGTGTCATTCTACTACCAAACCATCTCAGTCCTTGAGGCTACACCGGCCCGTTGATGTCTCTTAAGCTCCCTGAGAGAAAAAATCTTTTCAAACTTTGATAGGTAATAAATAACAAGCCTTGCCACTTAGGAATGTCTTGTATATACCTATGGATGTGTATATAATATACCTACAAAATCATGTCTCAGTTTCTCTCATATCTTGCTTATTTGTTCGTGGTGGTAGCAAATGAAATGTGGAAAAATCCTTTAATTAACATCGGTGTCGGGGCATATAGGGAAGTATTCTACAATGGGAACCTCGTGGCACAAAAATCATGGTTCCTACACCTATGGATGGGATTTCAAACATTATTAGTGGTGTCATTCTATTACAAAACCATCATAGTATTTCCAGGCTACATTAGTTCATCAATGTCTTTTAAGTGCCATGTGATAAAAAAACTTGTCAAACTTTGAGGGTGATATCTAGAATCCGTGGCACTTGGGAATGTATCATCTAAACCTATGGATGCACATCTAGTCTACATACAAAATCCTATATCAGATTGTCCCATCTCTCACCCATTTGTTCACGGTGATAACGAATGAAATGTGGCAAAAACATTTATTTAGCATCAATGTTAGAGATAAAAATCGAATAAAATATAGCAACCTCATGGCCTTTGAACCGATGGTTCCCGGACATCAGTGGGAAGTTAGATGCTCTTGGGTGTGTTTTTCTAATGCTAAACCATCCGGACCTTCCGAGATATGTTGTTGTCAATGTCTCTTAAGCGCCCAAAGAACAAAAACTTTTCAAACTTTGACGATCGATAAATAGAAAACTGTGACACTTGGGAATGTCTAGTATGAACATATGGATGCATATCTAGTCGACTAAAAATACTATCTAAATTTATCCCATCACTAGCCCATTTTTTCATGGTGGAAGCGAATGAAACATACATTTTTTTAATTAACATCAACATTAGGGTATCCAGGAGATATTATATAATGGGAACATCATGGAAGTGAATAGATGGCTCCCAAATATTCATATGGGCTGTTAGATGCTATTTGCGGTGTCTTTCCGATGTCAAACTAACCCGGTCCTACGGAATACACCGGTCTGTTGATGTCTCTTAATCACCCTGAGAGAAACAACTTGTGAAACTTTTTTGGGCGATAACTAACAAACCATGACACTTGGGAATGTATCCTATGAACTTATGAATGTGCATCTAGTATTCCTATAAAATCCTATCTCAAATTCTCCCATCTCTTACATGTTTTTTCAAAATGGTATCGAATGAAACATGGAAATATCCTAAAATTAACATCGGTGTTAGATCTAACTTTTAAATTTTTTTAATACAATATAGACACCTCACGGCTTGAACCAATGGTTCCCACACATTCGGGTGGGATGTTAGATGCTCTCGGTGAAATGAGAATATGTAAGAGGTAAAAATAATGTTAAAAAAGAGATTTCATATGATATAGGTGGTGAAATGAGAATGTGTTCTTGTTAAAAATAATGTGAAAAAGAACTCTCTTTCTCTATCTCTTGATTTGTCTCTCTTTTTCTCTCTTTCCCTCTCTCTCTTTATTTATCTCTCTCAAAATCTCTCTCTCTCTCTCTCTTGGAGAGAGAGAGAGAGAGAGAGAGAGAGAGAGAGAGAGAGAGAGAGAGAGAGAGAGGCGGTGAAATGAGAATGTGTTCTTGTTAAAAAGAATGTGAAACAGAACACTCTTTTCTATCTTGATTTTCTCTCTCTCTCTCTCTAGGGCTTTGAATGGAATTTAACTTTGTGAAAGTTTTCTTGAGATTCAATATTACCAATAGGATCCAAAGGGTCAAGAGAGATGAAAAGGAAAAAAATTGGGTGAATTACTATTTGGGTGATTCCTTTTTGCTCTTAATGGGTCCTTTATTCTTCATTCAATCTGGAAGGCATGGGAATAAGTGAAGCACTTGGTGGCTGGGCATGGACTATCTTCTCTTTCTTTGACACTAGGTGCCTATCCTACAAATCAATTTCATCAAATCTGAAATATAATTTCAAGATCCTTGTCTCGACAAGAGGATTCTCCAACCTCATTTAGTTTGAGAAAGGAATTAAAATATATCATGAATTGTACAAATTTGGGAAGTCGATGGAATGGACAGACCTTAAAATTTCTATAAGCTTCCTCAATCTCAATTAAGAAAGTATAAATTTCTTTGAAATGATTTCAAAACTCTCTCTACTCGACTAATTATGGAGGATGAGAATGAATTTTGGGATACTATGAGGTGGCTCAAAGGCCCCCTCTCTAAGAGGCTAACTCTAAACAAATCTATGAAAGGATTACATTCTCCCCAAACCTTTCCCAAAACATTAACAATAAGTGGAATGTTTGTGAGTTCATTAGTAGATGGACTCATAGATTTAATGTTTTGTGGTATTTTTGTATTCAGATCAAGGAAATATTACTTTATGGTAAGAATCAAGAACTTTGCATAAGTTCTTATTGCGCGATCTACCTCTATATTTAATCAATTGAACATTAGATGCAACAACAAGGTGAAAATGATGACTAATACTTCTATGAGTGTTTAAGTCCTTGAACAACTACACATTGTATTTCTTCATTGGGTATATTATTAGCCATGTTCGGTAATAACCAAAAACCCCGTAGGATATTCTAGGCCTTATCCATATATAATTAGGGCTATCAACATATTTTTCCTTAACAAAATGAAAAAAATAATAAGATGTTCCTTCTTTATTATTTTCTTCTACAATAACTACATAAACATGACCTACATCACATTATACACAAAATAGTTAATTTCAATAAATGATTCATAAATAAATTACATAATGAAAAAAATTATTAATTTTAACAAAATAATGTAGATATATAATACCTAGTTGCACTAGATATGATATATGGTCAAAGTCAATTGATGATTCACTCATAGTGAGTTGTAGAGCTCATGGAGGTTGATAGGTGTTGAATGGTGTAGACACTAAATCACGCACTTGGGTATATTTCTATGTCATAATCACATACTACTATTCATATGATTCCTAAGTGAGAAAACTAGATTTTTCACATATTTTCTATCTTTCTTGTTTCCCCTTTGGTCTTACACACCCCACATGCAGTATGATCTTCATTGCTTATCTTTATTGATTATGGACACCAACACCCACCAACGCTAGGCACCCTCGTCCCCTCTAGGCACCCCAAAGTTTTTATATCTTACTTGCCCCTTTTGAGCCTCTTTTATCTTTTTGGCCTCTTGTTTTCTTATGGGTCAAAATTTCACTTTTGAATTATGAAATTCAACCAAGGGAATCATATAAATACAAAGCCATGTGACCATAATAAAGGACCAAGCTCTAAGAATCTACAATCAATGTTAGAATATGTTGTATATTTTGTATAATATATACCCGGGAGTATTGTACACCTCTGCCATGAGCGTAAGTAGGGGTTAAAGCTATCCCAATTTGGGGGTTTGGGGGATAGTGAGAAATGTTTTCAGAATTCCTATTTTTATGGGAGTATAGATATTCTATTTTTATCTATACGTATATATGGAGTGGTGTCATAATCTATGAATTAGGGAACCATTATGGGTGTTTTTTAGCCCATGGTTTTGGTACCCATTGTATTGTAAAAATTATTTGACGGTTTCCTATTTGTTTTCTTACATATACCTGGAGATGTAGTCGGGTAGAGAAGAACTTGGAAGTACATTATTATATTGTAAATGGTTAAGTTAATGCAATAAGAGAGGAAAATTACTACAATGGATTTTTTCCCGAAAGGGTTTCAACTATAAATCTTGTGTTTTTGTAATTTGGTTTATTCTATTTATATTGAATATTATGTTCAATATAGTTCATTTGGTATTAGAGTGGGTTTTAGATTTTATGTCAAGAGATAGGGTTTCTAAAACATGTATTAATTTTTTTGAGTGGGAGCTCTGCGGGTGAATTTTTGAGTGAAAGAAAATGACAAGAAGTGCAAGGATCGAGATCAAAAAATTTAATGTCCAAAATTTTGAGTTATGAAAGCTCAAGATGGAAGATCTTCTTGTGGATAGAGATCAATGGTTTGCTATGTCTGGAGTCATGCCTATGGGTATGAAGGTAGAGGAATGGGAAAATATTGATAGGTAGGCGAGGAGTTCAATCAGATTGTGTCTATTAGATTCAATTTTGCTAAATGTATCAAATGGGAAATCTACTCGGTGTTAAGGGAGAAGTTGGGGACTATGTATCAAAAAAAGTCTCTAGTGAACAAATTATTTCTCCGAAAGAATCTATATTCATTAATGAGAATGCAAGAGACTTTGTTGCAGAACATCCGAACACCTTTAATACTATGGTAAGTCGGGTAATTTATATTGATTTTAAAATGGAAGAAGAGGATAAATGTATTACTGTTTTATGTTATTTACGAGTCTTGGGATAATATAGTTATGGCTATTACTAGTACTACGAAAAAATTATTAGTTGAGGATGTAGTTGTAGCCTTACTGTCAGAAGAAATGGGGAAGAAATACATTGATGATTATCAATACAAGGATGCCTTATATGTAAGAGGTTGTACCTAAGAGAAAATTAAGAAGTGACAAGGACAGTCAAAGTACAAACGTAAATCAAAGACTACTAAAAAAGATAAGAGGAAATTTTGGAATTGTGGTAAAAGGTGGCATTTCAAGAAAAGTGCGTAGATATAAGAAGGTAGAAAATGGTAAGTAATCGATGATGTTGGATCTTCAAATACAAAAGCATATAATGAATACTTAGGATATTTATTTTGGCATCTTCAGATCACATGCATGTGATGGTGCATGGTTAATTAACTTGGGTGCCTCTTTTCATATGACTCCACATAGGGAGTGGTTATGTGAATATGGAAAGTATAATAGAGGTGATGTATATCTAGGAGAGAACTCAATCTGTAAGATCATTGGTCACAGGAGAATCAATATGTAATTTAAAGATGGAAGGATTAAAATACTCCTAGGTGTTCTACACATTCCAAGTTTGACCAGAAACCTAATATATGTAAGTACGATGAATTATGCGGGTGTGAAGGTAGCATTTATTAAAGATAGTTGCAAGATGGTTTAGGGTACAATGGCATTATCAAGAGGAATTTGTATTGGAACACTATTCAAGCTTGAGGAAAGCATTGTTATTGATGAGTGTAATATCTATGTGGTTACGAGAGGAGAAGAAATATTCAGATCTAACTCTTACATCTGCTGCAGTGAATGAAGATGATGTCGTGGCATCAAAGGATGAGACACATTAGAGAGAAAGGAATTTGTACTTAAAATTAAAATGTATGGTTGAAGGAATTTTTGAGTGTCCTATAGATTTTGATTTTTGTGAGCATTGTGTGTTTAGAAAGAAAACTACAGTAAAGTTTTTTACTAATGCTACAAGATCATAAGGAATCTTACATTTGATACATAGTGATGTTTTTGGACCTATAAAATATCTATCACTAGGAAAAGCCTTATTTTACGTTAGTTTTATAGATGATTTATCAAGAAAGACATAGGTATATTTTATCCAAAATAAGTCTTAGGTTTTCAATAAATTCAAAGAGTTTAAGGTTCTTGTAGAAACATAGATAGAAAAGAAAAGAAAGGTTTTGAGAAGTGACAATGGAAGGGAATATTTCTTGAATGACTTTGAGAAATTCTATAAAGAGTGTGGAATAAATGCAAAAGACAACCCCATATAAGCCATAAAAAATGGAGTTGCATAAAGGATGAATAAAACATTGATGGATAAGTGTAGGAGTATGTTTAGTGGTGCCAGATTTAGATAGAAACTTTTGGCGGAAGGAGTGACAACTGCGTGTTATTTGATTAATAGATCACCGACATCTGCACTTGAAGAAAAAACTCCAAAGGAAGCATTGACGGTTAAGAGACCCTCTGTTAGAAATTTACATGTATTTGGTTAGATTCCTTATATGTATATTCCAAAAGAGAAAAGAACCAAGTTAGATAATAAATATGCTAAGTGCATATTTATTGGATACTCTAATGGTGTAAAAGGATACAAGCTATGGAATCTAGAAACAAAAAAGGTTGTTTTTATCCGTAATGTAATCTTTAGAGAGCTTAAGGAGATTCTAGAGAAGGAAGAAAAACCAGAGGAAGATCATGTTAAAATTGAGGAAGGTGAATCTATGTCTGAATTTGATGTGACTACAGAAGATGAACCACAAAGAGATTTACAAAGGGAATATTTAGATGAAGTAGATGAGGAAACGAAATATTTTGAAGCAGAAAATCCTATATGAAGAAGATCAGATCGGATGAGAAGGGTATCTAAGAGGTATAGTCCTCCTAATTTTTGTTCCACTTCTATTTTATCAATTTTTTCTATTACGATGATGAATTGAAGAATGGGAAGGATGCTTTTGGATCAAATGAAAATAATTTTTGGAAAATACCATGGAGGAATAAATGGAGTCATTATATAATAATAATACATGGGACTTGGTGAGTTCTCTCCTAGAAGAAAAAAGTTAGATGTAAATGGGTGTTTAAGAAGAAGTATAATGCAGATGGAAAAATGGAGAAGTATAATGCATAACTTGTGGCGGTGGAGAGACTCTATTTTGGTGAGATTTTTTCTCCTATTGCTAAATTGCATTCTATTAGATTTATTTTAGCTATTGGTGTTGCTTTCAATATGGAAATAGAGCAGATGGATGTTAAGACAACGTTTTTTCATGGTGAGCTTGAGGAGGAAATCTACATGACACAACTAGAAAGATTTAAGATCAAAGGAAAGGAAGATTTGGTGTGTAGGCTGAAAAAGTCATTATATGGCTTGAAGCAATTACCAAGAATGTGGAACCAAAAATTTGACAGGTATGTGTTGAGACTTGGGCTTGAAACAAGTAAAGTTGACCCTTTTGTTTATTTTAAATAGGAAGGTGAAGATTATGTTATCATTGTATTGTATGTAGATGACATGCTATTAATTGGTAATAGTAATAAATTGGCCAGTCATGTTAGATATCAAATCTCATATAAATTTGATATGAACGATCTCGGTGCTACAAAATTTATTTTGGGCATGGAAATAAAAAGAGATCGTGTAAATAGGAAATTGGTGTTAAATCAAAGAAATTAACTTGAGGTGATATTGCAAAGGTTTCAAATGCATGAAAGTAAACCTATTAGTATTCCTTTTCCTTTTGGTCAAAAGTTTCCTTTTGAACAATGTCCTAAAAGCGAAGAAGAAGTAGAGGACATGTCGGTACCATATGCTAGTTCGGTAGGTAGTTTTATATATGAAATGGTTTGTACTATACCCGATATTGCACATGTAGTGGGAGTAGTGAGCAGATTCATGTCAAATCTTGGAAAGGAAAATTGGAATGCGATAAAGAGATTTTTAGGTACCTACGTGGGACATCTAATTATGTAATTTACTATTAGGGTAAACTTGATGAAAGTATTTTAAAATAGATCTACATGGTTTTGTGGATTTCTAATGGGGTGGAGACTTGGATATGCGTAGGTCTACTAGTGGTATGTGTTCAATTTTTTTGGTGGAGTAGTAAGTTGGATGAGTAAACATCAAGAAAGTGTTACATTATCCACCACATAGGCTGAGTAAATTATAGCTACTCATGCAAGTAAATAAGTGGTTTAGCTTGAGTGATTGATATCGATGTTGGGTTCACTCAAAATGCTATAAGGATTGATTGTGACAATCAAAGTGTAATTTTTATGGTAAATAACCCGAGTATCATTCAAGAATGAAACACATTGATGTTCAATGCCATTTTGTAAGAGAAATGGTGGAGGATAAGAATATAATGCTAACTAAGGTGCACACAAAGGATAATGTTGATGAATCTTTAACTAAGGTTATGAGTGCTAAAAATTTTTTCTTGGTCCTAAAAATGATGGGATTTAATTCCTCAAGCTACTGACTATATGACAAGTGTAGCCCCATTTTACAAAGTATACAAGTGGGAGAACATTAGCATATGTTGTATATTTTGTATACTATATACCCAAGAGTACTGTACACCTTTTCCATGAGTGTTAGCAGGGGTTTGAGGCTGGCCTGACTGTGGGGTTTAGGAGTAGGCCCCCGATTTTTTTTGGAATCCCTATTTTTCCGAGAGTATAGATATGTTATTTATTCCATACGTATATATGGGTGGTGTCATAATCCATGAATTATGGGGAACCTTTATGGGTTTTTGTTAGCCCATAGTTTTGGTACCAATTTTATTGTAAACCCACTTTGGTAGTTTCCTATTGGTTTTCTTATATACAGCTAGAGATGCATTAACGTAGAGTAGAACCTAGAAGTACATTATTGTATTGTAAATGGTTTACTTAATGCAATAAGATAGAGAAGTTATTCTTTGGGTTTTTCTGAAAGAGTTTCCAAGGATAAATCTTATGTTTTTGTCATTTGGTTTCTTTGTTTATCTTGAATATTTTGTTCAAGTATAGCTTCTTTTTTATTATTTTATCGGATCAATTCTCTTCAATCACCATCTAAGGTTGCATACAAAGGCATTCTTAGAGCATCAAAACATCCATATAGATATCATTCAAGGACAAGGCATTATATTTTTCTACACACATTTGATAGGAGGGGAAGTTCATTTTCCTTATAAACATCCTATATCTACGAGTGTTACATCTAGATATTGCTCACTATTAACTCGTACCTTACACAAGAGTCTCCTAGGGAAAAATTCTACCCACATACATCTAGAAGCGTATGAAGTCTAAGCTATAGTCCAGGTGATTAGTTGTAATTTCACTCTATCGGGTGACCGATGGGGTCAGTATGAGTCCCCGTTTGTATCTTTTTCATTTTAGGATTTGATGTATTTTGGAATTTTGTAGGAGATCATTTGTTTTGTAGGTTATAGGATAATTTTGAGGACATAGTGTGACACACATGTGATAAAAAAGAAGGTTTGTGACATAAGAAAAATTATTTTTCAACCATTTTTGCGATCCACAGGAACTTAGGAGAAGACTTTGGCACTGGCGCCCCTGGCGAGTCCAAGTGCCTTGGTCCAACTTATCCTGATAGTTCCACAATTTTCTATGTAAGGTTGTGAAAATTTCCTCCTCTTGTTCATCAGTCTTCCAGTCCAACATACTTTGGGATCAATTGTGAAATCAACTAAGTCTTTTACTCCCTCTCTTTCACATAGGGTTTCATATTTCTGTAGCTTATTACTTAGGTCAGATATGTACTTTAATGCTTTATTTATCATATGTGACTTTGCAATTAGAATTTCACAATTTAATATTTTTTAAATCATTTTGTGAACTTGACTGAACCCATCGCTCGAACCCAACCTTGCTTCTAGGTATTTTGTGATATTTTTATCATGGCTCAATATTCTGAACCATTTATTGAATCCCACCTTCAAGATATCAATGATCATCTTGTTGAACATCCCCAAGATATAGATATGCTTTTATTTTTGCTCATGAGGAGACCACCAATATTGTTGAGCTTAATATTCCTACACATCCCAGCTTCTATGCCTATTTTAACTCAACCGCCTGCTTCCACTCTTCTACCTAATTCTATTGTTTCTATCTTTGTTCCTACTTCCACCAACCACTTCACTATGCGTCTTGTTTCTCACACATGACAAGTATCTTTCTTTGGAACTCAAGACCTAGCTTCTCTCTATTAGGATCTCTAAGTTCAAATCCTTCAACTATAATAGGATACTTCTCGTGCATCTCCATATCTTGATTCCAATTTACTACTTCATAATCCTTTCACACCCATCATTTCCACTTATGTACTTCCTCCAAACTTTGTCACTCCCAAGATTTCAACCTTCAATGGCCATGATGACCCCCAAGAGCATCTCCGAGCATTTCTTGTGGAATGTCTAGATTATGTGGATGACCATACTTTATTAGAAAATATCTATCCTAGAAGCCTCTAAGATTATGCAATGTGTTGGTTCTAATATCTACCTATCCATTCGGTAAATTCATTCATGTATTTAGCTGATGATTTTATCTTTCATTTTTCAATCAAAATTGACTCTAAGATATCCTATGCTTAACTCGCACAAATCAAATAAGAATAAAATGTGCATCTAGTGGATTATATCTTACGATATAATAAAAAATTTCTGAGATGTCTAATTTAATTGCGGACTTTGAATTGCAATATCTATTTGTCCAAAGTAGATCTTACCACCTTTACAAAAGAGCATCATATTTTATACTTCTTCATCATTTTATCGACTACGCTATACATTTAAGCTACTTGAAAAAAATCTATCTATGGGAAAGCTTAAATATCATGACCATGATTCATCTTCTATGTGATTTTAAAATAAATCAAATTTCAAACCATCTAATAAGCCTACTAAAACAAAATCTACTATCAATGTTGTATGTACTCCTAAAAACTTCAATAAAAGCCTCTAAAGTATACATTTACTAAATTTCCTTATGCTCCACATTTTATTGCTGCAACTCATTGAAAATAATATTATTATGCTTCCTCCTCCCCTTAACATAGACACATCTAGTGTTAAAGGTTGTAATTATAACAAAATTTTTAGATGCGACTATCATCAATGCACTGGGCATTCCAAATATTGATGTTTCAAAATCCGACATCATATTCAAGATATCATAGAAAATAATGAATAAAATAGCTTCCATAGCCTTTGGTATCTACATCGTCCAATGACAACAAAAAGCTCAATATTTTCAATGATCAATTACCTAGACATGTAAAACAAGTTAACTCTCTAGCCAATCATACATATCATGCAGTTCCTGGACTCCTTCATTGAGGGCTCTTGATTTTCTATTTACTCATGCTGATGCATATCCACTATTAATTTCATTTTATGATCACGACTATCATGGTATATTCTCTTCTTCGACACATTACATATCAAATCTTCTATTGAGACTCATGCTATCAATAATATAATGATTGATCCATCGATTTATATGAGTGTATTCTCTATTGCACTTCTTTTGCTATCAACTATATGTTGTCACATATTTCATACCCAGTTCCTAAATATTACGGTTATGTCAAGCTTCTAGTTATAGTTGGTCCTCTACCATACTTGTGTCGTTTCTTGTGGAACCTTCAATCAAAGGGTGTGACCTAATCTTAGGTCTCCCCTTGCTCCATGTTACTCAAGCTAATATTTCTCTAAATCATTTGTGTATCAAGTTCATTCACAACAAAAAAATTATCACCATCAAGGGTATTCAACCGTGTAAACCGTGGCCTCAACCTCCTCTTAAGGTTGCTATTTCACTCAAGAGAGCATCTAGGTTTCCTATAAATCTCAAATATAAGGCACAATCTTATCTTATCTCTCCTATTTGTACTCGCCCTACTTGGTCTCATTGGTCAACTAGTCCATCTCATCAACTTAGGTCCACTACTCGGTCTCCTTCACATATGTACACATCACCTCCTCGATCTCCTTCATATAGGACATCACCTCTTTGGTCTCCTTCATATAGGTACACATCACCTCCCTAGTCTCCTTCACATAGGTTATCATCACCTCTTTAGTATCCTTCACATAGGTTATCATCGCCTTCTAGATCTCATGCACATAGGTTTCATTCACCTATACATCATGTGTCTCTTACATCACCGATATTAAAGCATGGTCACATTCCTTTATATCCACAAGCATCAAGTGGAGGAACCTTTCTCTTCAATTTTTTTGGATAACTTCTTCATCATTGTACACTTGTGGGGCATCATGCTTACTCTCTTCCCACTTCTAACACTATCATATGTCTCGCAGTTCTACTATTTTGCATCATGTTTCACATCTCGTCTCTCTCATTCATCATCCAAAAATTGATAGAAACAAATTATATCATCATTACCCTATGAAAAATATCATGTTGTAGTTCACACTCAATTTGTTGAGGGCATACTACATACATGAACCTCACACGCCACACATTTCTACACTCAACACACTCACGAAACATAGTTATAATACCACATTCGACACACTTCTTGATAATGCACTCTAGTTTCATGGTTGATACTCTAATGCTGAGGGTTTAAATCTGAAATAAACCTCACCTGCGTTCGGTCACATTCTTTACACTCTATGATTCATTGATCATATCTTTCTAGCTCATATAATTCAAACAATTTCTTGATGATGCACTCTTTTTCTATGGTTTATTCTTGACTATCGAGGGGTATTTTATAAATGAACCTCATTTCACTCATACCCATTCACATTTTATCAAGGAGCATAATGATCCTATCATATTCACATTGCATTCCATTCCACTCCACTCATTCACAACATATCTTGTATATCTTGGTTGAATTTACTATTTCTTACATGTAGACTTTACTTACTATGTTAATAAGATATTTCGTATGCTATTATATTTAGTTGTGAATGTAGAATTTACATGAGATCTTTACACACATCATGGATGATTGACACTATACCTCTTACTAGGTCCATTGAGGTTCCTATCGGAATCTAATTTCTTACACACTACATTTGTTATTGTTTCATTTTATACTATTTCCTATTCCTTCTAGCACACTAATCTATCGATATATAAATGTATTTACATAATCTTTATCTTTCTAACATGCTAATGGGTGATTTATGTGCAATATTTACTTTACAAGAACTATTTAATACCATGGTTGTCTAATACTTCGTTTGCTTACTATGTTCCATTGTTTACCATTATCTCGCCATTGTTTGTGGTCTTTTCCTATGTCTTGCTTATTAACTTCTTGTATGATTTTGGCCACTTGACCATGATTATATTGTGGCATTATGAGTGATGTCTCATGTTTGTAACCCACTTTTTGCATTCTACATTGTATTTTTTCTTGCTAGATTACAAATTGTCTTTTATATGTGTATTTTTATTGTTTTCACTAACACATGTTTCTAGCCACTTTGTTTACATGTGCCTTGGTTTCTACCAAGAACATTCCCTCCCCCTGTAGGGTATTAGTTTCATATCAAAATTTGGTCCTCTCCTTTGGGAAACATCCTCCTCGTGACAACACATGCACCCCAAACGAGGGGGACATACATTGGGAAAATCAGTCACCCCATTTAGTAGCACAAAATCACAATTAATACATGTACAATACATGAACAAAGTAGTCTTGATTAAAGAAGCAACCCATAATCTAACTTGGGTCCTCAACACAACAAAAACGCCAACACCTAGATGCAACCATGAGCGCCTAGGCATTCCTAAACTTTCCTGGATGCCTATGACTAGGGGTGGTTACATAATTTTTCTCGAGATCAACATAGTTTTTAGCATTACACATAACCGTTTACACAATACAGGCACAATCCTAGAGCAATTAGAATGCATTAGGTCTCCTTTTTTCTTTATCTACTTGGATCAAACTAGAATAAAGTAGGATCACACCATCTACAATAGTTTATAAATTTCAGGAAGTAGTCAGGGATGGAGAATAAAACTAGATCTTTCTCTTGAACATTTCTTGTCATGGCATGAGATCACCCCAAAAATCACTCTTGGCGCAAGATCACTAAAAAAACTCACCCTTCTACAACAACTCGGGACACTTTCTATCTTTTTCACTCATCACGGATCATGTGCATATGTTCCTTTTACTAATTTTGCGTGTTTTTACACACTTTTTCACATATTTGGGTCAAATTTTTGATATACACATATTTGAATAATATTTTAATCGTATTTTTGTAGGTTAATACTTATGAGAAACAATAGCCACATTGGAAAAACATCAAGAAAAAGTGAAAATGACAATATGTACAATGTGACATAACACATACACTTCACCCCTAGGGTCACTTCCTCTTCCTTAACTTCCATGCTTAATTTTTATCACTTCATACTTTTTCTTGTCTCCTCAACATGCTTTCACCATCAATCTACATGGTTATCAAGTATCTTATCTACTTTATGTTATTGAGTATTCTCAACAACATAAAGTGGGGAAAATGTAGACACTAAATTACACACTTGGGTACATTTATAGGTCATAATCACATACTAGTATTCATATGATTCCTAAGAGAGAACAATAGTTATTGACATATTTTTTTAACATATTTTTTTTTCTTTCTTATTTCCCATTTGGTCTTAAACACCCCATAACCCAATCTGATCTTCATTGCTTTTGTTAGGTTGTGGAGCTAAATAGCTTCTTTGGAGCATGATTTACACCTTACTAGTTTACTCGAACCGATGATGGTCGAGGGTAACCAACACCGATTAGGGTAACCAATGTCGATCGGCATCGGGATAAGCGACACCGGTTACTGTGCATGAAATTTTATATTTAACTCACGGGAATTTAATCTAGCTTTTGTTTTAAAGTTGATTTAAAGGTTGTAAATGCATAGCTAAGGTGCCCTAAGTTTTTCTAAGCTTATATAAGCTAGAAAAATAGGGTTAGAACATAAAATAATGAGGAAAGAGAAGAATTGAGCTATCCTTGGTTGAAAGGATGATGAAGAAGAAGAATACGAAGAAGAAGAAAAAGAAGATTACATGAAGACAAGAGCTTTCATAGAGAGAAGCTGAATAGAAGGAAAGTGCAGGTACACTATTGGTGAGAAGATGGTATTATCTTCTATTGTATTTCCTTTGTATTGTTTAGTCTCATGTAATGACTTGCATAATATGCAAGAACTTAGGGTTCATTCTTGTTAGATCCATAGGTTGTTGTGAGATCTTGTTATTGCTCATTCTTGTAGATCCACATGTTGTGAGATCTTGTATTACAAATCCATGAGATCATGATGTATTGTTGATCCATATGAATCTAGTATTGTAGAGGAAGTTATCTTCATGTTTGCACAAGTTGATGTAGTGATGGAGGAGAGACTTACTTCTTGGTGCATGGTTATATTTTCAAATTGGTAGACCCTTCTAGAGGTCTTGTTTACATATTCATAGTACAGTGAGAGCTTGGTTACACAGTGGCAGATGTAGGGTAGCTTCAGGTATGTGATATCTGGTGGTGTTTCAGAGGCACGATTGTAGTGCACTCAGGTAGATCTAGTTAGAGATCTAGAGGAGACATAGGTGGTGGTATGGAGGCATGGTTTAGTGTACTCAGGAAGATCCGATTGGAGATCTGGGAGGAAGAGATACTCTTGTAGAGATACATGTAATCTTGTGTAGAAGATTTGGTTTGTAATCTCTTGTTATATTATATATATGAGATCTCTATCTTTGGTGGACGTATCCCACATTGGGTGAACCATGGTACATGTTGTGTTATGTGTGTGTACTTTTGTGTGATTTGCATTATTATTGTTTGATTCGTATTTACATGTTTTGGATTTGATATTCTATAGTTGAAAATGTTTCTACATAGACACATCCCCCAAAATTTATCTCTATTGAATCTAGACACCAGCACCTAGCTAAGATGCCAATGCCCAAGTGCCATCATACCCTCTAGGTACCCCAACATTTTTGTATCTTACTCGCCCCTTTTGGGTCTCTTTTATCTTTTGGGCATCTTATTTTCTTATGGGTTAGTATTTTAGTTGTTAATTACAAAATTCAACCAAGGGAATCATATAAATATAAATATATGCGACCATAATAAAGGAATAAGCTCTAAGAATCTACTATCAACACCTAAGGTTACATCAAAGGGATTATAAGAGTATTCAAACATCCATCTAGCTATCATTCAAGGGACAAGGGAATGGATTTTTGTGGATAAATTCATAGGAGGGTAAGTTAATTTTTCCATACATACATATATCTACCTTACTACATCTATTTATTTCTTACTATCAAGTGCATCTTACACAAGATCTTCTTAGGGCATGATTCTACACACACACACATACAAGTCGTGCAACACTCAGTTGTAAGTTCACTCTATCAGGTGACTTTTGGGGTCACTCCAAATCCCAATTTGCATCTTTTTATGTTTAGGATTTGATGCATCTTGGGGTTTTGTAGGAGATCATTTTTTTGCGGCAGTTACGGGTGAATTCTACGGACATAGTGTGACACACAATAAATTAAAAATAAAGGTTATCGAATTGATGTGACACAATGAAAATTAGATTCCAAACCATTTTTCGTAGTCACAGGCACCTAGGAGTAGACTTTGGCTCCTTGACGCCCCTGACCCAGTGTAGGCACCACGGTCCAGCTTACTGTGATAGTTCCACAATTTTCTATGTGTGGTTGCGACAATTTCCTCCTCATGTTATTCATACTTCTAATCTAGCATACTTATGGATAAATTCCAAAATTAGCTAAGTCTTTTATTCTTGCTCTTGCACCTAGGGTTTCATATTTCTATAGCTTATTATTTAGGTTAGATATGTACTAATTGCTTTATTCATCATATGTGACTCTACAATTAGGATTTCACAAATTCAATATTTGTTAAATCAAGTGGATATAATTGTCTACAACACCATACATCAAAGCACTCTTTTGATTCACATTCATCCAAAAGTGAATACGTAAATGAAGTTTAAAATCATTCCATTTTCATTGTATGAATATTCTATAAACCTGCATTTAAAATTCTACAAGAGTGTAACTCACTAGATCTCTTTAGTGTACAACAATATTCATATTTTATTAAATTAGCTTCTTCTACTAACGAAAAAACCTACAAATGGTAGACTTACCCTCATTACCTAGACCCATTATTGAGTTACACCATTCCATGATGGATGTTGCATCAATCAAGTTGGCACCATCTTTGTACTTCAATTCTTCTTTGGCTAGGGATATTTTAACACATGCTTTTTTACCATTGTATTTTCCTTTTCCATTTTTGGCCTTAGTGAAATTCAAAAAAATATTGAACACCACTTATCCTATGCATCATGCTCAATCAGTAGAACATATGTGCATTATTGAATTGTGATGTACAATTTTTTTGATGAAAAAGATCTTATATTATATTAATGCAATAAGATACACGATAGATTTAAAAAAAAGAGGGCGGTATGAGAGCACACCCCAAAACCAAAAAAACTAGGCCAAGCCTAGGAAACCAAAAGTCAAACTAGGTTGAGCCTAGGGAGAAAGCAAAAAAAAATGATCCTAGTAAAAACAAAGACAAAGTCAAGAATTAACAGACAAACATGCCCGAGGCGAGAGGATCCTGATCATCTAGCCACCCTGAAATAGGTAAATCCTTTCTAGTGTCGGGAATATCCTAGCCATCAACATGCTCTTCTTTAGGATAAGCTTCCCTGTGCATAGGAATGGCTAAGCTAATCCGGGGAATTTTCTAGCGGAGGCAGGGGGTGGTGGTGGATCTTTAGGAGACCTATTGAGAAGTGGCGGAGGGAGAACCCCAATCTTGCTGGTGAGCCAATGATCAAGGTGGAGAAACCCACCCAAGTTGTTGAGGCGGTGAGCCTTTTCCTTGTTAGTGAGTTGAGGAATGTAGTGGCGAGCCTTGACCGTGGTGGTGCCCAGGTGAGGGGGTGTGTTGATGGCTCGGCCCAGGAGAACAGACGGGAGTGATTGAACACTTGAAATTGGGATCTACTGTGTCGGCTATCACAAACGAAGGGCAAGGAACACCTGGTGAGAGAGGAGGCACTCGAGCAACATTACACGGGGCTTCCCCCAATGCCACAATAAAGTTTGGAGGTGGTCCACCTCTAGCGCCACCTTATTTGCTTGAACTTGATCTACAGAAGCACATTAGAGATCACCATAGATTTATTATAAATCGAGAAGGATTGATTAAGCGTAGAATTAGCAAAGAAAAACATTCCTTTCTTTCCATGTCCAAAATAAAATATCCCCTCTGAAAACATGCCAAATTTGGGTGAACATAGGAAAGCGTTTGGGATTATATCCAAGAGGATATGTTGCCAAGTGAAACAATGGGGCTAGGAAGGAAAGAAAAAAGTATGGATCCAGTTCCAGGTAGTTTGAGCTTTGGGATAGAACCAGAAAACATGCATAATTATTTCCAGATGCCCACATAAGGGGAATTTGGGAGCCGAAATCCCAATTTGAACAAGATGGGCCCCAATAGGAAGGCCTTGGTGAAGAATACACCACAAAAAATGAGCAATTTTGGGCTCAACACATATAGTCCAAATAGTCTCAAACCATCTACCCTAGCTAGATGGGGTGGTGTTAATTCCCCAGTGAGTGTTGAGTTTTTCCACCATGGGAAAATGGGGTGAGAGCCACCGATAGCCTTTGTTGGCTTTATAGTTACAGAAAGGAGTATCAACAAACCACTTCCAGTCTATCCACCAAGGGTGAGAAGAGTGCACAACAATCTTATGTAGCATGTGATCAAGAATAAAATTGATCACAATATTGAAAGTATCCGATCCTAGTTGGAGATCCGAAACATAGTTTTAAACTCTGATCAAGCAAACCAGGATTGCTTGTTTTGCAGAGAAAAATCCTCGATGGTATGAATTCCAAGTTTGAATAATTTGAGCTTGGAGATTCCCAAAACCTCTGCAAGGCATTGATCTTGGGATTGAAAAATTGGTGACCACCAGAGAGATTTTTGGTTGAGAGATAACCCATTGTGAAATCCATCCCCTTTCCATAAAATCCAAGGTTTGACACATTCCTAGGATTTCCAAATACTTTTAAGCATGAAGGTGCCCACAAATTTGATAGGCACAAGAGTGATGAGTAGATTGAAAAACCCTAAACCTTTCCATGTAGGGCAGCCATAAGGAGAGCCTTCTGAGATGCCATGTCATATGAGAAATTTCCAAGCTTCTAGCCAGTGATGCTATAGATAATCCACTTGGCACAGAGAGCTTTCCCTTGGTCATTGGATGTGGAGAAGCCCAAGGCCTCTAGAATTGTGAGGTAAGCAACATATATCCCAAGCAACATGATGAAAACCTTTTCCAGTAGAAGCATTATCCCATAAGAAATATTTGAACAACTTTTCTAGATTTTGGATGGATGCTTTAGAAGGCACCCAACAAGACAAATAGTAAACATGGGTGGCGCTAGAACTTTGGAACAAATTTGGAATTTGCCAGCCAGAGACAAGGGTCTAGTGAGCCAATATTCTAGTTTTTTTGCCACCGTTGAATGACATAATGCCATAGATCAGCCAGGGAGGCTTGAAAAGAAAAAGGAATACCAAGGAATTTGAATATCTCACCATGTTGAAGAATTTTCCAATCATATGTGGCAAGCCAGTCCGACATAGGAAGGAAGGATTGCCTGTAGCATTGAGTTTTTCGCCATTGAATGGAGGAACTAGAATCAGGCAGAAAGTATCCAAGCATTGCATGACATTGTGAATGTTACTTTCATCCTCGATAAGTGTAAGGAATGAATCATCCACAAAATTCCCATTGAGGAGTTGAGAGGTGGGCTCAGCAGGCAACAAAATTCCATGAACAAGACCTTGATTTTTGGCATGGGCTAATAGATAACCAAAGCCTTCAGCCGCCAACACATAAAGTATAGGGGCTAGAGGAAAACCCTATCTGATAGACTGGAATATCCCAAAGGGCTCTCGAGCTAAGGCCATTGATAGATATTTGAGTAGAGGCATCTATAAAAAGCATATTGACAGATTGAATAAAGATGGGGCCAAAGCCAAGGGCCTGAAGCATGGCAAGGATGAAAGGCCATTCAATCCGATCATAGGATTTCTCAAATTCAATCTTGATAAACATAATGGCCTAGTGAGATTTGGGGCCCATTCCATGCCTTCCCAAACTGCGATGATATTATCTAGGATGAAGCATCCTTGTATGAATCTTGTTTTCTCTGCTGAATAATAATAGGTAGTAGATTGTGTAATCGCAGAGCTAACACTTTGGCAATGATTTTGTAGGAGACATTCAATAAAGTAATCGGCCACCAACAAGTCATTTTCTCAAGATCTCCTTTGTTAGGAATGAATTTTATGTTTCCCTTGTTAATTCTAAGCCCTAGGGATTGGTTGTGAAACCCTTCAAGATAGACTTGTAAAAGGTCTTTCCTGAAAGAATCCTAGAGAGTTTTATATAATTCATAGGGGAATCTATCACAGCCGGGTACTTTATCATTAACCATTTACATAGTGGCTTCATGGAGGTCTTAAATAGTGAGCATTCTTTCGAAGAGCACCTTCTGAGCCTCTGAAAGCTTGTGAGGCACAACCCCCAAACATTGGTCAAGAGCGGCCTGACGAGCATCGGAGGGTGGATGAGCTTAGAAAATGAGCTTGTAATGTTGCATAAATGCTTACAAAATAAGCTTTGAGTCGGTGATAGAAGATCCATTATCGATGATAGCTCAAATATGTTGAGGAGGATTTCTGGCTCGAAGAGAGAAAAAATTATTTCGAGACCCGATCTCCAACTTTGAGCCAGTGCATTTGAGCCCAGATTTGAGCACCTTTGGCATTATAATTGTCTGCAATTTGGATTTGATGCCGAGAGTTACAACTTGTAGTTGCAGAGCATCAGAGAAGGGATCACCTTGAAGCACCACCGTCACCCAATTAAGAGCTGAGGTGTTAGCGGTGTATGAATAAAACTAAATTTTGGCGGATAATGGCCGTAGATTCTAAGAAATCTGGTAGTCCGCGTCAACGCATCTTCCCACCAAAGTAGCCAACTGACCTGGCTGCATAGGTGGATGAAATCGTTGACAATGATTGGGTTGTGGAATTAAATTCCAAATCCACTTGATATGATTGACGGTGGGGCCATGTTACATCAAGGTAGTATTAAGAAAGAATTGGCCTTTATGAAAAAATGGGTGTGCATCATGCCAACAGATACAAAATCATATAGGGGAGTGGTCCAAAAGGAAAAAGTCAGGCATAACCTCCATTGGCATGGAATAAATGTTGTCAAACTCAAAAACATTTTGAGCTGACAACATGGCCCTGTCAAGCCATTTGAGGACACGATCTGTCCCTCCACGGAGATTGGACCACATGTACCAAGCTGCAGACGTGGGAAAGCGAGATGCGTTAGGATCAAAGAATCTGAATTTATTTTACATGAAGTACCACACTTCCCTTTCACTAGGTGTCCACCTCATAGGTAGGTGGCCACATTTATCATTTGGGTTTTCAACCATATTAAAGTCTCCACTTATAACCCAATATGCATTAGGAATGGAGTTGGCTATCCACCACCATAGATCAGCCCTTTCAGCCGCATCATTAGAGGCGTAAATATTAATGAGCCCAAAAGGGTGACCCTCAATATTAAAGAGGACCCATATGACATGATTGGTGGGGTCGATTCTATGGTAAATTAATAAAGGCCACTATTTAGGGGAAAAAATTGAAATTAATCCCCCACGCCTTGCTTCATGATTGCTACATGTAAATCCAAGTTGTCGGGCCGGATGGATTTACAAACCATATGAAATCGAAAACCTATAATTTTAACTTCCCGTTGCAAAAAAAAAACATCAGATTTACACATCGTTGCCAATTTTCATGCACTACATTCTTACGAAAGTAGTCGTGAGACTCCTAACATTCCAGGATAAACAATTCATGGGAAATGTTGGTCAAGATCCATATCCCCATCTGATGCACCAAAATTAACGTGAACTTGACAAGGTCATAATTTGAGCTTCGGGTATCCGTTTGTGTCCTTTTTTTTAAACCACATGTTTTGATGAGATAAACCCACTCATCAACCATCCTTTCCATTGGAGAAAGTTTTGGCACATTTTCGTGCCTTAAATCCACCATCTTTAGGCAAAAATAGGATTTAAGTTGTAGTTCGGTTTTTTCCTATTTTTGGGCATTAGTTGATTTCAGTCTATTAGTTGCATTATGAGTTAGAAAGTTGGAAATTATTCTAATTTAGGAATGTAGAATATGCGTGGAAATTTTACGCTTGTATGAATAAGCACACGAACTTACTAAGAATAATGAGTTCTACTAAATTGCTAAAAATAGTAATTTCCGTCACCTAGAGTAGATTTAGTAAAAGTTAGTTAGAGTTTGCTTGGAAAATCGAGTTGGGAGTTGTTTTCCCATTTAGGAAAAATTTTAATTCATTATTCGAGAATGAAGAAAGAGATCTATTTTCTTTTGGAGTTAATATTATTTGCAGATATATCAAGTTTGTTTAGAATTTGGCTACATTACCATCCTCCAAGCCCTCAAGGGCATCATATTGATTATGCTTTGAAACGAGAAACATTATCTTTGTAAAAATCCTATAGATCAATTATTTTTTCATTTGGCATACTTAACTTTGTATTCTAATTCAATGGAGTCCACACCGCATCTTTGGATTATGGTCCCGAGAGATGCGAGGTGGACTTCGGGGTCGTTTGGAATGCCCTTGTGAGTTGCTTGGAAGCGTAGAGGAATTGAATGTGAAATGGGGATGTGAGAAACAAAATTTGACTGGTCCATGAGAACCGATGCCGCAAGGGGCGTGTTGGAGTACTTTGGCAATGGGGTAGCCAAGATGGCTACAGCAGTTGGCTCCTTAGTAGTAGTAGTTTGTTCCTTAGTAGTAGCCCTAGGCTCCTTGTCCGGAATTTTGTGATAATGTTCCTTAACAACTGGTTCACGATGGCCATGGGAGCCAGAGGCTTTGGATTACTGGGATTTTTTCTTATTTCATCAGCCTCCGGCAAGTTTCCAACCTTCCTCCTATTGGGGTTTGATTGGTTCGAATCTTGTTTTTGCAACAGGGGAAGTTACGGGGGACATAAAGCGGACAATATTTGATCTTGTGATTAGACGCTTGACAACAAAAGCAAGTATTGGGAATATTTATATACATGACCCATTGGGAGTAGCGTTTATCACCCATTTGAATATCCAAAAATTCCTTGAGGTCCTGCGAAAGATCAATCTCAACGCAAAATCACTTCTAAGGATGAGCATGGTAAAACTTATCAGCTTCTAGGCAGACAACACACCCAAGTGAAGTAGAAATTTGTGGCAGGAAATGAATGCATGGCAGAGGGAGACCAGGAAATTCAATCCACACTTCGGAACTTTAAGGGCGGTATACTCAGATACCACAAAGTCCTTATGTCAGGGTGTTAATACAAGCAACGAGTTGTGGACATACCAAGTGGCTTGCTTGGCCAAGATGTTGGGCGCATTAGCCAGGTCAAAGAAATGAAAAAGAAAGAAACCCTTGGTCATGTTTTGGACACTATCTAGGCGGACCCCATGAGGGGTCTAGACTGTGTTGGCCCAGGATTTAAGCATGCTTTCAGAGGGGATTCAACCCACAAAATACCCAATGAGGAGAAATTTTGCTAACCATTAACATGTAATATTAAATTAAGGAATGGGCATAACAACATCCGGAGGAGAGAGATTTCCTCGTGAAAAACCTTCAGGACAAATTTCCTAGAATGCTTCACTAGTGGTGCCATCACTCACTCCACTATCTCCTACCTCGGTTGAAGCAACTGGGTTTGAAGATGGCGATGTCATTTTATAGGGAACACCTAGAGGAAAAAACCCTAGGAGAAACTATAGCAATTAATTTCCCCAATTCTCGTAAATGCCGTGATATGACGGTTGGGATGGGAGAAACCTTAGAAGAGTCGAATCCAGTTTTGCGCTAGAGTTATAGAGAATTTTTTTCACATTACCAATTTTGGCTTGCATTCGATGTATAATTATTTGACCATGTAATGTTTCTATTATTCAAATTTCCATAAAATATCTCAAAACAACCTTGCATGAACTCGATGAATGTGCATGATCATCACTAATATAGAAATGTTACTCACTTAAAATATTTCTATCTTCCTCCGTGCTATCGAGAGCATGAGTGAATATTATAAGCACAAATATGGAAACTTGAATAGAGTTGTAGTATTATGATTGCACTTAATTTTGTAGTTGTAGAGTATAGTTCTCTATAAAATAAAAAGCGGCACAATGGTACCAAGAGGAAATGTGTCTTTGCATAACCTGAGTTGCTCATCTAACCATTAAAATCTATGTGTATGTTGTGCATACTCATACACTATATTCTCTTGAAATACAGTCATAAAATCTGATACACTTATTTCTTTACTCACTAAATCACACTTCTTAACATCTTTTGAAGTGTATGCCAGCGACTTATATTTTCCAAAAAGTAACTAGTTTATTTCCGATTACATGTGTATTCTCTATGTACTAAATTTTACAAATGTTGCAAACCACCACAACTATCACAAGTTCCTTCTAAACATGACATCTTATAAAAAAATTCCTTCTCTTGTACAAAAAAAACTTGAGATGAAGTTTCTTGCTGATTTAGGTGGAACATTTATCATACATTCCTAAAACATATTCCCAAAGATCCAAATTAACAAATATATTTGGAAAGTATCATAATGCAAAAATATGGATCCTATAACAACAAATAGTCTGTGAGTTATTTATTTTAACATAAAAAGGTTTTTCCATTTAAAAATACCTTTGACTAATTTGTATTTCGGGATGAGTCTCTTTAAACTTATTAAAAAATTATGTTTGTGTAATATCCAAAAATGTGTAGGATGTGATTCACGGTTTCGAGAACCAATTCTTCTTTTTAACACGTCTTTTTCATTATGTGAAACCCTTGTATTATTTTTCCAAAATTTTATTTTTATTTATTTTAACTCTTCAACTATGTCTGTCTTTTCATGGCAGTCTACTATAGAATTCCCATAATTCATTTTTATTTGTATCTTCACGATTTCGAGAGCTTTTAATAGTGTTTTCCTACTTATTTTTAGTGCACTATTCATTTTTCTAATTAAACAAGATTTTTTTGTTTCTTTACTTACTATAGTTGATGTAACAACACATCGAGGTAATATTACTATGTTTGGTATGCATTCATTATATTTTTTACAATAGATTTTTCATTGTTGGTCTTATATGTTCTTAGACAAAGGGTCTTCATAGTAGGTCTAAAATTAATATTTTTCATCATTTCAACAAACAATTTACATCTTCCTATTTCATTTAAGTCATTAAAAAATGTTTTCCATATCTTATTAGCTTTTCTTCTACAAGTGCATTCACTAATCTTATTAGTCATTATCAAGTAAAAGTTTGGGTGTTTTACGCAAAATTTTAATTGGCGATTTTAATGGAAATGATTGTTCATTATCATATAAACATTTTTCACTTTCTATTTT